>CM056053.1:315481135-316081135 GCA_029574335.1 Rana kukunoris
TTGCAACCGTTGGTGCAAAGGATGCCATCTTATGTAAGGGATACAAGGCAGGTGATTAATTTGCTCTCTCAGATTGAGCCTCACACTGACACTTGGCTAGTGACAGCGGACGTGAGTTCGCTATACACAATTATCCCACATAATTTGGGCATAACAGCAGTAAAATATTATTTGGATACTCTCTCTGATTTACCACAAAAACAGAGAGACTATATTCTTGAACTGCTGGAGTATGCTGCAGGGCATAATTACTTTTGGTTCGACCATAGCTTTTACCGGCAAGTTAAAAGGTGTCGCGATGGGCGCTAAATACGCCCCAAGCTTGGCGAATTTGTTTATGGCCAAGTGGGAGGAGGATGTCGTCTACAATAACCTCAGTCCGCATATCAAACTTTGGGCAAGGTATATTGACGACATCCTCCTCCTATGGAATGGCACTAAACCCCAGCTAGATGATTTCATCGATATGTTGAACATGAATGAGAGGGGGATCCATCTCACACACGAGGCGGATCAGGAAAAGATTAATTTCCTGGACCTTACAATCATGAAGGATGTGGGTGCCTATAAAACCAAAACGTTTTTTAAAAAGACGGATAGAAACTCATTCATTCCAGTGGGTAGTTGCCACCATCAGAACTGGCTCAAATCTGTACCTAAGAGCCAGTTTACCAGAATGAGGAGGAACTGCACCACCCTTGATGATTTTCACTCTCAAACAGAAATTCTAAGAAAAAGATTGGTAGAGAAAGGGTTACGATCGCAACCACTTAGAACAAACTATAAAAGAAGTGGCTGAGACTGATCGCAAACTTCTTTTGGATCCTGCCCCTAAAGTTAATCAGACTGGTCCGGTGGTACCATTTGTTACATCATACTCTACACAACATTATGTCATCAAAAAAATAATCAAGAAGCATTGGCATTTACTTGAGAATGATAGGGTCCTCAAAACCTTTCTTCCCCCGAACCCTCAAGTTATCTTTAGAGTTGTGCCCTCGCTGCGAGACAAAATAGCTCCTAATGTAGTTGATCCTCCCACCAAAAAGGTCTCTTTTTTTCAGAGAGGCATCGTAGGGTACCATCAATGTCGGAGATGCCAAATATGTAAGTTAAATAAAGTGACCTCTAAGAAAACCCTCAAATTTGTTTCAACTAGTACCTCTAGGGAACATCTAATAGAGCCGTTTATTACCTGTAGTTCCACGGGTGTAGTGTATCTATTACAGTGCCCATGTGGACTACAGTATATAGGCCGGACTAAGAGGCAGATGCAAGTAAGACTGGGAGAGCACCTGACCAATATCAGGTCAGGTTTCTCTCAGCACTCTGTGTCACTACATTATGATCTGCATCATAACCGTAACCCAGAGGGGACCCTCTTCCTTGGCATTGATAAATTTGATGCTCATTGGAGAGGTGGATCTCTTGTAAGGGAACTGTCCAGGCTAGAAATGGCCTGGATTCATAAAGTACGGACTTATACCCCGTATGGAATGAATGTTGATGTAGATGTAAATGCATTCATAGATAACAGTTAGGACATCTATTTTACATTATGTTGGAATGAGACTATAAGTGTATATTATTAAAAGGTTGCTAATATTAGTGTGAACCAGCCCTGAGATCCGGGACTCATACTGTACATATATAACCCTTCCGATGTTTCGGAACATTTGAATGTGGTAGGTAGATTTCATTAGCACTACTACTATTAAATTGGCCCCCTCCTTTAGAAAACCAAGGGGTATATAGGGACTGCTATATACCGGTCCCATTAGCATATTTTTCCTAATTTATCTATTTTAGAATTGTTCTGTTCCTTTCCTAGCTTGCTGCCACAAGCTTCATAGCAAGTTCTATCATTGAGATTGAATCAGCTAACTTGTAGATAAAAATAAATTTTAAGATCATTTACTTATTTATATAAAATCTTTTATTCAGTTGCGGAAGCATATATATAGTCCCCTATCATATTGATAGTGGAGCTGTTTATACGAACTAATTAATGTTTGTATTTATCTACTAAATTGGCTTCTCATCATGTGCATGTCCTTGTTAATTTTTACTTAGTAGATATGCTATGTTACTGAGCACTGACAGCGATCGTAATATGTCGCTTTCATTTTTAACTTTAGAATTTAATTTTTAACCTTTATCGTCCACACTCAATGTACCATAAAGTCCCCGCTACTTTAAAACCTTGAGTTTTGGATCGGCTTGCATTTAATGCCAGTGTAGCCGCAATCTATTATTAGTAGGGGCAAGGATCCCTCTTTAAAGATGGAGGATCAGTGTCAATGACTCCCGGATGTCAGAACTGGGCGTTCCGAATGACACGCAGAATGTATAATTAGCGGCGGATCAGCGCGCCGCTCGTACCCCTGGAAGACGTCATCTGTGACGAAACGACGTAGGGAAGAGCGGCGTGCTGACGTCACCGCTTACCGACAATCCGGAAGGACGAGCGATAATATTGAGCCGGCCGGCTTTACATAATACGCTTAATTTTACAACGAATCATGTGAGTTTTATTTTTTATTTTAATAAACGCGATTGCCTACAGTACTACTCTATGAGTTTTCTTCTCTCCATACCCTCGGATGTGGCATTGATCGTTACTGGTTCATCTGTATGAGGAGGTGGACGGCTGAGGACAAATGGGAGCAGCACAATTTATTAACAAATGCAATTTTTGAAGTTGGAGCTGGTAAGCAGGCATTTTATATAGAGGTGGAGGTGCCTTCGATTTACTTCACTTGAAGATTTTTCTTCCAACACTTTTCGGGTGTTTATAGGACACAGATGGACTTTGGCTTCACATATGTGATTTTGATTTTGCTTGGACTTTTCTGTTTCACCCCATTAGCGTTTCACTTTATTTTAAATTTATACCATCCACCAATGAACTTGGTGTCCACATAAGTATATTTATTCACCTATATACTTTCTTTTTTGCAGCGCAGCATATTTTTTAGCTATAGTATTTTATGTGTATCGCACATTTTTTTGCAGCAGCAGCATTATCTAATTCATTTTTTTATTACCACTTTTATTTTATTTTATTTCCATTGACCTGCGCAGTAATTTTTTCCCATAGATACATTGCAAATAGATACCACTTTACAGCAGCGGTTATTTCACTTTGTCACAGAGTGCACAGTCTCATTGCTATTGATTTATTTTGTGACTGCTTGGGTCCGTTCACGCCCATAAGTGATATTGCATAGCCTAATCACGCCCTTTATCATGGATGTGTTTGAATACCGAGCATCTAAGAATTTTAATACTGAAGGTGTATTCCAGATGTATAAAGAGGGTGATTTGAGCGGGCAGTTTATTAGACTTAAAAACCTTACCATCTCAGAGGTTCACACCCAATGGGATGTGGCTTTTTTGGAGACCTACATTAAACTCAATATGGTACCAAGGAGCCTTAGATGGCAGGTTAGCCCCCCAAAAAGGAGACCTAGAACTTCAAGAGTGGTTCCGATATTTTAATGATGCCGGATTAAATTTTTTGAAGTTTTTGGTATGCAAAAAACAAGCTAAATTAGTTAGCCTGGATAGCGAAATAAAAACATTAAAGGAAACCATGTTACCCCATAAGGAGAGTGAAGAATATAAAGATAGATCTTCCAATCTCCTTAAAATTTTGGATAAAGAAGAAAAGGAACAGAAATTAAAGAAAAAGAAAAAATATAATAGAGACTTTAATGATTATCAGCTTAGCTTGGTTTTTGAGTGGCAGAAAAAACTAGCAGCTGATGAACAGACAGAAACTAATTCTAGGATGGAGGCCATTATGCAAGGGGAAGAGTTGTCTCACGAGATAACTACCCCTAGAGTTAATACCTGGATCAGAAATGATCATGGTAAGACCCCTAAAAAGAAAAAGATTGCTAAGAAGGTGAAAAGGGCTTCACATCCACCACCTAATAGGGGAGTAGGCCCTCCTCCCAACAACTATCAGTACGACAATGGTTTTAGCCATATAAAAACTTCTCGAAACAAACAAGGAAGTAATGTGGACCGGAACAGTGGTTCTACAAATCCTAGCCAAAATCAGTATTATAATGATTCCCCACGAAGGGAACGTGGTTTTGGAAGGAGTGGGGCAGAAAATCAATATTATGGTCCCAATCAAGGACACAGGACTCCACATAATGTTCACCATTATTCAGGCAGGGTAAATTATGATGATGATAGTGAATCAGACACGAGAAATCATTTTTACCCTCTAATTGATAGAGAAGGCCCACGCATTCCGAGTCATGTTAATTATGAGCGGAATAACCAAACACAAGAGGTTTACCGGCTAGGCCCTTCTAGAGATTTCTCTTCTGATCAACCCAGTGTTGATGCGGGGGAACATTGGGGTTTTCCCAGGGCCAGCCAAGGAACCAAAAGACCAGTAGAAAGCAAAGAGGGTGCAGAGGGGGGAGGCGGACAAAACCTAAAGAAACCAAGAGTGTAGATGACATAGGCATCTACAATCTTAGTTCCCATATTCTCACAGAGTCAGAATTGGTCCTGTTAGATCGGGGACTAAAGTTCGCCCCCAAAGAGAAACTAAATAAATTCCAAACGTACATGGACATTCACAGGTATGTCAGGAAAGTCAACATTAGAAGGTATTTTGCTGGTATTCCTAATTCAGATAGATCCAGTGGACAAAACCTCATTTCACATTCAGGATTGTCCAATGCGTCTACCTGGAATCCCCCTGGGGGGCGTTGGCCCCGTCCATCAAAGTTTTCAGAGATGTACTCCTGAGAGATTTGGGAAAAAGTCAAAGTCTCTAATTGTAAGATGGACCAGAATCTGGTTAAGGGGTTAGACTCCCTATGCACCAACAAACAATTGGTAATTAGACCAGCGGATAAGGGTGGTGGGATAGTCCTAATGGATAGATCTATGTATATCAATGAGACTAAGAAATTGATTGACGATCGTGACACCTATGCACTTCTTAAGGGGAACCCTGTCCAACAATACCAAGACAACTTAGAGGTGCTGGTTAAGAAGGGGGTAGATTTGGGTATACTCAATGAAAAGGAACAACAATTCCTTATTCCCAGGGCACCTAGGATACCGATCCTTACTGCCTCCCCAAGATTCATAAGAGCCTTATTCCCCCCTGGACGCCCATAGTAAGTGGTATAGATTCCGTTACGTCCAGGTGGGCAAGTATATCGACCATTTTTTGCAACCGTTGGCTGCAAAGGATGCCATCTTATGTAAGGGATACAAGGCAGGGTGATTAATTTGCTCTCTCAGATTGAGCTCACACTGACACTAGCTAGTGACAGGCACGCTGTGACCGAGGGAGTGTATGTTGTCTGCGTCCTCACACAATTATCCCACATAATTTGTGGCATAAACAGCAGGTAAAATATTATTTGGATTCCTCTCTCTTGATTTACCACAAAACAGAGAACTATATTCTTGAACTGCTGGAGTAATGCAGACATAATTACTTTTGGTTCGACATTTAGCTTTTTACCGGCAATTAAGTGTCGCGCAATGGGCGCTAAATAACGCCCCAAGCTTGGCGAATTTGTTTTATGGCCAAAGTGGGAGGAGGATGTCGTCTACAATAACCTCAGTCCGCATATCAAACTTTGGGCAAGGTATATTGACGACATCCTCCTCCTATGGAATGGCACTAAACCCCAGCTAGATGATTTCATCGATAGTTGAACATGAATGAGAGGGGGATCCTCTCTCACCACACGAGGCGGATCAGGAAAAGATTAATTTCTGGACCTTACAATCATGAAGGATGTGGGTGCCTATAAAACCAAAACGTTTTTTAAAAAGACGGATAGAAACTCATTCATTCCAGTGGGTAGTTGCCACCATCAGAACTGGCTCAAATCTGTACCTAAGAGCCAGTTTACCAGAATGAGGAGGAACTGCACCACCCTTGATGATTTTCACTCTCAAACAGAAATTCTAAAAAAACGATTGGTAGAGAAGGGTTACGATCGCAACCACTTAGAACTAACTATAAAAGAAGTGGCTGAGACTGATCGCAAACTTCTTTTGGATCCTGCCCCTAAAGTTAATCAGACTGGTCCGGTGGTACCATTTGTTACATCATACTCTACACAACATTATGTCATCAAAAAAATAATCAAGAAGCATTGGCATTTACTTGAGAATGATAGGGTCCTCAAAACCTTTCTTCCCCCGAACCCTCAAGTTATCTTTAGAGGTGTGCCCTCGCTGCGAGACAAAATAGCTCCTAATGTAGTTGATCCTCCACCAAAAAGGTCTCTTTTTTTCAGAGAGGCATCGTAGGGTACCATCAATGTCGGAGATGCCAAATATGTAAGTTAAATAAAGTGACCTCTAAAAAAACCAAATTTGTTTCAACTAGTACCCTAGAGGACATCTAATAGACCGTTTATTACCTGTAGTTCCACGGGTGTAGTGTTTGTATTACAGTGCCCATGTGGACTACAGTTATATAGGCCGGACTAAGAGGCATTGCAAGTAAGACTGGGAGAGCACCTGACCAATATCAGGTCAGGTTTCTCTCAGCACTCTGTGTCACTACATTATGATCTGCATCATAACCGTAAACCAGAGGGGACCCTCTTCCTTGGCATTGATAAATTTGATGCTCATTGGAGAGGTGGATCTCTTGTAAGGGAACTGTCCAGGCTAGAAATGGCCTGGATCATAAAGTACGGACTTATACCCCGTATGGATATGAATGTTGAGTAGATTGTAAATGTATTCATTCATAATAACAGTTAGGACATCTTTTTTACATTATGTTGAATGAGACTATAAGTGTATATTATAAAGGGTTGCTATAAGGTTTAATTAGTTAGTGTGAACCAGCCCTGAGATCCGGGACTCAATACTGTACATATATAACCCTTCCGATGTTTCGGAACATTTGAATGTGGTAGGAGATTTCATTAGCACTACTACTATTAAATTGGCCCCCTCCTTTAGAAAACCAGGGGTATATAGGACTGCTATATACCGGGCCCATTAGCATATTTTTCCTAATTTATCTATTTTAGAATTGTTCTGTTCCTTTCCTAGCTTGCTGCCACAAGCTTCATAGCAATTCTATCATGAGATTGATTCGCTAATTGTTTGTAACTTGTAGATAAAAAAATAAATTTAAGATCATTTACTTATTTATATAAAATCTTTTATTCAGTTGCGGAATATATATTAGTCCCTCCCCTATCATATTGATAGTGGAGGCTGTTTATACGAACTAATTAATGTTTGTATTTATCTACTAAATTGGCTTCTCATCATGTGCATGTCCTTGTTAATTTTTACTTAGTAATATGCTATGTTACTGAGCACTGACAGCGATCGTAATATGTCGCTTTCATTTTTAACTTTAGAATTTAATCTTTAACCTTTATCGTCCACACTCAATGTACCATAAAGTCCCCGCTACTTTAAAACCTTGAGTTTTGGATCGGCTTGCATTTAATGCCAGTGTAGCCGCAATCTATTATTAGTAGGGGCAAGGATCCCCTTTAAAGATGGAGGATCAGTGTCAATGACTCCCGATGTCAGAACAGAACTGGGCGTTCCGAATGACACGCAGAATGTATAATTAGCGGTGGATCAGCGCGCCGCTCGTACCCCTGGAAAACGTCATCTTGACGACGAACGACGTAGGGAAGAGCGGCGTGCTGACGTCACCGCTTACCGACAATCCGGAAGGACGAGCGATAATATTGAGCGGCCGGCTTTACATAATACGCTTAATTTTACAACGAATCATGTGAGTTTTATTTTTTATTTTAATAAACGCGATTGCCTACAGTACTACTCTATGAGTTTTCTTCTCTCCATACCCTCGGATGTGGCATTGATCGTTACTGGTTCATCTGTATGAGGAGGTGGACGGCTGAGGACAAATGGGAGCAGCACAATTTATTAACAAATGCAATTTTTGAAGTTGGAGCTGGTAAGCAGGCATTTTATATAGAGGTGGAGGTGCCTTCGATTAACTTCACTTGAAGATTTTTCTTCCAACACTTTTCGGGTGTTTATAGGACACAGATGGACTTTGGCTTCACATATGTGATTTTGATTTTGCTTGGACTTTTCTGTTTCACCCCATTAGCGTTTCACTTTATTTTAAATTTATACCATCCACCAATGAACTTGGTGTCCACATAAGTATATTTATTCACCTATATACTTTCTTTTTTGCAGCGCAGCATATTTTTTAGCTATAGCCATTTTAATGATGCTTAAAGTAAAAAAAAAATCCTTTAAATATCACACCTGCTGGGTGTCTATAGTAGTGGCACATGTTTAGAAATGTCCCTGCACAACATGAGAGGACTATAAAAAAAAAAGTGATTAATGCTACTTGCGCAAGTTCTGTGTGGCAACATTATGTCGAATATTTTAGCGGTGGTGGGGGGCCATTATTGTTTTGTGAAAGAAATTTTTTAGAAAAAAGGGCACCCCTCAAACATACTGTAATTGGAGCGCAACAAGGAGCCACGTGCAAAGTATTGCATCAAAAATTGTTATTAGGCGCCCCTGTTGAACAGGGGCTGAAAAATTGTGCCTTGGGCACAACACAACACTTGCAACCCCTCCCAATAACTCCAATTGGAGCGCAACAAGGAGCCACGTGCAAATTATTGCATCAAAAATTGTTATTAGGCGCCCCTGTTAAACAGGGGCTGAAAATTTGTGCCTTGGGCACAACACAACACTTGCAACCCCTCCCAATAACTCCAATTGGAGCGCAACAAGGAGCCACGTGCAAATTATTGCATCAAAAATTGTTATTAGGCGCCCCTATTAAACAGGGGCAGAAAAATTGGGCCATGGGCACAACACAACACTTGCAACCCCTTCCAATAACTCCAATTGGAGTGCAACAAGGAGCCACGTGCAAATTATTGCATCAAAAATTGTTATTAGGCGCCCCTGTTAAACAGGGGCTGAAAAATTGTGCCTTGGGCAAAACACAACACTTGCAACCCCTCCCAATAACTCCAATTGGAGCGCAACAAGGAGCCATGTGCAAATTATTGCATCAAAAATTGTTATTAGGCGCCCCTGTTAAACAGGGGCTGAAAAATTGTGCCTTGGGCACAACACAACACTTGCAACCCCTCCCAATAACTCCAATTGGAGCGCAACAAGGAGCCACGTGCAAAGTACTGCATCAAAAATTGTTATTAGGCGCCCCTGTTAAACAGGGGCAGAAAAATTGGGCCTTGGGCACAACACAACACTGCAACCCCTCACAATAACTCCAATTGGAGCACAACAAGGAGCCACGTGCAAAGTATTGCATCAAAAATTGTTATTAGGCACCCCTGTTAAACAGGGGCAGAAAAATTGGGCCTAGGGCACAACACAACACTTGCAACCCCTCCCAATAACTCCAATTGGAGTGCAACAAGGAGCCACGTGCAAATTATTGCATCAAAAATTGTTATTAGGCGCCCCTGTTAAACAGGGGCTGAAAAATTGTGCCTTGGGCACAACACAACACTTGCAACCCCTCCCAATAACTCCAATTGGAGCGCAACAAGGAGCCACGTGCAAAGTATTGCATCAAAAATTGTTATTAGGCGCCCCTGTTAAAACAGGGGCAGAAAAATTGGGCCTTGGGCACAACACAACACTGCAACCCCTCACAATAACTCCAATTGGAGAGCAACAAGGAGCCACGTGCAAAGTATTGCATCAAAAATTGTTATTAGGCGCCCCTGTTAAAACAGGGGCAGAAAAATTGGGCCTTGGGCACAACACAACACTGCAACCCCTCACAATAACTCCAATTGGAGCGCAACAAGGAGCCACGTGCAAAGTATTGCATCAAAAATTGTTATTAGGCGCCCCTGTTAAAACAGGGGCAGAAAAATTGGGCCTTGGGCACAACACAACACTGCAACCCCTCACAATAACTCCAATTGGAGCGCAACAAGGAGCCACGTGCAAAGTATTGCATCAAAAATTGTTATTAGGCGCCCCTGTTAAACAGGGGCAGAAATATTGGGCCTTGGGCACAACACAACACTTGCAACCCCTCCCAATAACTCCAATTGGAGCGCAACAAGGAGCCACGTGCAAATTATTGCATCAAAAATTGTTATTTGGCGCCCCTGTTAAACAGGGGCTGAAAAATTGTGCCTTAGGCACTGGTTAACGGAGCCCAGAAACACAACATTTCTTACTAGCTATCAGCAAGAAAAGTGAGGAGTAGAAGGATATTCCATCAGCAGCATAAGAGGACAGTCACTCAGCATCAGCAGTCTAAAAGGGGTCCGACATTTCAACAAAAAGATATTATTCATTAATATCAGCATCAGGTGCTTGGTAGCTGGTGTTGATCCAAGCTTGATTCATTTTGATAAAGGTCAGTCGATCAACAGAGCCGGTGGAGAGGCGCACCCTGTGATCAGTCACAAAGCCTCCAGCAGCACTGAATGTCCGTTCTGAAAGAACACTGGATGCAGGGCAAGCCAGTAGCTCAATTGCGTACTGGGCAAGCTCTGGCCAGTGATCCATCCTCAAGACCCAGTAAGCCAGAGGATTTTCGGTGGGGAAGGTGTCCAAGTCGGATTTTGCCCCTAGGTATTCCCGGACCATGTAAACCAGACGCTGGCGATGGTTGCTGGAACCGGTCAGACCTTGGGCCTACGGACTAAAAAACTGCCTGAACGCATCGGTCAGACGACCACCTTCTCCACCGCCCCTTCTGTGACTCACCAAAGCCTCAGCAAGACGTTGTCCAGAGCCAGGTTTTGGTAATCCCCCCGGTTCTGGGAACGCATTGCACAGACCCTTCTGCAAGGCCTCCCGCAGAAGTTTCATCTTCTGCTCCCATGATGGCAACATAAGGTCCGCAACCTTACTCTTGTAACGTGGATCAAGGAGAGTCGCCAGACAGTAATGATCCCTCTCCTTAATAGCACGTACACGAGGATCCTTACGCAGGCTTTGCAGGATCAGGGAGGCCATGCAGCGTAGGTTTACAGAGGCATTCGGGGCACAGTCCTCTGGGTCACTGAGGACGACAGGATCCACAGGCACCTCATCCCAGCCACGTAAAACTCCACGTGCTCCTTGGGACTGTAAATGATCCCTTGAAGACTGCTGCTGCTGAGTGCTAGGCTCCACCTCCATGCTGCTGATACAATCCTCCTCCTCCTCCTCTTCCTGTATGCTAGGTGGGCAAGCAGGACCACTGTCTGGGTAAAGGGGGCCTTGAGAGGTAAGGAAGTCCTCCTCTTCCTCCCTCTGTTCTGCCTCAAGGGCCCTGTCCATTATTCCACGTAGCGTGTGCTCCAACATGTGAATAAGAGGGACAGTCTCACTGATGCATGCACTGTCACTGCTCACCATCCTCGTGGCCTCCTCAAATGGTGACAGGACAGTGCATGCATCCCTGATCAAGGCCCACTGGGGTGGGAAAAAAACCTAGCTGCCCTAACCCAGTTCTGCTGCCATATTGGCACAGGTACTCATTGATGGCCCGCTGCTGCGTGTGCAGCCGCTGCAGCATGGCCAACGTTGAGTTCCATCTGGTGGGCATGTCACAAATTAGGCGGTTCTTGGGCAGGTTGTATTCCCTTTGGAGGTCAGTCAGCCGAGCAGTGGCATTATATGACCTCCGAAAATGCACACAGACTTTCCTGGCCTGCTTCAGAACATCCTGCAAGCCCGGGTACCTGCCCAAGAACCGCTGCACCACCAAAATGAAGACATGCGCAAAACAGGGCACGTGGGTGAGTTTTCCCTGTCGCAGGGCAGAGAGGAGGTTGGTGCCATTATTGCTGACCACCATTCCAGGCTTCAGCTGGCGTGGCGTCAACCACCTCTCAGCCTGACACTGCAGAGCTTCCCCAGTGTGGCTCCTGTCTCCCAAGCACACCAGCTCTAGCACCGCATGGCATCTCTTGGCCTGCATTCCTGCGTATCCCCTCGTACGCCTACGCAGCACGGCTGGTTCGGAGAATACATCCCCACAGGAAGAGGCCACAGAGGAAGAAGAGGAGGGGGTGGAGGAAAGAGGTGTGTCACAAGCAGTAGTATTGTTTTGGAGGCGTGGTGGCGGAACAACCTCCAAAACTACTGGACCTTGCCCTGCGTCCTTCCCAGCTGCCAGCAGAGTCACCCAATGCGCCGTAAAAGACAGGTAACGTCCCTGTCCATGCCTGCTGGACCATGAGTCAGCGGTAAGATGCACCTTACACTGACCGCCCTGTCCAGCGAGGCATGGACATTGCCTTCCACGTGCCGGTAGAGAGCCGGAATAGCCTTCCGTGAGAAAAAGTGGCGTTTTGGTACTTGCCACTGAGGTACTGCACATTGCACAAACTCACGGAATGGGGCAGAATCTACCAACTGAAAAGGTAGCAGTTGAAGTGCTAGCAATTTCGCTAAGCTAGCATTCAACTGCTGGGCATGTGGATGGCTGGGATTGTACTTCTTTCGGCGCTGCAGCAGCTGGGGCAGGGAAATTTGCCTGGTACTATCAGTAGATTGACCGCTACTACTAGCTTGTGACACACCTATTTCTACACCTTCACTGCAGGCTTCAGAGAGGACTGGGGGTCTACTGGGGTTGGAGGTCCCAGAAGGGCAAGGGGGGGTACGCTTTTGTCTTTGGTGTGGGTCTTTCTGGTGTGCTTGCCAACGAGCTGCATGGCAGGTCGACATATGTCTGGACAAGCATGTGGTACCCAGGCGGTTGATGTTTTGGCCACGCGAGATACGCGTGTAAAGGGTTAAAAACGACAAGAGCCGCCGCTTCCAATTGAAATCCCCGCTGTCTGCCGGACCACGCCCCCCCTCTGACGCCACGGGCAAGCTCTTAGGAGTGTGCTGCAAGTGCGTCAGAGGGGGGCGTGGTCACATGTCAGAGGGCAGGCAATTCAATTGGAAGCTTGTGCGCGGCTTCTTCTTTGCCGGAGTCGTCGCTTCCAATTGAATTGCCCGCTTTCTGGAACATGTGACCACGCCCCCCTCTGATGCATATGCACCACACGGGGACTTTCCTAAGAGCTTGCCCGTGGCGTCAGAGGGGGGGCGTGGTCCGGCAGACAGCAGGGATTTCAATTGGAAGCGGCGGCTCCGGCGAAGAAGAACCAGAAGAAGAAGATGCGGACGAGAAGGACAGCGGAAGGAGATGAAGATGGAAGAACACGTCGGTCAAGATGCGGGAATAGAAGACCCAAGACAGAAGCAGAGGAAGAAGAAGAAGATGGAGGAAGAAACCCGAAGGAAAGAAGAAAAGAAGAAGATAATAAAGGACTTGTCAAAAACCGGCTCTTGTCGTTTTTAACCCTTTACATTTTTTTTTTGGTGAAATGGTAGAGGTACAATGTACCCCATTACCATTTCACACAGGGGGGGGGCTGGGATCTGGGGGGCCCCTTTGTTAAAGGGGTCTTCCAGATTTTGATAAGCCTCCTGCCCGCAGACCCCCACAACCACCGTGCAAGGGTTGTGGCGAAGAGACCCTTGTCCTCATCAACATGGGGACAAGGTGTTTTGGGGGGTACCCCAAAACACCCTCCCAATGTTGAGGGCATGTGGCCTGGTGGGGTTCAGGAGAGGGGGGGGGTGCTCTGTCCCCCCTCTTTTCTGCGGCCGGCCAGGTCAACGTGCTCGGATAATGGGTCTGGTGTGGATTTTAGGGGGGACTCCACGCCATTTTTTTTTTAAATTTGGGGTGAAGTTCCCCTTAAATTCCACACCAGACCTGAAGGGTCTGGTTATGGATATTTGGGGGGAACCCCACGTCATTTTTTTTTTTAATTGACGGCGGGGTTCCCCTTAATATCCATACCAGACCTAAAGGGTCTGGCTATTGAATTTGGGGGGACCCCCACGCTTTTTTTTCCGTTTTTTTAATGAATGAATTCTCCTGCAATTGCCGGGAGCTGACAATTCATTATAGCCGCGAGTCAGTTTTAAACGGCTTTTTTGCTTTGAAAAATGTAATTTTGTGCAGGAACAGTTCTAACCACGTGAAACATGCGATTTTTCACATGCTGACATTAGAGCCCCCCATAGTACCAAATTTAAAGAAAAATTACACTTTTATTGTTGCACTTTTAGCATTATTAAAATCACTGCTCCCGAAAAAACGGCCGTTTTAAAAAATAAAAAAAGCATTGATACATGTCCCCTGGGGCAGGACTGAGGTCCCCAAACACGTTTTAGGACAAAACTTGCAGATTAGCCTTTAAAATTCACAATTAAGATTTCCCCCATAGACTTTAACAGGGAGTTTGGCGGCGGCTTTACTTATCAATTGCATCGCGCTGCTGCTGCGGCCGGTTCATGCGCCTAATTAAGGCTTCATCCAGCGCACCTATTAAGGCATGTACCGGCGCAGCGCAGCTTCAATAGTAAATCACCCCCTGTGTCTCTAGCTATCTATCTCTCTCTCTCTGTCTGTCTCCCTCACTTCTCTAAGCAAGCCGGAACACACTACACGAGGCCGCCCGGGAGGCGGCCTTTTATAGTGTGGGGCGTGTGCTAAAGCCATGAGCCCTAATTTGCCAAAGCACGCAGGCTTTGGCCAATTAGGTCTCTTCGTTTTTTGGGCGTCATGGTGCATGCTTCGGCAAACATCAGCGCGCAACGCCGCAGTGAATTATGGGTCATTCGAATTTGGCACGAACGACCCGATTTGTTCGTTTTCGACGAACGATCGAACGGCCAATGTTCGATGCGAACATGTGTTCGCATCGAACACGAAGCTCATCCCTAATGCCTACTACTCATTAACCATATCACTCAAGCATTGTGTCTCGTATGTACATATATATATATATCATCAAAGATTATTTCTGTGCAAATCTTAAACTCTATTTTTGTGTAGCAATCTTCTTCCCATTGTGTATTACCTTGCCATATTACAGTGTATTTCATTGTTTGTGCAGTAACATTAATTTTCGTATTCTCCATATCGTCAAAAATTATTTCTATACAAATTTCAAACTCTATTTTTGTGTAACTTTCTCCTTTACATTGTGCATTACCATACAACCTTCCATTATTTTTCATTATTTGTGCAATACCATTGACTTCCGTACTCTCCTTCAGTTCATTTTTTCCATACATTAATGAACAATTTTTCCCTGGGTATCCTTCACTTCCCCACCCCCCGCTTCCCTCCCATCCTCCCCCCTCTCACCTCCCCCCTCCCCTCCCCTCCCCCACTCTCCTCCCTCCTCCTCCCCCTTCCACCTTTCTGGTGTACCTCTAAGGGGCCTAGAGTGACCATTACCCACACCACCCTTCATTCACTCCCACATTACCTTTCAGCATCTGTGCGTATCCCCCCCTCCCTCCTGAACATATACACACCACTTTATCCGCTCTCACCTCCAGCTCCCGCTTAGTAATAAGGGGAAGAGGAGGGGGAAGCAGAAAGCTACAAAAACATGAGAGAAAAGGCGGAAAAAGAGTAAAAAAAAAAGTAACCCCTGGATATCTTCCTCCTTATCTCCTCCCCCATTTACCACCTATCTTTGTTTTCTTCCAGCCACCCCTTTACACTTGCTGGGGTGTCAAAGATCTGGGAGCCTCCCAATGCCACTACCCTTAACCGTGCCGGGTACAGCAGGGCATATGTCAGCCTGTGTTTCTGCAGTGTGCGCTTAACTGCCAAGAACTTTGCTCTGCGCCGCTGCATTTCCGGCGAGAAATCGGAATATACTGAAATTTTAGCTTCTTTAAACGTAATCTTCCCCGCCTCTCTAGCTATCCGTAATAATGTCACTTTGTCCCTGTAGTTAAGGAATTTCAGTAAGAGAGGCCTAGGGTGCCCCCCTATTGGGGGAGCCCTAAATGGAACTCTATGTGCCCTTTCTATTGAAAACATTGCTGAGAATGTTTCTCTTCCAAAGGTCTCAACGAGCCATTTTTCCAAAAATTCCACAGGATTAGCGCCCTCGCTCTTTTCCAGCATCCCAACCAGTCTGACATTGTCTCTTCTGAGCCTGTTTTCCATCTCATCCATTTTTGATGCATATCTGCCCATCTGTTCCTTCAGATATTTCACCTCATTTATTAATGGGAATACATCATCTTCCAGTTGGCTAGTCTGTGCCTCCAGGGCAGATGTTCTTTCTGCCGTTTTTTGTAGCTCTGACCGAACCGCTACTAGATCCTCCTTTACCTCCTTCATCTGGGCGCAAAGTTCATTTAATGTGCTCTTACATGCATTCACCACTGTGAATACATCATTTAATGTTGGTTCCATTTCTGACAGTAAGCATGGGTCGGTCACAGCCACTATACTTCTATAGGCCCTGGGATTTTATTACTTGAGGCTTTGCTTGTTGAATACCCCACTATACCCTGCAGGGCTGTAGTTGAAGGTTGCCCCAGGCTTTTTCTGTCTGCTGCACCTCCCTGCTGCACTTTAGGCTGTGTCCCCCTTTTGGTTGACATTGGCGACTGCGCAGAGGAGTGGGCATATTGTTCAAGTTTTGCCGCTGCTGCTGCCGCCTGTTGCGAATTCTTCTCCTTTGCAGAGCGCAGCTGCTGCATCGCTACAAACCCACAGGGGCTAAAAAAATTTGTGTCTGGTTATTAAGGGGATAAAACCATCTGGGGCTGAAGGGGTTAAAATTGGTCAGCAGGACAATTTTTAATTGAAATTTTAAGCCCAGATTTACTACAAAACAAATACAAATTTTGTATTGCTGGCAACTTAAATGTAATTGTAATATTCTTTATAGATTTCAGTTTTGCAGGTTCTATACATGGCACAATGTGCCATTTTACAGTCAGACTAAGGGACCAAGCCAGTCACTATATTTAGATACATTTTTCATGTTTATGGTTTCACTTTAAGCATCATTAAAATCACTCCTCCTGTAAAAATTATCTTTAAAAAAAATTGCATTGATGCACCCAGGCCCCAATACCCTTTTTATGACCAATTAATTACTTGCATATCATTCTTCAAAATGGGATTTTAAAAGTTCAGGTCCCATGGACTTTAATAGGGTTCACAGTTTGGGTCCAAACTTTTGCAATGTTCGAGTACTGATGCAAACCAAACTGAGGGGTGTTTAGCCCAACTCTATACAGGAGAAATCAGGGGACCCTGCTCCTTAGCATTTACAATCTAAAAGAGAGGGTCAAGTGTTACAAAAGGTAATAACTGTGGGGGGTGGGCTGATGGAGAAAATAAAAGTACAGTTGTTAGGTGGAGGCAGGAAAGGCTTATCTGAAGAGACACATTTTTTAGGGATTGCCTAAAAGTATATAGAGTAGGAGATAGTGGGACAGATTGGGGTAGGGAATTCCAAAGAATGGGAGGAGCTCGGGAAAAGTCCTGATGCGAGCATGGGAGATGGCAAAAGAACTAGAGGAGGAGGTCTTGCGAGAAATGAACAGAAGGATTTGGTTGGTATTTTGAGATTAGGTTATGGATGTAGCTGGGGGCTGAGTTGTGAATGGCATTGTAAGTAATTGTTAGTATTTTAAATGTAATTAGTTGGGTGAGTGGCAGCCAGTGGAGGGATTGGCAGAGAGGGGTAGTAGACACTTGGAAATTTGTAAAGTGGATGAGTCTAGCAGCAAAGTTCATGATGGGCTGAATAGGGGATAGCCTAGTTAAAGATAAGCCAATGAGGAGGGAATTGCAGTAGTCGAGACAAGAGATAACCAGGGAGTGAATTAGGAGCTTTGTAGTGTCATTGGATAGGAAGGATCATATTTTGGAGATGTTGCAGAGGTTGAGGCAGCAAGCTTTGCAAAGTGATTGGATGTAGGGCTAAAAGGAGAATTCAGAGTTTAGGATAACACCTAACACCCTCGCATGAGGGGATGGGTTGATGGTTGTGCCATCGATCTTGACAGAGAAGTCAGGGTGTCACAATCAGATGTCAGGCTCAGAGGCAAATTGCTATAGCAGTGGCAGAACAGGTATACAGGTAGTAGAGTAGTCCAGGAACAGGCCGACGGTCAAACACAGGTGGTTGCAAATTGGGATCAGGCAATAGAGAAGTCCAGGAACAGGCCGAGGGTCAAACACAGGTGGTTGCAGATACAATGGCAGCAGAGCAGACAAATCGCAAGGCACTGGCTGGGAAGGCACAATAACCTGGCAAAGAGGAAGTGCTGAGATCAGGCTTATATAGAAAGTTCATGGGAGGAGCAAGGGGTTCAAGGTTCAAGGCAATGAAGACACAAGGCAGAGTATTCCAATGGATCAGGTAGGTTTGTCCAGCAGATCAGCTAGGGAGCTGTCCAGCATCCCAGATAGCTCAGTGGGAAGAGACAATGGCAGACACAGACAAGGTCCCAGATTCAAGCCCAGGTCCTGACAGTACTCAACTCCTCTCAGGACGTCCTCGGGATGTCCTAGGGCTTGGCTTGTGAGGAAACCTCTGGTGCAATACTCTTGTTAATCTAGGGAGTGAACCTTATTATTGCTTCAAAAGTTCCTGCCGGGAAGATTCTCCTCACTTGCAAGGCTTTTTAAAACATCTCCAGCTCCTGCTTATGGATAAGGGTGCCATTCGAGGCATACATACAGTCGGGTGGCAGAACTTTTTTGGCAGGACAGGAATTAGTGAAGGAGCCAGACTTTACAGAAGCAGTGACGGTATCAGGAACAGGTGTTTTTTTAGGATGTAGCGAAGGGGTCAATGGAGGAGGAGGTGGTTCTTTGGCAGGACAGGGTGATGTAACAGCATTTACCACTGTGGAGCGTGGGATGACTACTGGAACTGGTTTGTTGTCGGGAGGTTGCATAGTTGCCTCTATGCCAGATGGTAGGGGTTTCACAGGGGTATTGGTTGCGGGTTCAAGAGGGGCACTGGCATTGTTGACCACCGTAGTCTGGGAACCCACTTGTGTCATTGAATATGGACAAGCCTTACAGCAACCTTGGCAGTTCACAGGCCGAATAGCAGGCATAGCAGGATGAGTCCCAATAGTACACACTTGAAGAACCTTTGGCCGAGGTAGGTGAGTTGGGCAGAGGGAGATAAGGTGCCCTTTTCTCCCCAATAGAAAAAAAGGCCATAGCCTCTCCTCTGCTCGCTTTCACCTTTAGACAGCTTGGTCTGGATGACCCTGATCTCCATTGGTTCCACCTTTTCCAGTATTGGTGTGTGTATATCCACAGGAACCTCAAGGCTTTGTGGTGTCAGGGCTTCACGGCTTGGCACATACTGGGATGGCTCGGAATCGTATCTGTACAGGGTATTCCTGTCCCTGGGTCCCCGTAGGCCACATGAGCTAGGACCAGACTTGGGAACCCTGGTTTTCTTGGCAGTGAGAGTCCAGGGCTAACATAAATGCTTCCCAGCTGTCCAAGACTGGACTCTTTCCTGTAACACCTGATGTTTTGATTGGTCCAGTGAGCAGGTTGATAGTAGTGCGAACCTTTATATAATCAGTGGCATAGGTCCCAAGCTTAAGAGCAAACAACAGCTCGCAATCCATCTTGAAGCACAAGAATAATGCACGGCTACCATCAAACCTCTCTGGCATCACCACAAATGGCTCAGGACATGCTGGTTCCAGGGCTGGGCTTACTGTACCTTTCAGTAACACAACTTCTTGCTGCAGCTCCAAAAGTTGCTGCCTGAGAGGAACCACAGCCTTTTCTATAGTGGCCTCCATGTTTTAGGCCAGGTTATTCTGTCAAGATCAGGTGTCTGGCTCAGAGGCCAATTGCTATAGCAGTGGCAGAACAGGTATACAGGTAGTAGAGTAGTCCAGGAACAGGCCGAGGGTCAAACACAGGTGGTTGCAGATACAATGGCAGCAGAGCAGACAAATCGCAAGGCACTGGCAGGGAAGGCACAATAACCTGGCAAAGAGGAAGTGCTGAGATCAGGCTTATATATGAAGTTTAAGGCAATCAAGACACAAAGCAGAGTATTCCAATAAATCAGGTAGGTTTGTCCAGCAGATCAGACAGGGCGTTGTCCAGCATCCCAGATAGCTCAGTGGGAAGAGACAATGGCAGACACATACAAGGTCCCAAGTTCAAGCCCAGGTCCTAACACAGGGGAAGGGGCACATGAGGAAGGAAATATTATGAGCTCAGTTTTGGACATGTTGAGTTTGAGGAAGTGGTATGACTTCCAGCCTGATATGTCTGTTAGTAAATTAGTAATGCGTGAGGAGACTGTTGGAGTGAGCTGAGGGGTAGACAGATAGATTTTGGTGTTGGTGGTGTAGAAATTATATTAAAAGCCATGGGAAGCTATCAGTTGACCCAGGGAGGAGGTGTAGATTGAGGATAGAAGAAGAGGTCCAAGAACAGAACCTTAGGGGACACTGACAAAGAAAAGAAGAGGAGAGGAGGACGTATAATTGTAAGTGACACTAAAGGTTCAGTGGGATAGGTAGGATGAGAGCCAACAAAAAATCATGGAGACCAAAACATTTTTTTTTTTTTGCTGTTAGTAAGTTGTTTGTGAGTTTTAGGAGAGCAGTTTCTGTGGCGTGTTGGGGCCAAAATCCAGACTGAAGGGGATTAAGAATGCTATTTTTAAACACTCAGTTGGTTGTAGATCGGGCATTCAAGGAGTTTGGAGAAAAGGGAAAGCAAGGAGATGGAATGTAGGTCATTAATATTGGCGGGGTCCAAGGAAGGCTTTTTACATATGGGGGTGTCTAATGCATGTTTTAGAGAGTTGGGGAAGATACCAGAATTGAGGGAGAGATTGAAGATGTGATTTAGAGAGTATAGGATAGAGTCAGACGGTGAGCACGGTATTTGGGAGGGAACTGAGTCCAGGGGACAGTGGTAAGGTGGGTGTTTGAAATAAGTTTAGCAACCTCTTCTATCGTAGCAGGGTTGAATGATGAGTGTTGATTGTTTTAATTTTCTTTGGAAATCAAATTTTTGCTGTGTTATGCATGCTACAGATGTGCCATGTTACAGGCACATTAAGGGAACCCCCCAGGCACTATATTTAAAGGATTTTTTCATTTTTTATTGTTGCACTTTAATTAATGAACTAATTAAAATCATCTTGGAAAAAATATTGTTTTATTTTGATTTTTTATTGATACATGTCCCCCAGGGCAGTAGCCAGACCTCCATACCACTTTTGTGGGCAATTACTTGCATATAAGCCTTCAGATTGGGCACACTGATTTTTCCATTTCAGCTCCTATTGACAATAATAGGGTTTGCTGTCCAGTTCAATGCTTCCAAGCATGCGTCGACTTGATTCTGTGACAGACACGATCGGTTTGGACCGATGAAAACGGTCCATTAGACCGTTCTCATCGGTTTAACCGATCGTGTGTACACGGCCTTAGGTGGTTGGAGGGAAAGGAGTTGGAAAACAATGAGAGAGTGAATCTAATAAGGTAGTGATGAGAAAGGCCAACATTATTGTTGAAAAGGTTGCAAGGAGTGTTTAGGTAGGAGAATACAAGAACAAGGGAGTTGCCATCAGAATGAGTAGAAGTTTCCATCATTTTAGGTCAAATCAACAAGTTAGGCTAAGAAGTTTAGAGGTATCTGCAGTGTTAATAATAACAGGAATGTTGAAGTCATTGAGAATGACTGTGGAGATTTCAGAAAAGTGCAAGTAGGGTATCCAAGCAGAGACGTCATAAAGGAAGCTTTATATTAGTCCAGGAGGCTGATAGATCAGAGCAATTCTCAAAGGAACTGGAGAAAATATTCAAATAAAGTATACCTGAAATGAAGAGAAGGACAGAGAGGAGGGTGAGTAAAGAACCTGCAAAGCGATATGTGGGGATAAGAAGGATTACAACTCTGCCTCCCTTCTGTCTATTGGGTTTGGGATAGTGGGTCCAGAGGAGGCCACCTTAGGAGAGGGCAACAGAAAAGGCAGAGTTCTTGAAACCAGGCTTCAATAATAGCACGTTAAAGGAGTTAGTGAAAAAAGATCATGTGCAGAAAAGATCATGTGCAGAGCAGGCATTCCAAAGGGCACAAAAGAAGGGGATGATTGTTTTGAAAAAAGAGGAATAGAAACTAAATTATGTGGATTGTGCCTGCTATCAGAGAATGGGGAGTGCAAGGTTTGTTGATCAAAGTTAAGTAGATGGAGGTCGGGGATTTGGAGATATATCTTCAGATATTAGGAGGAGCTGAAGCGTGAGTGAGGTAATATGGGAGTATGATTTATATGAATAGACATGAGCCTGTTTCCTGGTGGGTTTCTTTGTATGTGGGTTCAAAGTTAGCAGGAGGAAATAATGAGGGCAGTAATAAGAAGGACAGGAGTGAGGATTATATATATATATATATATATATATATATAAGCTGGGCAGTGAAGGAAAGAGAGATTAAGGATAAAGAGAGGTAGGAATCACAGTGGAGAAATTAAGAAGCAGACTGGGTAGAAGACGAAAGAGCTGGGTGGGGAAAAAAGATCATTGGCAGTGTGTTTAGTGTTTTGCAATGTAGTTTGCTGTGGATTTTCTTTTTGTGCCTTAGAGTGAAAAATGAATATTGTATTCATGATGATAATACCAGTGCCACCCCATGGCTGCGTTTGCCCAAAAATTTATACTGAGTGAGATACAGTGGTGGCCCATCCATTAAGGGCACCCCCCATCAATGTGTCTGGACCCCTAATCTTATGCGTGGCACTGGAAGCATAGATTCCAGGGGGGGGGGGGTTTAAGCACGTGATTAAAGCCAGTGGCTTTAATAGGCTTCAAAAAAGGGTGGGGTTGTGTGTAGAACATTGTGCTTCAAGTCCACCCAGTTGTGTGATAATAGTGAATGACTGACCGACCGACAGCTGGGGGGGGTCTGCTGCCGACCGACCGGGGGTGTTTGTTTGCTGTCCCCCCAAACAATAAAATACCAGCTGCCACTGCTGAGATGGGTGAAGGTAGTACTGGTCAATTAATCATTAAGCAATACAAAACTCTCATACCAAATTTAGGCTATAAGAGAACAGTAGAACAGAGTTGTACTGTTAAAGATCAGGTCATAACTTAGGTGAGGCAATAAAAGAACAAAATAAATATCAGAATAATATGGACTGTGCTACAGATCTTGAAAGCAGCATAGACTACCATGAAGCACATTGATAGTAATGAGTCAAATTCAGTTAGCGGTAGATATTGAAACCAGGATACGTTACCATGAAGCACATTGATAGAAATGTGCCAATCAGTGGTCAGAGAAATCCACCCCTTCTTACCAGAACATTGTATCCTGATAGCAGCACCCACCACTGTCATAATGCACTAATCAGTAGCTGCAATTAATTGGCTGCAGCCTCCAATCAAGGAAACATTTCTAGCATGTCCCCTTGACAGAATTTGGTCAAATGATTGACTACTGGTGAGCAGGGGCAGCCAATTACTGATCAAAATTCAGCTGCTCCCGGCTGAACCAGATTAACTTTTTTTGTATGGCCAGCTTAAGGGCTTACATCTGCTTTATAAGACCAGTTACTAAAATCCCCTACACTAATCTGTTCCTATGCACTCCCTATGCTTTCCCGGTCACAGCAAAGCATCTGGTTATAAGCCAGTCTTTTAACCACTTAAGACCCGGACCAATACGCTGGCAAATGACCCAAGGGGTTTTTGCGATTCGGCACTGCGTCGCTTTAACAGACAATTGCGCGGTCGTGCGACGTGGCTCCCAAACAAAATTTGCGTCCTTTTTTTCCCACAAATAGAGCTTTCTTTTGGTGGTATTTGATCACCTCTGCGGTTTTTATTTTTTGCGCTATAAACAAAAATAGAGCGACAATTTAAAAAAAATGCAATATTTTTTACTTTTTGCTATAATAAATATCCCCCAAAAATATATAAAAAAACATTTTTTTTCCTCAGTTTAGGCCGATACGTATTCTTCTACATATTTTTGGTAAAAAAAATCGCAATAAGCGTTTATCGGTTGGTTTTCGCAAAATTTATAGCGTTTACAAAATAAGGGATAGTTTTATTGCATTTTTATTAATTATTTTTTTTTTACTACTAATAGCGGCGATCAGCGATTTTT
Organism: Rana kukunoris; assembly: GCA_029574335.1. Classification (NCBI taxonomy): domain Eukaryota; kingdom Metazoa; phylum Chordata; class Amphibia; order Anura; family Ranidae; genus Rana; species Rana kukunoris. Next base: position 315,505,104 of record CM056053.1, read on the forward strand.
TTCGTGACTGCGACAATATGGCGGACACTTCGGACAATTTTGACACATTTTTGGGACAATTGTCATTTTCACAGCAAAAAATGCATTTAAATTGCATTGTTTACTGTGGAAATGACAGTTGCAGTTTGGGAGTTAACCACAGGTGGCGCTGTAGGGAATGTGTGCCCTAATGTGTGTGTTTACAACTGAAGGGGGGTGTGGCTGTAGGTGTGACGTCATCGATCGCGTCCCCCTATTACAGGGATGACGCGATCGATGCTCCGGCCACAGAGAAGCACGGGGAAGCCGTGTGTACACACGGCTCTCCCCGTTCTTCCGCTCCAGGGACGGATCGCCGCACTGCAGCGGCGATCGGGTCCGCGAATCCCGCGGTCCCGGTCCTGGAGCTTCGGACCGGGTCGCGGGCGCGCGCCCGCGGGCGCGCGCCCGCGACCCACGGCTGGGTACTAAAACCAACGTATATATACGTTGATGTGCCCAGCCGTGCCATTCTGCCGACGTAAATGTGCAGTAGGCGGTCCTTAAGTGGTTAAAGTGTGGGGCTGGCACATAACAAATCCCCATAACTCGCCATTCTTAGCTACCTGACCTAAGTTCAAAAGCCAGGAAGTTAATTGCTGATAATTGGTGGCTGTAGCAGTGACGGCCATATTCGCTTTCTGTTTCCTGAAAACTGTAAATAGGTTGGATTCATCCTGAACTTATGCTTGATCTAAATGTGATCCCTATTCTGTAAATATTGAGCCAGTATAATATATCATATATAGTTGCGGTGCACTTGCTAAATAAACATTGTATTAAGCAGTAATGTATGTCTATTAGGAGTGCATGAGTAGAATAAGAAACCTTTCAGTCTCTTGTCATCTCTTTACACAAATTTCTTAAATGTATGCTTATGACAGTCTTAGTTTAGTTTTAATCGTATTTTAGCACTCCAATTAAAATCTATATTTTACTCCCCAGGTTTCTAAGAATATTTAGATTTAGCTCAAAAGAACTTCTTGATCTTTGTAAAAGGGTCATTAAAGTGCAGTGCTCTGCAGACTAGTGTTTTTAAATGTAGGAATTAAAAAAGGAATGCACTGGGCATTCAGGCAGCCTGTGGTGGAAGATGCTTTAAATATACCCTCAAACTCTGTTCACATTGGAAGTAAGCAGTGGGAATATTAGGAAAAAAATTAAAAGTTATTTTGCCATGAGTGCATTTTTGAAAACTGTGGCTGGCTATAGGTTGAAATAAAAAATTAAAAAATAATGTTCATTACAAAAAGCAGCTTAAAAATTATTATACACATTCTGTGTATTACATTTTAGCACCCCCTCTTATGCCAAAATGCTACAACCTACTTTGGAAAAATCTGTTCAAAAAAATAGCAATATATACTTAACTCACACCTAGTTTTTTCCCACAGTGCTTGGGTGAAGTTGACAATGTGATAATTCCAATGAGATCCTGGGAAAATCTAATAGATCCAAAATCTAACAGAATGATGCTCATGCATCACAAATTCAAGATGAGGCTTCTTTTCATGGGATTGGGGATACTAAGCATTCCCACGTTCTCAGCTAAATAGATGCGATGCCACCTTCTGCTGTGTGGAAGCTGGGTGCAAGATAAGTGTGTTTTTTAACTATTCTCTGCAGTTTTTTTTCTGTAAGTGGATAGCTGCTCCCCTTGAAGTTTCCAGAAAGAGGTTTTAGTAGAATTTCAAAGGGTAATAACTTATTTTGTGTATTTATTGGTGTCTGGGGCCAAACTGAGGAGAATTTTTCCTTCAAATTCTGATAATGGGAGTCAGAAAGTACAAAAAGTGTTTCAACAAGAACATGTACAACAAGTACTTGAACAGCAGCAAAAACCTGGTAAACTTTTTGTTTTAAGATTCTATTACAGTGTTAGCGCTTTCTTAATAGTTTGATAGTAGCAGCAGGTGCAGCAGTGTCATACCTTAGAGCTGCCCAAGCCTCCTGATAGCAGAGTTTAGGTAAGATTCTTGACATATCACTCAATATAACATCACCCAAGCCTAGTGATTGAGTCACTTATCAACTGCCCCAGGCATTTTCATGCATATCTATGTTCATATCTATGTTCAGAGATTCTGGAAATCTCTGGGGTAAACTTTTTTGCAGGAACATATTTATTGATATACTTATGCAGGCAGCTACCTGCTAGTGCTGATACATTTGTTGTTTTATCTAGCCACATATTTCCTTTAAAGATAATTATGAATTTATATTTTTTAGAGACTAGACATGGTATTCAATGTTAGACATGTTAAAGCGATCAATTATATATATATATATATATATATATATATATATATATATATATATATATATATATATATATATATATATATATATATATATATATATATATATATATATATATATATATATCTGTGAGAATCTTTTTTTATATCCCCTGGCTAAAATCAGATCCCACTGCTTTTTTATGCTCCCCTCACCCAATCATGATCATCTACTATATACTTTTTTTCTCACTTACTCTCCTCATTATTTGATCAGTTAACGCTCTTTCTTTTCTCTCTTTCTCCTCTCCATGGTCATTTACTTTCTGCCTTATCTCTGCCTAATTACTGGAATGATTCACATTCCTTCTCTTCTCCCAATGTTCTGCTAGTGTTCCTCTCACCCATCCACTCTCTTCAATGATCAGCATCTAGTTAACTTTTTATGTGCCCTTGTCGAGCGGTCAGCTGCTGTTCTCCTATGTCTCTCATTCCCTGCCTCTAGAAATGAAATACAAAAATGCAATGCAATGCACTACAGCTTACCATAGTTAAGAATAACAGTTGCATGGTGCAAGAGCTGGGTAGAAAAAAGGGGGTGGGGTAATCCAATATAATAAGGGGATTGACACCTGTTCCTTATAAATGTTCATCTCAAACTTGCGTTAATTGTATATCCTGATACCCATTCCTTGTTTGACTGGCAACCTCATTGATTGAACCCAGTGTGCCATTTTTTTTTTCAATTCTTTAAAAAAATCGTATCCAATGAAATATTCATCATCCTTTATAATACATGAACTAATTTTCCTCCTCTACACAGAAGGTTACCCCAAAAAGCGTCGGGTGTAAAGAAGGTTGTTAATGTATTTACCGTATTTATCGGCGTATAATACGCACAGGCGTATAACACGCACCCTAACTTTAAGAGGGACGTTTCAGGAAAAACACTTTCCAAGGCCCCCTGTGTATAACACGCAGGCAGAGTTCGGAAGGGGGGGGGGGGGTGATCGGAAGGGGTTAAGTGTGCCTATGAGTGTGGTGTCAGTGTAGTGTTTGTGTGACTTACTGTGATGTCTTCTCTCCTCTCGGCAGATTGAAAATACCGCCGAGAGGAGAGGCAACATCACTTCCTCTGCCTGTGCTTACATTATACAGGCAGAGGAAGTGACACGGTGGAGGCTCAGGGGATTGGCTGGGAGCGATCACAAGGGGGCGGACAAAAATGAACAGCCGCCCCTTCATCCCGGATCGCTCCCGGAGGTAAGCCGTCCGCCGCACGCAGCGGAGGGGGTCTTGATCGGACCCCCGACCCGCAAGAAGGCAGGGACGTACATGTACGCCCATCTGCCTGTATGTGCCATTCTGTGGACGTACATAGTTGTGTGGCGGGCGGTAAGCGGTTAAAGGCTACCTTTGAAAGTTTTTTTTGGTGTGGCGGCCGTCCATATTTCCTTTCTTGAGTTTTGCTTCATGCACTGCCAACACCCACGGTTTCTGAGAGGACACTGATTGCTTAGTGCACTCACCTGGAGCATCAGTTTCTCCCTTTTCATATTTTGACATTGGTCTCAGAAAACAGATGGCTTTATGAGATGACATTTACTGCATGACAAAGGGGACCGCTCACTTCCCCTTAAAGGGACAGACACATTTCTGACTGAATGTGAAGTAGGTCAATTCCATGAGGTGAGCTGCTAGTGGTGGTGGAGTAATAGTCACAAAGAGTGACAGTATCACTGCCAGGAAAGGCATAGCTGTCCAGCAGGAATTGCATGCCAGACACGCACATTCGCGGCGCGTCAGAGCACGTGCACGCATGCACCTGTGCGCACACGTGCGCCTCTCACCAACATTGAGTGCTGAGTTCTGATCTTGAACCAGGCTTGCTCTCACTAACCTTTTCTGCTCGATACCCTTTATCTTGTTTTGGACTTCTCTTCTGCCTGCTGCTCTGTCTGATCCACCTGAATGCTACCGACCCAGTCTGCCTGACTCTGCACCTGCTTCTGTGCCTGCTGCAGTTCTGCTCTGCAAATCACACCAGTTCCTGTCTTTTCTGCAATCCTGCCTCTCACCGCTCTGGTCTATCCGGCCCTGCCAGTCTGCCTGTTGCATTACCAGCCATGAACATCCAGCCATACCAAATACTGGACTGATCCTAAGCACTCCTGCGTCACCGTGCTTCTGTGGCTACTGTCTCAACCTCAGACTCCCACAAGCCAGTGGGGCAAGAGAAGCTCTCCTCTACATGTCAGGCTCACGATCCAGGTACATGACAATCACACAGATGGTGTCACTGAAGATATTAAAGCAGGATCACATTTGCCCATGGTAAAGAGCCACATATTTTACAAGCAATTATTTATTTGTTGAATATCTTTATGTTTTTTCATTTTTGAATGCAGCGCTGGATTAATTATTGTAAATATGGTCAAAAGTGATTGCTGCTCTTCTAATTCCTCTACAAGTTAGAATATTATTCATTCATTCATTAAAAATGTATGAATAACAGGGGGTACATGCATGGAGCTGCCAGCAACAGACATGTCCCGCTTAAGCTCCATATCTCTTGGGACTCCTTGGCTGATAAAGACACCCACAGAGCATAATATTTTCAGTTTATTTTACCATAAGCCTCCTCAGTGACCCCAGGATAAACAAAATGGTGTTGGGTGTTGCCTGTGATAAAAGTAAACTAAAGAGCTCCAAGGATATACAGCCCAGAGGCTCCTGTATAATGGCGCCACCTTCTTCCTCACACACAGGAACATCTCACACTGCTAGGCAGCTGCAGTTACCTCAGGATGCCTATAATGACTCTGAATACAGCGCCACCTCACAAGAAAAACAAACAGCATCCCTACATCCAAACATTTTGAGACAAATTGAAAAAATGGTACAGAAAGCCTTAAAGTGGTTGTAAACCTAGTTACAGCATGTTTATCTACAGGTAGGTCTATGATAAAGCTTATCTGTAGGTACTGGAATTATCTCCTAAACATGCATGGATGCAGCCACCAGTGGGGACAGTAGGGATATTGCGGGCCTTGTTTTGCAGGTAAGTGCAACATAATTGGATAGTATGCAATGCATACTAGCCCATTATGCTTTTACTTTGCAGGGAAAAAAAGAGGAAGTAAAACCCATCAGGGTTTATTTCCTCCTTAAGGCAGACCTGAGACCATATACCTGAAAGTCTCACAAAATAAATCCATGAGTTAGGCCAGCACACTTCTGACCTAGAAATCAGAGTGGATGACATGGAAACAAATTTACTGCCCCATGATAATGAATTAGAGACTCTTAAGGAAGAAAACCTTATTCTGCAAACACATTTAGAGGACTTTAAAAACAGAACTCCGTATAACGTCAATCCCAGTTGAATGTTTGGAGATGGATAGGATTCACAGAGCTTTAACACTGCACGAACCAGAAGGTCTCCCTCTTGATATTATTGTGAAATTCCACTTTTTTCGCACCAAAGAACAACTCATGGCTACAGCTAGAGGAAAAGATTCCCTCATCTTTCAAGATCATTGTGACAGAACCCACTGTCTCTGTATGTCTTGGAAAGGATTGTGGGCGTGCCTCCTACCGACAGACTATGGCCCAGAAAGATACTGGAGACCTGAAGCTGGCATTATTGTGATGTAATGTAATGTTACAGCCCTACACCCCCACCCCCCCCCTCTTGTTGCTGGACACAGACAATAGAGAGTGGACTGCAGACGTCTCTCCGCAGGGGGTGTGTATTGAGAAGCCAGGCTGCCTGCTTACCATAATCTCATTAGGTATCTCTACACTGTTTCAATGTCCAAATGTTCTGTTGCCATTTATTGTTCCTTGTCCCCCTCCCCTCATAGACAAGGCAAAGGGTCCCACACAGTGTCCCTAACTGTGTGTAAAACTGTATAGTTTGCATTTTAATAAACAGTTAAGCTCTGGTTGTGTAACCCTCAACATGTGTGGATTGTCTCGTGATTGAGGGGTTAAGGGCTGGTTATGGCGAATCGCCAGGCTGCGGGTGCGTTTGGAGGACAGGAGACACAGGTCTGGCGGATGTGCCCACCTGGGGTGTCTGAGATCCGTCAGTGGGTTCTGTCACAATCATCCTTATAAGCTTTTTGCTGACCTTTCCCCAATTACTGTAGCTAAACAACGTGCACTAAAACCCTTACTTCATAATCTACAAGTAACAACAGATCCCCTATCAATTGGGGTTTCCCATTTTATATCTTCTTTACCTATCAAGGTGTCAAGCATTCTTGTAGATCCTCAAATGAACTACAAAGCACTCTACAAGAACTAAATCTTATTGAAAGATCTTCAATTAGTCCTCATTGACGCACAACATCCAGCTCCCCTCAAGAATCCTACAAATCTGGAAAAGAGAAGTTGATTCAATTCTCCTGATATAGATCCTGTGGACACAATGGTCTGAATGTCTTTCACTCCTCATCTTGAAGCTTATTCTATTTTAAAGCTTAGCTTTTCTTTGGTCACAAAGTAGTTGACTAAACGTATTTAAACTAATACTGTTCTATGTTTTAAATCCCCCCTTTATCCCCCAAAAACTTGGATAAACATATTTCAAGTTTTTTTTTTGTATCTTTTATTTATTTCAAGAGACATGAAGCATGGAACACAACATCTTCATGTACATGGAAGAGGGACAATGGCATATAGTGAGGCAAGCCAACATAGCATGTCAAAAACAGTGTTTCAAGGTACAGTTAGATGGCAGGTGGCGAACATACCGTCTGCTCTTAACAGGTAAATTTAACCCTTTGCAGGGTCTGAGAGAATAAAAATGTAAGCCTCTGCCTCTAGGTCATTAAATGACTATTCCATCGGATTGTAGTGTGTTGCAGTGGGTGTCCTCATGTTCCCCATCTCAGACTTTTCAAATATATTTAAACAGTAGTAAGACACATCTCAAGATGAATATAGAGGGAAGAGAAGGAAAAAGGAAAGGGGTTAGAAAGTTAGAGACGTGGGGAAGAAGGCAGGGGTGGGAGGAGAGAGGAAATTGGAAGGTAGACTGGGACAGGGGGGGTCCCAGGGCCCAGGGGGCAATAAATGTGCATCTCCCAGGTTGCAGTGCAAACAGGAAGGGTCGGTGTATAGCCGCAGGAGGCCACTGTGTGGCTACATTAAGGGGATTAGTCTGCCATGTCGCTTTCAAAAAGGGCACGTCCCTTGTCAGAGAAGGCAAACAAATTTCAAAGTTTCCATGTCTTAGTGTATCTTCACATGGATGGTGTGCTGTCAGTATGAGATCCTCCATCTTGTTAATTTCCTTCACCTTTTTGAGCCACAGGCCTATGGATGGAGGTTGTGTGGATTTCAAGCATAAAGGGATGCACGTCTTGGCTGTGTCGAGGAGATGGCGGATTATAGATTTTTTGTAAGTTTTGCTCAAGATGCTGAAGGCATGGAGCAATAAGAAGGGCGGATCATTCGGTATAGGACATTCTATAAACTTTTGGGCAACTTGTTGGATTGTCTTCCAGAACTGTTCCAGTTTTGGGCAGGACCAGAAGATTTTGAAATTTTGCGGGAGTATTGTACCATCTGATGACTATTTTAAAGTTTGTCTCCTGTATCTTAGTAGAGGACTTCTAAGTGAAATGGAGAATATTTAGCCTTTGATGGGGCGACAGCTTACTCTTGGTATTCTCCCATGCACTAAGCCATGGTGAATGGTAGCCTTCAGGGGGCGTGATCAGCAGCCTGTAGGCGGCCAATAGAGTGTGGGGCATGGTGCCTTCCTCTGAGCAAAATGTCTCCAAGGTGGTGAGGGTTTGGCAAAAATTGTCTGGAGAAGGGCAAGGACAGGAAGAAGTGGTTTGTTTGGAGGTGGTAATAATGATACCCCTGATATACCCCCACTGACCCTATGGGAACAACATTAACCTGTTCTCTGAGCGGTTTGTATACGTCAAGCCTTATTTCTTAAAAGAAAAAAACTACAAGAATTAGAAGCAGAATTTAATACTTGCCACACAATATTTCAATCTAATCCTACCCCTGTGACTAAATGACAGCTCGATAAAGCATGTATAAACCTTGTACTCTTTTTATCAGAATCTATAGATAAAATGTTATGTAAGTCTAAACAAATATTTTATCTTAGGCCTCGTACACACGATCAAATCTGTCTGCTGGAAACGGTCTGCTAGACCGTTTCAGCAGACAGATTCGATCGTGTGTACGGGCAAACAGACGGAATTGGCCACCCGACAGATTTCAAAGCATGCTTTGAAATCTGTCGGCTGGGAACCCGTCCGCCCGACATGTCTGCTGGTTAGTATGCTAACCAGCAGACATGTCTTCTCGCACACGCGCCAAATGATTTCGACGCATGCGCGGAAGTGTTTTACTTCCTGGTGCGGTGACGTGGCGACGTCAATGTCACCGCCACGTCACCGGCACGTCGCGAGCAAACCAAAATGCCAGCAGACAGATCTGTTCAAATCGGTCGGTCCAACCGATTTGAACAGACACATTTGATAGTGTGTACGAGGCCTTAAAGTGAATAAACCTAACACTCTTTTAGCCTGAGCACCTAAAAACTGAATCGATTAGACTGAAATTATCTCATGATACGCACAGTATACTAGTAATCCAGTAAAGATCCTCCACACATGTCAAAAAAATATTATCTCCTTATATAAAAAGGAAGGATCTTTTGATCAAACTTAGCAGAATATTTTTTTTTACAAATCAAACTTCCTGCTATTCCTTTTAAAGCCCCATCACAGCTATCAAAATTAAATTAGCAATTAACTCTCTCAAAACAAATATACAGCTAGGTCCAGATGGCTTCTCTGCCATATATTATAAAAAATTCTCTCAAATTCTTGCTCCAATATTATCAGACACATTTAATTCTCTCCTTAACGATCAATCCTTTTGTCCCAAAACATTAAAGGCTATAAATTCAATGATCCCCAAACCTCAGTCAGACGATACGTCTTGTTCTAAATATAGACCCATATCATTACTCGACCTTGACATTAAAATACTAGCAAAAGTATTAGCGACCATTTTAAATAGTATAATAGGTTCTTTAATAAACAAAGACCAGGTCAGCTTTATCCCACAATGCCAAGCGGCATATAATGTACACAGGACTACTTTTGCATGACAACTTTGCTAATTTAAGCAGTTAAATCATGATAAATACCCATTTGTATCTTCTCTTTAGATATCAAAAAAGCAGTTGATACAGTTTTGTGGCTCTACCTACATTTCGCCCTGCAACTTGGATTTGGTCCTCATTTTCATAGCTAGATTTCTTTATTATATAAAAATCCCAAAGCTTATGTTAAATATGCTGGATACAAATTAAACCTGCTTGGCATCTGTAGGGGTATGCGTCAGGGATGTCCACCTTCCCCATTCTTATTTGCCCTACTTTTTGAACCCCTTGCTCAATCAAACAATACTGACTCCTATATCAAAGTTTAAACTTTGCCTATTTGCTGACAATATGTTAATCTGTATGTTATCCCCTCATATTTCAGCTCCTAATCGTATAAGTAAACTTGATCACTTTGCCCACATATCTAGTGTAATTATTAACTTTCAAAAATCTATAGCCTTAAATATATCTTTACCTCCTCATATCTTCCAACAAGCGCAAACATCCCTCCTTTTCTCCTGGTCCACCTCACGCCTTCTTTACCTAGGGATAACTCTCACACCCAATCTTTCTGACATTTTCTCTGCCAATTCTCCTCCAATTTTGTTTCAAATATAAAAAAAAAAAATTGACACAATGGTCCTCCGACCATTAACTTGGATAGGTAAAATTAACGTAATAAAGATGGCTATACTGCCCAATTCTTTATGTTTTTCCTAAGTTTTACCTATCCATGTTCCTGCATACTTTCTCAGAATACTACAAAGTAAAGCATTGGCTTTCGTTTGGGGCTCCTTTAAACAACGTCTACACAAATGCACTCTTTACCTTCAAAAGCCCAAAGGGGATCCTAATTTTAGCACTTATTACCATGCAGCTCAATTAGCCCATATCCCTAAATATCATGCAAAGCACAAAATTCTGCTTTGGGTTGCGCTGGGATCTATAGATCGTGACCCACTTTCAATGACCAACCTCGTATTGTCTAATTCCTCAGACTGTAAAGAACTCAAAAATACTATAACTAAACATACACTTGCCATTTGGGATACATTTTAATTAGTAAATGGACTACATATACCTCTTTTATAATTTCTTAACAGTCCACTTTTCAATCCTGCATCTTTTAAATCATGGACCTCCACTAATCTAACACAACTATGTGAGCTAACATCCCCTACCTCATTCAAAGCTTTCCCTGATTTATGTGAAAATCATAAACTTCCTAATTCAGAGCTCTTTCGATACCTTCAGAGTAACAAATTTTTTATGCCCTATATACAAAGAAGAATTAATTTAGATAAATGAACACACTTTAAAAATATATGTAAACGAGACCAACACACTAAGGGACTTCCAACTCTTAACACTCATTGTATTACTAAACCTAACTCAGACCCACATCATATGTAGCTAAGTAGGAGATGGATCTCGGGTTTCCGTTGGAAGTAGCGGATTGGTATAAGGCCTTGTACAAACAAGGTAATAAATCCGATGGGAACGGTCCGACGGACCGTTCCCATCGGATCTGTCCGCCGGATTGCTTTGATCCGATGGCTGTACACACCATTGGATCAAATTCCCCGCCGGCGGACAGCGCGGTGACGCGGCGGTGATGTTGACGCCGCCACGTCACCGCTACGTCACCGCCACGTGACCACACCAGGAAGTAAACACTTCCGCGCGCATCCATTCACAGGATACAACGCATGTGCGGGCATATATGTCCGCTGGTTTGCCGTACTAACCAGCGGACATATCTGACGGGCACCTATCCGGCGGAAATATTTCAAAGCATGCTCCGGCCAAAACGGTCCGTTTGCCCCTACACACGAGTGGATTTTTCGGCTGAAATGGTCCGTCGGACCATGTTCAGCGGAAATATTCCCTCGTGTGTACAAGGCCTCAGATTACAACATCATCCTTACAAAATATAGCTACCTTAGACAAATTATATAGTACACACGAGGTGGTATTTGGTCCCTGTCCGGATTATGAAATATGCTCCAAATTATTCCCCATCTTGTTTTCTTGGCTGTGGTGATCCAGGATCACATCTCCATACTTAGTGGGATTGCCGGGAGCAAATAATTTCTGGAAAGATGTATTTCTTATGATTTAAACACTATTTGAAATCTCTATCAATCCTGATTCTACAATAGCACTTGTAAACTTAAAACCGGCCACTCTGTCCTACCGCCAATTCAAACTCCTATTACAGATTACTACAACCGTGAAACAAACAATTGACACAGCTTGGGAATCCCTGTCCGTAATAATTGCTAAAACTAAACATAGAATCAATCAAGCAATGATCCATGCCAAAAAAAAGAGGCTATAACTCCAGATAATATATATGCGTCTTCAATTTGAGAATATATGGAATTCTTGGAATACTCACTTTTTGCCTTCTAATTGTGATGCTTCCCTGCTAAGACCTTGGTAATCTTGATTTATACTTCCACTCTCTGCATTCATGGTATGTGTTTATTGCCATGTGCTAACCCCAGGACCCCTACTACCTTCTTCCCTATCTATTTTGTCTCCTACCTAAGATATTTTTTTCTTTTATCTACTTTTCCTCTTCTATATTTTTCCCCCTATTCTCTCTCTCCTCTTCCAATTTACTCTTTATATAGTTCTGGTAGCAGAATTTGTATTTCCTTGGTTATCATTATACTAACGACACATAGTTCCAATATGTAGTATAAGGTTTTAGAAATGCTTTCTTATACAACATATGATGTGATCTTTTGAGTAGTTAGATCTATGCTAAAATCATTTTAGTTAAGCTATCTTTAGTTTATGTTGGAGCTACAATTCAAATTATTACCATGTACTGTATGTGTTATTTTCTTTTGCTGCCACCATATGTATGCTAATTGTTAAAATTTGATAATCTAATTTGACGAGGAAAAATGAATGAACAACTTTCCAATCAAAGCACTATTTGAGCCCTCTTAATAACAGTGAGGTCCATCCTGCCAGAGACAACTAATTGGGCACAGTGATCAGAGTGCTTTGGAAGATCACTGTGAAAATCACTTGTACTACTTTTGATTTAGTTCCCACAAATTGGTCATGTTCTATTGGACTGTGTAGGGGACTTATAAACTGTTTAGATATCATTTGCATTTGGATATGTATATCACCTATATATAGTGGTTATGATAAAAATGTTTTTGTAATTTTTAATTTGCGCTATTGTAGCGTGTTTCACATTGATTATTATTACAGAGGGCTTCACATTTGGCTCCATGCTGACCCCTTGCTGCTGCTTCAATTTTTGGGACAGGTGGCCACCTTCATGAGTGCGATCCTATTGTTTTATTGCTATGTTGCTGGGTATAATTTTTTTATATATATTAAAGCTTTATAAGATACACTATATTTCCACAAGTATTGGGACACCAGCCTTTATATGCACATGAACTGTAATGGCATCCCAGTCTTAGTCATTAGGGTTCAATATTGAGTTGGCCCATCCTTTGCAGCTATAACAGATTCAACCCTTTTGGGCAGGCTGTGTCTATCGGAATGTTTGACCATTCTTCCAGAAGCACATTTGTGAGGTCAGGCACTGATATGGATAAGAAGACATGGCTCGCAGTCTCAACACCAATTCATCCCAAAGGTGTTTTGTCAGGATGAGGTCAGGAATCTGTGCAGGGCAGTCAAGTTCCTCCACCTTAAACATGCTCATCTTTGTCTTTATGGATCTTGCTTTGTGTACTGGTCCAAATAATTTGGTGGAAGAGGATTATGGTGTGGGGTTGTTTTTCAGGCGTTAGGCTTGGCCCCTTAGTTCCAGTGAAGGGAAATCTTAAAGAGTCAGTATACCAATAAATGTTGGACAATTTCAAGCTTCCAACACTGTGGGAACAGTTTGGGGATGGCCCCTTCCGGTTCCAACATGACTATGCACAATTGCAGAAAGCAAGGTACATAAAGACATGGGTGAGCGAGTTTAGGGTGGTGGAACTTGACTGGCCTGCACAGAGTCCTGAACTCAAACCTGGAAGAACACCTTTGGGATGAATTAGATGTGGAGACTGTGGGACAGGCCTTCTCGTCCAACAATACAGTTTTTATTAAGTTTCAAAAGAGAACAATTTTGACATACTAGAAATGTGGGCGCAGCCTCTAATTACAGTAATTAAATTCAACTCAAGTTGGGGAAAAAGCAAAAAGAGGAAACAAAATAAGAACACTCTTACTTAGCAAATATATAGAATAAAGACAATATTCCAATGTGATGATAGTGATAATAGAAACACATATGATGGTACAATGGATGTTCCAGGCACAGGGACCACAAGATGCTACAGGATATTAATTATATCAATCGTTTAACCAATCAAACCACAGCTTCCATATCTTGTCAAAGGCTGGAAAAGAGCCAGCATATTTAGCAATCGCTCTTTCATAGGAGTAATGAAGTAGGGTCATATTCACAGCTTCTGAGGGTTTGGAGCGAGATCTTTTCTCCAATTGCATGTAATGGTTTGTTTCACAGATATCAACAGGTTAGCTATAACATTGTAATACATTGTTACATAATAAAGAAAAAGATTATACGTTTTACTCTACACCACATAAAATATACTCCCGTATAGATTTCTTCTTAATTCCACACGCTCAACTACACTCAGTACGATCGGCTAAAATAGGATCTATTACATGGTCAGACCATGCCCCGATCTTCCTAGAATACGAGATACAAGACCTTAGACAGATCAGACCAAATCAGTGGAGATTAAATGAAAGCTTGTTGCAGGATAAAGAGGTCCTAGAAGACGTAATCAAAGAGCTGAAGTTCTATTTTAGCACCAATGATACCCCAGAGTGCGACCCCGGAATTGTCTGGGAAGCACACAAGGTGGTTATCAGAGGAGTGCTAATTAAACATGGGTCCAGAAAAAAAAGAAAACGCACGGAAAAATTAGAAAGGCTATTGAAAGAACTAGCCATGCTAGAAGGTAGGCATAAACAAATAAGATCAATAGTTGCAGAGGAAGAGCTGGCTAGGAAAAGAGCAAAAATCACCGATCTCCTGTTCTACAAGGCAAAAGCAGCAATACAAAGATGTAAAAAGTTTGCATATGAGTCAGGAGATAAGTGTGGGAAAGGACTCGCTAGATTACTACGCGAGGAGAAGATGAGTAACTATATCCCATATATCAAGCCACCAAAGAAACCGAAGGTTTCTAAACCAAAGGATATAGTGAAAGAGTTTCAAGAATACTACCGCTCTCTCTATAATATGCAAAGTAAGCCCTTGACTAAAGAACAGATCGATCAGTATCTCACGGAATCAGCAATACCAAAACTATCAGAATCAGATAAAGAGAGGCTAGACGACCCTATAACTGAAGAGGAACTTAAAGTGGCAGTAAATTCAATGAAATTGGGAAAAGCCCCAGGACCCGATGGCTACACGGGTCAATATTATAAAACTTTGTTTCCCTCACTATCCAAATATATGATTAAACTATTCAACGCATTAGGGACATCGGCTAGTCTAACGAAAGAAACGGTATTAGCCCATATTTCGGTGATACCAAAAGAGGGGAAAGATTTGGGCCTATGCGGAAGTTATCGGCCGATCTCTTTGCTAAACTCGGACGTAAAGATTTTCGCCAAGGTTCTGGCAAACAGGATACAACAGCATATCCCAGATCTAATACACTTGGACCAAGTGGGATTCGTGCCCGCTCGGGAAGCGCGTGACAACACCATTAAAGCCATCAACCTGGTGCAGATAGCAAATACAAAAAAGATACAATGTGTATTCCTGAACACAGACGCAGAGAAGGCCTTTGATAGGGTGAACTGGAGCTTCATGCATGCTGTACTACAACATGGAGGCTTTGGAGATAAAATAATAAAATGGATATTCTCGATGTACTCAGGCCTAGCGGCCCAAGTACGGGCCAACGGAATATTATCAGAGCCCTTCCAGATATCGAACGGGACAAGGCAGGGGTGCCCCCTATCCCCGCTCCTTTTCGCCCTGTCTTTAGAACCCTTCCTGTGTACTTTGCGCTTAAATGGGAATATTACAGGAGTACATATAGGGGAGAACCACTGTAAAATTACAGCCTTTGCAGACGACATGTTGTTTACCCTTACCAATCCATTGACCTCAATCCCGAACTTAATGAGGGAATTTGAGAAATATGGCTCTCTCTCGAACTTAAGTATAAATTTTAATAAGTCAGAAGCAATGGGAGTTAATGTGCCGCAAGCATCAATAACATGTCTAAAACAAAAATTTAAGTTTAAGTGGACAGATAGAGCACTGACATACTTAGGCATACAACTACCAGGGAAAGTAGATAAGATCTTTGAACTCAACTTCCCACCGCTACTGCAAAAGGTGAAGATTTTATTGAATAAGTGGAACCAGGGTTTCCATACCTGGCTAGGCCGATGTAATATCATTAAGATGAACATACTCCCAAAAATGCTTTATTTATTCCAAACATTACCAATACACATCCCTGTACATTATTTTAAACAATGTCAGAGAACTATTTTTGAGTTTATATGGGCACACAAAAACCCCAGAATACAAAGGAAACAACTAATGTATACTAAACAACAGGGAGGACTTGGGGTGCCAGACATAAGGAAATATTATTATGATGTACACCTGAATAGGTTAATAGACTGGAACAGGCATTCAGACACCAAATTATGGGTGCAAATTGAACAGTCCCAATCTAAAATACCATTAGAAGGGGCACCATGGTGGTCTGCTCCACTGCCCAAAGAAATTAATAAGAACCCGATTCTGGGAAATACAGTGAAAATATGCGCAACAGCATTTTCTATAATGGGCATTGACCCTAAGACCTCCCCATTATATCCAGTGATAGGCAACCCCCTGTTCCCCCCGGGATGTGAAGACGGAGCTTTTCGACATCTAAGGGAGGAGGGGAGTAGACAGGTAGTGAACTATATCCGAATGGGAAGATGGCCTACAATAGCCGAACTGATGGAACTAGAGAACGTATTCCGTTTAAAATTTTGGAATGCACTCCAGATGGTTCACTTCCTGAACACACTACCAAACCCAGGGGTCTTTGAGAGACCACTTACGAGACTAGAGAGGATGTGTAGTGAAAGGGGAACATTAACACATACTCCCTCAATAAGTTACGAATTACTAATACAGTCAGGGAGCCATCCTTTGAAGTGTGTCCAAGATTGGGAACAGGAATTAAAAAAGGTATTTAGTATGGAACAGCGAAAACGTATATACAGAAGAACGCATGAAACATCGATTTGTACAAGGACACAGGAGACAAATTACAAGATCTTTGCGAGATGGTATAGGACACCGGAGAGACTAAATAGAATCTTCCCAGAGATATCAGATAAATGCTGGAGGTGCCAGGGAAGTAAAGGGACGATGCTGCATATATTCTGGGATTGTCCTTTGTTAAGGAGTTATTGGCAGGAGATTAAAAGGGTCCTCCAGATTTGTTCAGACTACGAGATACCGGAAGAACCAGAATTTTATCTTCTGCATGTGAACCAAATTCAAGAGAAAGCGTATAGGGAGACAAGTATATGTCATCTATTAGATGCAGCAAAGGCATGCATAACAAAGAAGTGGAAGTCAACATCCCCCCCAACCATAGAGATGTGGATAAGTAAAGTAAAGGAAATCTGTAAACTAGAAGAATTAGTATTGACAGCACAACACCAACAGGAAAGATACTTAAGAAATTGGACCTCCTGGAATTCCTTTTTAGACTCTAGGACAGAGGGGCGAGGAGGGTATAGACTAATAACATAGATGACACCTCGAATATGAAGGGGGAGAGAGTAGGAAGATTGAAACAACAGAGTGTGGGTTTTTTTTTTCCTCCCTTTTTCTTTTTGTCTTTGTCCCTCTCCTTTTTATGTAGTAGTGTCCCGGAGGGTATTTTAAGTTAAGAGGGGATACACAATGGTATGCATCTGCATGTAGACCCATCTGTATTATGTATTATAACTGTAACACTGCTACAATTGTTTAATGTATTATAATTTTTGTTTTAAAATAAAAAAAGGATTTAAATCGAAACATTGTAATACAGGATAGGGAAAGAGTCTAAAGCAATATTCAGTATGGCAAGGCCAGGATTCAGGGCTGTTAGAATTCTGGAAATTTCTGATATAAATTGAAAAATCATCCTCCAGAAGCTGGAATTTTTTTTTTATTGCGTGACCACAATATATGGTATAGGTTACCCGTTAGCCCACAACCTCTCCAACACAACCTCTCCATACACTTCCAGGATATAATTTCACTAGTTTAAAGGGAGTGAGATATTATCTGACAATAATCTTCAGGGTTATTTCCCATTGGGTATCGCAGTGAGTAACATTGTGCACAGCGCAAATTGCTCGCAGCCGCTGAGACTCTGAAAAGGTGGTGCCCGGGTCCACTTCTCATTTGGTTAAGAGATAATTTTTTCTAAAGGTGGATTTGTCATGGAATAGATTTATATATCAGTGAGATTACCTTTGGGGTTTGTCTATGCTAGTGAGAAAACTCCATAATTTGGAGTGAAGGGACACGGGAGGGGGTGGTTTAGAGCATAAGAAATGCTTAATGCTCTTTTGTGGAATGGTAAATTTCCATAAGAGTGTGTTAGGGTCAATAGGGTTACTATCATGCATAATATCCTCGACCCACTGGATACCATAATGAGTCCAATCAAGGACAGGGAGGCCTGATATTAGGGAGTGCAGAATACCGATAAGGTACTGCAGTTGCTTGGTTTGTTCAGGAGATGCAGTATTGAGGCATAATTCCCTCCATGCTAATACTGGTGCTTTGGTGGTGATAGGCACGTGCACTTGCATTTGTCTTCTTACAAAAAAGTATTTGAAGAATTTAAATGTTTTTTTTTTTTTTTTCATAAATACATGTCTACTAATTAACAGTGCTGCATAAGTTATTTAAGTATATTGGGCATATTCTGTATATCATAATTAATTTTCCAGATTTATATGATACTACTATTGCAGGTGACTTCAAATTTAGCTTCATTGCTATGGAATACTAGGCTCTCACAAGTATCACATTACCTAGTTTGTATACCGTATATACTCAAGTATAAGCCAAGTTTTTCAGCACATTTTTTTTGTGCTGAAAATGTCCCGTCGGCTTATACTCGAGTCCTTGCGGTGCTGTGTCCATCTGCAGCCTTATTATCTCCTAGTGCTGTGATATATTCAGTCTACTCGGGAGGCTGGGCAGTGTACCAAAGCCCCGCCTATTCCTCATCTGTGATAGGCTGAACACAAATTCACTGCTAGAAAGTGGGGCTTTGGTACTCTGCATGGCCACCGAGTATATCACAGCGCTGGGAGATAATAAGGCCGCAGATGAGTTCAACGCCGGGAGATTGGCAGACGCTGATCAGGTACTTGAGGGTGAGGCTGAGGAATGCAGATGGACACAGTGAGGGCAGTGAGGGAGGCTGAGGCATGCAGATGGACTCAGTGAGGGAGGCTGAGGCATGAATATGGACACAGTGAGGGAGGCTGAGGCATGAAGATGGACACAGTGAGGGAGGCTGAGGCATTATGATGGACACGGTGAGGGAGGCTGAGGCATGAAGATGGACACATTGAGGGAGGCTGAGGCATGAAGATGGACACATTGAGGGAGGCTGAGGCATGAAGATGGACACATTGAGGGAGGCTGAGGCATGAAGATGGACACATTGAGGGAGGCTAAGGCATGAAGATGGACACAGTGAGGGAGGCTGAGGCATGAAGATGGACACAGTGAGGGGGCTGAGGCATGCAGATGGACACAGTGAGGGAGGCTGAGGCATGCAGGTGGACACAGTGAGGCTGCAAATGGGAATTGTTGACCTTTTTTCCACTTACAGCAGCTTCTGCATTCTCACCCTAGGCTTATACTCGAATCAATATGCTTTCCCAGTTTTTTGTGGTAAAAGTAAGTGCCTCGGCTTATATTCGGCTTGGGCTTATACTTGAGTATATACAGTAATTCTGTAATGTCCCCTTATCCTTTTTTTTAATTCAGTAACTGTTTTTATTGGTTT
Organism: Rana kukunoris; assembly: GCA_029574335.1. Lineage (NCBI taxonomy): Eukaryota > Metazoa > Chordata > Amphibia > Anura > Ranidae > Rana > Rana kukunoris. Next base: position 315,524,585 of record CM056053.1, read on the forward strand.
TCCTTTCAATGATACAAATCCAACTTTTCACATTCATAATTTTCCAGATACAGTTACGATACACATACTACAACTTACAATAACCCCAAACAGAAAAAAAAAATATTTCCCTCTCCTCCCCCCAGATTCATCCCCCCCACTTCCCATCTTAACCCCTCCATCACCTAGCCCCCTCATTGAGTAAGACAACTCATCACCCAAGGTCCCAAACCTCCATCCAATCTTTCCAGATAGCTTAAAATGTCTACATTTACTATAGTTCCTCTTATTTGTGTTCTCCATTCCTCCACTATTGGAGGATATACTGTATAGAGATCCATTTCTGAGCTATCAGTTTCCATGCCTAAAACAGGCATCTCGCAATTACAATGTAGGCATTCTCTGATATATTGTGTTTCTTCACTATATTTAACAGACATGTTCTTGGATGTAATGCTCATTTTATACCAAGTATACTATTTATATTTTTAATTATTTCCTGCCAGTAACTTTGGAGTTCGGGGCATCTCCAAAGCATGTGTATTAGATTTGCTGGAGTGCTTCTGCATCGAGGACATTGTTTCCACTTGAACAATTTTTGTAATAATGTCCCCCTTATCCTTAACCACTTCTATACAGGGCACTTTCCCCCCTTCCTGCCCAAGCCAATTTTCAGCTTTCAGCACTGTTGCTTCTTAAATGACAATTGCAGGGTCATGCTACACTGTACCAAAACAAACTTTTTATAATTTTGTTCTTACAAATAGAGCTTTATTTTGGTGGTATTTGATCACCACTGTATTTTTTGTTTTTTGCTAAACAAATATCATTTTTTTTAAATATATGTTTAGTTGTTTCTGTTGAAATTTTGTAAATGATTATGTTTTCTCCTTCACTGATGGGCACTGATAAGGCAGCGCTTATGGACACTGATGAGGTGGCACTAATGAGGTGACACCAATGAGGTGGCACTGATGAGGTGACACTGATGGGCACTGATGATGGGTGCTTATATGCAGCACTGGTGGGCAATGATAGGCAGCACTGATTGTCACTGATATGTGGCACTGATTTGCAACACTGATGGGCATTGATAGGCAGCACTTATGGGCACTCATAAGTGGCACTAATAGGTGACACTGATGGGCATTGATAGGTTGCACTGATGGGTATTAATGGGTGGCACTGATGGTGCAATGATAGGTGGCACTGATGGTGCAATGATAGGTGGCACTGATGGCCACAGATAGGCACTGATAGGTGGCACTGCGGAACACTGATGGGTGGCACTAAGGGACACTGATAGATGGCACTGATGGGCATTACTGATAAGGAGGCACTGGCATGCATTACTGATGGGAACTGATTGGCATAATTTATGGGCACTGAGTGGCATCCCTTGTGGTCATGGGTGGCATACCTGGTGATCATCCACGGTGGGCATACCTGATGGTCCTGGGTGGGCATCCTGGGGGGGGGGCCTCGATCATAATCAATCAGCGCAGCCCCCCCCCCCAGTCAGGAGAGCAGCCTATAGGCTCTCCTCTACTCATGTCTGTCAGACGCCATACATGGCTTTTCCTGTTTACACAGTGATTTAACACAGCCGATCACGTGGTAAAGAGCCTCTAACCTACGGGTGATCCTGAAGGACTTCCATCATTCTGCTATAGGCTGGGCAGGAAGTGGCTGATCAACAAATTCTCAATTTTTTTCCCCTCCTCCTTGCCACAGCGCCAACATAAGCTGGAGACCTGCGGGAAGAAACAATGTAGAATAGTGGGCACTCTATACCATCGGGTCATAATCTTGTAACAGGTCTCCTGAACCCTAGTGGCAATAGAGAATTTCTGCGCAAAGTGAAGAATTTTTCCCCTCTGGGTATCAGTGAAAGTAGTGCCGAGCTCCTCTTCACATTTGGAAAGGAAAGGAGGAGTGGATCCAGTCTCTGGTTGAGTCAGGGAGGTGTAAAGAAGCGAGAGACAGTGACGCACCGGCTCACCATGGTGGCAAATATGCTCCAATTCAGTGAGAGGACGAGAGATGCCCCGGCTACGCAGACATCCACGTAAAAAGTTACGCAGCTGCATGCCGCACCAAAAGTCCAACGGAGGGTCCATAGCGGACACCCCTGCTGCAGGAGAGAGTTGGCCGTCGGGTCCAAGAAAGTCACACAAATGGAGCCGACCCACCGTTGCCAGGCGCCCGAAGTGGGGATTCCGCAGACCAGGCTCAAATTCAGGATTGCCCAAACCCGGAATCATAGGGGAGGGCATCGGGGATACTGAGGAGTTCTGAAAGGTCTCTCTAATGACAGAAAGCGTACTGCCTAAGGTGGGATGAGCCACAAGATCCCTTGGCAGAGAGGTGGTGATCCACGGCCAGCTCTTAGCCGTGCCCCTAGAGTCCTCCAACTCCATCACCACCCAGTGTTTCGCTGCCGCATGGCAGTGCCAGTCCACCAGTCTAGTATGATGGGCTGCCCTATATTAGGCTTTGACGTCTGGGAGGCCAACCACCCCCCTGCATTTCACAAGGTGAAGGAGTTGGAGCCTCATACGAATCTTACGAAAGGACCAGACAAAGTCACGAAACATAGAGTCTATGCGCTTAAAAAACCCATGGGGGAGGCGGATAGGGAGCGCCTCTATCAAGTACAGGACTCTCGGTAGCAGGGTCATCTTGAGAGCACTGCAACGACCAAACCACGTCAACATGAGAGAGTGCCAACGAAGAAGATCCTCTATCAGATGAAGAAGCAGCGGGGCAAAGTTCATCGAGTAGAGGTCGGCGGGATCAGGAGTGATGTCAACTCCCAGGTAGCGGATGTGGCTAGATGCCCACCTCAGCGGAAAGGCCAAGCGTAAGTTCCGAACAACGTCCACCCCCACCGTTATATTGAGAATCGACTATTTGGCCAAATTAATTTGGAAAAGAGAAAGGGCACCATAGACCTGGAGAGAGCGAAGCAGGTTAGGGAGGGAGGTGAGCGGATCCGTCAGGAAGAAAATCAAGTCATCCGCAAATGCGGCCACCTCGTGGGCTCCCGAGGATTTCTTGAACCCAGCTATGCCCGCGTCCACCCTTATCCTACACAAGAGGGGTTCCAAAGTAAGGATAAAAATCAGGGGGGATAGTGGACAGCCCTGCCGTGTGCCGTTGCGAATGTCGAAAAAGTCAGACCTTGTTTTCTTGACTTTGACCGCTGCAGAGGGGTGGGAGTATAGGGACAGTATCCACCCCAGCATAGAGGACCGAAGGCCGATATGCTCCAGGGTGGCCCGAATGAACGACCAGTCCACGCGGTCAAAGGCCTTCTCAGCGTCTGTGGACAGTAAGAGAAGAGCCCGTTTGGACGTCCTGGCCGCGTGGACCAGATTCACCACCCTGATGGTGTTGTCTCGTGGCTCCCTCATCGGTACAAAACCTGCCTGGTCCCTGTGTATGAGGCTCGGAATATGCGAGAGCAACCTGTTGGCCAACATTTTTTCAAACAGCCTCTAATCCGAATTCAGGAGCGATATTGGGCGGTAGTTCCCACAACGGGACAGGTCTTTCCCTTCTTTCGGGATAAGGGAAATGTAAGCCCTCAGGGTGTCCTTAGGGAAGGAATGGCCCTCCCGAATAGAGTTGAGAGCAGAGACTAGAGGTCGTGACAGCAGGTCAAAAAAGGTTTTGTAGTACGTCGGAGTCAGGCCATCAGGACCCGGGGCCTTTCGTGGCTTTGAGATGGCCAGAGCCGCTCCTAGTTCATCTACAGTAATGGGCTCTGCTTGGGTTGGTAACAGACCCCTCGTTATTAGAAAAATACTCCCGCAAAGCAGTCAAAACCTCCGAACAAGCTTCCTCCGACTGAGTCTCCAAGACGGAGGGGATCGGGAGACATGCCCCAAAAGGAGAGTCATGTGAACCGGTGCATGGTCCGAAAAGGAAATGATATCAATGGAGGTAGACACCACTCTAGGTAAATCGTTGTGGGAGACCAGCAGGTAGTCTAGCCGGGAATATGTAAGATGCACCTGCGAGAAGAAGGAGTAATCACGGCCCTGTGGGTTAAGCAGCTGCCAGGGATCCACCAGGCGCAAAGCCTGTAAGTCCATCCTCAGACGCTTCAGCCGCGCATAGGAGAGGTGGGAAGCACCTCGCGAAACGTCAAGGGCAGGATCTAATGCAAAATTGAGATCCCCCAAAGATAACCATCCCCTCCGCAAAATCTAGAAGTTCAGGGAGGAGCCTCCGTAAGAACTGCGGCTGATCTGTGTTGTGGAAGTAAACATTGGCAAAGGTCACCCACACATCGAACACTGTCCCTTTTAGCAGAAGAAAACGACCCTGCTCATCCGCCCGTAATGCCTCAAATGTCCAGGGTACCGATTTATCCAACAAGATGCTGACCCCTTTAGATTTGGAGATCGGAGAAGTGCTGTGGTAAGCCGTCGGAAAGGTCCCACTCCTCAAAGTAGGAGTGCTATCACTGCGGAAATGCGTTTCCTGCAAAAAGGCTACATGAGTTCTACTTCTGCGCAGGTCAGCTAAGAGCTGCGAGCGCTTCTCCGGAACATTTAGACCACGAACATTCAGAGAGGTGACCTTGAGGAGACAAATACTGTCACCCAACAAGACCGGGAGCACTAAGAAGTATGAGGATAGGCTCGCCCAGGAGCGACCCCCCAGTCTGAGCGTAAGAAGGGAAAATATGAGGAGTCAACAGAGAAAGAAAGGAGAGGAGGGAAGGAGGCAAAAGGAAAAATGGACCAGAGCAAGTGGAAGGGGCAAGGGAGAGAGAGGAAACAAGGGACAGGGAGTACGAAAGAAGGGAGGGAGGGAAGACAAGATGAGGGGAAAAGCAAGAGGGTAGGAAAACAATGTCTTACGTAAAAATTATGTGGTAAGCCCTATATAATATCCCTGCGACTCAACCAACGGGCTCCCATTGTACCGGGATAGAGGACCAATTGTCTTATGTCTCGGAAACCGCACTTCCCACACTAGATGCTGACGCCATTGCTGATTTAGAGACTCCTATCACAGAAGATGAAGTTGCCAAAGCCATAGCGGGTACGCCGAGTGGAAAGAGCCCGGGCCCGGATGGCTTCACGCCCAAGTTTTATAAACTTTTCGCTGCCCTTCTCACACCCTTTCTCACCAAGGTGTTCAACTCTTTGACAGGAGGCTCGCTATTCCCTCCACAAGCACTTGAGGCCCACATATCTCTCATCCCAAAGCCGGGCAAGGACCCTGCTCTTTGCTCTAACTACAGGCCGATATCTCTAATTGGTGTCGATCTGAAAGTTTTTGCTAAAATACTGGCGAATAGATTACAACCATTGTTGCCGGGGATAATACACTTGGATCAGGTAGGCTTTGTAAGTGGCCGAGAGGCTAGAGATAATACCCTGAAGACTCTTCTTTTAACTGATTATGCCCGATCTCACGATATCCCATTATGCCTCTTAACAGTCGATGCGGAAAAGGCATTCGACCGAGTAGACTGGCAATTCCTTCGAATATGCCTGCAACAAATTGGCTTGGGACCTAATATGATGGCTAGAATAATGTCCCTTTATACCTCTCCATCTGCTAGGGTTAGATTGAATGGTTCGCTATCCCCGGCCTTCTCTATTTCGAACGGGACGCGACAGGGCTGCCCACTGTCCCCCCTCCTCTATATTCTTACCATGGAACACCTGGCCATGGCTTTACGTAATAACCCCTCAATCCAAGGCGTAACAATCGGACCCACCCACACCAAACTCGCCCTTTTTGCGGATGATTTGCTCCTGTTCGTGACACATCCACATACAACACTGCCCTCCGTGTTGCAGGAGTTTCAGAAATTCGGAGTAGTTAGCAACTTCAAAGTGAATTACGATAAATCGGAAATCCTTAACGTATCTTTGTCCAACTCGGCTCTACGCAGAATAGCGACCACTTTCCCCTTCAAAACCGACTCTGCCTCCGTCAGGTATCTTGGAATTCAGATTCCGGCGGATGCGTCCCAACTCTTCTCCCTAAACTTTACCCCCCTCCTTCTTAAGACCCAAGCTGATTTAGCCACCTATGCGTCTAAACGGCTCTCATGGCTAGGTAGAGTGAATGCTCTAAAAATGGATGTTCTTCCTAGGTTCCTATATTTGTTTCAAACTATACCTATTCGTATACCTACTTTGTACTTCAAGAAACTACGCCTGATGTTCTCCAAGTTTATTTGGAATGCTGCCCGTCCCAGAATACGATACGGAACATTATCCCTTCCAAAGGCTAGAGGGGGAGCTGGAGCCCCGGACGCCTCCTTATACCATAAGGCAGCGGTGCTCACTCGTATATTGGATTGGTTCCATCACTCTTCAACCAAGCTCTGGGTCCAGTTGGAAAGCCACATGAACCCAATTGAACTCCCTGCTCTCCCATGGACCTTACCCACGGATCGAGGGAGTTTGGGCCCTCTCAGCGACCTTACTCTACAGACGATTCGGATCTGGGATCGTTTGCGATCCAGAGGGGGTCTGTCGAACCACATGGGGCCTTTGACTCCCTTCTTTGGGACCCCGGCCTTTCTACCTGCTCTGTCGGTAACAAGGTTTGGACCGTGGCGTAAGGAGGATCATAGGAGAATCGCCCAGGTCCTTAGATCAGACCCCACTCTAAGAGCTGATACCCCTGCCGACCCGACTTCCCGACACCCTATGCAGTGGCTTCACAGGCAACAGACCACTTCCTATATCCGAACCCTGCCATCCATCCCAGATATCCTGGCTGAACCGACGGGATTTGAGGCACTGCTTCTACAGGCAGAACCTCCAACACATGTGATATCTCAACTCTACTCCCTACTGCTCGACATTTTTTCCCCTGATCCCCCGCCGTATACGGCCACCTGGGAGGCGGACCTACACCACCCTATATCCCCACTTGACTGGCGGAAGTGTTTTGCCCTGACACACAAACTATCCTTGGCCACTAGGACCCAAGAGAAGGGGTTTAAGCTACTAACGAGATGGTACAGATGCCCAACGACTATCAAACACTTCAACCCGACAATGTCAGATGCATGCTGGCGGTGTCTGAGATCCCGGGGAACAATGCTCCACATCTGGTGGGACTGTCCTCCTATCCAGGCATTTTGGCAACGGATTTTCGAGCTATACTGCAAACTGATGGCGACCACAATCCACCCCTCCCCTGAGGTGGCTCTCTTATCTATACTCCCTGGCTCGTTCAAGTCCGTTAAAAATGATGTGTTACGACACTTTCTGGCGGCAGCCAGGGTGGTGTTCCCCCTTCACTGGAGATCGGCGGCTACGCCTTCCCTTGGGGACTGGGCTGTTGAGGTGGACCGCATAAGGGACCTTGAACGTCTGTTGGCGGAGGAGTGCGATAAAAGCGAACAATTCTCTCTCACCTGGACTTCATGGTCTATGTTCCGATATTCTTCTGAGTTTATTTCCTGGGCTGGAGGTGGCCTGGATGATGTCGCCCTGGTGCCATGATGGAGTGATGCTTGATACTTGACCCCCAATTCTTACCCCATTATCTCTCCCCCTTTTTTCTACCTCTGCTTCTTTTCTTTTTCTCATTGTCTGAGTACATTCTTAGGAATCCATTAGTCCACATACATGTCTTTATCTTGCCGAATGTTACTGATTCACTTTCTGACCCCATATGTTATTCTTTAAATTTTATTTTTCTATTTTCTCTCCCCATACAACTTAATATGCACTCCCGTATACTATACTGTATATGTGGCAGCACTACTCCGCTACCTGTGGTGTAGTCGAGAGCTACAACAACCAGATCTCCCCCCCCCCCTTTTTTTTTTTTTCTGCTAACACTGATAGACTTATGGTGGTCCTCATACTCATGCTTTTTCTCTCATTTATATTTAACATGGACATGTTTATGTTCTGGCATGCACGGTACCTATTGTTGATATACTCGACTGTACTGTTTGTAATGTTTAAAATGATACTTGTCTTTCTGCTCCTCTTTTTTCTCTTCTCTAATAAAATAAGATTGAATTAAAATGATGTGGTCCCTCTCTAGGCACTATGAGGTGCCCACGCAGGGGTCCGCCCTAAAGGGGGGAGGCAATAGTGTAAGGATCCGTTTAGGATTAAGCGGCAATCTAGCAAGGAGAAAAGTAATATGAGCAATGGAGATGCAGGAGAGGAGAACCAGGAGAGCCTTAATAAAAAAGTATCATGTGAACCGACTAAAGACAGGACAATTAATAAACAGTAACTTTCAATAATTCCCAGCGACGGAGGCCTGAGCAAAGGATCGGCAACATGGCCAGCACGGCCGGTCGGCACTGAAGCACCAGGGGAAAGGAGGGAGTGCAATACAAATGACATGTCAGGCGGGTGGAAGGGGGCCAGTAGCCCAGCAAGCGTTACCCCGACCAAGCGGGGAACAATGAAACGTAGGGACGCACCCAAATGCCTCACCTCCACACCCAGCGCACCAGTACCGAGGGTCCAGGGATACACCTGCAAGAAGGTTATAACAAAAATAAACATACATCATAACATAACATAACATATTGCACAGCCGGACATGGGAAGTAGAGAGTACTAGTGGGTGTCCACGGAATGCAGGGAATGCGGGGGGGGGGTCAGCCGGGGACTGGAAGACTACGTCTCTAGACGGGAGCAACAGGTCACAGTCAAAAACAAATATGCAGACATTTCAGGCACCCAGAAGCCCAAAGGGGAGCAGCCCATGAAAGGGGGCCAAACAGAATGTCTTACCAATACCCCGGGAGACATAGTGGATCAGGCTTCATGAGACAACGAATGGGGCCTGACAGACTCGTGTGTAGGGGCCCTAGAGCGTGGTCGGCGGACCCGAGCACCTCCTGGGAGAGCAGAAAGTCAAACCAGTTGGGAACCGACACTGCAGGTTTGGCGATGAAGCTGAACAAGTCTGGGAGCTAGACCGGGGATTTGAGATGGAATTCGGCCCCCTGCTTCCGGACAATCAGGTGGAAAGGATGACCCCATTGGTACGTGGCTTCGGCCTCACGAATCACGCCAAGGAGAGGCCGCAGAAGGCCCTGCATGGTTCTTGTCTGCCTGGAGATATCAGGGTAGATACGAATGTGTGCCCCATCAAAATCAAGTGGTCCTTTCTCCCAGGCTAGGCGCAATATTTCCTCCTTGACAGTAAAGAAATGCACCCTGCAAAGGACATCTCAGGGGAGGTCAGCAGCAACAGGTCCCTGGGAAGGCAGAGAGGGTGCCCGGGGCCCGGGATGCGGTGTACTCTGTCCAGTTCCAGCTCTGAGTCCGGCGGCTTACCCAACAGCTGGTTCAGGATGCCCACCACCGTGGCGCGAAGATCCGGCCCCATGGTGGCCCCGGGGATGCCACGTAAAACGCAGGTTGTTCCTCCTGCTCCTGTTCTCCTGAGTTGGGCTCTATGAAATGGAGTCGGAAAACCCTGTGTTCAGACTCCAGGGATGATAAGCGGGTGTCAGTGGCCGAGGTGGAGGACTCCAGCACTGTAACCCTCTCCTCCACCGCATCCACCTCCTGGCATATGTCATGCAGGTCCCTAGTGAGGGCATTCACTATAGAAGCAGCGATTTCCTGCAGGTAATGCTTAGTGGGGAGGCCTACCACAATGTCCCGAATGGAACTTTCAATACAGCCGCCCTCTCCCCTCACCTGGTCAGAGCTAGGCTGAGGTTAAGAGCAGGGGATCGCAGGTGAAAGGATGGGAGAAGATGACCTCTCCGCTGACAGGGAGAGATCTCCGCCTGCCGTCCCCGTCTGTGTGCTCTTCTTGCCAGCATTCGTCTGGGCTGAGCGCGTCGGCGCCATCTTGCCGCAAAAAATAGTGGTAGATCTCGGGAACTCGCTGCACTCCCGTGTCCTGTAGGTGTTCGCGATCTCCCGGCATGTATTCCCGGTCCACGGCAGCTATTCGGCAGTCGGTCTCCAGGCTTTCTCCTGCAGAGCTCCGAGAAGAGCGTCCTCACGCTGGCATCGCTAAGACATGCCCCTAAACATAAATTATTAAACATTTTATATTATTTGTATTTTTTGCTAAAATTAACTATTTTTATTTACATATATCTCTTCCTGGGTAAGTATTTTTTTTTTTTCAAATATTTGAAATAATCAGGGGACATATGTTGAGTAATCTTGTTTCAAAGTATTTCTTAGTTATTTCTGAAAGTTTTATTTTAGTGTAATGTTTTTTTTTCAGCTAGCCTAACACTGAAATATTAGCTTAACCTAATGGGGCCCTGATAAGCCCTAACCATTACACTTGAATAAAACACTGACAGAAGGAAACTAATCCAGACACACTGGTGGCCATGATACTATGACCATAGATGACAAAGACCTGTTGACTTCTCTGCTGGAGAATACTGAGCTAAGCATAAAAATTAAAGTTACTTACTTTAAAAGAAAACAAAAGCATTGGAATGTTTCATTGTTTTACAACAACTCATTATCCAATAGATTACCAATGTTCTGAAAACATTAGTCATTGATATTATTTTTGACATATGGTACACAATAATTGGAGCATTATTTTGTATCACTTGTAATGTGTTTTGCTAAAAAAAAAATATTATTATTAACAACATAATGTCCATGATAAAATGTTCTAATTTTTACTGTACATCCAGGAAACAACCAAGATACAAAATACCTCATACAAGTTATACCTACAGCTAATATTTTTTTTATTCAGTTTTGTATTGCAAAAATATCAGCATTTCATTTTGAGGTCATAGAAGTCAATGCTAGCAGAAGAGCAGAGGCATCCAGCAGTGATGATGGGTCAATCAGACACCTCTTGTCTCAGCATGAGGCTCCGGTTGCACGAAGGTAAAATATACTTTATATTCCTGGGAAATTTCCAAGCAAGAAATGCATTTTTCACCCCTATTTTTATGTACTGTTTTATTTTGTATTTAGTAATTTATTCCCTGTGGTCTAAATTGTAATGTAAAATTGTTAATTGTGTTTTCTTGTAATAGAAGATAAAAGACAAAAGAGCGGGCATATGAACAGTACAATAGACACATGGACCTATATCTGTAAGCAAGATTACTTATCCAATAATGTAGTCACTTTCAGTTAATGCCACTTTAACAAGGCCCATGTCATTGCAACATATAGTAAGTGTATAGCAATATATTTAACTTTTTCCCATTGCCTTGTACTTCAAAGAGTCAAATAAATGGTGTTAAGACATAAAAAAAATCTCTCAGAGCTAAATGATAGCTGTGAGTGAATTGGTTTGTCAAAGTGTGTTTTCAGAACAGTAAAATTAGGCTCAGGAGTCTGAGGTTATAAACAGAATTTTAAACTATATAGAATTCACACTGTTATTCTAAACACATATATTTATTTTATGTACATGTTGGGCCAGATTCAGGAACACTTGCGCTGGAGTATTTCGATATGCGCCGCGTAACTGTGATGATGCGCCGTCGTTTCTATGTGCCCGTACCCACCAAACTAGATGCGCCCAGTAATGGGTCATTTGCGACCGGCGGAACGTTCCGACGCCAGAGTATCGTCAGCGCTTAATTTCGCTGGGCGCATCAGTCGCGCCTATTGATTTCCCCTGCAAATATGCAAATGAGGGATTTGTCCCAATTCACGAACGGATTAGCACCATACGCTGGCTACATGCGCCGCGCGTATCTGATCCGTCCGGCGCAAAGTTATTTCTACAAAAGGCTGCTTTATCTTTACTCCAGACGGTCACAGGTCAGCAGGAGAGCAGCTACAGCAGCGTTACCGACGATAGGAGCTAGCTGAGCACCCCCACTTGCAAGGACAACACCTCTGTGTGCCAACATGCCAGGGGCACTCGTGGTCCTAGAACTACTGATGGGTCCCCTGGAACCAAGAAGGCGGCCACGTGAGAGGATATACCGCACACGTATGAACCTCTTTGGCATGGGGGATGAGGAGGTGTATCGCCTCTTCAGATTCAGCCCTGTTGCAATACTTGAACTAACCACAACCCTGCAGGATGACATCACCAGCCCAACACACCGATCACAAGCAGTGCAGCCACTGGTGAAGGTCCTGGCAACACTCCATTTCCTTGCAAGTGGATCATTCCAGCGTACAAGTGGAGTGGTGGCTGGGATGTCACAATCCTCCATAAGCAGATGTGTGCACCAGGTTGTCCCTGCAATCCTCAGACGCATGTCCAACCAGTTCATCAGACCCACCACTGAGGAGCTGCGGCAGAAGGCAATGACAGATTTCTACAACATTGCCAGATTCCCACGCACTGTGGGGGCCATTGATTGCACACATGTGGCCCTACAGCCCCCCAGTGCCACAGAGCACATATACCGCAATCGGAAGCATTGGCACTCCATCAACGTACAGGTGATAGCCGATGCCCAACGCCTCATATGGCACGTCCGTGCCAAACACCCCGGGTCCAGCCATGACAGTTTCATATACCGTCAGAGTCCCATCCCAGCAGAATTTAACCAGAACATGTATGGGGACAGCTGGCTGGTTGGTGAGTGACAAGGGAGTCAGGCATGACTATCCCCTCCCGTGATGCACAACAGAAATCGCACATGCATGACTAACATTCTCCTGTCTTTTCCCTTACAGGTGACTCTGCATATGCATTGGGACCCCATCTAATGACTCCTTTCCGGAACCCCCAAACCAGAGGAGAGAGAAAATACAATGAAGCACACATCAAAACCCGTGCAGTGGTGGAGCAAACATTTGGGCTCCTGAAGTCCCGTTTCCGATGCCTGGATAAGTCTGGGGGGGCCCTATTGTATTCCCCTACCTTTGTGTGTCAGATCATCGGTGCATGTTGCATACTACATAACTTTGCTATGAAAAAAGGCCTGCATATTGACATACGTGATGACCTGACCCCCGACCCACACAGTCCCCCCCTGCCAGAGGACACCCAGTCTGCTGATGGAAGAGCAGTCAGGAGGGTCCTCGCCGTAGGCATCTTTGGACACTAAACCAAAACATTAATCACACAGACAATGCACGCGTGTACACCACTGATGTCCCTAGATCACACACACCACATCCACATCGCATTGGATTAGCCCAAGTCCAGCATGTAGGAGTTGGGAGCAGTAACGCCAGCGTCAAGGCCCCAATGATGTCACTGTCCATTCATACACCTTTCACACATCATTCATTCAGCCGTGGGGTTAACTTCACCACCACGGCCGAGGGTGACACCCCTTACTGTCAGGAGTGCCACCCCCTCACATTCACACACCATTCACACTGTCCCCTGCACTCCTGACCGTGTGCAGTACAAAAATAAATTATAAAGATCATATCCTGATCAATAAAAGAAAAATAATCTCATAACCTGAGAAAAATAAAAAATAAACTCATGACCTGAGTATGTCAAAAATAATAATATAAAACCAGCCACAAAAAAAAGGCCTCATCGGGGATGCCGGGGGCTTCTTCTGGGGGCCCCTCTCTGGCTCCGCAGCTGCCTGGATGGAGTGGGTGGGGGTGGGGGGGCATCTGGAGGTGGCTGATCCCCAGGTGGGCCACTCCTGGCAGGTGTGGCCTGCGTGCCCTCCAAGGCCCTGGCTATCCGTCCAAGATAACTGTTGGTCTGGGCCTGCATCCGGAGCTGACGGGTCATCTGGTAATGCTGGGCCCGCCGACTCAGCCTCCCCTGCTCCCGGATGGCAGCACTGTTCCCATGGATGGCAGCAGTGTTGGCCTGGACGGCTGCAGTAAGGTGCTGGATATCCCCCTGCACCTCCCCCAAAGTGGTGACCACTGCAGCGCAGTTAGAGCTGACATCCTGCACTGCGTTGCTGAGGTTGGCAACGGAGCCCAGGCTGTCCGACACTTTCTGCAAGTGGTCCGCTATGGCCCCCATTTGTTCTGTCTGTCTGGCGTGATCCCTTGCCAACTGGTCCTGGACACCATCAGACACCCCCCTGGTCTTCTGGGTCGCCTTCCTGGGGCCAGAAGATGTATGTCCTCGGGTGGAAGGAGTCGCCCTTGAGGGGCTTCCAAGGATGGGGGAGGGGACGACAGACGGCCCAGGAGAAGGGGAGGAGACAGACAACACTAATGAAAAGTCCTGCTCTGCCACAGCAGGATCTTCCACAACCACCTCGGCAGGTGTGGTGTGGCCACTCTCCTCCTCCACAACCTCTTCACCACCCAGTGGCTCGGGCACATGATGGCGTGTTGGGGATGGGGTGGAATGCACGCTGACAGATGATGGCCCAGCTCCGTCATCTGTGGATGACACAAAGCAGACACATGTTGGTGGTCCCACACACTTGGCACATGTCCCCCCCCCCACCCCCCCAAATGCAAAACAACAAATAGGGGATTATAAAACACTTACCTGTCCTTGTGCCTTCCTCCACGGAGTCATAGCCTGCGACCCCCTCCACCTGCTCCCTCTCCAGGCACCGAGCGACCACCTCCTCCTCTGCGGTCAGGGTGACAGGACATGGGGGACCACCACCTGTGCCCCTCTCATACCTCCTGATGGAGGCCACCTTGTCCCTCACCTTGCGCCGCAGGTCATTGATTTTCTTTTGTATGTCCCCAGCAGTCCGGGTGGAGTAGCCCAGGACATTGACCCTGGCAGCAATCGACTCCAGGATGCCCTGCTTCCTCTCCCGGCTGGTCTTCCGGCTTTTTTTGCCATGGAGAAATTCATTCTCCGTCTCCATAGCCGAGATAATGACAGAGACCTCCTGGGTATTAAAGTTGAGGTTCCTCCTCTCTCTGGGGGTAGCGGGAGCAGCCATCACAGAGCAAAAGTATCTTCCCTGGGGTGGGGGGAAACGGAACTACTTTTGCGCCGGAATGGCGTTTCCGCCAGCGCTTTTAAGCGCCCAGCGGAACGCATTGCGCTGACGTTTCCCAGGAAGTGGTGCCGACGGAAGTTGTGAGCATGCGCACAAGGGGGCGAGTGGAGCCGCACTCACTGCGCATGCTCCGTGGATGATGCGCTGAACGTAAGCCTCTGCGCCGGGCTCCGCCCATCATTTACATATGATCACACCCACTTCCACTTGCGTCGGGTTACGCCAGCGCATTATCGTTACTCTGGCGCAAGTTTACGCGCAACTGCTATGTGAATTACAGGACTTGCGCTGAAAGGGTCTTCAGAGTAACGTAAATGAGAAGCGTTACTCCAGAGGAAAGATACTCTCATCTACCTGAATCTGGCCCGTTGTATTTATTTATTCAGAAGGAGCAATGTGACATTGACAGTCATTTAAATACCTTATTTTGGGTGAATTGGTACATAACACAATTAGTTTGAAAGGAATATTTTGCTTAGAAATGTTTAAGATACAAAGATTTTCAGCTAATTCCTAAACTAGGTGTGAATTATCTCAGTGAAGCGCACATTTAACAACTACGCTCTGCATACCAGTGTCTTCTGGATCTCTGGTCCTGGGACCCCCTACCCCTGTACTGTACCCTATACAGGTATACCAGTTTCCACCCCAGTCCCCCCTTTCCCCCCTCCACCTCCTCCACACCCTTCCTCCCCTCTCTTTATACCCTTTTTCCTCCCCCCATCCCCCCCAACTCTCCTTCCTTTCCTTCCTTCTCTGCTCATGCCCCCTCCCCCCTTTTCCCAATTTTTTTTCTATTCTACCCATCCTTCCCCCCCTTTTTTACCCTCCTCCCTCCCCTTTTCTTTTTTTTTTTATTTCAAAAAGTTTATTGAAGAGCAGTACATTACATCTTAATGTTGCCAGGACAGCCTGGGGCAGAGCAACATGTATACAATATATAACAAAACTTTTCAACTGCATCATTAAAACTAGCACTCGAAATTAGTTTGGTTAACCACCGTACTTTGTACTGACAAGTATCAAAAAGTGGGTATACCCGCTAAGTGCACTTATGGCCAATGTCTGTCTCGACACCCCTTATGGGCACTCACTGTGTCGGAAACAGACTAGCTTATGTACCTTAGATAGTGTGACGTTATAATCAGGACTCATCTTGCGACTCCGAAACACCTGAAATTTTCAGCGTCACAGGTAGTGATGAGCGGAATACGCCATATTCGATTTTGCGATATTTCGCGAATATATAGAAGAATATTCGCGAATATTCGTTAATATCGAATATTCGTGATATTTTATCAAAAAAAAAAAAATTGATTGCGAAATTCTCGTCAACACGCGAAAAACGGAGATCATTTCCTGGATTACTAAACTAATATGCACTAAACACTAACTCTACTTACACAAACTTATATGACTAAAACTAAAGCAAATTTATTTTTTATTTTTTATACACAAAACACAGAAAGGCAGAGAACGTATTCGCGAATATTCGTTAATATCGAATATTCGTGATATTTTATCAAAAAAAAAAAAAAAGCGAAATTTCACTAATGCGAAAGCGAAATTGATTGCGAAATTTCACTATTTTTTTTTTATAAAATATCGCGAATATTCGATATTAACGAATATTCGCAATATTTTATAAAAAATAAAAAAAATAGCGAAATTTCGCTAATGCGAAAGCGAAATTGATTGCGAAATTCTCGTCAACACGCGAAAACGGAGATAATTTCCTGGATCACTAAACTAATAGGCACTAAACACTAACTCTACTTACACAAACGTATATGACTAAAACTAAAGCTAATTTTTTTTTTTTTTTTTTATACACAAAACACAGAAGGGCAGAGAACGTATTCGCAAATATTCGTAATACGAATATTCGCATTGCGAATATTCAGCAACATAAAAGGATCGACTCAGCTACTCGGCCCAGGGTCTCTAATCATACCATCAATGCTTTTAGACGTCGATGGAGATCAGATCACTAGGATGTGATCTGTTTTAGAAATAAGTTTGAAAAAATACGAATGTTCGCAATAGCGAATATTCACCGCGATATTCGAGTTATTCGCGAATACTCGAATATGCAATATTCGTAACGAATATTCGCAATGCGAATATTCGTGAGCAACACTAGTCACATGAGATTCCTATATTAAGTGAATTGTAGCCGAACTCTAGAAGTACGGTTAACCCGGAGAATCCTATAAACAACATCTGAAGCCGTGTACACACGGCAGAGAACCTCGACGGGCAGAACACATCGTTCCGCCCGTCGAGGTTCTCTGCCGGCCGTCGAAATCGGCGACCCGCCCGTCGGGAATGGCAACCAGCCATTCATCCAGGTGGGCCGTCGAGCAAAAAGAGAGCGTGCTCTCTTTTCGCTTGACGGGATTCCCGACGGGCGGGGCGAGCCAGGAGCGTACACACGGCCGAGGTCCTCGCTGGAATGCAGCTTCCAGCGAGGTTCTCGCTGGTTTCCAGCGAGAACCTCGGTCGTGTGTACGCCGCCTGATGCTAATAAGAACTCCTGTTATTGTATTACCGTAGGAACAGTTGCCTCAAATAGTTTAGTGGTGTTTAGTATGGAGCTGACCATTTTCTCTTGGTGCATGATCCAAGAAATTCTCCTTTTGGCCGCCTCGAGAGAGACCAGAGGTTGTTTCCAAGCATTGGCTAAAGTAATTTTTGCTCCTAGAAGCATGAAAGATATCAGTTTTTGAGCATGTTTAGGGGCACAGGGGGATATGGACCCCAATCAGCGCTATTTGTGGAGATTTTACAACAGGGATACCCGCCACCCTCCTGATGAGGTTAAAAAGTTTGTTCCAGAATCCTCCGATTTTTGGGCAATCCCACCAAATATGAAGCATGGAACCCTGGGCTTGACAATCTCGAAAACACAATGGTGAGGTGTCGGGGAACATTACCGCCAACCTACTGGGAACCAAGTACCATCTCATTAAAACTTTCAGATTTGCTGCTATCAGAGAAATATTAATAATTCCTTTAAAAGCCCTCTGTCCTACCTTATGCCACTCCTCCAGGTCCCTTTTATTTTTCCACCCACCCTTCCCAATTCCTTCTTCCTCTCCCCCTCTTCCTTCCCCTTCCCTTCCCTCGACTTTTCCCTGCTCTTACCCTTGCTCCCCTTTTTCCTCCCTTATCCAATTCCCGCCTTCCCTTCCCCTTCTCCTTTTCTTTCTCCCACTTTCCCCTTCCCATCACCTTTTTCCTGACATGACAGACCTTCATGCTTATTCCTCACTAAGTGATTTTTTGATACTTCACTGGCACGATCACTTGCACTACCCATCCAAATCCTTAGCCTTACTTACAGCTTGCCTACCATATCTAGTTAAACAGGTCCATCTCCACATTTGTCCCCCCTTGAGACCCCTCCATACGGTGGCCCTGGCACCTGAGCTACTGGGACTTTTGTTGTTAGGTAGCGGCACAGTGCTTATTCCCCAACATCTATATTGTTTATATCTGTATTTTGTAGTTAATGACTGTTTCTAGTGTAAGGTTGACTTGCATGTATTTTCATATTTTGTTCAACTTTTTCTATAGCTAATGACTGTATATTAATCAATTTTAGAACTCTCCTGATGAAGCGACCCAGTCGCGATACTAGTGACCCCCAACTCCACCATTATCTTCCCTCAAAGCATAATCTAATATCGTAATCTGTACGGCTGGTCGTGTTGTTTGCACTGTGATTTATTGTTTATGTTGTTTTTGATGTCTTTTTTTATCTTTTTGATTATGTTAATAAATATATATATATATATATATATATATATATATATATACACATATATATATATATATATATATATATATATATATATATATATATATATATATATATAGATATACTGTATATATATATATATATATATAAATATATATTTTTTTTTTTATTATAATTGCTCTCTTGAGTTTACCTGCTTACCCCGTACCACTACAATCCTATTTGCCCCCTTTTCCTAAGCTTTTCCTTTTGGTCTTTTTGTTTTTGGGGTCCCTTAAGTCCTATTTCTATTAGAAGCACACATTTAGAAAAGTATGGGTTTTGAAGTTTAAAGGCAACCAAATCAAATGTGTAAGTTTTAGGCAAATGTTCACATGTTAAAAGTGTCACTTGATTTTTGAATCTCATTCAGAAGTAAGATTTCTGCCCACTTTGGTTGGGGTTTCTCAGTCATTCCCTAATGAATCCTGAGGATACCAAAAATTATCTATTATATTCCCTTAGGGCTAAAGGAAACTTTTATCGGTTGATTTTATTAGTGAGGCTAGCTGGTTTCACCTGTGCTATACCATACCAGGACTCTAACAATCAAAAGTACCATGTACTGGTTTTGTACATATTTTCTTTAGTGAGATCTAAAAAAAAAAATCACCTAATAAATATAAAATATAGCATACACACTTTCTGTATTCTTGTTTTACAGAAGACCTGGTCCTCTTTTGATTTTCACATATTTACAGGCTCTCCTTGTCCCATTGATAAAACAGCTTGTTGCATGCACTAGAGCTCAAGCTTCAAATTAAGCAGATGTAAATAAATCAGAAGAATGATTCATTGCTTTCGGACAGCTTTGTCTAAAACTTAAAAATCATTTTTGAATCCTCAATGGCACCAACTGCATGTACAGTAACCCTTGGTTACATTCTGATCCTTGCTGTCTTTGAGAGGAAAGATACCATTTTTTGTTTGTGATACCAGTTTGAAGCCAAATTTATCGGTGTCGGCAAAACACATAATACATTACAGCACGCAGGTACAGTGCATAGGTCTGCAGTGTTATAATTGCATATTGTATTTTTTATATGTGTTACGGATTAATCGATGACAGGCACAATGTGATATAGAATGTTGTAAATCAGGTAACCCTATTGTTCTGAACTACCTGATCATAGGTACATGGGGAAGTTACAGTCAACACTGAGCCCCAGCCGCCCTTTGTATATGTGTTGTGTGTTTCTTATTTAGATTAATGTGTCTATGGCCAAGTAAAATAGGGTAAGATTATTAGATTAATGTGTCTATGGCCAAGTAAAATAGGGTAAGATTATTCTGGATTTCCTGGGATTATAATATTCTGGATTACATTGTGTCTGTCATCAAGTAGTCCAGGATACATACAAGATATACAATACAATATACAAGAAATACAGTGCAAACTGGTCCACTGCACTTGCATACTGTACTGTGTTATGTGCTATGCCAATAACTTCTTCTGGCACCACTCCCATTCTTTCTTCTGGCAGCTGCAGCTAACATGAATTAATGAGCATAACTGTTATGAACTAAAAATTTCCAGCATTGCTCATTTTCTTTTTTTTTGGTCACAGGTGGGGGAAATTGCTTGTATTACAAATATTCTTGTGCTGACACCTCCCCTCGTTCTGCTATAGTGAATGACAGTACTGGTCTCCTACTGGCAGAAATAACACTACTGCCAAAAATTAGAGCTGCCACTCATTACTAATTATAGGTCTCCTTATTAGCAATGTGGTCAGACAGCAGTTTGGGGTGGGGGCAGAGCAGGGCAATGTTTGACCACAATACTAAGCAGCCACAATAAATAGTACCCAAGTGTGATGTGCAATGAAAGGCCTCGTACACACACTATGAAATCTGTCTGTTCAAATCGGTCGGACCGACCGATTTGAACAGATCTGTCTGCTGGCATTTTGGTTTGCTCGCGTGTACACACGAGCAAACCAAAATCCCCGCCAGCAGACAGCGCGCTGACGTGTCGGTGACGTGGCGGTGACGTTGACTCCGCCACGTCACCGCACCAGGAAGTAAAACACTTCCGCGCATGCGTCAAAATCATTCGGCGCGTGTGCGAGAAGACATGTCTGCTGGTTAGCATACTAACCAGCAGACATGTCGGGCGGACGGGTTCCCAGCCAACAGATTTCAAAGCATGCTTTGAAATCTGTCGGGTGGCCAAATCCGTCTGTTTGCCCGTACACACGATCGAATCTGTCTGCTGAAACGGTCTAGCAGATCGTTTCCAGCAGACAGATTTGATCGTGTGTACGAGGCCTAAGTCTATGGTAGAAAACAATGCAATTCTTGTGTAGGTTCAAGAATGATTTTCAATTGGTAGTGATACTACTTCTTTAGAAACCAATTCCCATTTGGCAGCTGTAGATACATGTTTGAATGATGGCAGCACCTACATGGGTGGACATACAATTTCACTGTAAGGCGTACAGAGTTGTAATGCAGCATATTGATGTGTGTTAGTGCACATATACTGCAGTATATTGAAATGCGCTAGTGCACGTTTACTGCAGTATATTGATGTGCATTAATCCATGTTTACAGCAATATTTTGAAGTGTGCGTTGGTGCATGTGTACTGCATTATATTAAGGTGCATTAGTGCACGTTTACTGCATTATATTGAGGTGCTATAGTGCATGTTTACTGCAGTACATTAGTGTGCATTAGTGCATGTTTACTGCAGTAAATTGACGTGCATTAATGCCTGTTTACTGCAGTATCTTGAACTGTGTCAGTGCACTTTTTCTGCAGTATATTGAAATGCCTTAATGCACTTTTACGGCAGTATATTGAAGTACATTACTGAAGTTTTACTGCAGTATATTGAATTGTGTTAGTGCACTTTTACTGCAGTATATTGAATTGTGTCAGTGTAGGTTTACTGCAGTATATTTAACTGCGTTAGTGCATGGAAGAATAGAGAGCAGCCACCATATTCAATCACATTGTGAAATCTCCTGGGATACTTCCCACAGCTCATCCTTTTTTAGCACATGTGCAGCTGATTAAACTGTTGCGATTTGCAAACTTTGCCTTTAAGCAGATCAAGCGTGGTAAAAACACCAGCCATTTGGGTACCACATGATTGACAAAGCATTTAACCTCCCACCACTAGGCCCCTTGGCAAGAGCACCTGTAAGTCACACAAAAGGGATGCAATTCTGCCCCTCCTCACTCCTCCTTACCTTTCAGCTCTTCTTAGAGGTGCCTCTCTTCTCTTTATTACTCTGTAGCTCCTGCTGGATTTTTCTTCTAATGCTCTTGTGTACAGGTACAAAACTGTGACTGTCCACAGACTCCATTGGCCGGCTGAAATTTATCAAACTGAATCATTCCTGGTTTAGCAGCAGCTATTAAGCCCCTGATGCCGATGTTGCTGATTAAGTGTTTTTGGCATGTGGAATCTGTCCAAGACTGTCTAGGCTGCCTATCTTTGTAGGTGTTGATTTTATCCTGAAGACAATTTTTGATATAGGTTTTATGAGCAGAATTAACACCCAAGGACCAATTTTCCAGTACCTGTTTGATGAGAGGTGCATATCATTTAAATATTTGACAGTGTGGCCGATTCTCGCTTTCATAAAGAGTACCAAAATAGGTACTTTTTTTCCAGTTCGGGTCCTGTACTTTATTAGGGTTTGTTTTGGGTGTAGAGCCCACAACCAGCTCTGGCACCTGTCACGTACCTGGTGATCAAGCCCGACGTGCAAGGAGTGGCTGCCCTTACTCCTCTGATCCCAGGACCCCTGATAGAGCAGACAGGGGGTACAGGAATGCAGTCGCACGAGCACTGGTTGCAGCGCAGGTGCTGGGCTGGGAAGGCTTCAGGAGGCTTCAGTGCTGCGTGAAGGAGCAGGTGTAGACTGGTAGCTGCAGACGGCAGGAAAAGACACTGAAAGCAGAGAAACCACCGTAGTACAGCGGACATAAGTCCCAGCAGAAGGGTCCGCAGCAGGCTGGTGGATCAGGTACAGGTGCGGCAGACAAGGCAGAGTCAAAGTTCAGACCGGGTCGGCAACAGGCGGGCAGCAGAGGGTACAGAGGGTCAGGCGGGCGGATCGTCAAGCAGGCCAAAGGTCAGGGCAGGCGGAAGGCAAGAGAAGTCAGGAACAAACCGGGTTGTCAGGAACAGGTGCAAGCAGGAACGGGTACAGGTAAACTCAGGAACTGCTGTAGACCGGACATCAAGAGGCAAAGGTTCACAGAACGCTTAAATGGCCCGTTTTGGCACCAGAGTGACGTTTGCACGTGCCCGCGTGCCGTTACCGCCGGTGCGCACGCCGCAGCGATGTGATCGCGCACACCCGAGCGCCATTGCCATGAATGCGCGCGCCCCGTGCGCGCCGATGCGCCGCTAGCGCTGCCTGGTGGCCAAAGTTGTTCATGACAGCACCACTCCCATTCTTTCTTCTGGGCAGCTGCAGCTAACATGAATTAATGAGCATAACTGTTATGAACTAAAAGGTTCCAGCATTGCTCATTTTCGTTTTTTTTTGGTCACAGTTAAGGGAAACTTCTTGTATTACAAATATTCTTTTGCTGACTGCTCCCCTCGTTCTGCTATGGTGAATGACACATCCAATAGACCCAATATTTAAATGGTGCAATTAAATAACCCCCATCTTCCATCAAGTATCCTAGGGAATCAAGAAAAGTAAAAGATGTTCCAATAGAAAATCGTAACAGGTAAGTATCCACAAAAAAGTCTACAAAACCATCCCAATGCAACTTACCCCAAATGAGAGAGATCAATACAAAGAGAATCTGCTCCACCTGTATGAAGGTGGAGTGACCACCATGATGGAACATGGGCTTCATATAGGTCACAGGGGTGTGTCCTAGGATATCAGGGGGGTGCCCACATGCAGGACGAGCCTCTCCCTCCCATTTGCCAACCCGTCCAGGGTTGGTAATTGTAGTGCAAGTCATGGTTAGTACCCCTATCATTTCCTGGCCCAAGGAAAATGGTGGATATAGGAATTAATGCGCAGGAGTGGAAAAAATGTAACCATATCTGCTCCAAACCAAAATGGCGGCCGAAGACCCGATTGTGCACGAGCACCGTGCCATCATACTAAAACAAATCCAGGCTTGCAGCGCACACACACGTGGCTGGGGAGGCCACAGCAGATAGCACCACTGATGGCAGACACCTTCCAGTGGACAGAATGCTAAATGCAGAATATTAGATGAGTAATTTATTATCCTTAAAAGCCCAAAGGCACTCCTTGAATTTTGGGATCCTCAATGTGTCTAGGTTTTGAAAAAGTCACACATGTGGGTATCTCAATAGGAGGAGTAGCGGAATGTGTTTTGGGATATAATAGTAAGTATGCCAATGCTATATGTGAGGAATAGCTTAATAAAATGGCAACTTGGTGTAAAAAAAAAACGTATTTCTTCATTTTCCAAAATATTGCGGCAAAAAATTCCAACTTCAAAAAACTTACCATCCCTCTTACTAAATACCATGGCCTGTCTACTTTGCAAAAAAATTATAATTTTGGGAGAATTTATAATGTCAGGGCGTTTAAGGGTGTCACATACCTGGTGGATGAGCCCGACGTGCAGGGAGCGGCAGCCCTTGCTTCTCTGATACCGGGACTCCTGTTAGAGCAGACAGGAAGTTCGGGACTGCAGAGTCGCACAAGCGCCTGGTGCAAGCTGATGCTGGGGCCGTGAGAAGCGTCAGTATCCCTGGAGGCACGTAGAAGAACTGGTGCAGGCTGACGGTTAAAGGCACATGGTAGAGCAGCTGGAAGCAGGAGCGATAGCAGGAGCGGGGGAGGTGTCCCATAGAACAAGCAGGAACAAGTCTCAGCTGGTAAGTCCCCTGACTGGCTGGTGGGTCAGGAGCAGGTACAGCTGGTACAGGCAGGGTCGGATTCCAGGCCGGGTCAACAACGGGCGGGCAGCAGAAGGTACAGAGGATCAGGCAAAGGGATGGTCGAGCAAGCCAAGGTCAGGGCAGGCAGCAGGTGGGCATAACAGGTACAAGCCGGGTTGTCAGGAACAGGTTCAATCAGGATAACAGGTGCAGGTAACTCACAGGAACGCTGTAGACAGGACAGCAAGAAGCACAGGGATCAGACCCCTTTTAAGACTGAATTTGGCTCCAGAACGGCGTCCTCACATGCACGCGTGCCGCCGCCGCTGGTGCGCACTCCCGCGCGTTACGGTACCGCGATTGCGCGCGTCCGTGCGCGTCGATGCACCGCTACCGTGCATGCACTCGCCCGTGCGCCCTGATGTGCAAAACAATGGGCCAGGCTGCTCATGACAAAGGGCCTCAAGAAATAAGAACAATTTTATAACAGAAACATGTTGCTTTTTCCAGTCTTTTTTATTGTAGTACAGTGAACACCAAAAAAATTCTGAAACTGCAAGGCCTTGTACACACGATCTGTCCAAACCGATGAAAATGGACTGAAGTTCATTTTCATCGGTTCACAGACTGATGGTCTGATGGTCTGATGTACGTACACACCATCAGTTCAAAAACCGATCGTGTCAGAACGCGGTGACGTAAAACACAACGACGTGCTGAAAAAAACGAAGTTCAATGCTTCCAAGCATGCGTCGACTTGATTCTGAGCATGCGCGGGTTTTGAACCGATGCTTTTGCGTACTAACCATCGGTTTTCACCGATGGTCAGGCATCCATCAGTCCGATTTTAAAGCAAGTTTTAAAACTTTGGACTGAAAGACAAAAGACTGATGGGCCATACACATGGTCGGTTTGGACCGATGAAACTGGACTTCAGTCCGTTTTCATCGGTTTGGACCGATCGTGCGTATGCGGCCTCAGGGGGTGAAACAGCCCAGACGTCAAGAGGTAAATCAGTTGGCCACCTTAAATATCTGGTAGTGCTCTGAGAAACCTTTTTATGTTTATTTGTTTAAAACCACTTCAAGACCGCAAATACCTATAAATACATTGCAGCTTTGAAGTGGTTTACTGGGATTATGGAAGATATCAGCTATAACCCTGGTATTGTTTTTTAGAGCTGGCGGTTGACTTTCTCATGAAAGTATTCTGAGCAGTTCATGAGCTGCTGTAATGCAGAAGCGGTGATTCCATTGATTTGCCCAAGAAATTATCCAACGGTGTAACCGGCTAGTCCCAGAGGTGATCAAAGAGTAGTTTCTTTTTGATCACCTCTATGGCCTTGAAGGACCAGATCAAGGTCATGACATCAAGATCATGACGTAACTTCCAGTCCGGGCTGGAAGTAAATCTTTTTTTTTATTTTTTCAAAAGCAAAAGATCATTTTAAAAAATAATAATCTTTTGCTTTTAAAGGTAAAGGAGTGATTTGGGGTCTTTTTGACCCCAGATGTCTCCATTCCTTACATTCCTTGTGATAGGAATAAAAGTGAACAAAAACAAAAAAATTTAAGGGACAGTGTAAAAATAAACAATAAAAAGTTAAATAAATGAATAAAACAATTTAAAGCGCCCCTATCTCTCAATGCTCTTGCAGAAACAAGCGCATATGAAAACAGTATGCGCACCATACATGTGAGATATCACTGTGAACGTTGGAACAAGAGCAATAATTCAAGTACTAGACCTCATCTGTAACTCTAAATAAGCAACCAGTAAAGTCGTTTGAAATGTCGACCTATGGAAGTACCATAGTTTGTCGCCATTCCACAAGTGTGCGCAATTTTAAAGCATGATATGTTAGGTATCTTTCACATTTTACAAAAAATTGGTGTATATATTGTGTTTTTTTAATTCCTTAAAGTGTCTTTCCCAAAAAAAAAAAATGCATTTGAAAAACAGCTGCGAAAAATACTGATTTAAACTTGAAAACAAAAAGTGCCAGAAAAAGCCTGATCCTAAAGTGGTTAATAAAAAAATTGTATATGCAGTAAAACAGATACAAAACCAACTTTTAAAAATCTATACTTTTTTTATTATATACATTTTTTGTTTTATATGTTTTTTTTAATTTATGTATACATTACTTTTATTCTATTCAAATTATTGCTAAATGATTGCTTGCTAAATGTAAGATTTATTCTGTAGCTTTTCAAGGTTTAGGTCATAGGCATGCTCACAAGGTGTGCCAGGTGTGCCTGGGCACACCGTAATCACTTAGCAAAAATTAGCATTATCACTCTGTGTGCCAGCAGAAAATGGGAAAGATCTCCCTCTTGCCATAAGTAAAGTGCTTACACACTTCTCTTTCACTGTTCCAGCAGGGAAATTATTGTACTGGGCCATATACTGTATATGTAGACACACACATACACGCGCACGCTTGTGCATTTGAGCTTTGGGGTGCCCACCCCACGTTTACGTGTACTGCTACTGATTATATGCACTGGAAGCTATAATTTATACACAATAATTTACTTAATTCAAGAGAGATTTACATAAAATTGGTCACTACCAGCTCAACTATGTTGTGCTATGGAAACTGTTAGAAAAAAGTATAGCCGTAGGTAATTATTTTAGCAAACGATCCAATGATTTAGAGATAGAGACCCAAAAGTCTGTTCAAACCATAAAACAATTATGCAACATATCATTATGAGTTCTTTAAATCATTTCAAACCTTCCATTCTGTATGTGTAGTGTTTTTTTTTTTAACATGGACATTATTCTTTAACAATGAGGCATTAACAATAATAAAAATAATAAGGTTGTTTTAACAGTGTGTGAAATTCAATACATACTATAACCCTGAGATTGGTCATTGAGGAAATATGATACCTGGAAACAATCTGCCATAGCATGCATCCATTTAAATAATGTTAATTAGCAATGTATGCTCCAAAAAATTTAGCTTGCATATGGTTTGAAACCATCAATGTTAATATGTCCTTGTCCAAATGTGCAG
Source organism: Rana kukunoris (assembly GCA_029574335.1). Classification (NCBI taxonomy): domain Eukaryota; kingdom Metazoa; phylum Chordata; class Amphibia; order Anura; family Ranidae; genus Rana; species Rana kukunoris. The sequence continues at coordinate 315,552,062 of CM056053.1, forward strand.
TGTGCATTCAAAGGTCATTTTGTGCTGTCAGTGAATAAGATTGGGAAGATCTCTCCTGATAACACATATGAAATGACATACTAACGTGATCTGGGAAAACATGCTAACAAACTGATATCAACAAAGGCTTGAGATAAGCCAGGTGTCAGTCCTTAATTCCTGACACCACTTCAGCAATAATGTTTATAAAATGTTGATTTGACAGCAATGTCAGCAGCAGCAACAGCAATAACAGACGGATAGGTACTTCAGATAGTTTAGATCGAAGCAGAGTTGTTATTGATGGCAAAACAAAAATACAACACAGAATAACCCATTAACCTATTCCCTTAATCCCTAAAGGGAAAAGCATTGTATATTTTTATTAAGTGCATATCTTGAGTTATTACTCAAACGTTTACTTTAAATATATATTTCAAGTGACATTTTACAAGTGGTTTTGAGGGTATCTGAGTGAAATAAGTCTATCCCTCTTTTACATTATTTTAAGACATCCAAAACATTGAGGGCCATTACGCCGGCGTTACAGGAGATGCACGGCGTAAGTCTAAATTTGCGCATGCGTATCGATGTGCTGCATCCCCAAAACGATATACGCATGAAATCTACTTTTTTTGGACAGGCGTAATTTCGATAGACCGGCGTATCGGTCCGCGCAAAACTGCGCTAGACACACCATTGATTTGCTATTCAAATATGCAAATGAGGGAGTTACGGGGATCCACAAAAATAAGTTGGTGCAGCGCAGGCTACGCGCTGTGTGCAACAGCTGCACGTCCTGTCTAAAATTAGACCATATAAAAGGTGGAATAAAATTAGACAATCCGTCTACATGTCAGCTAAAGTTGCCCGGGTCCACTTCCAATTTCACTGATTGCGCCGTTCCCGGGTTGTGAGCATGCGCACAGAGGTGCTGACCATGGTCTGCTTCATGTGCGCATGCGTGATCCGGCCCTTCATTTGCATGGAGTCACGGCTCATTTCAATGAAACACGCCCACGTCCTTCCCAATTTGAAATTACTCCGCCTTAAGCCTCGGAATTTACGTTACAGCGGCGCAAATTTCTGCGCAAATACTACGAGGATACGGTGATTGCGCCTCTACATTGCGCCGGTCTAATGTAAAGGAGGTGCTCTACGCCGGTCAAAATATGCGCCATTCTACCTGAATCTGGCCCTGAGTTACTAAATGAGAAAGAGATTTTTATTTAGCAAAGAGAATCTTCACTTTGCAAAGCATGTGTTCACTTACTTATTAAGCAAATTGAAGCTGTGTTTACTTTCTATACTATTGTATACAAAATTTTGTCTGAAACACAATTTAATTGAAGTCAACAAAGCTGCACCTTTTCCACTGAGAGCAGTTAACAATAACTTTGTGCACTCTATCTGCTCTCCCATACCCACATATTTGTCAAGCTGGGAAGAGTGTCTGTGTCGGTGAAGCCATTGCAACCCTTATGCCGCGTACACACAATCACTTTCTGTGATGAAAAAAACGTTGTTTTATGTGACGAAACAAAACAACGTTTTTAAACTTCATTTTCCAAAACGACGTTGCATACACACCATAGTTTTTCCAAAATGCTCTAGCAAAGCGTAGTGACGTACACCACCTTCGACAGCACTCTGTTCCATTAAAGCTCTGTCTCATAACTTGCTTCTGAGCATGCGCAGGTTTAAAAACGTTGTTTTAAACGTCGTTTTGCCCACACACGATCACTTTTTATGACACAAAAAATGACATTTTAAAAAACGACACAAAAAATTCAAGCATGTTCGAGTTTTTTGTTGGTTGTTTTTTTGAAGACATAAAATATATTTTTCTATTCCCCATCTTCAACACAGTGATGTTAGATACATACAACACAAAAAACACAGATTTTTTTTTTTTAAATAAATAAATTAAACTGCCAGAAATAGCTACTCAAACCGAGATCTCCTCACTCATCCCAACTCTGAACCATTTTTACGTTCTCCCTCTAACCCATATATAGATTCCGTAATTCAAAGGATTTCCTTAGTACCTTCCAAGGGTGCCAAATTTGGCAGCATTGTTCATATGTGTCTAATTCCCACGCCTTGCATCCCTCATCAGCTCCTGCACAACAGAATTGCTTCTTGGTTCCATCTGCTATTTTTTGGCTTTACATTGAGTCCTGCTAGTGACTAAAGACTGATGACGAGTCTGTCTTTCTTCTACTCCTGTGATTTTTAACAATTTTTTTAAACAGTTTTTAATAAACTGATACACTTAGATGGTGGTGCCTTCTGCGTTTTTGTTTATTGTAGTGCACAGGGATCATCCTGCAGCATCATACAAGTTATTCTCTCTTTTTGGACTTATTCACCTTGGACCTAATTATTATTATTATTATTTATTGTTATTTTTTTGCGCCATTGAGTTTGTTTTTTCCATTTTGTTTTATATTTGTATTCTTTTCAATGTGTGAGTGTTAGATTTAATAGTATATAGCATGAACATAAAAAAAGCAGGCTAAGAAAAAAGTTAAATAAGTATAAGATTGTAAAAAGAAGCCAACATTATGAGAAGTTATTTAAAAATTGTAATTAAAGGCAAACAGTGCAACCTCTAAATTAGTGACTAAATGAATCAATATTATAGATCCTTTTACTTTTAGCTCTACACATAGTTTTGATGAAATTCCCCCCTCATTGATCCTGTAATATGGTTATATGGTCCCATAATTGGACCCTTGGAAGCTGCTCTAAATTTCCCCACAGTGGTCATGGAGGGGATGTTTTTTTTTTCCTTACATGATGCCATATACAGTATATGGCCTTTCATAATCACCCTAAACTTCTTTTGTTTGATATAGTTATTGCTTTCCTCATGGACATTGGATGCAGTAGACTAATCGTTTGGTTTTAAAAGTTAACATTTTTCTAATATTACATTTTCTTGCTTGTGCTTGTTGAAATAAAGGTTTTCATCTTTTTTCCTGTTCACCTTTGTGAATTTGCATGCCATACACATCATACAATGCACATTAACTATTAATTTGAGGTTTATTCGATTTATTACAGTGTTTTTTTTTTTTTATCCTGTAGGGTTAGTGCAACTTTTAGTGCTTACGGAAACTTTAAGGCCACGTACACACGGGGAGACATGTCCGCTGAAACATGTCCAACGGACCGTTTCCAGCGGACATGTCTCCTTGGATTTTCGTCTGATGGCGTGAACACACCATCGGACGAAAATGCTTTGAAATTTGTCCACTGGAAAAACCTGTCCGCTAGGTCGTACACACGATCGGATATGTCCGCTGAAACTGGTCGGCGGACCAGTTTCAGCGGACATGTTCGATCGTGTGTACGCGGGCTAAGTGTCATAAGAAAATATTTCAGCCTCCGGTATTTCACTTTATAGCAGTGCACCATCTCTACCTTCTCCCTTGTAGCTACACAGGCTCCTGGAAGAGTGGAGCCCTGAACTACAGTCAGCTTCCTCACATAAATACTCCACACACCTGCTCAATTGGTGTGTTGGTTGCTGGTAAAATGTGGTCCCAGGATTGGAGGCTTCTTCCTTTTAAGTTATTGGTCCAGATCCCAGATAAGGATTTACTAATTCCAGGGGGAACGACAATTAAATTGAATCCCTGAGAGATTCCCCCACCAAGTATGGGTGAGAACCCTTGGTGCAACCCATCTCTTTCTACATTATGACATGGTGCTGTCCTTTCACATACACCCCCTCTGTTTCTACCTAGGGAGGTGGAACACACAATGAAAACAATTTGTTGACCGCACTCCAAAAATGTAGAAGAATATTATGTGGTTTATTCCAAGTAAAACATCAAGGTAACAACGATACAGACATATACAAGCAGAGATTGACGTGTTTCACAAATCAAGTTCGCTTAATCATAATCCAAGGGAATTATGTAACATCACAGGAGTGTGAGTGCTGCCGACACCCCTAATCGAATAGAAGATTGAAGGATTCCCCCAGGGGAGGGGCTTTATAGGCAGCAATAGTAAGCGTATATATAGTAGTACCAAAAACAAGAAATTATTTTATGAAAATCAATAAATATTTAATTATATAGAAAAAAGATCATACAATATGACATAATATAACACTTAACAAGTCATAGAGTTGCAAAAAAATTGAAACTGATCCACATAAGTAAACTCTACAAGGCCCTACGCGTTTCGGGGTTTTCCCTTCTTCGGGGGCCGGAGTCTGTGTTTCCACACAGACTCCGGCCCCCGAAGAAGGGAAAACCCCGAAACGCGTAGGGCCTTGTAGAGTTTACTTATGTGGATCAGTTTCAATTTTTTTGCAACTCTATGACTTGTTAAGTGTTATATTATGTCATATTGTATGATCTTTTTTCTATATAATTAAATATTTATTGATTTTCATAAAATAATTTCTTGTTTTTGGTACTACTATATATACGCTTACTATTGCTGCCTATAAAGCCCCTCCCCTGGGGGAATCCTTCAATCTTCCAATCATAATCCAAGATACATCATTAAATGTAACATTTAAAATAGTACATATACAGCTGAAATCAGGGAATGCTTGGTTATGCTGAGCTGAGACCAAACAAAGTATATACTATTAAAGTTATATTTATTTACAGTGAAACACACACCAATAAACATGCACAGCAACCAGTGAACACAGAAAAAAAAGACAAAATAACAAATTAACCTAACTACTATCTATATGTAATATCTACAATAAAAGATAACACGGATGCAAGGAAGGGAAACATAACTGGGTACAACAGAAGGAGCAAGCCAGAGGGGTGCAGGATGGCTTGGCATACAGGAGGCACAAGTATCTGGTAGCAAGGGGGCAATCGACAGGATAGTGATGCGTTGTGGGTAAGGGAGGAGCATCCTTAAAGGGGTTGTAAAGGTACATTTTTTCGCTCTAAATAGCTTCCTTTATCTTAGTGCAATCCTCCTTCACTTACCTCATCCTTCTATTTTGCTTTTAAATGTCCTTATTTCTTCTGAGAAATCCTCACTTCCTGTTCTTCTGTCTGTAACTACACACCGTAATGCGAGGCATTCTTCCTGGTGTGGAGAAGGCCCTTTTGAGGGGGGAGGGGGCGAGCTGGTGGCATTTCACTAAACTGTTTATCTATGCTGTGCCTCTTATGCAATCACATTCTAGGATTACCAGAAATCATGATGTGAATTTGACAATTGCATCTATTAAAGGGTCACTAAAGGAATTTTTATTTTTTTGCTGAAATTACTGTTTACAGGGTATAGAGACATGATAAATGTTAACCGATTCCTTTTAAAAATGATTAAAAATAGATAAAAATCAATCAAAAAAATAAATAGATAAAAATCAATGCAGGTTAGTTTCACGTTTCTGTGAAGAAGAGAGAGACACACAGAACAAAAACAAACAAATCCAGAGCAGTGTTTTGTTTTTAAAATTGGTTTTGGTTCTGGGAAGTTTTAGACACACAGTTATGACAGCTTAGACCACAGTAAGAAAGCTCCCAGTACTGTGGTTATAAGGAAACAGACAAGCGGGAAGTGTGGAGATCAGAGCAGAATTACAGCTACTTCAAAGCAAAAATGAACAATGAGGACATGGAACCAGTACTGCAGTAAGGTAAAGGAAGCTATTTAGCTAAAAAAATATTTCCTTTAGTGACCCTTTAATACTTTGGTTGCCACCCATGGCAATCAAAACATCTAAATCATCAATGCACTGTACTTTTGATTAATGTCAACATTGTTAACACTGTTATTATTACTGTCAGTGCTGGGTAGGGCAGAATTTACAGAGCAATGATAAGCAGTGAAATAGTAATTTCCCTTGGCAACCTCACTGTACCCCAGCTTTACTTGCACATGACACTCTCCCAGAAACTGACCAGACATTTGACCTTCATTACATGCACAAATGTTTGAGTCAGTGCTCTCAACCTATTACTTTACATGTTGCTATCCGGTACCACAAGTCTGTTTAGCCACCGCATCATTCTTAATTTGTTTGTGGGTCGTGGACAAGATTTCCGCTGTGTGCTCATTTTTACTTGGCACCTCCATCTTATGATAAATACCTGCTGCAACAGTAGGCCCATTCATGACTAAGTTACTCTCTCCATCTGGCACAGCAGTGGTATTCCCCCCTACTATTATTACAGAGACATATTTGTAAACATTTGACAAAACTATCCCCTGCTAATTGTTTTTTTTTTTTTGTTCCTATAAAAGGTACTCCACAGCATCGATCCATATGTCCAAAGAGAAACAGAATTCACAGAGTGGCTGATCAGTGAACTCATTTCACATTTGAGCATACCATTTTACAATACCACAATTTTAAACACAGCAGGTAAACACAGCCTTACCACAATCCTATCACTGTAAACTGGTGGTGCCTCAATAAACGCATGAACATTTTCATCCATCTCAATATTAGTTTTTTTAGTGTGTTACGTACATACAGAGTGCAGGGTTCAGGGTTGGTTATGTGCAGAGTGCAGAGTTCAGCGTGCATTACGTACAGAGTGCAAGTTTCAAGGTGCGTTACATAGAGAGTGCAAGGTTCAGGGTGCATCATGTATAAAGTGCAGGATTCAGGGTGTGCTACATACAAAGTGCAGGGTTCAGAATGCAACACATACAGAATGCAGGGTTCAGGGTGCATTGTGTACAGAATGCAAGGTTCAGGGTGCGTTGCATATGGTTTGCAGAGTTCAGGGTGCGTTATGTACAGAATGTAGGGTTCAGGGTGCATTGTTTACAGAGTGCAGGGTTCAGGGTGCAATATGTACTGAGTGCAGGGTTTAGGGTGTGTTACATAGAGAGTGCAGTGGTCAGGGTATGTTATGTGTTAATTCAGGGTTCAGGGTGCAATATATACATAATGCAGGGTTCAAGGTGCAATGCATACAGAGTGCAGGGTTTAGTTGTGCGTAACATACAGAGTACAGGGTTCAGGGTGCAATACTTACAGAGTGCAGGGTTTAGGGTGCAATACATACAGAGTGCAGGGTTCAGGGTGTGTTACATAGAGTGCAGAGCTTGGAAATGCCATGTGTCAGCTGAAATAATAGCATACAATGCAAGCACTGTCTGCAGCCATGAAAAACACAGCCACAGCACCTGTGACCATCATCATTATCATCATGATGATCAAACAATACAGACTATCTTACTGTACTGTATATAGGCTGTACAGTGTGATCGTTATTATGATGATGATCACAGGTGTCTCACTGTAGTACTAAAAACATGTTAAAGACCTCACTTACAAGCCTGCCAATGATACTGCCTCCATTCATCCCACCAGGACATTGTACTCTGACAGCAGGACATAGTGCTGGCAGAACATGCAGATCAGCAACTGCATTTAAGTGGATTACATTCGGCAGGCTGCACTGCCCACTGAATGTGACAAAGATGATAATTTAACAGGTGGATGGGCTTCAGTCTTAACGTGCACACACCCCTGTGCATCCGTACAAAAATGTTGATCACTGTCACATTCAGCGGGCAGTGTCGCCTACTGAATATGACCCATTTAAATACAGCCATTGATCAGTGTGTTCTGCTAGCACCATGTTCTGCTGTTAGAGTAAAATGTCCTGGGGAGAGGATTCTTCCATCCACCTTTACCTGTGGATGAAGAAATCTATTTATTTTTTCCTTTTTTGTTCAGCCCGCTAAAAAAAAAAGTAATCTATGGTCTCCTAAAGGACTGCATAGAACATAGCAGTCTGAAGAACAGTTGGAAGAGATAAAAAGTAACCCTGGGTGGAAAGGGTGTTAGGCAGACAGTCAATATGGGAACTCCTAGGCCGCATACACACGTGGAGACATGTCCGATGAAAACGGTCCGTGGACCGTTTTTATCGGGCATGTCTCCTGGGATATTTTGGTCTGATGTGTCTCCTGGGACATGTCTCCTGGGATATTTTGGTCTGATGTGTGTACACCAAAATCCCCGCGGACAGACAACGCGGTGACGTGGCGGTGACGTTGATGCCGCGACGTGCGCAAAACAAGGAAGTACAATGCTTTCACGCATGCGTCGAATCAATTTGACGCATGCAGGGGATTTCGGTCTGCTGGTTAGGCGTACTAACCAGCGGACATGTCCGACAGACAATTTTCAAAGCATGCTTAGAAACTTTTGTCCGCTGAAAACCTGTCCGCTAGGCCGTACACACGATCGGACATGTCTGCACAAACTGGTCTGTGGACCAGTTTCAGCAGACATGTCTCCTCGTGTGGATGCAGCCCTAGAGTGGAATGCTCAGATCTGATAATGGGAGCTACAGGATGTGTGCAGTAGAGGGAGAGCAGAAAGAAACTGGAGAAAGTGAACGGAGGGGGGGGATCTGTGCAAGGCTGTCTGATTTAATGCATGATCTTACAAGCGAGTACTACACAAAATGAGGGGAAATTAAGCTGGTGGTGAAACCAGCCGATAAAGTAGAAAAGTGAAAGTAAATTATCAGCAGAAAGGTGGAGTGACCTGGATGGAGAATCGGGACATTATGCAGTGGGAGAATAACAACACTCAAGAGGGTAAGTAGAAGCATTTGAAATTCCCAATGCGGCCACCTCTCTACATATTACCATTGTGCCCCCTCTTCCTTCCCTTGTCGCAGCCCTGCACACATAGATGAATTGCTACTGCCACTCAGAGTGATTAGAGTGTGCCCAGGCACACTCGGCACACCCCCTGAGCAGGCCTATAGCTGTCTTGGATGATCTCTAGCACACCAGGCTCCTTTGTTGTTTCCAGGGAAACTCCTGCTGTCTTAGACAGTGTAGCTAGAGGATATAATGCATCTTGCTCAGTGGTCTTCTTTAGCACAGTGGCCGTCAACCCTGTCCTCAGGGCCCACTAACAGGCCAGGTTTGCAAGTTAACTGAAATATATCACAGGTGATATCATTTACTGCTCAGTGATTGCAGTATTCTAGTCTGCATCTCCCCAAGGTAATACATAAAACCTGGCCTGTTAGTGGGCCCTGAGGACAGGGTTGATGACTACTGCTTTAGCACTTTCAACTCAGCATTTGGTGCGCATGACATAGATGCATTTGCAGTAGCAGTGCTCTTTAAATTAACTGGTTTATCATTAGTAAGCAACATCACATTTGAACCTGCATTTAAAGGGTCACTAAAGGAATTTTATTTTTTTAGCTAAATAGCTTACTTTACCTTACTGCTGTGCTGTTTTCTTGTCCTCATTGTTCGTTTTTGCTTTGATGTTGCTGTAATTCTGCTCTGATCTCCACACTTCCTGGTTGTCTGTTTCCTTATAACCACAGTGCTGGAAGCTTTCTCACTGTGGTCACTAATCAAGGAGGTGTGATTACTGTGTGTAAACTGAAACTGGGTTGGTGCTGAGGGGTTTTAGACAAACCATCACTGCCCTCTATTGGCTCTCTGGCGCTGTACATCAGAGAGACAGGAAAAAACAGCAAAAACAAAACTAGAACTGTAGGTTGATTATATGATTGATTTGTATGTGTTTTTAATCATTTTTAAAAGGAATCAGTTAACTTTTATGTCTATATACCCTGTAAACAGTAATTTTAACCTCTTGCCTCCACACTATACACCCCATTGTACACAGGCAAGTCTTTAACAAGCTAAAAAAGGGGGATTTCCCAGCTTCAATAAAGACAGCCTCACAGCCAGTATCTAGAATGACTGTATTAATGCAATCCCATCAATTAACTTATAAATGGCAATCTTACTCACCACTGCAGAAGGCATTCACATTTAGGTTTGCATGTGCTGTGTCTGAAACAACTAATTTCCTTCTTAGAGAATTGTCTCTCTTCGATTGAAAACTGGATGACTAGGAGTTATCTCAAACTCAACAATTCTAAAACAGAACTTCTTCTGTTTCAGGCCAGTCGCAAGAGTCAACTGGCAACAACCTGGACACCTCCACCCATTCTGGGCCAGATCATCTCCCCTAGCGCCAAAGTCAAAAGTCTCGGGATCATTTTTGACACTCACATGACAATGGACGCACAAATAGGGTCAGTAGTCAGCGGATCTCACCATCTGCTGCGCCTAGAACGCAGACTTATTCCATTCATTCCCAAAGAAGATGTGCCAGTCGTGGTGGGAACAATTGTGAACTCCAGACTGGACTATGCAAATGCCCTCTACCTCTGACTCCCAAAGTACCAAATCGCTCGTCTGCAAGTCGTACAAAATACGGCCGCCAGACTGGTGACTGGGAAAAAACCCTGGGAATCAATCTCACCGTCGCTGAGATCCCTTCACTGGTTGCCAGTAAAAGACAGAATTGCTTTTAAAGCTCTCTGTCTGACTCATAAATGCATCCATGGGAAAGCCCCGCAATATCTTTGCGATAAAATAGAACCCCTCAATCCCAATCGCATTCTGCGATCCAGTGACCAAAATTTGGTCAAAGTACCCAAATCCAGACTCAAGTCCAAAGGAGAAAGAAGGTTTGCGGTCCAAGGTCCCAGACTTTGGAACGCTTTGCCAACCTGCATTTGGTTGGAGGAAAACCACCTGACCTTCAGAAGACAGATTAAAACTCTGCTCTTTTGATGTCCAGAGAGACTGATACAACAAGCGCCCAGAGGCGATTTGGTTCGCATGTGCCGCGCTATATAAGTTTTTCATTCATTCATTCATTCATTCATTCATTCTCCTTACTTTAATCTGCCATTTCAGTCTCCTGCTCTCCCACAACACTCAGAGCGAGTTTTCCAGTTGCAGTAGCTTGTGTTACCACTGCCAACAGACTATTGCACCATGGCAAATCTCCAAGCTGACAGAAATGGTTGGGGCACTTGAGGTTTTGACAGATGGTGTTATGACCACTTCCCCTGACAGCAAACTCTCTTGACCATATTTGCAATGTAGTCCTTCTTCAATTGACCTATACTTGCAATCACCCTGTTACACAGACCACATCTGTCTCTTAGATTAGCTTCTCTTTCTTATGTAGGTTCTCCTCACCTGCTACACACGTGCTGGTTCGTACACAGTTTAAAAATAATAATAATTATTAGCTCAAGTGTAGCACCTCTAAGGTCTTATGCACACTGGACGTTATAAAGCTGTCAATGGCCTTAGCTGTAGAATGTGAGTTTTGGAGCAATTTGCAGCATTTTTGCATTGGCGTTTTAGCACTTTTTAGCGTTCTGCTGCATTTGTGCTTTTTATCAAAATTATGCTCCCACAAATGCTTGAGGCTCAAAAACCCTCATAGATGCCGGATAGCCATGCTTTGCAACATTTATCAGCATTAGAGTTTTTACAGTTGAAAAACTCCTCTTCAACACATAGGATAACATGCTGGGGAGTTTACTGGCTGAGGCCTGAGGATGCTTTTTTTTTGAAGGGGGATGTGTCCAGCCAGGAGCACGATGCCTGCATTCTGAAAGCACTGCGCTCTTCCCGATCTCTGCAGTGGCTCCACCGCAGTGATAGGGGTGATAGGGGCATTCCTCTCTCCCCCCTTCCCCAAAGCACCCTCCCCCAAGTTGAGGGTATGTGGCCCTGTATGGTTCTCGAGGGGTGGGCTTGCTTGCGCCACCTTTCCTGGCCTGCCAGGCTGCATGCTTGGATAAGGGTTTGATATGGATTTCAGGGGGAACCCTAAAAATCCATGCCTGTTATGGACTGGAGAGACCCAACACCGTTTTTTTTCTTTCTTCATTTACAGGCATTTTTTTCAGCCTGCTGTTAGCTTATGATTCATCGGTTGTTAAGGACACAACAGCTGGCTTCCCAGCCTGCTCCTTAACAACATATTGACTGTGCGTTCAGTGGGCAAACGCCCAAATGGACAAAGTTTATATCAAACGTTTGCTCGGCCAAACGTTTTGCCTGACACTACAATCCAATAATTTGAATTCCTTTCTTCAGACGAATAATCTGTTAGACATATGAGATGCCAGCATGGTACAGAACATGACTATAGCTAATATTCTGTCTCATATTGCACATATTCAAGGACTGATGTGTTTTTAATGGACAAATGGTTGCACGATTGATTTGATCACGTTGTCCAACCATGGGCCTGTGACGATTCCACGACTCCAATGTCTCAAATGTGTGTGAGTCTAATGGAGCGAATACTGACCAGGAGAGCCACTGAAAGGGGATCGTTTCAGTGGCAGAACGATGCCTTATGCATCACTCTGCCCCAGCTAAATCCTGTTCCTCCCTTGTCTTCAGCTGCCACAGGGAGAGAAACAAAAGGGTATTGTTCTTTATTTAACCCCCACAGGATCAGCATCGATATGTAAATCACGCGTGCATTGTTATGTTGATGAGGTCGACCAGCGCAATTCATTCGCAAATTACGCTTCTGCATGCCGTTATTGTAACATTTTTACAGTATAATGCAAATAATGATGCAGCTAAAACTAAAAACGAAAACAGTGTCTCCCAAGCCGTGTACACACGGCAGAGAACCTCGACGGGCAGAACACATCGTTCCGCCTGTCGAGGTTCTCTGCCGGCCGTTAAAATCGGCGACCCGCCCGTCGGGAATGGCAACCAGCCATTCATCCAGGCGGGCCGTCGAGCAAAAAGAGAGCGTGCTCTCTTTTCGCTCGACGGGATTCCCGACGGGCGGGGCGAGCGCTCTGTGTACACACGGCCGAGGTCCTCGCTGGAATGCAGCTTCCAGCGAGGTTCTCGCTGGTTTTCAGCGAGAACCTCGGTCGTGTGTACACCGCCTTAGTCCAGAATGATGAAACAAAAAAAGTCCTTGAATATGTATCTGTAGCCAACCACAAGTGAATTCCAGATGTCCTAGAATTCTCTTTACGGATCGCCCACCTGCCACATGCATACCACATAGTGAACCTTCTGGGCTGGACCTTAATCAATAGTCAAGATCAAATGCACGTTAGCCCCTCTAGAGCTATACTCCAACTGGCTCCTGGCTCCCAGTAGCAATCACAGGCACCGAAACATGGACTGAAGCTTACAATTGACCTCCTCTTCTCTGTGCAACATGTGTCAATGCAAAGGGTATTAAACCAATAGTGCTCTCCATATGTTTTAAAACAATTTAATAAAATCTAAAATGGGAAACTTACAAACAAATTCACTCTCAGTGTCATGTTCTGTGCATAGTGTTAAAAGTAAACCGCTTTCTACAATATGTACTCTGCCCCATCAGCCACAGTTACGGCAGCGGGAATTCAGTCCCCCCCCTTTAGGCTGTACAGGGGTACGAGACAGGGCTGCCCCCTCTCTCCCCTGCTGTTCAACCTTGCCATAGAGCCGCTCTCTCGTCTTCTTAGCACCACCCCACTGTTACATGGGATACCATTAGGACGCGAGTACTTGAGGGTGGCTCTATTCGCTGATGACATACTTATATTCTCCACTTCCCCTCATACTGACATCCCTGCTATACAATCCATCTTTGACTCTTTTCGCCTGTGCTCTGGTTTAAAAATAAATTTCTCCAAGAGTGAAATCCTCCCTCTAGGTACATGTACCTCAAGACCACAGCTCCCCTCCTCCTGTCTCCGGCTAGCAGGACGCCATATTACCTATCTAGGTCTGAGGATTGGCAAGGAACCATCCTCTCTATACTATTTGAATTACCCTCCGCTGATTACCAAACTGGTTAATGAAATGGAAGTTTGGGCTGCCTTGCCCCTCTCGTTCTTTGGGAGATGCGCACTATTCAAAATGATTAGCTTTGCCCGCCTACTCTATCCATTACAAACCCTACCCCTCTTGCTGAAACACAAAGATATACAATTACTGAATAAAGCTCTTGTCAAATTCATATGGAGGAAGAGCAGACCTAGAATCGCCCTTTCAAAGTTGCATCTCCCGGGGAGCGAAGGGGGGGTGGGTCTCCCCAATATCAGAGCGTACAACCTTGCCTGCCTGCTGAGAGTTGGAGTTGACTGGATACTAAGATCTTCTCGCTATTCTAACTTTGAACTAGAATCGGCCATGGTGGACCCCATAGATTTGGCAGCTCTTCTACACAGCTCGCTACAAAAATTATCCAATCCCATCAAGCAGAATTTGCTTTTCCGTGACACTATTGTGGCATGGAGGGAGGTGAGGAAAAAATTGGGACTATCCCCCCATATTTCTAGACACCTTCCTATCTGTGGTAACCCCATGTTCACGCCTAGCCTACAATACGAACCCTTCTCAAAATGGAAGGACAAGGGTTTGGTCAATGTGTGCTCTCTATTCCAGATCTCAGCTGGCAGCTCCAAATCTTTCACTCAACTTGAGAGGGAGTACGCTCTACCCCCTACCCATTACTATCAGATCCTGCAATGTGTAAACTTTGTCAACAAACTGTGCCCCAATAAATCTGTTAGGTTTCAATCCTCTTTCATAGACAACCTTGTCTCAGAGAAGAAGTATTCTATATCGGACATCTACCGTCCACTATCCTTGGAATTCGTCAAACCCCTCCATTGTACTTCTATGTCATCATGGACCAGGGACCTACCTGACCAGATCGAAGTTGAAGAGGTCATAAGGGGCTATAGAGCCACGAGGTCTATCACCCTGTGTGAAATATGGAGGGAAACACAATTCAAACTTATGCATAGGGCCTACTACCCGTTCTCTACCTCGAAATCCCCTGACATCGGTCCCGCCTGTCCTTGGTGCCTAACCCATAGGCCCACGCTACTTCATCGCCTCTGGACCTGTCCCCCCATTGATGCTTTCTGGACCTTGATTCTCCAATATGTAAGAGATGTGACAGAACACCCCTTGAAGAAAGATCCCCGCCTTTTGCTGTTCGGCTGCCCTCCCCAATGCTTAGCATCGGATGAGGAGTTCATCATACTCCCCCAAGGAACTAAACACTGGATCCTCCTACTGCTTTTAATTGCCCGCAGGACCATTTTCAATCACTGGATCTCCGCTACTACCCCCTCATTAACGGAAACAATACGACATATGAAATCTTTGATGTACAGGGAAAACCTGGATATACAGTCCTCTCCAAAGCAACCGAGAGCCCAGTTTGATGAGAAATGGGACGCCTTCATTAAATTTACTCTGTCTGAGAACGAGCAGCGAGCTCTGCTCTCCTCACCCTTTGCTTATCTGAATTGATCTATTAGCCCTGTTTGCCATCCCACACTTATATTATTGCCTTTCTCTGCAGGCCCCTGAGTGGTAAACCCTGTCCAATATTGGTACCACATCTCTACGCCTGCTTAGCTAATGGTGCTCCTACTGGTGTATAATGTCTGCTGTATGTACTCAAGTTAGAATCTCCTGTGCTGTTGTCCATTCCATCTTGTTCTATCCTACCACTCCTGACCGACCTTGTCGCTTTTCCCACTCATATATGCCTCCCTCTCCCCCCCCCTTCTCCTCCTCCCACCCTCCCCCTACTTCGCCCCTCCTTTCTACTGGTTTGATCGCCTACGTCTATCTCTTGAAAACTGTATTGGTTGTACTTCCAGATGCGGCTAGTTCCTTGTACCCCTCCCTTCCCCTATGTATAATTTCTAACACATCTGTCAATTGTGGTACTGCTTGTATTTGTTTGTAATCCCAATAAAATGTTTTTGAAAAAAAAAAAAAAGTAAACCGCTTTCTCACCCCAGGGTCCCCACAGCACCCAGTGGTGACATTAAATGTGCTGACTTGACTCTGTTCCTATACACATTACACCTCAAAATGTTTCCCCAGTAGGATAAGGACAGGGCAGCACAACCTCTTTATATAAACAACTGGCTGGCTCTGAGCTCCACAGCAATCAAGGCCAGACTAAAAGTGATGTCGCAGGTGACCCAACCAACCCAGAAGTGAGGTCATCCATGGCCATCTTTAAAATCTATGAAAAATACAGAGAACATTCTGACAAAGCCACTCCAAACCAGGTGGGAAAACTTCCAGCATAACAGACAACCACCTGGCTTTAATGAGCTTCCCAGTGACATTAGATACACAAAAATGTAACTTCCATATATGTAAAAGCAGCCAGCCCTGGGCTTCACAATGGTCCATGACAGGCAGGTAATGACATCACAGATGACCTGATGGACCTGGAAGTGACATGATCAGTGGGTATCTTGTCCCCTGTGTTCCCATTGGAAACTAACAGGAAACTTCCTGGTAGGAACACTTCTACCAGATGGTGAAAATACTAAAGCGCTTAGACGCGAGTATCACAACTTGCATTTGACGCTCTATAAGTATTTAATCCAATCCAATCCAATCCAAATATCGTTTAACTCACCTGCATACACAAACTGTACACATATATACACACCTGCTAATCACAATCAATATATATAGGCAAGACTACTACTATCTAATAAAATATAACAAAAACATTATGAATACAATTTTTTACAGCATTCAGACTAAAGCAGAGAAGAATGGGTAATGCTCAAATAACAGTGATTCCGCACACGTTTTTTGTTTGTTTTATTACAGATAAATTACCTAGAATAATCACATTCTCTTGGGGATGGTATAACACATTTATCATTTAAAAATTACTAGTTTCCTCTAGAGTCTTAATGAAGCTATGAAGAACTGTATACTTCCACGCTAACACAAAGTAGTCATTATTGCTATTCCTAACAAGGTAAAGGAATAATACACTAAGCACATTTAATTAAGTGGCTGTACTCAAGTTTATTAAAAATGTTCGAGGAGAATTACATTCAAAAACAAAACTTGATATATAAAAATTCTGAAAGTAAGTGTAAGTGTAGGTCAAAGCAGTCCAATAGCAAGCATTCAACAAATGTTCTGTGTCTCCTCAAACAGTAATATGTTATGCAAACACAATTATTTTCGTTAAATGATAGTTGTAGTAAGTAGTAGGGATGAGACCGATGTTCGAGACGAACGTTAGCCAAATTCAGAACATTATGGGGCATTTGCGGAAAATTTATGTGCCCACACAATGACCCATAATGAATGGTAAGATTACAGTGCATTGGCAGCTGCTAATTGGCCAAAGCATGCACCTGACCTGCATGCTTTGGCCAATCACAGCACACTCTGCTATGAGAGCCATGACTGTCCATTAACAGGCCCTTTGGGTCTGGTATGTATAATAAGGAGAACCCTGTGCCAAAATTAAATCAAAAATGGCGTGAGGGTCCCCTCAAAATCCATACTAGACCCTTATCCAAGCACGCAACCTGGCAGGCCACAGGAAAAGTGGGAGGGGTGAGAGCGCCCCCCTCCTGAACCAGGCCACATACCCTCAACATGGGGAGGGTGTTTTGGGGTCCCCCCAAAATACATTGTCCCCATGTTGATGAGGGCAAGGGCCTCTTCCCTATAACCCTTACCCGGTGGTTGTGGGGTCGGCAGGCGCGGCTTATCGGAATTTGGAACCCCCTTTAAGAAGGGGCCCCCAGTTCCCGCCCCCCCTATGTGAATGGGTATGGGGTACAATGTACAAAAGTGTCAAAAAATGACAAGTCCCATTCATCTTTGATCACAGCACTGCTGACCTTTTATTATTTTGTTATATTCATACCTGGGGTACCCACTGAGTCTCTGAGTGCGTGTTTGTTTGCTGTTTCTATTTAATTATATTCATGGCTTATTTACTGGATGAACAATTTGTGTTAGAAATCCAATCTGCATTTTTGCGGGGTCAGTCTGCTCAGCCCCCGACAATTGAAGAGGGTGAAGACACCCTAAAAAAATTGTTAAAGAATCATAAACAAATTACCATTAAATATAAAAATGTGATATTTCCTCACTAAAATAAATAATTGTGGCTGTACATGTGTATACCCCCATATGGCTGCCTTTGTGGCTTGGGGTGTGGTTGGATTGCAGTAAAAACATGGCTCAACCTCCTGTTTTCACAGCCCCCTAAACCCCAAGTGTAAATAAGACCTTAGGGCTTGTTCACATAGGAGAACAGGAGGGCAGCAAATGAAAGCAGTTAAGGCCCCATTTTTACCCTGCCTGACAAGCCACTTTAACAAGGAAATGCAGCTGCTTAGGGGTGTACACATGTCATGACCTAATGTTTTGCTTCACAGCCATGCCAACTAATTGAAATGGGGTCACGCTGCAATGCACAAAGTTGCAGTGCACAAAGCTGCAGTGCAGTGTGTCATTGGGTTAAAATAGGCAACAAGGAGATTAAATATTGCCTCCTCACTGCCTATCAAATAAAATTGATCATTTTTTCAGAGGGGCAGCAATAATAGCCATACATCTAAATGAGCTCTTGGAGCATTCACAGCACCCCATCCTCCCTCAGAGATCCCTTTAGTTCTTTACACCCCTTAGAGCCCACTTCCCCTTCCTCAGACTGACACCAATGATAAAGTGCCATGCAGTCCCTTTATTCCTCCTAGCAGTGACGTACCAATGGGGGGGGGGTCTGCCCTGGGTGCCACACATTTGGGGGGGGGTCACAGGTCGGCAGATATAGGATCCGCCCCAGGTGGGGTCTAACTCACTTTCCAGATATAGGCGGTGGCAGAGAGAACCTGGAAGCGAGGAGCAGTGGCAAGTCAGTTCCACCTGGAAAAAGAGCCTGGGGGTGAGCAGAGACCGTAGCGCGGTTACGAGGGAACGAGGTTAGGAAGTGAGAAGAAGGATCCTCTGGGAGTGAGGGGAGTGTGGACACAGTGCGGCGCCTTTTCCGCCATGTCTGTGTTTACCAGAGAGATGTCACGCACTGGAAATAACAGGAGATGAGACCGATAGCCCGGATCATGGAGCTACCAAAGACATGTGATTACTTAAGCCCGGAGCCCTCCACCTGTCCTCACTCCACATGACTGGGGACACCGAGTGCTGACCGGAACTATCTACCGCCCCCTGACACCGACACTGGTACCTACACCATCTGACTAGTACCCCTTACCCCCTGACTAGTATCCTCTACTCCCTGACTAGTAGATTCTACCCCCTGAATAGTACCCTCCACCCCCTGCCAGATGTAGGATAAGCCCCAGGGGTGTTTTTTTTTTGCCAGATCATGGATTTACCCGGGGGATTGCCTGATATAAGATCCACCCAGGGGGGCATTAGTGGTTGCCAGATGTAGGATCTACTTTGGGGGAGTTGCCAGATATAGGATCTGCCTCTGGGGTGCCAGATATAGTATCTGCCTTGGGTGCTAAATGCACTTAGTACACCCCTGCCTCTTAGCTACACCACTGACACAGACATTTGTACTCCTTTCAGTGATACCACTGACACATGGATATTTTTTTCCCCATTAGCACTAATTTTAAACTCTTCAGTTTGCTGCAGTGTACCACAATGTTTGGTACTATTTCAGCACATGCCACAAACATTACACACATTTTGCTCAGTGCACCCATATTAGCACTGCCCCTCTATCTGAGGGGGGGGGGCACAGTTTGCCGTCTTCCCCTTGGGCACTGAATGGCCTTGCCTGGCACTGCTGATGACACTGCAACGCCCTGCACTTTTTTTTATAGTGATACATACACTATATTAATAGTGTATACCAGCACAGTGGCCTGCATGGTTATTAACCTCTTATGGACCGCCGCATGTACATTTACGTTGGCAGAATGGCACCGACAGGCACATCAACGTATATATACGTTGGTGCCTTAAGGTGGGTCGGGGGTCCGATCGGGACCCCCCCGGTACATGCGGCGGTCCCCGTGGCTGGCCGAGCGATCCGGGACAAAGGGGCGGCTATTCGTTTTTGTCCGCCCCCCTCCGGATCGCTCCCAGCCAATCCGCGTGCTCCCCCGTCCTGCACTTCCTCCTCCTGTGTAAACACAGGAAGGGGGAAGTGATGTGATCTCTCCTCTCAGCGTTTTTTTCAACCGCCACTGAGGAGAGATCACATCGCACAGTAAGTCTGCACAACACTACACTGACACACACTACACATAGGCACATTAACCCCTTGCGATCGCCCCCCCCCCCTCCCCCTGTCACAGTGTCACTGAATGCAGTAATCATACATGTATGATTACTGTATTTAGTGTCAGTGTGACAGTCAGTTAGTGTTAGGTTCAGGGTAGCCCCTGTACCCCCCTAATAAAGTTTTAACCCCTTGATCACTGCCCTAGTTAACCCTTTCACTCCCTATTGCCAGCATCACTAAGCGATCATTTTTCTGATCGCTGTATTAGTGTCGCTGTTCCCGCTAGGTAGCTAATTTTTTTTTATTGCGATTTTTTTTTACTAAAGACATGTGGCTAAATAAATTTTGGCCTAAATGTTTGACTAAAATTTCGTTTATTTGATTCTTCTTATAACAAAAAATCAAAAAAATATTGATTTTTTTTTTAAAAATGTCGCTCTATTTTTGTATATAGCACAAAAAATAAAAATTGCAGAGGTTATCAAATACCACCAAAGGAAATCTTTATTTGTGGGAAGAAAAGGACGCAAATTTTGTTTGGGAGCCACGTCGTACGACCGCGCAATTGTCAGTTAAAGCGACGCAGTGCCGAATCGCAAAAAGGGGCTTGGTCATTTACCTGCATTTTGGTCCGGGTCTTAAGTGGTTAAAAGACCGATTTAAATCCACTTTAATACAACATGCAGTGGAATTGAGTTTCAGTGCAATAAAATTGTAGGTGTTAACCTACCACTGTTTGGAATATGCATCAATCATGGCTGATATGCACAATTATGTATTTAAAGTTTTCATTTTAGGCATTATTTCTACAAACTACCATGTGCAAATACTATCATATATACAGTAAGTATTTTAGAAATGTATTGCTGAGTACTCTAAAAATAAAACATAGTGGCCCAGATTCAGGTACATCTGCGCACTATTGGACCGGCGTAGCGCACCGCCTTTACGTTAGACTTGCGCAATGTAGCCATGTAATCACACTATTCTCGTAGCTTTTGCGCAGAAAATTGCACATGCGTAACGTTATTTCAGAGGCGTAAGGCGGAGCAATACAAATTGGGAAGGACGTGGGCGGGTTACATTGAAATGAGCCGTGACCCCATGCAAATGAAGGGCCGGCCGGCTCGCGCATGCGCGCTTGAAGGAGACCATGGTCACAACTCGGGAGCGGCGCAATCAGTGAAATTGGAAATGGACTAAGGACTACGCAGACAGCATAAATAGACAGACAAACGCACTTGCATTGCAAAAGTACATCCCTTTGTCCCTTCCCATTTAACCAAGTGCTTTTGTCCCGTTGTTCGTAGCGTTGTGTTTTGTATTTGTTAGATTAGTGTTCTGTGTGATCAAGTGTTTGTTAGTAGATCTATGAAAGTGTTTTTTGATAAGTGTTTGAGAGACTGTTTGTTGATATATTTCTGTTCGTTTGTTTTCTTGCTGAATTTTTGCTGTTTGTTTTTGTGACTGTTTTTTGCTGAGTGCTTGTGTGATTTTTTGGGTTTTAGTTTTCTCTTTGTGTGTGTTCTTGCTTGATTGGTTGTGCTTGTTTTTGTGACTGATTTTTGTTGACTGGGAGTGAGTTTTTGCAGTATGACAGAGAGAAAGCGAAAACTAAATTTTACTTTGGGGGAAAAAAGAATTCTTGCCCGGGCCATTAGCGATTATGGGCGTTTCCTCCACGGCCCGGACAGTGCCAACACCACCCCGGCCAGGAGGAGGGAGATTTTGGACCTCATCACTGGGCAGGTCAATTCAGCGGGGGAGGGGGGACACGGACCCGGTCTGGGATTGACAAAAAAATTAATGACCTCCGGCGTCTGGTCAAACAGAAGCTGTCCAAAATGCTTGCCCATGCCAGGGGCACAGGAGGGGGCCCACCATGCCGTATTAGGCTGACAGCGGAGAAGCGTGCGGTGGCCCTGACCTTTCATCGGCATGAAGTTGAGGGCCTGCCCGGCTTTGACTCAAGTCCGGAGCCCGTGGTGCCAGGTACGTTTTTTTTAATATCAGGTGTGTAGCATGTGTGGGGGAGGGGGTGAAAGGGAATATGTGGCAAGTGTGTGGATCCTCCAACCTGTGAATGTTTTGTGTCATCCACAGATGTGCAGGGCCATCTGGCCTGACCGCACCATCCCCAGGACAGCAGCCTAATGAGGCCCCCCCGACAAGGCCGGAGTCCGCGGAGTAGGTTGAAGAGGAGGAGGAGGGGGTTGAGGAGGAGGAGTTTCATGAGGAGGAGGAGGCCATGTCAGGCACTGGACTTGTGGTTTTTGAGGACTCTTCCCCTCTGGCTGGCAGCAGGCAGCCCTCCCTAAGGGGGAGCCCCCCCTCCTCCCCCAACATGGCTCCCCTCCCAAGGGCCTCCCCTTCTCCCCGGTCACAAGCATCAGCTGGAAGCAGGAAGTCGTCCCAGAAGACCAGGGGGGTGGCCGATCTCCTGCCCGCCACTCTGAGAAGGGACCAGTTCCTCCAGACCCGCCATCTGGGACAGGTCAGCCAGACATTGGTGCGGATGGAGGAGAGCCTGTCCTCCAAGGATACGCTGGGGAACCTGGACTCCCACTCCCGGGCTTTCACAAACTGCCTAAACGAACTGAAGACGACATCAGCAGGCGTTGGGCAGGATGTGAGGGCCCTTACCCAGGCTATCCAGGCCAACAGGGCAACACTTGGTGGTGCCCTGGACAGAATAGCCGTGGCCTTGGAGGGAAGGCCGCCAGGTGGGCAGAGATCAGGGGCTGCTCCTCCTTCCCCGGTTTTCCCCCTCCCCATGAGTCTCCCCTGAGGAGCCGGGGCCGTGTTGCCGGGGGCGCCCCAGGCGTGGCTCACGTCAAGGGCAATAATTTTTTTTCCCCTTTTTTTTTTTTTTTTTTGCTGGAAAATTTTTGATTTTGCTGGTCATTTTTTTTTTGGGGTTGTGAATGCTGTTTGAATGTGGGGGTGACATTCCTGCCGGAAAAGGGCTGTCACCCTCAATTTAGGTGGAGTAGGGTTCCCCAGGACCAGGGAGAAGTGATCCCCAGGTCTGTGTGAATGGTGTATGAATGTACAGTGACATAATTGGAGTCTTGGCGTGGCGTTGCTGCTCACAAGTCCTGCATGGTGGACTGGTGCCAATCCAATTTGATGAGGATGTGGGGTGTGTGTGCTAGGGACCACAGTGGTGTGCATGCATGCATTCTCATTGTGCCATGATTAATGTGTGTGTTTAACGTGCAAAGATGCCTAATGTGAGCTGTCTCCTGGCTGCTCTTCCCTCAGAAGACGGGGTATCCTCGGTTAGGGGGGGATTGTCTGGTTCAGGGGTCAGGTCATCACGTAGGACAATCCGCAGGCCCTTTCTTACTGCGAAGTTGTGAAGCATGCAACATGCACCGATGATCTGGCACACAAAGTTTGGGGAATACAAGAGGGTACCCCCAGACTTATCCAGGCATCGGAAACGTGACTTCAGGAGGCCAAAGATGCGCTCCACCACTGCACGTGTTTGGGCATGTGCTTGATTGTATCTTTCCTCTCCTGGGGTTTTGGGGTTCCGGATAGGAGTCATGAGGTCCCAGTGGATATGCAGAGTCACCTGTAAGGGAAAAGACAGGAGGATGTTAGTCATGCATGTGCCCCTTGTGATGTGTGCATCATGGGGGGGTAAAGTCATGCCTGCCACCCATGTCACTTACCAACCAGCCAGGTGGCCCCATACACGTTCTGATCGAATTCCATTCGGATGTGGCATTGATTGTATATGTAGCTGTCATGGCTGGACCCTGGGTGTTTGGCACGGACGTGCCATATGAGGTCTTGGCCATCGACTATCACCTGTACGTTGATGGAATGCCAATGCTTCCGATTGCGGTACATGTGCTCTGTCTCCTGGGGGGGCTGGAGTGCCACATGTGTGCAATCAATGGCCCCGATGGTGCGTGGGAATCTGGCAATTCTGTAGAAATCTGTCATTGCCTTCAACCGCAGGTCCTCAGTGGTGGGTTTGATGATTTGGTTGGCCATGCGTCTGAGGATTGCAGGGACACCACTCCACTTGTACGCTGAAAAGAGCCACTGGCAAGGAAATGGAGTGTTGCCATGACCTTGACCAGTGGCTGCACTGCATGTGAGCGTTGTGTTGGGCTGGTGATGTCCTCCTGCAGGGTTGTGGTTAATTCCAGGATGGCATGAGGGGTGAATCTGAAGATGCGATACACCTCACAATCACTCATGCCAAAGAGGTCTATGCGGGTGCGGTATATGCTCTCCCGTGCCATCCTCCGTGCCCTCCTCCTTCTTTGCTCATCTAAAGTCAGTAGTATAGCTATGCGCGACGATGCCCCTGGCATGTTGGCATACAGATTGTTGTACAACACGTGTGACTGCTGAGCTCCTCACTAACAGTGTTGCTTTATCTAACAAGTAGACTTTTTTTCTCTTTTTAGACCAGCTTTTATATGGTCTAATTTTAGACAGGACATTTTGCTGCTGTGCACAGCGCGTAGCCTGCGCTGCCCCAACGTTCTTTTGTGGATCCCCGTAAGTCCCTCATTAGCATATTTGACTAGCAAATCAATGGTGTGTCTAGCGCAGTTTTGCGCGGATGGATGAGCCTGTCTAACGAAATTTCGCCGGACAAACAAAAGTAGATTTCTTGCGTATCTCGTTTTGGGGATGCCGTGCATCGAAACGCACGCGCATATTTAGACTTACGCACGCGCATCTCCTGTTGCGCAGGCGTAATCGCTCTGTGAATCTGGGCCAGTGACTCTAAGTAAATAAATATGTTTTTTTTTTTTTCTGGTATGTCCTTATTAAACTATGCAATTAATCTCTAAACACAAGAAGTATCTCTAATTAACAACTGGAAATATAGCACATTAACTTCATGACCAGTGTTGTATCTGCTGTTCTGCTTATCAGCTGAAAATGCATCTTCTCCTTAAATAGACTAATGTGGAAATCCCCAGGGGTTTAATTTACTTTCAACATCTTTACTAGTGTTGCTGGAAGCAGATGCTGCCTTATCCCCTATGACATAGTTGTACCTAGTCAGCCTTAGGAGATGCCATCTGACATACATATATCTTAAAAACACATGAAGACATTCTGACTTTCATGGGACTATTTATTTCAGCATGAATGAAAGTACATATCCTAAAAAGGGCATATGAGTTCAATTGAGTAATGAAAATCTCCTCCCTAACTCCATACCTTCCAAAGTAAATGTAGAGCAAGATTGTATGTAAGTTAAACAAGCATAGTTAGCTGGAAATAAAATATCTGCATTTAAATATAAAATCTGATTTTTTTTATTTATTTTTTTATTCTAAATACAAATTTAAGAGTCAGTCCAAAATGATAGGCTATTACTCATATATGCCTAGTAATTACATCTGTTTTATAGTACATTTTGGGGAGAGTACCATCATGCCTGCTACATAATTTCAATATATCGCATCCAACAAGAAATAGAATTATCCTGGTTCCCTAAAAAAAATTTAATCCACATCATTGTTAAAATTTTTATAAAATGTATACAATTTTATTAAATATAGCTTAACGTGATTGTAAGGCTTTGTTTTTTATAATTCTTCTAAATAACAAACATGTCATACTTACCTCCACTGTGCAGTTTGTTTTGCACAGAGTGGCCCTGATACTCAACTTCTGGGGTCCCCCGGCGGTACTGATAGCTTCTCCCCGCATCGTATAACCCCCTAGAAGAGGCGCTCTCCCGGGGGGGGGGGGGGGCGCTACCTTGGAGCGCACTCCCGAGTCCAGCATTGGGCGTCAATAGAGGCCGAATTTAGGACTCGTCCCCGCCTCCTTGGATTTGATTGAGAGCAGCGTGAGCCAATGGCTGTCCCAATCTATCCAATCGAGAGCCGAGAAACGATAGCAAGAACGTTAAATACATAAAAAATCTAAAGTTAAAAAAAACAATTTGAGAAAAATAAATACGTGCAAATACTGTACAGACATGAGCATAGGTCTATATACTCCCTTTTTGTTAAAAATCATATAGAGCACAATCATATTATAAATGTGTACCACATCCTAGTATTATATACTCAGAAGGAAATAAGAGGAAACAAAAAATGTACCAGTAAATAGGAGACTACATATTTAATTTGTAAACTTTCTATTTCATTTTATGTATGTATTAAAAACCATGGCCCAGATTCACAGAGCAATTACGCCTGTCTAACTGGTGTTAGACAGGAGTAATTTCAAATTTTGCGCGCCGTATCACTAGTTTGAATCCTCAAACCATGATACGGCGGCTTCAGGCTTCGATCCGAGAGGCTTACGTCCTCGTAAGCCTTCGGATCTACACTGCGATATTTTTGTGGCCGCTGGGAGGAGTTTGCGTTGTTTTCATGCGTCGGGATATGCAAATGAGTTTTTACGGCGATCCACGAAGGTACGAGTGTCCCTCGCAATCGCCTACGTCATTTTTTGGCTACGTAATGTTAGAGGAGCTTTTTGCTGGTCTAACAGTGCGTAACCCATGTAAAGTATGGCCATCGTTCCCGCGTCGATTTGAAAATATATTTTTTTGTTTAACGTAACTCGTTCGGGAATAGGAATGTACGTAAACGACGCTACTACGACGTGAGGACGTGTTTTCGCGCAATGCACGGCGGGAAATTTGCGAACGGAGCATGCGCAGTTCGATCGCCGCGGGAACGCGCCTATTTTAAATGCTTCACGCCCCCTACTCGCGCAGATGGATTGCGACGGGAGAAATACACTACGCCGCTGTCGTTTACTGGACAAAATCTACCTGGATTCCACGTAGAGCAAGGTAAAAAACGGCGGCGTAGTGTATTTCTGATACTCTACGAGAATCTAATTCTCTGTGAATCTGCCCCAATATTCATAAATGGGAAAACAAATATTTCCTCAAAGCTGAATATGAATCTCTTAAACCTCAATAAGACAACATTGCATAATTTGCACAATTTATTTATTTGCTTATGTTTTTAAGATCCACAAGGTCAACACATTTCTCATAAATAGCTAGCCAGAGGCCAGACACTCCCAAGGTGAAAATATGAACAGGGTAGGTCCCACACCAAAAATCAGTCATCTTTTCTAGAGTTATAGCATCAGAGTAATTTCATAGAAAATTCCACTGAATAAAGTCAGGAATGTGTCCAAGGGTATACCCAACGCACAATGTGGACCATCTGTCTGTAACCTATATATTTGTATATGCCTCATACATGTACATGCATCTTAATGGATTCAAATGACCTCAACAGTTCCATAAAGATCAATTTAAAAGGGGGATCAGTCCAATGGCTCATCCAAAATTAATTAGAGGATTTAAAAACACACAAATCCCATTTGGAGGTGCAATGGTGAGGGAATGTCATCCACTATATAAAGGTTAATATGCAAATTATTGTCAGAAAAAGTGTTTAGGGACCTAGGTCCTGCCCCAGGGAACATGTATCAATGTAACAAAAAAGTTTTAAAAACTGATGTTTTTTTCGGGAGCAGTGATTTTAATAATGCTTAAAGTGAAACATTCCTTGAAATTTTGTACCTGGGTGTCTATAGTATGTCTGTAAAGTAGCGCATGTTTCCCGTGTTTAGAACAGTCTCTGCACAAAATGACATTTTGAAGTAATTTAAAACTACTGAATGAATTGTCGGGTCTCGGCAATACAAATCAAAGTAATTAAAAGTCATTGAAAAATAAAATAATGTGTGGGGGTGCCCCTAAATTCCATTACCAGGCCCTTCAGGTCTGGTATGGATATTAAGGGGAACCCTACAACAAATAAAAATATGACGTGGGGTTCCCCCAAAAATCCATACCAGACCCCTCAGACCCCACGCCATAAATAAAAAAAATCTATACCAGACCCTTATGCAAGCAAGCAACCTGGTAGGCCACAGTAAAAGAGGGGGACGAGAGAGCGCCCCCCGGAACCGTACCAGGCCACAAAAAAATTTGGGAAACCATTAGACATGGGCAACTATTTGCATTGAGTGTAGACAGTAAATACCAGAAAAATGAATAATTGTGGTGCTGCACTGTGAACTCTGAAATGGATGTTAACAAAAAAATAAAATTAAGTGCAAATGCAAAAGTGACAGTATAAGGCCGTTTCATCGGTCCAAACTGATCGTGTGTCGGTCAGTTATCCTTCGGTCAAAAAAAAGAGAACTTGCTTTAAAATTTAACCGATGGACGCCTAACCGATAGGTCAAAACCGATCGTTAGTATGCAAACGCATTGGTTAAAAAGCTGCACATGCTCAGAACCAAGTCGACGCATGCTTGGAAGCATTAAACTTCATTTTTTTCAGCAGGCCGTTGTGTTAAAACACGTAAACGTCACCATGTTCTAACACAATCGTTTTTTTAACCGATGGTATGTAGGCACATCAGACCATCAGTCAGCTTCATCGGTTAACCAATGACAACGGTCCTTCAGACCGTTCTCATCGGATGGACTGATCGTGTGTACACGGCCTAAGTCTCAAACATATGCTGAAAAGGTCTGTAATAAAGTGCAAATACAAATGACCTATGTATAAAACAAGAAAATTACATATAGTGCAAATACAGGGAGTGCAGAATTATTAGGCAAGTTGTATTTTTGAGGATTAATTTTATTATTGAACAACAACCATGTTCTCAATGAACCCAAAAAACTCATTAATATCAAAGCTGAATATTTTTGGAAGTAGTTTTTAGTTTGTTTTTAGTTTTAGCTATTTTAGGGGGATATCTGTGTGTGCAGGTGACTATTACTGTGCATAATTATTAGGCAACTTAACAAAAAACAAATATATACCCATTTCAATTATTTATTTTTACCAGTGAAACCAATATAACATCTCAACATTCACAAATATACATTTCTGACATTCAAAAACAAAACAAAAACAAATCAGTGACCAATATAGCCACCTTTCTTTGCAAGGACACTCAAAAGCCTGCCATCCATGGATTCTGTCAGTGTTTTGATCTGTTCACCATCAACATTGCGTGCAGCAGCAACCACAGCCTCCCAGACACTGTTCAGAGAGGTGTACTGTTTTCCCTCCTTGTAAATCTCACATTTGATGATGGACCACAGGTTCTCAATGGGGTTCAGATCAGGTGAACAAGGAGGCCATGTCATTAGTTTTTCTTCTTTTATACCCTTTCTTGCCAGCCACGCTGTGGAGTACTTGGACGCGTGTGATGGAGCATTGTCCTGCATGAAAATCATGTTTTTCTTGAAGGATGCAGACTTCTTCCTGTACCACTGCTTGAAGAAGGTGTCTTCCAGAAACTGGCAGTAGGACTGGGAGTTGAGCTTGACTCCATCCTCAACCCAAAAAGCCCCCACAAGCTC
Source organism: Rana kukunoris (assembly GCA_029574335.1). Taxonomy (NCBI): domain Eukaryota; kingdom Metazoa; phylum Chordata; class Amphibia; order Anura; family Ranidae; genus Rana; species Rana kukunoris. Next base: position 315,581,233 of record CM056053.1, read on the forward strand.
ATCTTTGATGATACCAGCCCAAACCAGTACTCCACCTCCACCTTGCTGGCGTCTGAGTCGGACTGGAGCTCTCTGCCCTTTACCAATCCAGCCACGGGCCCATCCATCTGGCCCATCAAGACTCACTCTCATTTCATCAGTCCATAAAACCTTAGAAAAATCAGTCTTGAGATATTTCTTGGCCCAGTCTTGATGTTTCAGCTTGTGTGTCTTGTTCAGTGGTGGTCGTCTTTCAGCCTTTCTTACCTTGGCCATGTCTCTGAGTATTGCACACCTTGTGCTTTTGGGCACTCCAGTGATGTTGCAGCTCTGAAATATGGCCAAACTGGTGGCAAGTGGCATCTTGGCAGCTGCACGCTTGACTTTTCTCAGTTCATGGGCAGTTATTTTGCGCCTTGGTTTTTCTTCTTGCAACCCTGTTGACTATTTTGAATGAAACGCTTGATTGTTCGATGATCACGCTTCAGAAGCTTTGCAATTTTAAGAGTGCTGCATCCCTCTGCAAGATATCTCACTATTTTTGACTTTTCTGAGCCTGTCAAGTCCTTCTTTTGACCCATTTTGCCAAAGGAAAGGAAGTTGCCTAATAATTATGCACACCTGATATAGGGTGTTAATGTCATTAGACCACACCCCTTCTCATTACAGAGATGCACATCACCTAATATGCTTAATTGGTAGTAGGCTTTCGAGCCTATACAGCTTGGAGTAAGACAACATGCATAAAGAGGATGATGTGGTCAAAATACTCATTTGCCTAATAATTCTGCACTCCCTGTAAGGTGCAAGGTGCAAACTGGATGAAAAGGAAAACAATTAGCACATAATGGTGATGAACAACATTCAGATGGATGTGACTCAAACAAATGTCCAATGAGCCACCTCAGGGCTTAGGTAGTGAATAAACAACAGTCCCAAAATGTGGATGAATGTTTCTGCTTCAGTGAAGTACTAAGACCGTGAACCATGAAATAAAAAACAGCTGATGCCTGGCCAATCTGTTGTGGTGACACCTTAATGTGTACTAGCCCCTCACTTTACTTCTGTAAGGTTACAGCATTAACTAAGTATAATGCCTCAGGCCGGGGTCATAATACCACTTAGGCCACGTACACACTATCAAATCTGTCTGCTGGAAACGGTCTGCTAGACCGTCCCAGCAGACTGATTCGATCGTGTGTACGGGCGAGCCGACGGATTTGGCCACCCGACAGATTTCAAAGCATGCTTTGAAATCTATCGGGTGGGAAACCGTCCGCCCAACATGTCTGCTGGTTAGTACACTTACCAGCAGACATGCGTCTCGCACCGGCGCCGAATGGATTCGGCGCATGCGCGAAAGTGTTTTACTTCCTGGTGCGGTGACGTGGCGGCGTCAACGTCACCGCCACATCACCGACACGTCAGCGCGCCAGCTGCTGGCGGGGATTTTGGTTTGCTCGTGTGTACACGCGAGCAAACCAAAATCCAAAGAGACAGATTTGTTCAAATCGGTCGGACAGACCGTTTTGAACAAATCTATTGCCTCGTGTGTACGAGGCCTTAAACGTTCAATTTATTTAAAGTTCATAAAAAGTACATACACGACTATGTTTTGGGGGGGCGACTCCAAACGCAGACCAGCCATTTTGACTCCCACGCTTTCCCATTCCGTAGCCCTGTGTGCCGAACTTTTCTCCCATTGTGCCCTGATCTTACCTCTGAAACCCCTTTCGCACTTATTCCATAACCCTGACCTCCCTCCGGGGATGGATATCAGGGCTTTTAGGTGGTGGACAGATAAAGGCCTGTATAGGATAGGACACTTTCTCTCCCCAGCGGGCCCACTTTCCCTTTCACATTGCAAATCACATCTCGACATGCCCGACAATGAAATCTTTAGGCTCTCTCAAATTTCCCACTTTCTCCGTTCTACATGGACGGATAAATCAGTGCCCCCCAATATAATGCCATATGAACACTGGTGCACAAACTCCAGGGATCAGAGGGGCGGGATCTCACTGATATATGTAGCCCTAATGTCCAGGACTGATAAGCCTTTGTATGCATGGGCCTGGGAGGAGGACCTGAACACCACATGGAGCACTGAGGTATGGTACCACGCTTTGAATAAAGCGTACAAAGGTATTTTTAATGTTTGTCTCATAGAAGCTAGTCTTAAACTTATGCTCAGGTGGTACTACGTCCCTGCCAGGCTGGCAAGAATGTTCCCGGGGTCCTCCCCACTATGTTTTTGGGGGTGCGAATTGGAGGGTAATTTATTACATAAATGGTGGTCCTGCCCCCACGTTAGATCCTTCTGGAAAAGGGTAGTGGTATCCCCGCAGCCTAATGTAGTGCTGCTGAACCAATGTATCCCAGGCCTTCCTAAACACTTCCGGATTTTAAGCTTTTTTTTTTTTTTGGGGGCCAAAATGATCATTGCCAAATCATGGAAAAAAACCTCAGTTTCCTTCCTGATGTTTAGGAGAAAGGTCTCTTGGATCATGTCCCAGAAACAAATCGTAGATAAGTGGGCGGATCAGACAGACAAATTCAGGTCTATTTGGGAACCCTGGGCTACCTATTGTAATGTGTCGCTCATTCCTGGGATTCGGCCTGGTAGCAAGACCACTCCACTCTCTGTCTGATTGTATCTCTGTCTTTTTTCTCCCTCTTTCTTTCCCATGTTTCTCTCTCTCTACCCTCTCTTACACCTCTCTTCGTGTTTTGAACTGCTATCAGGTTCTTTACGATGTTTTGTACTGAGCTCCAATCATTACTCATTGCTCTGGAACGAGCGAACTTCATCCACAATGCTTTTTGGCGGCGGCTGGTCTGTGGCGGCGCGGATCCTGGGGCCCCAACAGCTCAGGACGCAGCCTGATCCCTTTTAGGGGCGTCCGGGGAGCGCGGGGGTCACGGGCACCGCGCGGCATTACAGTATTAGCTATTACGCCATTGGAGCATTCACGAGATTAATTCGCCCTCAACTGCTTGTTTAGTTTAGGGGAGCGGGTCTGCTAGAGTGTTTTTTTTATTATGGGGATTTGCTCTCCTGACTCTATTCAGCTGTATGGACTAGCTCCATCTTTTTCTTATTCTTGTACTACTGTACTGTCTTTGTTTGGCATTTTATTGGAAAAATCTTCAATAAAAACTTTAAATATTAAAAAGTACATACACTCACTTATTATTAAAAAAAAATCAGTTCACACTTCACGGGCCACGAGATCATCCACCAATACAAGAAAACAATTGAAAATAAAAACAACAGGATGTAGGAACCCTGCTAACTTAAGGCTAAAGTTGTATACACTATACAATTATCTGTAGATTTTTCTTTTCAGATTTACCAAGACCATATTGTATGAGGTCAAATCTTAAGAGTTTCAATTTGTTTATGCAATCAGGCAGGCCCTTGCACTACATTGTTTTGGTAAATCTAAAGGAAATCAGACAACAAAAGTTGTATAGTTTGTATTTGGGTAGTGATGAGCGGAATACGCCATATTCGATTTCGCGATATTTCGCGAATATTTCGAAGAATATTCGCGAATATTCGTTAATATCGAATATTCGTGATATTTTATAAAAAAAAAAAAAAAAAAAAAATTGCGAATTTTCGCCAATGCGAATTTTCGCCAATGCGAATTTTCGCTAATGTGAAATTTCGCAATTTTTTTTTTTTTTTTTTATAAAATATCACGAATATTCGATATTAACGAATATTCGGTATATTTTATATAAAAAAAAAAGCGAAATTTCACATATGCGGTTGCGAATATTCGTTAATATCGAATATTCGTGATATTTGATAAAAAAAAAAAATGCGAATTTTCGCTATTGCGAATTTTATTGCGAATTTTTTTGCGAAATTTGAAAAATAGCGAATATTCGAAATAGCGAATATTCGCCGCGATATTCGAGATATTCGCGAATACTCGAATATGCAATATTCGTAGCGAATATTCGCAATGCGAATATTCGTGAGCAACACTATATTTGGGTTTAACAAGTTGACTGTACTATGGCTAATTAATGTTCTTTTTTTCCCCCATAATTTTTTTAAGAAATTACAAGAAATAATGTACATGTAATTCGGACAGAGATGATACAACAATAATAGTTCAAACAAGGCAAAAGTAAAGTAAAGGAATGCAAGGTGTTTTTTCCAAGATAGCTTGGTGGAGTCTAAAGATATAGGACAGGTAAGGTAATGGAAAGCTGGGGTAGAGCGAAGAAAGGAGAAATAGAGGGGGGGGGGGGAATGTTGTGACGGGGGTGGGTTGGTTGGGGTTGGGATTGGTCGTCTCTTTATTACCTCCTCTGCGATTGCTAATTTGTTGATAATTCCCTCAGGAACCTAGTTATATAATGGGGGGGGGCCTTAGGGGAGTGGGATTGCATATTTCCATTTTCATATTATAAGAAGTGTATACATATTCTCTGGTAAGCCAAGTATAGAGTATATAATGTAATATTCAAGTAGGTTGAATATTTAATTAGGAGGATTACGCTTTTGTCTGGAAGTGTATCCAGCGCGCCCATTTGGTTCCAAATTTATTAGGGGTATCTTGTGCAATATGGATCAGTTCCTCCATTTCAGCAATCTTTTTAATTCTACTAAACCATTCCTTGATTGATGGAGTGTTGGAAGATCTCCAATGTATTGGGAAGCATTGTTTTGCTGCATTAATCAGGTGTGTTGCCAGTGATTTGTGGTAGGACTTGTGTGGTAAAGCGGAGTCGTGTAGAAGAAAGTGAGCTGCAGATAGTTCAAAATCATAGAGGTGATACGTTATACTTCCTTCCAGGAGGTTTGGATATGTTGGCAGGTCCACCAATAGGGCTGGTGTGCGATACCAACATGATTAGATTTTGTATCCATTTTCTTGTGTGGAAAGATTAAACTGAGCCTTTATGGATATTAAGGTCAAGTTGTTCCTATTCTTCTAGTGTAAGGAATAAGGATAAGTCCCTTTCCAATGCCTTGCAGGCTAAGGTGTCAGTGGGGTGGTAGTACAAATCTGTGAAGAGAAGAGTGTGAATAGTGCATATGAGGTGATGTTTGGGGGATTTTTGCACACAAAGCCTTTCGAAAGGTGTGAGCCGTCTTGAGTAGGAAGAATTTTTGTCAAAGGATCCTAGGTAATGTAAGAGCAACAGGTACATCCATGGGGGAATGTGTGGTTTATCCATTTGGGTGGATAGGTGAGAGGCGGGTCAGTGTTTTCCAAGATCCGAAAAATGGTGTTTTAAGATTTGGTCATTCAACCAATACTCTGTTAAGAAATGTTTGTTCATTCCTGGGGGGAAATCTGGGTTCATTTTTAACAGGGTCAGTGGGCCTGGTATGGACAATAAGGAGGTGTGTTTACAAACTTTGAGGAATCATACCACTTTCATTGTGATATATAAATTTTATTTTTGGTGTCAGATGCAATACTCCCACTAGGGGTCACTATTTTATTTTATTTATTTTGTATTTACATCATATAGTATTCTTTTGGAAAAGAGGGAGCGCTTCACATAATTTTCTTTTAACTCTGGTCTGCTAACAACAGTTGGTGTTAAGCAGCAACCACTTAGATTTAATATATAGCACTTACTTTATGTTAGCAGCGCAGAAGTACATTTCTTTTTATGTGGATATAGTATACTTGGATTTTGCAAAAGCGTTGGACACAGTTCCAAATCCCCACACACAGCTAGTAAAAATGGATAGAAAACTGGATAAAAGACTGTATTCAGAGAGTATTCTAATTGGTCTAAGGTATTATCAAAGGTGTACACCAAGGTTCAGTGTTGGGATCCTTACTTTTTAATATATATATATATATATATATATATATATATATATATATATATATATATATATATATATATATATATATATATATATATATATAATTATCTTCTGGGATAAAAATTACTATTTCAGTTTTTGCAGGTGACACCAAGCTATTCAGTGGAATAGCAACCGTAACAGGATGTCTCAATGTACAAGTCAACCTTAATGTGCAGTTTAATTGGGCAACTGTGTGGAAAATTAGGTGTAATGTTGGTAAAGTTATGCACTTGGGGATAAAAACATGCATGCATCTTACATACTAGGAGAATAACAGCTTTGGTGCCAATGGTGGAGAAGGATCATTTTGCCCTTGTACAAATTAGTAAGACTTCATCTGGAATGCAATTCAGTTTTGGGCACCAGTTCACAAAAAAGATTTTGGGGAACTGGAGAAAGTGTAAAGACCGGCAACAAAACTAATAAGAGGTATGGAGGATCTCAGCTATGAGGAAATATTAACTGAACTAAATGTATTCTCTCTTGAGCAGAGGAGATTAACCACTTGACCTCCGGAAGATTTACCTTCCTTCATGACCAGGCCACTTTTTGTGATACAGCACTGCATTATTTTAACTACCATTTGCGCTGTCGTGCAACGCTGTACCCAAATAAAATGTATGCCATTTTTTCCTACAAATAGAACGTTATTTTGGTGGTATTCGATCACCATTGCGTTTTTTATTTTTTTGCTCTATAAAAAAAAAAGACCAACAAATTTTAAAACAACAACAACCACTGATCTACATCGGGGACATTGTTTTTTTTTTCTTTAATAAAGGAATTGTCAAAAACTATGTTTGTGTTTTTCTTTCTTTTTGACAAATTTTTGGTGAATGGCTAGAGGTCCCAAGTACCCCATACTTATTACAGGATCTGTCCTCCAGACCTGTCACCTTTACTTTGAGCCAGTACAGTTAATCCCTGTGCAATTCATGTGCATATATTAAGGAATTGGAAGAGGAGGCAAATTCCTCCATTCTATCCTCAATCTGCCCAACTCTCCCCCACTACCTGGAGATTACCCTTAAAACCTTATAGGCAGGATAGCATGTCGGCCTGCAAGGATGCTCAGAGAGACACAAGCATGTGCTTTAGAGTGAAAGCTGAGACTGGTTGGCCCATGGTGGGGAAAGAGGCAATAGGGTCAGGATGATCCAGGGGAGAGTGAAAGTCAACATGTGAAGTGCCTACCTCCCTTTCGTTCAGGGTCTCCATTTGTCTCCATGCATGACCTGGACTTAGCGGGGCTGCGTGTGGACATTGTGGATGGAGGATTCTGCTGGTTGGTGTATTACAGGTTCCCCATTACTCTAGATAGTGTTTGCAGGGGCCTTGGTGGTGTGGCCAGCTGGCTGCATGTGACAGCGGGCACCACCATTTTGTTGTAGAATAGTATAACAAATGACTATATGTGGGTCAACTCACTCTGGTTTAAGCATGAGGTATGAAACTATCTTGTGACCAACCCTGCTACTGACAATATTGTGCTGCCATCAAGGTCCAAAAGAGATTAAATTATGATTCAGGTAACCCACAAAAACTAAAAAAGAGCCCAGTAGCAGCATGTTAGTCCATGGATCTCTGTGAGATGTCATAGCAAAAGTGCTTATCCAAGAGAGAGACAGACATAAAATCTTGAATGAGAACAGTTTGAGGAACTGCATAGGCAAGGTAGTGAAGACCCAAAAAATAATGTGAACATCCTAAGAGTCTTTAATTTTTTTTAACTAGAGGGGAAGAATGATTCTTGGAGTTCCACATCAATCAAAGGTCATGTCATGTCATTTCAAAGATTCAAGTAATCATTAAAGGGGTTGTAAAGGTAAACTATTTTTTCCCTAAATAGCTTCCTTTACCTTAGTGAAGTCTTCCTGCACTTACCTCATCCTTCGATTTTGCTTTTAAACGTCCCTTTTTCTTCTGAGAAATGCTCACTTCCTGTTCTTCTGTCTGTAACTACACTCAGTAATGCAAGGCTTTCTCCCTGGTGTGGAGAAAGCCTCTTGAGGGAGGAGGGGGTGAGCAGGAGTGTCAGGACACTCTCTTCTTTGCAGATAGAGAAATGAACTGTGTGTAAGTGGGCGTCCTGACACTCCTGCTTGCCACCTCCCCCCTCAGGAGGCTTTCTCCACACCAGGGAGAAAGCTTTGCATTACTGTGTGGAGTTACAGACAGAAGAACAGGAAGTAAGGATTTCTCAGAAGAAATAAGGACATTTAAAAGCAAAATCGAAGGATGAAGTAAGTGAAGGACTGCACTAAGGTAAAGGAAGCTATTTAGAGATTTTTTTTACCTTTACAACCCCTTTAAGAAATAAAGGCACAAACTAACATTCAGGATTGCAATGGCCCTTTCAAGAGTAAGATCAAGGAGAATACACTGCAGCAAGAAAGGCATTATGGTTGATTTACAAAAACTGGCAAGTGCAAAATCTGGTGCAGCAATGTTTAGAAACCAATCAGCTTCCAGAATGTTTTGTCAAAGCTTAGCTGAACAAGCTAAAGTTAGAAGCTGATTGGTTTTTATGCAGAGCTTCACCAGATTTTGCACTCTCCAGTTTTAGTAAATCAACCTCATTGTCTCTCAAGGTTCAGAAACCATAGTATACTTCCATAATGACAAACAGGGGAAGGGGCATACATAATTCAAAGTACATACAATTCCATTAGGTAACCTTGAGTAAGAATAGAGGTGAAGGGGAAATTCTCAGGGGAGGCTATTTATTGTACTAAATATATAGCCAGAGAGATATTTTCTCAGGAAAGTTGAGGTTGTGAGGTCAAGAATGGTGTCACAAACACTATATTGTAGCATTTTATCAATAAAGATGCACAATGGAGTGTCTTGAGGTAGTCACCTTGAGGAAATCTTGTGGGCACATTCTACTACAAACATGGCCATAAACTGGCCTCGTCTGAAGGTTTAAATCAGCAGATTCTTCAGGAATGTGGATTCTTCAGGATCTTCTGACTTTTCAGACAGACCTACAAATTGGAGGTTGCTTCCCCTTGTACAATTCTCCAAATCATTATGCAACCACAAGCAGATACCCTAATCTCAGGATTGCACAATCATGGCTTCAAATGAACTTTCAAACGGTAAAGTATTAAAAAACTGTAACGCAAGTATGGTATCACTATCAGGACTTAAAATGTCTTCTACTTCATCTCTTTTTTCTTTTTCTCTGTACATAGCTAAGAACAGCATCATTGTTAAGAGTGCCCTGTTCATCACATAAAAAAAATAGGATTGGGGATATTCAACTAGTCTTAAAGGAAAGTATTCTCAAAAGTTCATACATTACACAAACATGTATATCCAAATTTAAAGATCACATCGCAGATATGGAAAAGGTTAAATTCTATTTGTGCTCTGTAAGATGTAAGAAGCAAAAACACATTAACCACTTAAGAACCGCCTCCTGCACATTTACATTGGCAGAATGGCACGGCTGGGCACATGCACGTACAGGTACGTCCTGTGCTAGTGCCCAGCCATGGGTCGCCGCTGGAGTCCCACGATCAGTCCCCGGAGCTGAAGAACGGGGAGAGCCGTGTGTAAACACAGCTTCCACGTACTTCACTGTGGCGGCGTCATCGATCGTGAGATCCCTTTTATAGGGATACACAATCGATGACGTCACACCTACAGCTTATTGCAATTTTTTTACCAAAAATAGGTAGAAGAATATGTATCGGCCTAAACTGAGAAAAAAAAATATGTTTTTATATATTTTTGGGGGATATTTATTATAGCAAAAAGTAAAAAATATTGCATTTTTTTAAAAATTGTCGCTCTATTTTTGTTTATAGCGCAAAACATAAAAACCGTAGAGGTGATAAAATACCACCAAAAGAAAGCTCTATTTGTGGAAAAAAAAAAGGATGGCAATTTTGTTTGGGAGCCACGTCGCACGACCGCGCAATTGTCTGTTAAAGCGTGTGCCGAATCGCAAAACCTGGCCGAGCCCTTTAGCTGCCTAAAGGTCCGGGTCTTGAGTGGTTAATAAGCAAGTAAATTATTATTTATTAAATAACCAGAACAACATGGGTTCATTATTAAAACAATTAAACTTCCTTCCTGAAAAAAAATTGTATTATTATTTGTAATGGTCACCACCGTTTACGATATCCATTCCATCGCCCCAACCACGACAGCTTATCCGACAAGCCAGCAGACCCAATCCATAAGAATTCCCTCAGAGAGACGAGACATACACTCTGTGTTCTGAGTCAAATGTATGAATGTTTGTAATGGTAAACTCAGCTGGTTCTTATACAGTTACAAACATGTCACAGTTAATCACAGGGACAATGAAACTCTCCACCCCCCTACCATCACACAATAAACTTCAATCACATTCTCTTAGAAAATGACATTCAGTAAAGGTAATTATCCCCCAGACGTTCTGACTCTGACAATAAGTGATTCACCTGCAGAATACACATTCCTATGTCAGACGTTCTGTTTCCGACAAAAAGGTATTCACACCTGATCATCAATAGGCTTTAAACAGTGTTAGCATCACACAATGAAAGGTCTTTCAGAAGCAGACTCAATTAGCATCTCAACAGCATGTGTCCCCACCTTAAATAAAACATTGACCTTTACAGTTTGTAATATGTCTCCTGCAAAACATGAATTATCATTTATCAGTCATCCTATGCCCAAAAGGGGCACAGGGTGACCCTAGACCCAGGAGTCCTTAGTGACGCTGGCAAAGGAGTATCCCCCATCCCTTAAAAGTCTCTGGGCATCACGGGTCATTCCGTTACATTATTATTATTTAGAATGTTTATAGTACCAATAGTTTGTGCAGCTAATTACAAAATAAAGGAATAATACCATTGCACAGAGCAAGTAAATATCACATGTTTGTTGTTTTAGGAAAAAAAAATATCAAGCCTTTAAAACCTCATTCAAAATTAAATACATGTGGGTGCTTTTACCATTATTTCTATTTTGATGACAATTTAAAGGGGTTCTAAAGGTACAATTTTGTTTCCTAAATAGCTTCCTTTACCTTAGTGCAGTCCTCCTTCACTTACCTCATCTTTCCATTTTGCTTTTAAATGTCCTTATTTCTTCTAAGAAATCCTCACTTCATGTTCTTCTGTCTGTAACTCCACACAGTAATGCAAAGCTTTCTCCCTGGTGTGGAGTGTCATGCTCGCTCCCTCATTTGGACTACAGGAGAGTCAGAACGCCCACTAACAAACATCTCCTTTCTCTATCTGCAACATAGAGAGCATCCTGACTCTCCTGTAGTCCAAGGGAGGGGGCAAGCATGACACTCCACATCATGGAGAAAGACTTGCATTACTGTGTGGAGTTACAAACAGAAGAACAGGAAGTGAGTATTTCTCAGAAGAAATAGGGACATTTAAAAGCAAAATGGAAGGATGAGGTAAGTGAAGGAGGACTGCACTAAGATAAAGGAAGCTATTTAGGAAAAAAAATGTACCTTTACAACCCCTTTAATATTTGCGGGTTCTAATCCCTCACCAGTCTATCCTGAAAAAGAGTTTTGACTTTGGTCACTCTTTAATTTGCCAGGATACATTACAGATATATTAAAGATACTTTTAAATACAAGTATTTTATACAAATGAAAATAATCAGTATAATAAACAATAAATGTACCCTTGTGGCTGACAGAAACCAGTGTTTAAAGAAGACAAGAAACACTTAGTGTGAATAAATCACCAGGACCAGATATTTACATATCCTCAGAATCCTCCTCCTCTTGTGTGTTGTATGGCATCACAAGAATGACATGTGCATAAAGTAGGCCTTGAGAGGAAAAAAGTCCCCTCTTTAAAGAAGACAAGAAAAACTTAGTGTGACTAAATCACCAGGACCAGATATTTACACTGGAGAATTTTCAAACAACTTAGCCATGTTACTGGAATGGCACCAGCAGACTGGTGAAAAAAAATGTGACATGTATATTCAAAAAAGGCCCAAGATATAGACCTGTAAACTATAGACCAGTCAGAATAATATCAATAGTATGTCAATTATTGGAAGGAGGGAGCATATCCAGGAATGTGCCAATGAAAATTAGTAGGACCAACATGGATTTATGAAACAACATTCTTGTCAGAACAGTGTATTAACCCCCCTGGCAGGATTCCTGAGTCAGACTCGGGGTTAAATTTCTGTGCTGCGATCGGTAACCCCGAGTCAGACTTGGGCTCGCCTCGCTGAATCCACAGGCAGTGTTTACTTACCTTGTCTCTGGAGCCAGCGATGCATCCGCGCTGTGTGAGCGAGTGGGTGCTCGCTCGATTCACACAGTGTCCCTGTGTGCTGCCGAGCTCCGTTCCCTGCGACGTTACAACGCACGGGGCGGAGAACGGCGCCATATTCAAAAATGTAAACAAACGCATTACATACAGTAAACTGTAATCTTATAGATTACAGTACTGTATGTAAAAAATACACGTCCCCCTTGTCCCTGTGCTCTACATGTACTTACATAATAAAAACTGTTCTTTCTCCCTGCAAACTGTAGATTGCCCATAGCAACCAAAAGTGTCCCTTTATGTCAAAAATGGTTTTAGAGCAGCTAAAAAACAGCGATAATAAATTATAATCACTTGCAGAATTGAGCGATAGCGATTTGTGGGAAAATTGGTCATAAAAAAAAAAAAATAATGACAGCGACAATTCTGCAACTGAGCAAATTTCAGGAATTTTGATTTGATTACATTATTGGATAATTTTTATTATAATTATATTATTATTTGTTATAATTATTTATTATATTATAATATATAATTTTGTTTTGAAAAAAATGTCATACCCGGGATGCCTATTAGACTCTTGTTTGGTCAGATTTAAGTGAGTTATTCCTAAGAATTTCAGGCCTACAGTATAAAACGCCAAATTTACTTGCAAATAATGGTACCGCTTTCAGCACCTAAAATCTGAAAGAATCATACCGCCAGGAAGGTTAACATATGATGAGGAAGTAAGCTGTAATTTGTATAGAGGAAGGCCTGAGAATGTAGTTTATGGTCGTGGCCCTCTGACTGAGAGTGATGTGGATCACATGCGACAAGACATACAACATAAATAGACCTGAAGTGTGCCTTGGTGGTCTGGTCAGGATGCCAAGAAAAGGGGGCATACCCAAAGTAAGTAATGGGTAGTTGTTGAAGAAGGATATTCTGAGAAGTGCCCTGAAAAAGGGAAGGGCGGGAGGGTGTCGAATGCGATTGAATGCGTAGACTCACGGACATGAGGTGAGCTGGGAAGAGTCGGCCCAGTGACGTGTAGTACTGCACACTGAACCGACAAAGAGCATGTGTGAGTGTGCTGCTTAAATACACTCCAGGCTCCTCCCATAAACTCAGGCCACCATACTGGCCTTCTTATTTATGGTCGTGGCCCTCTGACAGAGTGATGTGGATCACATAAACATGCGACAAGACATACAACATAAATAGACCTGAAGTGTGCCTTGGTGGTCTGGTCAGTATGCCAAGAAAAGGGGGCAAAAGACTCAGATAGGGAAATAGCGTATATTGATTTCTTGTATTTATTGAGCCAGCTTGGTAAAGGCTTGTGCCATTTCTTCCTGAGGATTTGGGATGTATGTGGCAAAACAAGGAGACTTCCCATCAGCCTGGTATCTTGTTTACGTGGTCTGGTACTCCCTGTTGGGAGGCAGTTGAGGCTGCTCTAATTCGGAAAGAATGTCCAGAGAACTGACTGGGGTTTGAAGCCCAAGTTGCTTAGGATTCTGACATGCTTGACAAACTGGCTGCCACTCAGGGAGCTGGTTTAGAAAGGGTAGCAACAAGCTACCATCAGATTGGCTGGGTAGATGGAGCAGTAGTCGGTCGAGCACCGTCACTGGGCGTCAGGCATTGTTAGTCTGAAACAGGTTGATGTCAACCCCCGGGGCTGGTTTGTTGCATTTGCAGACTGAGAGTGTAGGTGTTCGAAAACGAGTCGGGTGGCGTCGGAGCAGTGTCTGACTGCCGGAGCCACTGACTGTAAATTCACTAGGTCGTAGGGAACCGTAGAAGGCCTGGTAGATGGCTGCTTGGGTAACTATGCTGGGCAAGGCCCTAAATGGGGAACGAGTAAAGATTTAAGACATGTCCCTAAAGAGGGCACTCTTGAAAGGTAGGCGCTTGCCACTGACTACAGGTTGGTGCTTCTGTATGCCCTGTAGGAGGGACTTGACTGCATGGGCTCGAGAATAATGACAGTGTACTGGGGTCCTGCAGGGACAGGAAATGCTGGACACCATCTAGATATGGCGTGATAGTATTGTGAGAAAGGGTCAGCTGCGTGTGGCAATACGATATGAAGGCTAGGACGTGTCTAACGTTGCCTATTGCTGCTCCGAGGCAAGTGGCCAAAAATTAGCGGTTAGTGTTCCAAGCAGTGCGATAGGCCTTCAGTGTGTTGCGTGCCAATGAGTGGTTAATAAGCTGGGTTGAGTTGGTGAGATGCTACTTCAGTCCATCGTCAGCAATGACCAGGGTGGGAAAGGGATGGTTATTGGGTCGGCTCCAGGCTCTTGCTGGAAAAACAAAGTAAGGTTGGAATGGGACAGAGCATCAGCTGCGATTTTGCATTTGCCTGGAACATGTCTACAGAAGATATTAAACTGGTGACGAAGTGACAGCTGCGCGAGCCTGCGCAGGAAGGACGTGATGGGGAGAGGCTTCATCAACCTTAATTGATGAAGTCGGCTGTGGCCTGATTGTCTGTGGTGAAGAACACTGTCTGTCCAGTTCAAGTGTGGCCCCAAACCTGGGCAGCTGCCGCAATGGGGTACAGCACGAGGCGTGATGAAGACTGGGTGAAGCAGAAATTTAAGAGAATTTCTGGGGGCCAAGGTTTGGAGAACCAGTGGCGGACAAAGAATGCACGCAAAAGCCTGTGGTGGCTCGGCTGACACTGCCGGGATGAAGATTGAAATGCTGTTCTATCAGGTGGGGAAGTTGTCCCACATAGCTAAAGTCTGCTACTGATGCTTGGTCTAATTTGAGAACTTGGACTGGATCTTGCATTGGTGTGCTCAACAAGACAATACACATGTGCTCAACAAGACAATATATGTGCACTCACTGACCAACGTGCACTCGCTGACCAACGTGCACTCGCTGACCAACGTGCACTCGCTGACCAACGTGCACTCGCTGACCAACGTGCACTCGCTGACCAACGTGCACTCGCTGGTGCTGGATGGAAACCTGAACTAACTGCAGGTAAAAATACAGGGAAAAGATGAGTGGCCCGCGTGCCACTAAAGATGAATGGCCAACTAGGTGCCACTGTGTGTTTGTGTGGCTGATTGTTTGTCACTGAGGTGTGTTTGCAAGTTTAGTTTGTATTCGGGTTTGCACGTGGTGCGTGCTGCAAAGTGTTTTATACTACTGCAGACAATATTATGTGGTTGCAAGGGTGTCAGTGAGTGTCAGGCTGCTGAGATGATTTGCATGGTTGCAAGGTCTCAATCAATAAGAATTGGGTTACTGAGAAAGGTTAGAAACACCTGGTTTGTTTGTACCTTAAGCAAGCAGTATAAGGACGTCTGTTTGAATCGTAGGTTCCATAGGGTCCACTAATGAACGATATGGGAGACAATGAATGGTAACAAATTGATAGGACATAAAGAATGTAATAACAAATTTAACTTGCGACAGTGGGCCATGCGAGTGAGTTTGCGGCGGACTGTGGCTGGAGTTAAACATATAGGAAAGGTGTAGTGTGATGCCGTGCATGGGGCAAAACAACAAGGTTTGGTGTAGAAAATAGAACACGAGAAGTGCGTACGAATATTTTATAAGCTCCACTGTGGGAACCGAACATATGATGCGGGTGACACCATGAGTGGCCACAAATTATGACATGACAAACAAGCTAACGAATCCTACCTGGGACAGTGAACATGCAACTGGGTTTGCTTGGACTGGAGTGGATGTGCAACACATCCGAAGAGTGTGGCGTGGTGTGGTGTGGTGTCATGCATGACGCACAGGCAATAACTTTGGTAAATAAATGAGAGAGAAGAACCATGTACAAACAATTCGTAAGTTCCGCTGCGGAAACTAAAACGCACGGCATGGGGGAAACATAGAATGGCAATGGTGGAAAGTATGCAATGTATCTGATACAAAACGGTTATAAAGAGAAATGACTGATACAAAAACGGTTGTAAAATGCATAAAACAAATCCGATATGAATCGGAAGTAAGGAGTGTTGAACAAATCTGCTGTGAATTGGTTGTAGAGTGTATGATACTCCTTGCTGTGAAACCGAACACCTACCAGCCACCCATCCCCCCAGGCTAATCAAGTGCAGACAAGGCAGCAGGTGAGTTCAATTACCACCTCAATCTGCCAAAGAACCCATACAAAGAAAATATGCTAATCTCCAAATGAATGAGACAGCAAGCATGGACACTGAATATACAAATAAATAGTTTGTTTGGCAGGAGGAAGTTACAAATGTACCAAGCTTGTAACTAAGATGTTAGAACATGAGCAACAATAACTCAGAGGCAGATTTTTACAAAAGAAATGCAGGATAGGAAGCATAAGGAATTGCAAGATTGCACATGATACAAAAGGTTTGAATACAACCTGCGACAGTAAGCAGGAACCGCCGTCGAAGTCCATGAACGGAGAAGCCGCAATGCACTTGCGATGTCGAATGCGATTGAATGCGCAGACTCACGGACATGAGGTGAGCTGGGGAGAGTAGGCCCAGTGACGTGTAGTACTGCACACTGAACCGACAAAGAGCATGTGTGAGTGGGCTGCTTAAATACCCTCCGGGCTCCTCCCATAAACTCAGGCCACCATACTGGCCTTCTTAAATATCTTGATCTCACTAAGGCATTTTCTACAGTACCCCATAAGTGCAAACTAGGGTTTTTTGACATTGATGAAGTTGTATTTACTTTGATAAAATTGCTCCTGCTGCTCTGCCTTGAGTGCCCTATCCATCATGTCACGCAGAGTCTTCTCCAGCAAGAACGCAACAAGGGATTGTGCCTCTCTGATGCATGCATTGTCACGGCTCACCATCCTTGTTGTCTCCTCAAAATTGTGACAGTACAGTGCATGCAAACTTTATCAGCAGCCATTGGCATGGGGAAAAAAGCAGATCCAGCCTAAGCCTGTTGTTGTGTTATACTCACACAGGTGCTTGTTGATGGCCCTTGGCTGCATGTGCAGATGCTGCAGTATTGCTGAAGTGAAGTTCCACCTTGTGGGCATGACATAAATCACTAAAATGTCACTAAAATGTCTCTTGAGGGTGATATTTTGAATTAATTTATTCAAATCTTTAAAGATGGTGAATGAATTTGGCGGGACAGTGGGGGCAACATTGAGGCGTCATTGTAGTAATGATAATTCACCATCTGTAAATTTGGTGGAAGACAAATTATAGATCTTTACAGTCTCCATATACCTTAATGTAAACCCTCAAAATTTGCATGAAAGTCGCACCTGCTTGATATAGATCCGATTTCTGTGTGACGAAAAAAAAAAAAAAACAATGAAAAAAAAAGTGTGGGGGTTCCCCCAATGCATACAAGTCCCCATGCTAAAATAAAAAAAAAGGCGTGGGGCACCCCCTAAAATACATACCAAATCATCCTTGTCTAAGCATGCATCTCGGTATGTCAGGAAAGGGGGACAAGTTAGCCCCTCCTCCTGAACCATACCAGGCCACATGCCCTCAACATGGGGATACTTTAGGGCAGGGTGGATCTGCCCCCCAAAGCACCTTGGTCCCAGTGGAAAGACAAGACCCTTTTCCTCACAACCCTGACCGGTGGTTGTGGGTATCTGCATGCCCCTTAATGGAATATGGAAGCCAGCTTTAACAAGATCAAAGGTGCATCAAAATTGCAACAAAGTAACAGGGTAAAGTCGCAATGCAAATCACACAATTTTTAAGTTGCACAAGTGTAAATAGACTCTTAAGGCATGCTAAATTGCCCCTAAAGTCATATTAACATATTTCTTGCAAGGTCACTTTGACATGCTTTAAAGAGGAGTTACAGCAGGGATCCTCAAACTACGGCCCTCCAGCTGTTGCGGAACTACACATCCCATGAGGCATTGTAAAACTCTGTCATTCACAGACATGACTAGGCATGATGGGAAATGTAGTTCCTGAACAACTGGAGGGCCATAGTTTGAAGAACCATGAGTTACAGTCTGCTGGAAAAAAAATAAAAGTCTGCAGGTATCAAAACTGTAGCTGCTTATTTATTTTTTAAAACATTCACTCACTTGTCCCAAAATCCAGCAGTGTACTCACCCCAGTCGGTTTCACCTACTCTCTTCATTCCTCAGTGCTGGAATCTTCACTATGGGTGTCCACTGCACATCCAGGAGCAGCGCTTTGCATCGAGAATGGTGGATGAAGTCTTCTGGGACCGTTTAGTATCCCAGAAGACTGCAGGGGGAGGTAGGGAGGAGAAATTCAATTTCCGACCACCTAGGTCGTCAGAACAGAAGCAGGAGCAGGTACCTGTCAAATTCGGATACCCAAAACCCCACTTCCCCTCAAAAGGGATAATTTCTTCAAGAGGAGAGGGGGGGGGGGGACTAAGTAGAGCTCTGCTTCAAGCACAATTACAGCTTAATGGATAAGGTCCAAAATCACATTAATCCTTAAAAATATCAACCTTTGTCTTTTTACATCGTTTATAATTAGCAATGGGTTATTATTTTAAAGACAAAGATCTCTCCTTATGATGTATGTATCAAAAAATCAGGCATTGTACTCTCAAAAATGCTAGAAGTGCAAAAGTTTAATGTATATACCTGACGGATTAGGAGCATGAGTAAAAATGTGCCTCAGGTTCTTAGCTGAAGTGAAACATATTTGGCTGACAACAATTTTTTACATTGTTCTTAATCTAATTAAGGTAAATATAGCTATTACTTGTCAGCATTTTACTTATGCATATCATAGCAACCAAACTGGCACTTTTCAGTAGTTTTTATTGTGTGAATGTATGTTATTTATACTTACATTTTAAATATTAATTTTATACTTAGCAATTCATCCATAGAAACTAGACAATGGTTCTTGGGAAAAAAAAATATGCATATATATATATATATATATATATATATATATATATATATATATATATATATATATATAAATATATAAAAGGGGGCTGTACCACAGAGAGCTTTTTATTGCTCATATAATAACAGCTTGCAGCAACATTTCAGACATCATTGCCTTTTCTCAAGGTGATTGTAACATAGTAGCAAAACATCTATAAAGCTAAATACCAGAAATTGCATCGACAGAATGCAGCGTCGATTGGCTGTGTCAAAATACATAGAACTTATTATACAACAAAATGACCACAGTGACTTTAAATTAGAGTATTGCATGACATGTATTCTGTACCAGGCTTTGCTGAAGCCCGCATCTTCCCCAGTTTGCATTCTCAGAGACAAATACCCCCCTCCCCCATCTTGTGTGCCAGTTTAGGCAAGCCCTTTTCATAATATATACAGTGTGTATATATATATATATATATATATATATATATATATATATTTCAATAATGAGGGATAGTACCTGCACTCTCTGCAGAGGTAAGGCCTGGGTTTATTACATCGGAAATTTTTTATCCAGCACACAAATGTGTAGAGCAGTGAGTACACCACAGGATTTCAAAATAGGCAAGAATATGAATAAGATTGATTTTAATAACATTAATGGTTTATTGGAAAAGCCCACCAAAACATCAGGACCATCAGGAATGCTTTTGCTATTCTGGCATGTTGCGGCTTACAAGTTCTGTGGAAAACTCACTGTTTTGTTTGACATTTCATGAATCCCTACTTTTTTTCAAGCAGATTGCAACAGAAAGTGTGCATTGGTTTTGTCAAAATACATATAACACAACAAAAAACATACTGTATATTAAACAACAAAATGATCACAGCTGTACACACTACACAACACATTTTTGAACATGAGAAAGAGGAACACTGCAATAATGTAATGTGGCACATGCAGTGCAGTGTTGGAAAAAGGGACACAGTTAAAATTTATTGAATATTGGACATGGGGTGGTTAAATAGAATCCTGGTTGGGCTTGGTTCATGGACAAAAATGTGTTGTAAGTACACTACTACACTAAATTAGTGATTTTTGTTGTCAGTCTTTAACCACTTCCTATCCGGCCATCGACAATTGAAGACCACAAGGTGGCTTTACAGTGCTGGGAGGCCGTCAATATATGGCCTCTGGCCTCCCGCCGCTGGGGGGTGGGGCACGCCACATCACTCAGGTGCTGATGCGCATGCCTGATGGCCAAAATGTCCGCCAGGCACCAACGATCGGCAGTCACAGAGCCAGGGATGTGGATCTCTGTGTCTAAACACAGAGATCCACGTCCTCTCAGGGAGAGGAGACTGATAGTGTCCCTTGTACATAGGGACAACCATCGGTCACCTCCCCTAGTCAGTCCCCTCCCCCCACAGTAAGAATCACCTAGCAGGAAACACATTTAACCCCTTGATCACCCCCTAGTGTTAACCCCTTCCCTGCCAGTCATATTCATACTGTAATCAGTGCATATTTATAGCACTGTTCGCTGTATAAATGTGAATGGTCCCAAAAATGTGTCAAAAGTGTCTGATGTGTCCGCCGTATAATCGCAGTCCTGACAAAAATAGCAGATTGCCGCCATTACTATAAAAAAAAAAAACATGATTCTATCCCCTATTTTGTAGGCGCTATAACATTTGTGCAAACCAATCACTATGCGCTTATAGCAATTTTGTTTACCAAAAATATGTAGAAGAATACTTATCGGCCTAAACTGAGAAAAAAATATATATAAAAAAAAATTGGATATTTATTATAGCAAAAAGTAAAAAATATTGTGCTTTTTTTCAAAATTGTCTGTCTTTTTTTGTTTATAGCACAAAAAATAAATACTGCAGAGATGATCAAATACCACCAAAAGAAAGCTCTATTTGTGGGGAAAAAAAGGACGTAAATGTTTGGAAAACACGTTGCCCGACTGCACAATTGTCATTTAAAGCATGACAGTGCTGAAAGCTGAAATTTCTCCTGGGCAGGAAGGGGGTATATGTGCCCAGTAATCAAGTGGTTAAAAAAAGATATACACAGTACAGTGCCTTGAAAAAGTATTCATATCCCTTGAAATTTTCCACAAGTTGTCTTGTTACAACCAAAAATGTAAATGTATTTTTGGGGATTTTGTGAAAGACCAACACAAAGTGCCACATACTGTATATATATGTGTGTATATATCTATCTATAGATATATATATATATCTATCTATATATAGATATATATATATATATACTGTATTTATCGGGGTATTGCGTGCTCCCGCGTATAACGCGCACCCCTAAAGTTGTCCCGAAATTCCAGTAAAAAATGTTAACATTTTATTACTTACAGTTTTGGTGTCTTGCCCGGCGTCCATCGTCCGCTCCGGCGTCTGTCTGCGGCCTCGGTGGTGTCCTCCCGACTTCTTCAGCGCTGTCTCGAGTCGAATCCCCGCTTCCCGCGCTCAGTTTGAACACCTCCGCGGACATATACTGAGTGCAGTACACTCTGGTACATCCGGCCAGGCTCGGCTTCGCTCGTGCTCACGCTCCGTGACGTTTATGCGTGAGCACAAGCGAAGCCTAGACGAATGTACCCGAGGGTACTGTACTCGGTATATGTCGGGGGCTCACTTCAAACTGAGCGCGGGAAGCGGGTATTGGCATATATCGCGCACCCATGATTTTCCCCTTATTTTAAGGGGGAAAAAAGTGCGCGGTATACGCCAATAAATACGGTGTGTATATATATATATATACATACACACACAGCATATATACTGTATACAGTATATTATATATATATTGTACATGGATCCTGAAAGACAGATAGTTGTCTCTATTGTTTGGGTTGGGTTGCCTTCAAGGAAGATGAAAAAAACCTCAGTGGATGGAGTACCCAGGGATGCTTACCATGAGAGGTTCTGAGGTGTTCTAATAATAATAATACATAAGTGCACCAGTCAAAACGAAATATGTTGTTGCTAAAAAAAATAAAAAAAATATAACACCACTTCTGTAAATAATATGTACCTACAAGATCAAAAGACCTAAAAAAGGGAGCTCATGCAACACAGTTTTTAAGACATCCCAGCAAGAGAAACTCGCTGAAGCATCATGAGAAATGTCTGTGACTGAAGCTCTTTAAAGGTAAACAGAAAAAAAGGAAATACTAATAGCCTAATAGTTAATAGTTTTGCCACCAACTTTCAAAGAGGAAATTCCCAACAAATGAATGCAGTAAAAGTAGAGTGCTTTAGTCAAAACAGAATAAGATGGTGCTGAAAAACAGCACTGTAATTCTCCACCACCTGTGAACAACAATGCCTAGATCAAAAGACCCCAGGGAGGAAGCGGTCCAAAAGCACTTTAGCCTTGCTTACACCAGCAGTGTTCTCTGAAAAGCTATCTGCATTCAGATTACTCTTCAGAGAACATTTGACAAATAGTGAGGAGAAATGTTGCCTGCTTTAACCCTTTGAACCCCACACTAATGTGCTGCACCTGCGAGCTTTGAAGGGCAATTGTGGCTTGTAGGACACCCCTAATGAATTGAATAGTCTGCGTTCAGCTGGCAGTACTACCCACGAAATGTAGAGGCGGGGATAATTTTTGACACAATGCAATGCAGAGCATCATAGCCACAGAATGTGTACACCCCCGCTGCCTTTTCAGCATAAGGATGTGTTCAGTTCACCAGATTTCTATTCTGATTATCTGTATCTGTGTTGTTTACAATAACATGTAAGGTTTCTGATTTACATACGTCAATCATACGCAGAGTGCAGGCGCCATCTACCGTTCGCTTCAGTTGTTCTCTTTATTTGATACACTCTGTGTTATTTAATAAACTTGTTAGTAAGCAGGGAATTCTGGGTAGAATCTTCACAGGAAGTGAATCAGTCACCATTTTGAGAATATACGACAGGAAGAAAGACATGTTTTTCTCAATCCATTGCCATCACCCCTTAGAGAACTTAAAAAAAGTAAGTTTTTATTATATCATTTTGCATTATAGTTTGTTTCTTTAATGTTTGCAATATTGTTCTTATTGATGTCTGTTTCTGTCAATTTGTAGTTTCACCTGGCTTGTTCTAATAAAACTGAGATCAAAGAAATATGGTATCTGAAGTTTATGGAACAGCTAGGTTTAGCTGTCCTAGAGACAGAACAGGGGGAACTGCAAAGGGGGTGGTAAACTACAGCTTAACATTGTGGTTTTACCATAATCAAGGCCTTAGTGCAGTGATGGCAAACCTTGGCACCCCAGATGTTTTGGAACTACATTTCTCATGATGCTCAACTACATTGCAGATTGCATGAGCATCATGGGAAATGTAGTTCCAAAACATCTGGGCTGTCAAGGTTTGCCATCACTGCCTTAGTGTTTAAAACAGCATAATGGAATATTTTCTCTGAAGTACCATGAGTTGTGTCAGTGACCAAAGTTCCTTTAAACCAATGGTTCTCAACCTTTCTAGTGCCGTGACCCCTTCATAAAATTTCCCAAGTTGTGGGGTCCCCTAACAGTAAAATTATTTTTGTAGCGTGGGTTTTCAGCAGACTCAGCACCCAAGTAATTTGCGCCCTTAACCCAAGGACATTTAGCGCTTCCTTCCACTCGTACAACATTAAAACCCCTTTAGGATGTACTTTGTTCCCCTTTCTTCTCCTTTTATCTCTCTCTATCCTATTTTTTTAGTTTTTTTTCCCCCATCCATTTCTTATTCTTTCTCTCCCTTTTTTCTTTGTTCCTCCCCCTCTTTTCCTCTCCCTTCCATGTATTCTCTATTTGTATTCCTTCTCTTACTCCTTGGTGGGGGGGGGGTGGGGGTAATGGGATAAGTGGATTAGGTGCTTTTGATCAAGGTCGTCTTCTGATCTGAGAACTGTAGTGGGCACTTTTAATGGCAACTATAATCACAGGTAGCGTTGCTCACTGTATCTCCGACTTTGTGGTGTCTTGTAGCAGTAACACCTATGCCGAAATCAGGAGATAGGGTCACCTCCAGCCCCTCCCACTTCACATTCCTCACTAGTCAGCTGGCCTCTAGTCTCTGCCCCCTAGCCATGCCAAGGACTGAATGGGCAGCTGCTAAGAGGACTAGTTGGCGGTCGTAGGCTCCAGGGAGAGCGGTGCAGGCTTCAAGAACAGCCCATGATCCGGTGACCCCTGGCAAATCATCATTCGACCCCCAGGTTGAGAACCACTGCTTTAGACTCAGTTCAAACCTAAACTGGTCGCGGATCATACAGCAATGCTGTTTGTCCCTGTTCTCAGTTTCAGTGACGAATCAGGGCAGAATCTTTGCCTGAATTCAGCCCTGAAACTGAGCCAAAGACTCACAGACTGTGCAGTGCGCTTCACAGCCGCTCCGAGACATGTAAACCGGCTCCATAGAGAGCCGGTCACATTCTCCTGCTATGTGAATTGGATAGGTACGAACCCAGCGTTAAAGTAAACCAACAGAAAATATCTTATTGGCCCTAGTATGTGTATGAATGTGTGTCAGGGACCTTAGGTTGCAAGCTCCTTGAGGGTAGGGACTAATGTGACTGTACAATGTATATGTAAAGCGCTGCATAAATTGATGGTGCTATATAAATACCTGAAATAAAATAAATACAATAATAATGATGTATATCTGCAGTCAGTGATGATAGAGGATGGTCTCTATATACAGGAAGGAAAAAGGTCGATGTATACATTACAGGACAGATGTACTCACAATTTGTGACTATTATGTATACACCCATGATCACTATCCTTATCCCCATATTATACACCTGTCATCATCATCATCATCATACTCCTCATCATTGTATAATACACCCATCATCACTATCACTATACTTATCCTCCACTATGCTTCCCCTTCTCATTCCATGCCTAGTTACTGCCTCTGCATAGGGGCTTACCTCTGCCATTACGGAGCCATGCTGGCACTCAGTCTCAGTCCATCATTGGTGTGCACTTCACACTTCAGTGAGTTGGGAAACCGGAATTGACGTGGATGTGCTGGAAAAAGCACCACCCCCATCCTCCTATCACTGCCAATTAAAATGCAGGAAGGGAGGACAGAAACAAATCAGTGTAGAGTGGGAGTGTGTGTGGGCACACAGCTTGCGCTTGCAAACGCCCTAAACGCGTGCAAACCATCTTCCCAGCTTTAGTTGAAAATGGAGAGAGATATCCCCCCTCTCTCTGGTATATAATATAACAAATTAAGAATATACTAGACTCTTATTATGGAAATATCTGACACCAGACCCCCTGGTTGATTAGTAAGGAACAATATGGACCAGACCATTCTATACCAGTTGGAAAAAAAAATCTGCTAAGGTAATGTAAATATCAATGTTTTAACAGAGCGCATTTTTAGATAACTAACATTTTTAGAAACTACTGTTTGTTGCTACCTTAAATATTTTTGTCCATGCAATGCTTTGTTCAGAATAATCTTCAGTAATTTCAGCTTTATATAGAAGTTATATTTCTCATGCTTTTAGATCACTTAGGAATTCTAATTATGGAATTTTAGCTTGCTAAAATTCAAGAATTTCCTTCAGTGCAGAAATGAGCCTAAAAGTCAAATAGCAGTGTTCATTATGGAACTGCTTTCTCCACAATTAAGGACATAAAGAAAGAATAATTATGAAATCTTTAAGGCCCCATATCTTAAATTTCCAAATCACAAACACAACCATCAAGTGTCCTACATGCAGTAAAGGTTAATTAAAACAGTACAGATTATAGCTATATTTTTCAGAAAAAAATGTCTAATTCTCCATTAAATTATTCATTCTTCAGCTATTATAAAACACATTAAGCAGTTGCTTAGAATTAAGTGTTTTTTTCAGTCATTAAGCTGAATTACCTGGTCTCTGTCATCATAATGGAAAGTCCTTCACAACATTTTGAGGACAGATCTGACATTTGTGTAATATGGTACAAGAAAGTTTAGAGGAAACAACAATGATTTAAATTATGTTAATATGTTAAAAAAAATACCTTACATAAAACCCACATAAAATACTTGTTGATTAATGTGCAGTAGTATTCTGCTTAGTGAACAGCTAAAATCATAGATTAAATAGCACAAATCATTGATTATTTTTAATTCATGTGATACTAAAATGTTCCCTGGTGTTATGAAATAAGTCATTAATGCATTTAAACCTAAAAACAAAAACATAATATATTGCAGCTCAGCACTCGTTGGATGTGGTGGTTGCATTTCTTCATGCTTAAATGATCCCTATTATAAAAACATAAGTGTCTTTAAATAGCAAGTCCTCTTATGTTTGAATCGCTATAGTGGAAAAAGGTCCATATCCCACATGCTTCCTTGTCAAATGTTTTTATTAAATACACAGAAATTAACAGGTTCTACACTTATAGAAATATAGAAAATTAAGCTCTTCGCTATACAATGTTATACAAACATTAGAAATTAAAGAAAATATCTTTCAAGTGGTAGGAATCTAAATACAACCTGAGGAGTTGGTGAGAAGTTATGTGACAATATAGTCAATGCTATATTATTTAATAGTACCAACAGTAATTGCTTACTAATGAGTTTTGAGGGTACAGATCATATGCATTTAAAGTGTGAGCTGTAAAATTAAGGTGAGAGGGGAGAAAAAGTAGAAGAGAAAGAGGGTAGAAAGTTGGAGAAGTCCACAAGTTTGACTCAGGCGCCAGTGCAAGAAATGGTTTGGTTGATTAAATTAATGAATGAATGCTAAAGCTACCATGGTAGGAGGACTGATTCATCAGAGGTTGGTGGTAGGTAATATTTTATCCATGGGTACCTTATCTTTTCAAATTTGGGAATTTGGTATTGTTTGATAGCCATCATTTTGGCATGGGACATGGTGGCATTTATTCTATGCTTTGTCTCATCCAACACCAATACAAGGGACTTCCATGACTTTGCCATTGTTTGTTTTGCGGACGTAAGGAGTTGGACAAAAGTTTGAATTGGGAATGTGTTAAGCAATCTGGTTTCAAATTAAGTAGTGCAGTGAATGGGTCTGGTTGTGTCAATATCAAAAACATTTTGTAGGCAATTTCAAAGATCTCTTTCCAAAAGGTTTGGGCTATCGGACATGTCCACCAAATATGAAGGTGCGTACCTACTTCCGAACAACCCCGGAAGCAAAGTAGAGTAATTAGGCGCGTATTGGGCTACTCTGGAAGGTACAAGGTACCATCAAGTTAGAACTTAATAGTTAGCTTCCACCACTAAAATGTTAGGTGAGGCTGATTACCAGATCCCTGACCAGTCTGCCGTTTCAAGGGTTCGCCCCAGGTCATCCTTCTATTTCCGGACATAGCTTGGTTTATCTAGATTGGGGTTGACTAGAAGTTAAGTGTAGAGGGATGAAATCATAGAATGGGGTCTTTCTTACATATAGATTCAAAATGGGAAAGATGAGTTAATGTTTTTTTAACATTTATAAAAGGTGTGAAGAAGTATTTAATTTGAAGGTACCTGAATAATTCTGATTGTGGCAAGTCATAGCTCTCACTGAGAGTTGGGAAGAAAAGAAAGGATTTAGGAGAGACAAATTGGTGAAGCCAACGGGGCTACGTAAACCCTGGCGGTCTTTGTGTTGAAGCCATAACAAGTTAGAAATTAATAATGGGTTGCAATCTGATGCCTCTATTATTACCCATAAGGGAATTTCCTGTATTACATGGTATTTAGAAAGACAAGATGAGCGGCTTTCTAGTAGGTTGCACAATTGGGAAACCCAAGGCCTCCATTAATTTTAGGAAGGTGTAATGTGTGTAAAGGTATATGTGATTTGGAGAAACTCCAAATAAATGTTGTTGTTACGCTTTTCTATACTATTCTCAAATAATAGGAAGGAATTAGCATATTTCACATTCTTCAAATGTCAAGAGAAATTACTGCACCTTTTGAAATACTGCATGTGTCTCAGTTTCTCCACCACAGTGATACTTCCAACCTTTTGTGGTCCCATAATGTTTCCTTCCCTCCACCTTCAGAAAAATGCACTCATCAGATACGGTAGACTTTATATCATTAAGGTCTTAATGTGCTTAAAGTGTCACTAAATCCCTATCATAAAAAAACTATCAATACATGGTGTATTATATGCTGTTCATATTCAGACACTGTGAGATTGATTTTCTGTATTCTGCAAAAACCTGGTTGATCCTATTGCCCTCTATCTCACTGTTCAACTCAGCTGGGGATTTTGCAAAGCAGTGTTGGCTAATCTGTACATACAGTTTCTATGCTGAGCATGTCCTCCCGATTACATCTGAACAGCCCATGTGGCTATAGTGTCACACATGTGGGTGTATACACAGTGGTAGATGACAGCCCACTCCTTCCCTCCTTCTCCATGCCCACTAACCAGCTAAACACAAAGGGGGGATATTACATGTAGATTGATAGAGGAATTATATCCCTCTTATTCTAAGTATTGGGCTGGAGGGGTGTCACACAGCCTGTGGCTGGCACAAATCCACTCACACCATTTTATGTGTGTGCAGATTCAGTATATTGGTGTAGCTCTTGCATGCTATCCACGTCTCACTCACAAAGCTGGTCTTGGACAAGCATCACACTGGACCCGGAAGTGAAGAATCCCCGCTCCGACGTATGTTTCACCGTACTTGCAACAAACCTATATTTAAATACAACTTAATACAAACCTGCATACTGTATATATAGTATTTCACAAAAGTGAGTACACCCCTCCCATTTTTGTAAATATTTTATTTTATATTTTTATGTGACAACACTGAAAAAAATACACTGCTACAATGTAAAATAGCGAGTGTACAGCTTGTATAACCATGTAAATTTGCCGTCCCCTCAAAATAACTCACACAGCTATTATTGTCTCAACTGCTAACAACAAAAGTGAGAACATCCCTAAGTGAAAATGTACAAATTGGGCCCAAAGTGTCAATATTTTGTGTGGCCACCATTACTTTCCACCATCTTTATGTAGAGCAACAATTATTTTTTTCAGATCCTCAGAGAGTTCTTTGCCATGAGGTGCCATGTTGAACTTCCAGTGACCAGTATGAGACAGTGAGAGTGATAACACCAAAATTTAGCACACCCGCTCCCCATTCACACCTGAGACCTTGTAACACTAACGAGTCACATGACATTGGGGAGGGAATTTTCATTTTCACTTAGGAGTGTACTCACTTTTGTTGCCATGTTGTTGTTGAGTTATTTTGAGGGGACAGCAAATTTACACTGTTATACAAGCTGTACACTTACTACTTTACATAGTAGCAAAGTGTAATTTCTTCAGTGTTGTTACATGAAAAGATATAATAAAAAAATACAAAAATATAAGAGGTATTCTCACTTTTGTGATGTACGGTATATATATATATATATATATATATATATATATATATATACATATATATATATATATATATATATTACATTAAAATATACGTTGGTATCATAAATCACTTTCATTTAGTTGTGTTACATATCATTGTAGAACCCTTGGTGTTTAACTACTTGTCGACCAGCCACCACAGTTGGCAGGTTGGCATGGCTGCATGAATCGTCGTCATTGTACGTCCGCTCTTTAGATCAATATGGCAGGCATGCACCACGTGTCCCTGAAGCCGATGCTCATAGTTGGTGCAAAATTCCAGTTCTGTCAGGGGAGTAGTGACAGATTGTGTGTTCCTACTAAGTAGGAACAGCGATATGTCACCTTCCCTAGTCAGTCATAGATGAAGAAATCATAGTGCAAATCGCTAATAAAAAGTATTGATTTCCATATAAAAAATCCACTTGCATTAAAGAAGTAAAAGCCTGAACCTTTCAGAAATCCCATTGGGAACTATGCGTGAGGTGGGCAGTGATGTAATCATGTTGGGACTGAGTGGAGATGTATATGCTGAGGACATTGAAATGCCCCTTTTTTACTTCTGAAATGTAAGTTGATTTTTTAGGTTTTTATTTATGCACTGTAATTCAAATGCACTATATTGAAAGAGAGCGCTGCGCTTTTTTGTGACAATATACCTGTATATTCATTGCATTTTGAACAGATGGTTCGATGCATAGTGGCATATGGTAGTATATAGGGTTGAGTAATAGGTGGTTAGTACTGACAGTTTTCCCACATTTATATATGTATTTAAATATTAGTTTGTTGGTTTGTTGATTCTGAGAAATAGGCCTTTTTTTATTACCTTTTTTTTGTATATGTACTTTAGAGCCAAAGACGTCAAGCCTTTTTTGACGTTACATTTATTTCAGCGTCTTGATTGATGGTGCTGTAAAAAATAATAATATATATATATATATATAGTAAATTCAGCAAGGGAAATGTGTGTGTGTGTGTATATATATATATATATATATATATATATATATATATATATATATATATATATATATATAGTATCCTTTAAATAACTAAATATTAATGTTCTTATATCATAATAGGAATGTTGGAGAGCCTATATGGGATAATATACCATTGATTTAAAACCTTTTGAAAATTGTAATAATAGTCACTACAAGCGGATGCTTTACTATTTACTAAAATAGCTTTGTGTCATTACTCAGAGGAGAATGTTTGCCAGAAATCCTCTTCCTATTTTAACATAGCTACAGTTTTAATAGTTGCAAACTTATGATGTAATAGGTTGTAAAAGAAAGATAAACCTTTTTCATTTTTGTTTATGGAGGAGGTTACAAGGTCGGGCCATGAGATATTATGGATATGCACTTTTTCCACCTTTTGTAACAGCCATTTATCAGCAATAAAATAATAAATTCTCGAGAGTTATGAGAATTAAAAAAAAAAAAAAGTATAGTCTCTTTGGGAAGGACTCAAGCACCTCCAATGATCAAATAAATCTCCCTCAGAAAGAAAGCATTGAAGACTCAAAGATGGCTTGTGCAATAAGGTGTCCAGTTGGGGATTCACCGTGGTATTTAAGTGCCCACAAAGCAAAATATGTACCTTTTTTAATTTTCCAAACTTTAATTACTGCATAGGTGGTATTGTTAAGCTCACAGACCAGAATGATATCCCCATTCACTTGAGTCCAAACACACTTCAAGTGACTTGGAAAGCGCCACTGCTAGGTATCAAATAACCTCTCTTTTTGGGGAGCATTGGTCAGAAAATATGTGGGTCATTTTTGTGAGTTCATCAGCATTAAGTACATCTCCTGGACACAAATTATATCACAAGGTTAGTGCAAGGCTTCATTCCAAAGAGCTGTTCTTTTATTGGGGCTATTCAGGCTTTAGCATTTAAGACAAGAATCTTAAGTGCCACCTTTCATAATAGTCTAGTGATTATCTTAGTTTCTGACAAGAACACTGCATAAGAAAGGTGGAGTGTAGGTATAGAGAATAATCACGTAGCTCTACCTAAGAGAGGAAATGCCCGATAAACAACTAAGGGCCAGATTCTCAGAGGCGTTACGACGGAGTATCTCAGATACCCCGTCGTATCGCCTTTTTTTTTGGCTCGTATCTATGCGTGTGATGCTGAGCATCACTTTTGCATAGATACGCTTCTACATCCGACAAGCGTAATACAATTACACTTTCGGATCGTAGATGTAATGACAACTCCGGCCACTAGGTGGCCTTTACGTTGTTTTTTCATTTGCATATGCAAATGAAGTAGTACGCCGATTCTCGATCGCTTTTACGCCGCCCCGTCGTCGCCTACGTCGTTTTCGTCCGCGTAAGGTTACCCCAGCTTCTATGTGGAGTAACCTTACGAGGTCCCGTCGGATGCCGTCGTGTCCCGTCGGATGCCATGTTAAGTATGGCCTCGGGACCGCGTCGTGTTGTGCGTCGTTTACGTCGTTTGCGTACGCCGATTCTCAATGGGGCTGGCGTACGCTGCGATTACGTCGTTTACATTGAGAAAATGTGACGTCCTTTGGAGCATGCGCACTGGGCTTTTCCCCCGGCCGGCGCATGCGCAGTTCGTTCGACGCGGGGGCGCGCTTAATTTAAATACAAGCCGCCCCATTTGAATTGCGCGGGTTTACGCTGCGCGATTTACGCGACGTAAGCGAAACCTCGGGAGCAAGTGCTTAGAGAATCAAGCACTTGCTCCAGCAAGCAGCGGCGGCGTAGTGTAACTGGCTTACGCTACGCCGCCGGAATTCTATGAGAATCTGGCCCTAAATACAAAAAAGAAAACCAATAACCTACAATAAACAAATGCAAGCTTTTTCAGAGCTCTTGTTAATAGGATTTTTTTGCTCTCCTCCGCTATGTTTTTTTTATGTTCTATCTTAGCCGCCCTAATTGCACCCTTAAATTTCTTGTTGGATTCTTTGTAAAGTCTAAATGCTGATGATAATAATGTACCTCAGCCTTGTATTTCTTTTTTTTTGCTTTTATATGTATTTGTACATTGAAGTTAAGCCATCCAGGACTTTTGTTCACCGTTAAATGTATTTCCCAATGGGATGCACTGGCTATTGCCCTTTTTTTAATATGCTCTTAAAGCAAACCAATATCTCCTCTGTGTTCTTTGTTCCTAAGATTTTATCCCGATTTATATCTTCTAGCAAGGTTAGTAGTTTAGGGAAGTTGGCTCTTTTGAAATTCAGAGTCTTTGAATTCCCCTTATGTATTCTATTTGTGTGATTTATAGTTGACTTGTGATTGCTGTTTCCTAAATTGCCCCATATTTCCACATCCATGATCAGGTCTGTATTGTTGGTAATCAGTAGATCTAGTAACGCTTTGTTTCTACTAGGTGTGTCTACCATTTGACCCATGAAATTGTCCTGCATGACATTTAGGAACTTGCAAGCCTTAGACAAATGCGTGGTGCCCTCTGCCCAGTCTATGTCTGGATAATTTAAATCCCCTATTATGATAACACTTTCTTGTTAGGTTAGGGGGCATATAGCACACTCCCAGTATTATTTTCCCCTCAGCTTCTTCCCTGTTTTGCTCTACCCATAAGGATTCTACCTCCTCCCTAGCTTCCTTATTGATGTCATCTCTCTCATTCATTTGTACATTATTCCTGATATATAGCATACCCCTCGCCCTTTTTTACCCTATCTATCCCTGTGATAAAGGGAAAACCCTTGAATGGTTGCCAGCCAATCATGAGAGCTGTTGAACCAGGTCTCTGAAATTCCCACAAAATTGAAATCCTCCTCGTACAACAATATCTGTAGTTCACCCATCTTGTCTGCCAGGCTCCTGGCATTGGTGAACATGCCAAGTCGTTTAGACCAGTTGCATATCTTCTTTCTATCGGGTGTTTCCGAGATTGCAAATAAGACTTGTTACTATACTTACCTCGGGTTTATGTGCTTTAGTCAACCTACCACTAGTGGCCCCAATACTACCCTCTTAAATATGTTCCACACTGACTATCTCTACCTCTGGACCCTCCCCCAGTCACCTAGTTTAAAAACCCCTCTAACTTTTCAGCCATCTTGACACCCAGGACATCTGCACCCTCCTCATTTAGTTGCAGTCTGTCCATTCTATAGAACTGGTGACCGACTGAGAAGTCGGTCCAGTGCTTCCAGAATCCAAACCCCTTCTTACTATACCAGCTCCTTAGCCACTTGTTTACTTCCCTAATCTCCCTCTGCCTTTCTGATGTGGCTCGAGGTACCAGTAGTATTCCTTGAGAATACTACCTTGGTGGTCCTTTTCCTCAATTTACTTCTAAAGTCCCTAAAATCGTATTTTAGGACACACCATCTGCCTCTGACTTTGTCATTGGTGCCAACCTGCACCATGGCAGCTGGATCTTACCCAGCCCCTCCCAGTAATCTGTACCATCACCATAGCAAATCTTGCCTTATGTGTTCCATGAGAAAGGACAAGAAGCAGCCTTGTGAATTCCACATCAGTAGCAATTGCAGTCTCTTACCAGGCAAAAAGCCCCAACATTAGAGATGGTCCTATAGAAGCATGCTGACATAAACAGCCTTGGAACCAAATGGCATATCACAGATATGGTCAATGGCACTCAGGACTTCCAGGGTACATCTGCATTGATTAACTTTTTTGCAACCCAGGGACTAAGAGCTGTTTAACACTTCAAAGATGGAAACTCTATGCATGTAGCAGCACAGTGGCTAACTGGTTAGCACTTCTGCCTTGTAGCATCAGGTATGTTGGTTTGAGTCCCAAACATACCACTATCTGGCTAGAGGTTTTTTTGTTCTTCCTCTGTTGTGGTATTATAGTGTCTTTTTCACAAGGTATTATATTCCTGAAGGGTTTCACATAATGGAAACAAAATAAATGTCATTATAAGAAAAGCGAGTGTGGGTTTTACACTTAATCTATAACAGTTTGTTTTTTGGTCAGATATGGATTTATAAGTATGGTGTGATCCTGTATCCATGTTTAAATGTTGGATGCTAATGACGAATGTGCTTGTCAACAATGTGTGTGAAGCAGCCCTCACAAAGTTGACATGTGTGCTTTGTACTCTTCACATGCCCAACAACTTACAACTTAAATTGTTTTGTTTTTGGTATCACTGATCATGGCCAGAGACTTGGACTTTTCAATTATACACTGCACAGATACAAATGCTCAAAAGCAACATGCATAGGTGTGAATCGAGCCTAAGAGGATATAACCATGCCAGTGGTGCAGCAGAAAACATATAGCACAGTGATGAAAGTATGTGGTCCAGACAGTGAGCAAAGGAAGGATTGGGGCAGGAACAAATAAATCCATCTGCTTATTTTTCTCATCATTAATCAACAGAAATAAAATTAAGATTCCCTAATATGTACAACTGAGACAAGCAAAGGACTTCAGGAGAGTCCTACTACCTAACTGGTAGGTATAGGTGACCATGTCTCTTGTGTATGTGCCATCCCTATCATACCGGCAGCAGTGCAGCCACTTTATGGGGCACCAGACCGATTTGTCTTGCGGCCCAGTCCACCTCATGAGACTGGCGTTGTACTAAAAGTGTAGTGCAAGCCGGCATGGACTACCTGCAAAGTGCTGCCCTAAACCAAGATACAGTGTTGGGTGTTGGTGTGCTATCAATCCAACCTATGTTATATAAAGGCCGACACTAGTGTGGTTTGCTTTGCCTGAAAAGAGGCCAGATTATTTGCAGGTAGACTGCGCGTAATGACCCACACTGTGGTTTGATGAATGTTTTGTCTGTTTGCTGTAATTGTTTTGTATTTTGGCGTTTTAAGAGTGCTATTTTTAACGCTAAAACCCTGTAAAAACGCTTCAGTGTGAAAGGGGTCTTACTGTGGGATAGAGGACTGACTGGGGGAGGTGACCGATCTGTGTCCCTATGTACAATGGACACAGCATCGGTCCCCGGTCGCCAATTGAACGCCTCAGTGTGAAAGGATAAAGCGTTTTCAATTCATTTTGATGGAGAGGGGTGTTTTTGGAGTGTTTTCTTAAGCGCTCAAAAGCTGCTCCAAAGATGCTGCTTGCAGAACTTGGTGTGAAAAGGTCCATTGAGATGCTCGGAGAGCTTTTTAGGAGCGTTTTAAGAGCGCTATTTTTAACGCTAAAACCCCGTAAAAACGCTTCAGTGTGAAAGGGGTCTTACTGTGGGATAGAGGACTGACTGGGGGAGGTGACTCATCTGTGTCCCTATGTACAATTGACACAGCATCGGTCCCCTCTCTCCCTGGTGGGACATGGTCTTTGTGTTTACACACAGAGATCCATGTCCCTGCTCTGTCACTGCCGATCGCGGGTGCCTGGTGCACACCGCGGCCGCTAGGCAGTGACGCGCCGGGCATGCACGCGCGCGCCCCCAGTGGCCAGAGGACGCAAGGCCATAAAAAGACGGCCTCCCGGCATTGTAGAGCCACCTTGTGGCTGTGTTTTTACTATGGCCCAGGTCTGAAGAAGTTAACCAATTGCCCACCGTGCTATAGACATTTTACTGCTACAGCGCGGTGGAGCTACTGTGGGACGACGTTCCTGGGACGTCCTCATGCACTTCCGCGTTTGCGCATCCCCTGGGATGCGCTCGCGGAAGTGTCCGTGCTCGCCGGGTCTAGAAGACCCGGCGCATCACGGATCGCGGTAAATTGCCGCTGATAGCGGCCGTTTACCACGTGATCGCGCTGTCAAATGACTTGTAGACAAACGGCATCATTTGATGACGCCGGTTCCTCCCTCTCCTCTCTGTACCGTTCGGTACAGTGTGAGAGGAAAGGGGGGGATCGGGTGGCAGCAGCAGCGCTGTGGCTGGATCTGTGACAGATCCAGCCATCCCAGCTTAGCCAATCCCTGCCCCATACTGTGCAATACCCCAGTACTCTGCAATGCCCCAGTGCCCTGCACAATACTCTGCAATACCCCAGTACTCTGCAATACCCCAGTACTCTGCAATACCCCAGTACCCTGCACAATACTCTGCAATACCCCAGTACTCTGCAATACCCCAGAACGCTGCACAATACTCTGCAATACCCCAGTACTCTGCAATACCCCAGTACCCCGCAATACCCCAGTACCCTGCACAATACTCTGCAATACAACAATACTCTGCAATACCCCGCGCAATACTCTGCAATACCCCAATACTCTGCAATACCCTGCTCAATACTCTGCAATACCCCAATACCCTCCGCAATACTCTGCAATACCCTGCACGATACTCTGCAATACCCCAATACCCTGCGCGATACTCTGCAATACCCCAATACCCTGCACGATGCTCTGCAAAACCCCAATACCCTGCGCGATACTCTGCAAAACCCCAATACCCTGCGCGATACTCTGCAATACCCCAATACTCTGCAATACCCCAATACCCTGCGCGATACTCTGCAAAACCCCAATACCCTGCGCAATACTCTGCAATACCCCAATACTCTGCAATACCCCAATACCCTGCGCGATACTCTGCAATACCCCAATACCCTGCGCGATACTCTGTAATACCCTGCGCGATACTCTGTAATACCCTGCGCAATACTCTGTAATACCCTGCGCAATACTCTGCAATACCCCAATACTCTGCAATACCCCAATACTCTGCAATACACCAATACACTGCGCGACACTCTGCAATACCCCAATACCCTGCGCGATACTCTGCAATACCCCAATACTCTGCAATACCCCAATATTCTGCAATACCCCAATACTCTGCAATACCCATTTTTTTAAAGCACCCCTGTCCCCGTGAGCTCGCATGCAGAAGTGAACGCATACGTAAGTAATATGAAAACAGTTTTCAAGCTATACATGTGAGGTATCTCTGCGAACGTTAGAGCAAGAGCAATCATTTTGGCCCTAGACCTCCTCCGTAACTAAAAACATGTAACCAATAAAAGTAATTAAAGCGTCGCCTATGGTGATTTTAAAGTAGCGAAGTTTGGCGCCATTCCATGAGTGTGCGCAATTTTGAAGTGTGACATGTTGGGTATATATTTACTCGGCGTAACTTCATCTTTCACATTATGAAAAAAAATTGGGCTAACTTTACCGTTTTTTTTTTTTAAGCACAAAACATATTTTTTTTAAAAACACGCGTTCAAAAAATGTCTCCGAAAATACCATGCGAGATAAAAAGTTGTATGGGCCGCCATTGTATTCTCTAGGGTCTTTGCTAAAAAAGCATATATAATGTTTTGGGGTTCTATGTAATTTTCTAGCAAATAAATGATAATTTTTACATGTAGGAGAGAAATGTCAGAATTGGTCTGGGTGTTCCAGAACGCCTGATGGCGTTCCCTGCATTTTGGGCCTCTGTATGTGGCCACGCTGTGTAAAAGTCTCACACATGTGGTATTGCCATAATCGGGAGGAATAGCAGAATGTGTTTTGGGGTGTAATTTGTGGTATGCATATGCTGTGTGTGAGAAATAACCTGCTAATATGACAGAAACAAGATTTTTATTTTATTTTTTACACAATTTTTTAGTCGTTTTTCTTTTATAGCGCAAAAAATAAAAAACCCAGAGGTGATCAAATACCACCAAAAGAAAGCTCTATTTGTGTGAAAAAAAGGACAAAAATTTCAAATGGGTACAATGTTGTATGACTGAGTAATTGTCATTTAAATTGTGAGAGCACCGAAAGCTGAAAATTGGTCTGGTCAGGAAGGAGGTTTAAGAGCCCATTGGTCAAGTGGTTAAACATAGATTCAATAATCTCAATTGATGAAAATACAGCTCCAAAGCAAGAAGCACAGTAAATAAAACATTTACCCACTTAAAATCAGTGGGCCAGATTCTCAGAGGCGTTACGACGGAGTATCTCAGATACCCCGTCGTATCGCCTTTTTTTTTGGCTCGTATCTATGCGTGTGATGCTGAGCATCACTTTTGCATAGATACGCTTCTACATCCGACAAGCGTAATACAATTACACTTTCGGATCGTAGATGTAATGACAACTCCGGCCACTAGGTGGCCTTTACGTTGTTTTTTCATTTGCATATGCAAATCAAGTAGTACGCCGATTCTCTATCGCTTTTACGCCGCCCCGTCGTCGCCTACGTCGTTTTCGTCCGCGTAAGGTTACCCCAGCTTCTATGTGGAGTAACCTTACGAGGTCCCGTCGGATGCCGTCGTGTCCCGTCGGATGCCATGTTAAGTATGGCCTCGGGACCGCGTCGTGTTGTGCGTCGTTTACGTCGTTTGCATACGTCGATTCTCAATGGGGCTGGCGTACGCTGCGATTACGTCGTTTACATTGAGAAAATGTGACGTCCTTTGGAGCATGCGCACTGGGATTTTCCCCCGGCCGGCGCATGCGCAGTTCGTTCGACGCGGGGGCGCGCTTAATTTAAATACAAGCCGCCCCATTTGAATTGCGCGGGGTTACGCTGCGCGATTTACGCGACGTAAGCGAAACCTCGGGAGCAAGTGCATAGAGAATCAAGCACTTGCTCCAGCAAGCAGCGGCGGCGTAGTGTAACTGGCTTACGCTACGCCGCCGGAATTCTATGAGAATCTGGCCCAGTATATATTTCAAATGTCAAATGAACTTACATTCACAGAGGGCCAGATTCTCATAGAATTCCGGCGGCGTAGCGTAAGCCAGTTACACTACGCCGCCGCTGCTTGCTGGAGCAAGTGCTTGATTCTCTATGCACTTGCTCCCGAGGTTTCGCTTACGTCGCGTAAATCGCGCAGCGTAACCCCGCGCAATTCAAATGGGGCGGCTTGTATTTAAATTAAGCGCGCCCCCGCGTCGAACGAACTGCGCATGCGCCGGCCGGGGGAAAATCCCAGTGCGCATGCTCCAAAGGACGTCACATTTTCTCAATGTAAACGACGTAATCGCAGCGTACGCCAGCCCCATTGAGAATCGACGTACGCAAACGACGTAAACGACGCACAACACGACGCGGTCCCGAGGCCATACTTAACATGGCATCCGACGGGACACGACGGCATCCGACGGGACCTCGTAAGGTTACTCCACATAGAAGCTGGGGTAACCTTACGCGGACGAAAACGACGTAGGCGACGACGGGGCGGCGTAAAAGCGATCGAGAATCGGCGTACTACTTCATTTGCATATGCAAATGAAAAAACAACGTAAAGGCCACCTAGTGGCCGGAGTTGTCATTACATCTACGATCCGAAAGTGTAATTGTATTACGCTTGTCGGATGTAGAAGCGTATCTATGCAAAAGTGATGCTCAGCATCACACGCATAGATACGAGCCAAAAAAAAAGGCGATACGACGGGGTATCTGAGATACTCCGTCGTAACGCCTCTGAGAATCTGGCCCAGAGTGATCAAAATAGGATAGAGAGTACAGTAAAACACTTTATATTATATTTTCACCATCATATTTTCCTTGACAAAATATCTTTATTTGGATAATCAAAGGAGTTGTACAAGTGCAATAAATGAAAAGGTTTACAGAAAAAAGAGACATTGGAAATTTCTTTGTATATAAGCAGGAATGTTGTTTCTCCCAAGAAGAACATATTACACATGTATCAATTTTGCGTTCAGAGATGTGGCGGTTAGTTGAGAAACCGAGAGTCTCAATATGCTTTCCTGTTAATTGGCGTAAATCAAATGAAACTCGGAAAGATAACTTGGAATGGGACAGAATCGCATGGATGTCCGGAATTTCAACTATTTACAGTGTTGTGTAAGTATACAGTATGTAAACATATGTATTAGCATATTAAGAAACAAAACAAAAATCAAGTGGGGGAGGAGGGAGGTGAGGAGGGGAGGGGGGTTGGGGGTAGGGAGTCTGCAGGAATAGTCGGAGATTCCTTGTCAAAAAGGTATTACATGGAGCGGAGTATTACATTGGCTGGGCTACCATGGTAATAATACATCATTATTAAAATCATCAGGGATTGCATAAGTAAACCAGGGCTTCCATATCTTCTCGAATTTTGTGGTGGTGTCCATATCCATTGCCATCATTTTGGCATGGGTCATCGCACAGTTCATCCTCTTTTCCACTTCGCTTAGTGGGAGATTGGGGGATTTCCAAGCCTTTGCTAAGGTCTGTTTTGCGGCTGTGAGGAGCTGAATTATTAGCTTAAATTGTGTGTATGACAAATTGTCCGGCTTTAAATTCAGTAGTGCTGTTTTGGGGTCTGGGGGAATTTTCTTTTTTGTGAGCGTACTTATTATATGGAAGATTTCCATCCAGAATGACTGTGCTTTTGGGCATGTCCACCAAATGTGAAGATATGTCCTTGGAGTAGAGCAACCCCTGAAACAATCTCCAGGATAGTCTTTAGTAAACTTTGCTATCTTGGCCGGCACTAAGTACCATCTGGTGAGTACCTTATAATTTGTCTCAACTGCTAGTTCGTTCTGGGAAGCGGTCCTGGTGTTCCAAATTTGTTTCCAGTCGGAGGTTTCCAGCTCTAATCCCAAGTCTTCTTCCCATTTACGAACATATAGTAGTTTCCCGGTATTAGAGGAGGAAAGCAAGTGGGTGTATATTGCGGAGATTTTCCCCCTGGCGTGCGGTTCATTTTTGCAAAAGTTTTCAAAGATGGATATACGGAATGGTGAAGGTGAGGCATCAATAAATGGTTTGAAAACGTTTTTAATTTGTAAGTACCTGAACAGTTCTGAGTGTGGTATACCGTATCTTTCGTGGATTGTTGGGAAGGGTAGGAAGGAGGTGGGATCAATAAATTTATGTATACATGTGCAGTTTCTTAGCGACCACTCCTTGAAGGAGTTAGGGTATACCCATGCTGGGTAAAATGCCGGGTTTTTATGAAACAACAGCAGTGGGATGTGTGGGGATTGTAGAGAGCTTTTGGTCCTTATTCTGTCCCATAGGGAGAGCGAATGTTTTATGATGGGGTTGTTTATGTGCTTACGTGACTTGGGGGGGACCCATAAAACGTTGGATATTGGGGTGGGATCGCATTCTACAGCTTCAATCGAAACCCATAAGGGGGGTTCTTGAGTAGCGTGATAATTCACCAAGATTGCTAGCTGTGCTGCTCTGTAATAATTAGTGATGTTGGGGTAACCCAGTCCACCGTTGGCTTTAGGGAGGTGTAAAATTTGAGGCTTTATTCTAGGTCTGTTGTTTTTCCAGATGAAGTTAGAGACTTTCTTTTGTATAATTCTTAAGTAGTGTGACGGTATTGAGGTGGGGAGCACTCTAAAAAAGTATAGGAGTTTTGGGAGTATCGTCATTTTGACGGCGTTAAG
This sequence comes from Rana kukunoris, assembly GCA_029574335.1. Taxonomy (NCBI): domain Eukaryota; kingdom Metazoa; phylum Chordata; class Amphibia; order Anura; family Ranidae; genus Rana; species Rana kukunoris. The sequence goes on from CM056053.1 coordinate 315,622,823, forward strand.
TCTTCCTAACCATGACAAGGAGATGTGACCATGAGTTTAAAAGGTTTGATAGTTGTTTTAGAAGTGCGGGGTAGTTGGATGAAAATAGGTCTGATAATGTTGCTGTGAGGCGTACCCCTAGGTAAGGGATGCTCTTTTCTGGCCATACAAAGGGTAAGCCGTGTTTGGCGGCATTTAATTCTGTGTTTGTGAGTAAGACGTTTAGAGCGAGGCATTTTTTGGGGTTGATGACCAGACCTGAGAATGTTGCAAACTTGTTTAGGATTGGAATTAGGTTGGGGCCCGTTACTTGGGGAGACGAAAGGAATAGAAGAATGTCATCGGCAAACAGGCACAGTTTGTGCTTGTAGCCACCTACCTCTATGCCTAAGATCGTTGGATCTGACCTGATTTTTTGCGCGAGAGGCTCTATAAGCATGGGCAAATAGTAACGGGGAAAGTGGGCATCCTTGCCTCGTGCCTCTACTAATAGTGAAAGTATCTGACTTGTACCCCGCGTATTTGACATAGGCTTTCGGTTTGTTATATAATTCCATGACCCACTTTGTGAAATTGGGGCCAAAGCCCCAGTTTTGTAGCGCGTATCCCAAATACGACCATGATATGGAATCGAATGCCTGCTTGATGTCCAATGAGAGGAAGCATGCAGGTATTTCCCTTTTCTTTGCGAAGTGTGCTAAAAGATTTGCCCTCCTTATGTTGTCTCCCGCTTGCCGATTGGGCATGAAACCTACCTGGTCGCGGTGGATTAGGGATCCAATTATTTTATTTAGGCGATTTGCTAATATTTTACCTAGTAGTTTAATGTCTATGTTTAACATGGATATAGGGCGATAGTTTCCACTGAGGGTGGTGTCCGTGTGTTTAGGGATCATACAAATGGTAGCTAAAAGTGATTCCTGTCTGAAAGATTTATGCTTTAGAAGGTCATTAAAGGCTTCGGCCAGTCTTGGGGAGATGAGTTCAATGAAGGATTTGTAATATCGGGCTGAGAATCCATCGGGACCAGGTCTTTTATTTAGTTTTAGTTCTTTAATAGCTTCCGATACATCCTCCGTGGAGATTGGTTTATCCAATTGATTTTTCTGGGATTCCGTCATTTGGGGAAGTTGGATTTGTGAGTAGAAGGAGTCGGCATCTGCTTTATTAAATGTATTTGCTTCTGAGTAAATCTTTTTCAGGTGGGTGCTAAATTTCTGTACAATTTTATGGGGGTTACTGGAAGTGACGTTGTTTGCTAGCTTCAATTTTATGGGAGTATATGATTTGTTGATAGAATTGAGCGTTCTAGCTAAGTATGCCCCCGCTTTGTTGGCCTCTTTGTAAAAGGTATGCTTGGATCTATTTAGAGTTTTATTCGCTGATTCTGTAAGGAATAAGTCATACTCCAAACGTGCTTTATCTAGGCGGTTTTTAGAGGAAGAGAAGTGGTCATTTTGGAAAGTTAAGAAGGCTATGTTGAATTCTGTTTCTAGTGCTTTTGCCATTTGAATTTGCTTTCTCTTAAGGATCCCCATTTGCCTTTGGAGAGCTCCCCTCAGCACTGGTTTATGGGCTTCCCAGAGTGTGAGAGCCGAAATTTCAGGGTTCATGTTGAATTTTAGGTACTCCTGAAGAGTTTGTTTGATTTCTTGGCAATGGGCTGGATGCTTGAGTAAAATTTCTGGGAGGTACCAGGTGGAATCCTGTTTTTTGGGGATAGTAGACGCTATTGTTGTGCAGACTGCGTTGTGGTCAGACCAAGGAATAGGGATGATGTCCGAGTTAACAACTTCAGGCAGCATACCTATTGTGAGAAATATGTGATCTATACGACTTAGAGATTGGTGGGGATTGGAGAAGTAGGTATAGATGCGTTTTGCTGGGTTCATTTCTCTCCAAGAATCTACTAAGCTATATTTGGAGAGGAGGTTGGGAAGTGTCCATTTAGCATGATGTTTTGGCTGAATGTATGGTGATCTATCTAGGAATGGAAGCAGAACTTGATTTGAGTCTCCGCATATCAGCAGGGAGCCCAATTTGTGGGCGTTGATGGTTTGGAAAAGGTGAGACATAAACGGCATAGGGTTGAGGTTAGGAGCGTAGTAGGATACTATAGTGACTGCGGTGTCTAAGATGGATCCTGTCAAGATGAGATAGCGGCCTTCAGGGTCTTTTATTTAAGATAGTAAGGTGAATGGCGTGGTTCGGTGGAATGCAATTAGGGTGCCACGCTTCTTGGAGGAAGCTGAAGCTGTGTATACTTGCGGGTAGGCTGCGCTAAAGTGCTTAGGGGTTGTGTTCGGGATGAAGTGAGTTTCTTGTAGGCATACTACATGGGCTTTTTTAGCCTGGAAAAGCCTGAATGCTTTTGTACGCTTTTGCGGGATATTCAAACCTTGTACGTTAAGTGTTAATAGATTCAAGGGTGCCATGGTAGCCAAACCAATAGACTCTTCTTACCGTGATTCATTAAGAGGTGTTTTCCCAGACCGTTCCATGCAGACAGGAGGGGAAGAGAGGAGGGGGGGAGTCTTAAAAAATCAACCTTGAAAGAAAAATAAAAGACATTACATGTTACTGCACAAATAAACATCAAAGTACAGATAGAATATACAGTGTTTGCCCGAGGTGGGGGAAAAGGTCCCCCGCCCAGGGAAAAGGGGCCTTCGTCAAACCCCCAAATAATAGCCTGGGGGCCTGAGGTGGGCCTAGTGGGACGCATGTTTACCATGAGTCGGAAAGCCGCATACTGAGACGTGAAGTGTGCACCTCTGGGGGTGCACAATTTCCCTTTTTTCACAGAGTATGAAGTAAACTGGGTGTGTCTTCATATTAGGACATTGAGGGGTAAGTGAAATTGGAAAAAAGGGTGCAAATGATCACACTTAGTGCTAAGGTGTTGGGATTTTCCTGAAAAACCGTTAAGTGGTTAATAGAATTGACTGTATGCTAAGTATGGGTGCTTGGTGTCAAAACATTTCCTGGCTTGTTTGTAAATCAGCCAGGAGAGTGTGGGTGATACTTGTTGTAAGTGAAGTACAAATGTTAGAATAAGGAGAGATAGAACACAGATGAGGTCACCAGTGTTATCATATGCATAAACATGTGGGATAGGTGATTCTGCTAAGGGGTTGAGAGAGAGGGACCATCTCTCGCTGGGGTAGGAATGTTATGGTGTGTGGGGTGAGGGTTTGTCAATTACCACCTGATGTTGAGTTCAGATAAGAAGGGGAGAAAGAGAGTTTCCCAGTAAGATGGGCTAGAAAGAACAGTTCCAATTGGCACATGTGTGACCTAGGGAGGTGAGGACAGGATATTTGTCGCATGAGGAACTCAGTCCATTGTGTCCTCTTGTTCTTGAGGCTGTGGTGTAAATCTGCCACGCTTGTTTGACTGATGGGAACCGTTATTCTGTCCCTGCTGCGGAGAGTTGTTGTGTGAGGATGCGGATGCTGTTCTCCTGCGTGTGGAGGATGTTGATGAAGAATTATCAATTAGCTTGAAGTCCAGAAGGGCCTGGTGCAACTGGTCAGGTGTTCTGCAGCCGATTTTGGTACCTTGGAGCGTGAAACGCAGGGAGAAGGGGAACCCCCATTGATACTTGATATTGCGGTGCTGCAGCTCTAGTAGAAGAGGTTTCATGGCTCTCCTTTTGGCAATGGTTAGTTGTGAGATATCGGCAAATATTTGATAGGTGTAGCTTTGAAAAGAGAGGGTGCCTTTTTCTCTTGCTGCCTCCAAAATTTGTTCCTTGGTTCTAAATAAGTGAAATTTGGCAATTATGTCCCTGGGGGGACCGTCTGCTTTTTTGGGGGTGAGTGCCCTGTGTACTCTGTCCATTTCTAACCTTTCCACCGGCGTTCCCTGCAGCAGTTCCTGACACAGTGCCATTATGGTTGCCTGCAGATCCAGAACAGATTCTGGGATACCCCTAAATCTGAAATTGGACCTTCTGGCCCGATTCTCAAAATCTTCCAGCCTGCTCTGCAAGGTCAGGTTTTCTTCTTTGAGCGCATCCAGTTCAGTCAGGCATTCCTGGGTAGAGGTTTCAATTTCATCCACCTTTCCTTCAAGGACTTCTGTGCGGTTCCCCAGTTCCCTGATTTCTTTAGTGAGGCTTGCGGTAATCAGATGTGTGTTTCAGGGCTTTATGGAGCATTTTTTCAAATTGCCTCAGTAAACCTGAGGGGACCTCCTCCTTATGAGCAGCGGTTTGTGTTAATTCACTTGTGTCCTCCTCTTCACTATCTGTGGCAAAGTTAGTCACAGCAGCCATATGTTTAGCTGGTTTCACAGAGCGCTTCTGTACTTTCCCTGCGGGGAGCATCTCTAAGGTGATTGACGCCTCTTTAGCGGTGCCTCTGCTCCGTTGGGAGCCGCTGTTAACATTCGTTTTTGTTTTGCTCCGTGCGCCTCCCAGCACCATGGTTCTCTTAGACACTTTCCCTCACCTTTCAGTGATAAGTGCCCTAGTTTTGTTCCGTCGGGAGCCCGCTTAAGTAAAAGATACTTTCTTCCTTCAAGGAGCGGAGCTCTAGTCAGGCATGTCTGTCCTGCGTGAGCCCGCGCATGCGTCCCACCATCATATTTTCATTAAGTGAACCGAAAATGTGTGAAAACCACTGTGATAAGTAGAATAAATGTGGAAATTTTAATTTGTACATTTTGGCCCGGATTCAGACAGCAGGCCCTGTACGCTACGCCAACGCAGCGCAGAGAGGCAAGCATGGAATTCATAAAGCCAGTGCTCCCAACATTGCACCAGCGTGGCGTGGGTTTCAAAGACGCAGGGCGGCGTAGGTAGAAGTGGGTGTGATCCATGCAAATAAGGCGTGACCCCATGCAAATGGTGGGTCGAGTGCCAGACAAGTACGTATAACGAACTGCGCATGTGCTGTGACGTGAACGCATCTCCCTTTGCATGCTTACAACCACGTCGGAACAACTGCCTAAGATACGCCGGATCACTGTGTACGCCGTTAACGTAACCTACGCCCAGCCAGACACACGTTCAACGTAAAATACACCGGCTTGTGTTCCCTGGTGCAGACCTGAGCATGTCTGTTGCTAAGTTACACCTCCTTTATAGGGAATAACTTTATGCCGGACGTACAACTTATGCGCAACGCGCGTAGCCTGCGTCGGGCACACGTACGTCTGTGAATTGCTGTATTTACCTCATTTGCATGTTTGAATGGATAATCAATGGGAGCGGCACCATGCACCCAGCCTTAATGTACACCCACCCTACCCTGGCGTAAGCAAGTTACGTCGACGGGGTGTAGCCTGGTTTTAGGCGCATCTCTGTTTGTGGGTCTGGCGCACAGATACGACGGTGCACATTTGCACTTATGTCGGCGTAACTTGTTATACATCGGCGTAGGTGCTCTGTGAATCCGGGCCTTTGTATATTATGCATACATTTTTAAATTCTGAATGAAGACATTGATAAATATACCTCAGAGAATATAAGAAATAAAAATTGTACACATTTTGCACATAGCTGTAAATTTTAGCAAAAGAACAAAAAAAAAATCACCAATTTTATTTGGTGGCACTTTAAAAACAGTTTACACATTACATTCCAATCCACACATGTTTTATGTTATTGAATAGATTTTACTTCTATTCTCAATGAACAAGAGAATGACCTTTTAAGAATTTAAAAGGAGATTGATTGTAGTATCCATTTAAAAATCTGCTAAAGTTAAATCTTCCCCAGTGATGTGTTCGATAAATGAATACGTGGAGCTCTTTAATTGAGCCACTGGAGAAATAAACATGTAATTTTTCTTCATGGGGTGCAAGGGAATGCCCTTTGTGCTATAAATCTCTCTGTTTCATGTAGTCACAATATATTATCAGTAAATTAGTGGCTGCAGTTCAATATTACAATTTCAATGCATTTTTGTCATATATATCAATATGAAACACATTTTAATCTTTATGAAGCATGTATAAAGAAAGTATGGCAGATGCTATTGTTGACCTGGGCTTTTGAAACTATTAGTTGCCTGGCAGTTGTACTTTGTCACTTTCCTGAACTGCATACTTGTTCCATGTTACGTGGAGTTTTAAAGCTAGGGAAAACCAGGTGACTACTTTTCCTTTAATTACTACTATGAAAAATGGAATAATATGGTAAGTCTCTAGATTATAGGATATTTCAAAACTAGTCACAAAACATAGCACAGTATCAATTAATCAGCCTTGCTTTACACCTCCATATACAGTATAACCATTACACAATTTCATTATACTCATCTTATGAACTACAGCAGAAAATGTTACACTTGTTCAAATGACAACATTTATTGTAAACACTAAAGAAAAACATTAGGGCTCATGGTCACAGACTGAGAGGCTAAAAATATGTCCATTACAAAATGATGTGCATTCTGCCTTGCCCAGGGAGCAGGCATAAGGTGGATCCATTTCCCCTCCTAGACTTGAATCTTACTAATACACCACTAAGTATTTCTTTCCACTATCTACCACTTCATGAATGACAGTGCTATATCCTGGAATAACCCCCGTTATCTTTGCTAATCTGCAGGGGCACATCCCTGCTGATAAAGCTTTTGTACTTATTTGTGATGATTATTAGACATGTGCAGACTGGAATATTTTTTTTTAGTTTTTTCGTTTTAGTTTGGAAAATAAATTTATTTAGTTACTCCCGAAAATCGTTTTGATTTATTTAGTTTTTCGTTGGGGAATAGCTTTCGTCCGAAAATCCAATAATACTTGCTTTCTGTCGAATGGTCAAAAGAATATTCGACGGAACGTCAAATATTTTTGGTTACTGTCGAATTTGCCAAAAGAATATTCAACGGAACGTCGAATCTTTACGAATCGTACATTTCCGTTAGAATATTCCGCCTACAATAATTCTAATATTGTAAAATGCCGAATCTAGTAATAATGTCGAATCTATTCTCTATAATGTCGAATCTATTTTCTCATAAATCGAAATCTATTTTCTGTAATGTCGAAACTATTATTTCTATAGTGTAAAATCTTTTCTCTATAATGTCGAATCTTTTCTCTATGATGTCGAATATTTTCCCTATAATGTCGAATCTCTCTATATCGAATTTTTACCACAACGAAAACTAAAATAAAGCATTTTTTATGTTAGATCTTTCGGTTTTCATTCCTTGCAGTTTCGTTATCGTTTGTTAAAATGATAACAAAAAAACAGATTTTCGGACGAAAATGAATTTTAACGAAAACGAATGCACATGTCTAATGATTATTGCAGTTACTGTCACTGTTGACACTTAATGTAACATATAAGGGCATATAGAGAGTCTGGATGTTCATGGCTAAGCACAATACTGAGCATAGTCTGTGCCACCAAGGTTTCCCAGAATTCACCCTGCTCAATATATACACACTTTCTGTGATAAGTTATCAGAGTGATTTGATTGACACCAGCGGATGATGATGGCATGGTTGAGCTCATGGGCATCTGTTTTTAATTGACAATGTTGTCATTTTTTTGCTGTGTGTTGTTCCCTATTGTTTATACTTTCCTATATATGATACATTTTACAAAAATACTGTTCTAATAAAGATTATATCAGGTTAATCCGCTGTTTGTTCCTTGGGTGTTGAATAGGTACATGTACACTAATGGCTTTTGTAATTGGAGACAACATAGAGAAGGAAATCAGATTGACTTTCAGTGACAAAGGGAGGAGGCCACTCCCTCTAAAGATGAGCCAATAAAAAGGCTGTTCAAACAGCATAAACTTACAATGAAACAAATAAACAGGAAATGGGACATTTTGTTTATATATAACTAAAGGCATTATACCCAGAGGATTACGTGAATGTGTCATTCCAGCAGCACATCTGCATAATGAATGATTATTTAAGTGGAAGCAGGACTGCATTAACAATAGAGTGTCCATGATGAAACTGATAGTCAAGGAGGAAAAATTACAGGCTTCTGAGTTACAAACACAAATTGAGACCAGTCTGCAACAACTTAAACCTTTTAAAGATGAACCAGAATTTGAAAAAAAAATGGGAAAAAATATGTTATTAAGACTCAGAAAAAATTAAGACACCCCAAACAATCCAAATTTCAGAGATCTGGACGACTGGGCCAAAGGAGAAATTTTGGACCTGACCAAGACCAGAGGTAAAAGTAGATCGAGAAAAGGTCAGCAATGGTCCCATTACACTTCCAGGGGAGCACAGAATACCTCAGAGAGCGAGAAAGAAGAATGGTTTCTTAGAACAAGAACCATATCCGTAGTCATGATACACTGTACCCAAACTTATTTTTTTATTATTTTGTTCCCACAAATAGAGATTTATTTTGGTGGTATTTGATCACCTCTGTGATTTTTATTTACAAAACAAATTAAAAAAAGACCAACATTTTTGAAAAAAAAAGTTTTCTTTGTTTCTGTTTTTTTTTGTAAATAACTATGTTTTCTTCGTCAATGGCATCCACTAATATGGCTGCACTGATGGACACTCATAGGTGGCACTGATGGGTACTTATGGGTTGCACTCATATTTTTCACGATTGGGCACTAATGATTACTGATAGGTGGGCACTGATGGGCATGGATGGGCACTGATGGACACTGATTGGTGGCACTGATGGCATTGATGGGTGGCATTGCTGGGCATCACATCATACATTGGCACATGTACCTGGCCATCCACATGTTAGGGGCTTCCCTGGTGGTCCTGGCGGCTTCCCTGGTGGTCCAGTGTGGGCATCCGAGGGAGGGCTGCACTGATAAACAATCAGTGCAGACCCCCCCCTGTGAGGAGAGCCGCCAATCGGTTCTCCTCTACACGCATCTGTCAGACGCAAGTGAGGAAAAGCCAATCAACGGCTCTTCCTGTTTTCATTGTGATCAGCTGTGATTTGACACCGCTGATCATGATGTAAAGAGCCTCCACTGGATCCTCTTTACCGAGATCGGTGTGTCAGACTGCCACACCGCACCACCGATTGCCACAATGTGCACTCCCACAGGCGAACGTGTCGGTTGTTATCCTGCTAGACTTCATATGACGTCCAGTCAGATAACTGAACCACTGCCCGGCCGTTATATGTACATGTCCTAGAAGAGGACAATGTGGGCCTCAAGCTTACCGTCTCCCAGATCCAGTAAAATGAAAAAAGAAAAAAGAAAGAAAACAGGCTGCGCAACCAAAATAAACTCTATAGTGATAAGGAGCAATACCAAACAGTAATAATGATCTATAAAGTCAATCCAACTACCATTTCAAGTGGAAGAACATCTGATGGTATAAATCGGCAAAGAAATTCCTTATGTTCAAGCAGATGGTGACATCACAAACAGGAACCTCAGAAAAGTGCAAACAGATAGGCAAGACACCTCCACCGATGGAATACACTGTCCCTTACCGGAGGGGAAGATCCCAACTAGAGACCTTCTGACCGCAGATGGCTTTCTCCCCAGCCAGGGGCTTCTATGGCACGAAGTTCAATGGTCAACAACTCCTCCCGTAGTGGACAAGTGATCAATGTTGATTGATGCCGAATTATGAGAGAAAAGGGTACATAGTGTAAAACCATTTACCATTTATTAAAAGTATTAAAATTGCACTTACAAAAAAGTAGGTAAAAAATGCTTGTAAATATAGCCGGCCGGCTAGCACAACTCGATATCTCCTGGACACGATTTGCGGTTCTGGGCGTCAGCACGCCGCCTCCCTACGCCGTTTCGTCTAAACAGACTTCGATCCAACTGCATCAAAAAGATCTGGAAAACAGAGAACGCCGTCAAAATTTAAGGATCCGTGGGGTCCCTGAAAGCGTATATGACAAAGAATTACGTGCATATATTCTGGGTCTGTTTGTCACTTTGGCCCCACACATACCAGATATAGATTGGTGCCTAGACAGAGCCTATAGATCCATAGCTCCTAAACCGACTCTTGGATCTAACCCGAAAGACATAATAGTCTGTTTTCACTACTTCGACAGTAAGGAAGCCCTCACAGTGGCTACAAGTAACAAAAACCGCATTGACTTTAAAAATTCAAATCTTCAGTGATCTTTCACACATCACTCTAGCTAAGAGACGCAACCTCCGCCCTATAACTGCTCACCTCCAACTCCACCAAGTAGAATATAGATGGGGGTTCCCTTTCTGGCTCTCTGCCTTGACAGATGGAACACAATATTCCATAAGAGATCTTCATGAATGAGAGGCCTTTATACGCAATCTAGGACTGCCACCCATCCCTGAGGAGGATCTTCAACTCCAAACTCCCACCCTGGTCCCAAAACCTCTCCTGACACCTGCACCAATCTGGATCCTAGTTGTCGGAGGTCCCAGAAGGCTTTTTCTACCCCTCAATGTACCAACCCATCCAGATTCCCCACCTGAAGTTCCTCTGCTCTCTCAAAGTGTTCCTTTTTTTATTCCCTACAGATGTCCAGGGCTTCAGTTGATGTTTCCCAGCTTTCAGGGCTCTCTCTTTCTCCATCCCAGCAAGCCCTGCTTTAAAAATGTTGGACTTCCCTACTACCTATATGATTCCAGTTTGTTCTGTTTTATCATGATATGATAAGTGTATAAGGTTACTTTTCCCATTTTTTAGAAGGAATGGGACATGCTTCCATCAGATATTGCAGATCGTCATGCACCTCCTCACATCCATGGACAGATTCCATGGACTCCTGAAGTTTTTTTCTCCCTTTCTCTCATTTTTGACCTGCTTTTGTTACAGGATGCTAACTTATGCAAGAGATGTTTCTTATGTTATCTTTAAGGTTCCTTGCACCATGGAATCTCCTATACATATGTATTGCTCAGATAATGTCGGACATTCTTTCCAATGTCACCACATGGCTTTAAAAATATTGTCATGCAATATTAAGGGCTTGAATTCCTTACGTAAGTGATGCATAGCTTTGAAGGAATTAAAATCCACTGAAACTGACATGATCATGGTTCAGGAGACGCACTTCCGTCCGGGGGGATCTTTTACTGTAAGTTTGTCTCAAAAATGTTTCCTACTGCCTTTGTAGACTCTGACCAGATCAGGGAATCAGGGAAGGCTGGATTAGCTATTTTGATTAAACGCTCTAGCCCTATACAAATTCAATCCTCAGTTCTTGACCCTTATGTTCGGTTTGTTCTCCTGAACTGTGCTCACCTGAACATATACTTTACTTTAGCTAATATTTACGCACCTAATTCAGGACAGATTGTTTTTCTCACAAAGGTCCTTGAGAGACTACAATCTTTCTCGCAGCCATTCATGATTGTAGGAGGCGATTTCAATATGTGTATGTCTCCTAATAGAGATAGATATGCTCTATTTCAATCTACCCTGCCACTCCAAGCTCAAATCTACTTGCTTCCGTAAATTAATGAGATCCCACAATCTTTTTGATGCGTGGAGAGTGAAACACCCTACTCACAGACACATTTTACTCCCCCAACATAAATTATATTCCAGATAGTTTCTTAGGGCCAGATTCAGGTAGATGAGAGTATCTTTCCTCTGGAGTAACGCTTCTCATTTACGTTACTCTGAAGACCCTTTCAGCGCAATTCCTGTAATTCACATAGCAGTTGCGCGTAAACTTGCGCCAGAGTAACGATAATGCGCTGGCGTAACCCGACGCAAGTGGAAGTGGGTGTGATCATATGTAAATGATGGGCGGAGGCCGGCGCAGAGGCTTACGTTCAGCGCATCATCCACGGAGCATGCGCAGTGAGTGCGGCTCCCCTCGCCCCCTTGTGCGCATGCTCACAACTTCCGTCGGCACCACTTCCTGGGAAACGTCAGCGCAATGCGTTCCGCTGGGCGCTTAAAAGCGCTGGCGGAAACGCCATTCCGGCGCAAAAGTAGTTCCGTTTCCCCCCACCCCAGGGAAGATACTTTTGCTCTGTAATGGCTGCTCCCGCTACCCCCAGAGAGAGGAGGAACCTCAATTTTAATACCCAGGAGGTCTCTGTCATTATCTCGGCTATGGAGACGGAGAATGAATTTCTCCATGGCAAAAAAAGCCGCAAGACCAGCCGGGAGAGGAAGCAGGGCATCCTGGAGTCGATTGCTGCCAGGGTCAATGTCCTGGGCTACTCCACCCGGACTGCTGGGGACATACAAAAGAAAATAAATGACCTGCGGCGCAAGGTGAGGGACAAGGTGGCCTCCATCAGGAGGCATGAGAGGGGCACAGGTGGTGGTCCCCCATGTCCTGTCACCCTGACCGCAGAGGAGGAGGTGGTTGCTCGCTGCCTGGAGAGGGAGCAGGTGGAGGGGGTCGCAGGCTATGACTCCGTGGAGGAAGGCACAAGGACAGGTAAGTGTTTTATAATCCCCTATTTGATGTTTTGCATTTGGGGGGGTGGGGGGGGACATGTGCCAAGTGTGTGGGACCACCAACATGTGTCTGCTTTGTGTCATCCACAGATGACGGAGCTGGGCCATCATCTGTCAGCCTGCATTCCACCCCATCCCCCCCACGCCATCGTGTGCCCGAGCCACTGGGTGGTGAAGAGGTTGTGGAGGAGGAGAGTGGCCACACCACACCTGCCGAGGTGGTTGTGGAAGATCCTGCTGTGGCAGAGCAGGACTTTTCATTAGTCTTGTCTGTCTCCTCCCCTTCTCCTGGCCCGTCTGTCGTCCCCTCCCCCATCCTTGGAAGCCCCTCAAGGGCGACACCTTCCACCCGAGGACATCCATCTTCGGGCCCCAGGAAGGCGACCCAGAAGACCAGGGGGGTGTCTGATGGTGTCCAGGACCAGTTGGCGAGGGATCACGCCAGACAGACAGAACAAATGGGGGCCATAGCGGACCACTTGCAGAAAGTGTCTGACAGCCTGGGCTCCGTTGCCAACCTCAGCAACGCAGTGCAGGATGTCAGCTCTAACTGCGCTGCAGTGGTCACCACTTTGGGGGAGGTGCAGGGGGATATCCATCACCTTACTGCAGCCGTCCAGGCCAACACTGCTGCCATCCATGGGAACAGTGCTGCCATCCGTGAGCAGGGGAGGCTGAGTCGGCGGGCCCAGCATTACCAGATGACCCGTCAGCTCCGGATGCAGGCCCAGACGAACACATACCTTGGACGGATAGCCAGGGCCTTGGAGGGCACGCAGGCCACACCTGCCAGGAGTGGCCCACCTGGGGATCAGCCACCTCCAGATGCCCCCCCACCCCCACCCACTCCATCCAGGCAGCTGCGGAGCCAGAGAGGGGCCCCCAGAAGAAGCCCCCGGCATCCCCGATGAGGCCTTTTTTTTGTTGCTGGTTTTATATTATTATTTTTGACATACTCAGGTCATGAGTTTATTTATTTTTTTTCTCAGGTTATGAGATTATTTTTCTTGTATTGATCAGGATATGATCTTTCTAATTTATTTTTGTACTGCACACGGTCAGGAGTGCAGGGGACAGTGTGAATGGTGTGTGAATGTGAGAGGGTGGCACTCCTGAAAGTAAGGGGTGTCACCCTCGGCCGTGGTGGTGAAGTGAACCCCACGGCTGTATGAATGACGTGTGAAAGGTGTGTGAATGGACAGTGACATCATTGGGGCCTTGACGCTGGCGTTACTGCTCCCAACTCCTACATGCTGGACTTGGGCTAATCCAATGCGATGTGCATGTGGTGTGTGTGATCTAGGGACATCAGTGGTGTACACGCGTGCACTGTCTGTGTAATTAATGTTTTGGGTTAGTGTCCAAAGATGCCTACGGCGAGGACCCTCCTGACTGCTCTTCCATCAGCAGACTGGGTGTCCTCTGGCAGGGGGGGACTGTGTGGGTCGGGGGTCAGGTCATCACGTATGTCAATATGCAGGCCTTTTTTCATAGCAAAGTTATGTAGTATGCAACATGCACCGATGATCTGACACACAAAGGTAGGGGAATACAATAGGGCCCCCCCAGACTTATCCAGGCAGCGGAAACGGGACTTCAGGAGCCCAAATGTTTGCTCAACCACTGCACGGGTTTTGATGTGTGCTTCATTGTATTTTCTCTCTCCTCTGGTTTGGGGGTTCCGGAAAGGAGTCATTAGATGGGGTCCCAATGCATATGCAGAGTCACCTGTAAGGTAAAAGACAGGAGAATGTTAGTCATGCATGTGCGATTTCTGTTGTGCATGACGGGAGGGGATAGTCATGCCTGACTCCCATGTCACTCACCAACCAGCCAGCTGTCCTCATACATGTTCTGGTTAAATTCTGCTGGGATGGGGCTCTGACGGTATATGAAACTGTCATGGCTGGACCCGGGGTGTTTGGCACGGACGTGCCATATGAGGCGTTGGGCATCGGCTATCACCTGTACGTTGATGGAATGCCAATGCTTCCGATTGCGGTATATGTGCTCTGTGGCACTGGGGGGCTGTAGGGCCACATGTGTGCAATCAATGGCCCCCACAGTGCGTGGGAATCTGGCAATGTTGTAGAAATCTGTCATTGCCTTCTGCCGCAGCTCCTCAGTGGTGGGTCTGATGAACTGGTTGGACATGCGTCTGAGGATTGCGGGGACAACCTGGTGCACACATCTGCTTATGGAGGATTGTGACATCCCAGCCACCACTCCACTTGTACGCTGGAATGATCCACTTGCAAGGAAATGGAGTGTTGCCAGGACCTTCACCAGTGGCTGCACTGCTTGTGATCGGTGTGTCTTGCTGGTGATGTCATCCTGCAGGGTTGTGGTTAGTTCAAGTATTGCATCAGGGCTGAATCTGAAGAGGCGATACACCTCCTCATCCCCCATGCCAAAGAGGTTCATACGAGTGCGGTATATCCTCTCACGTGCCCACCTTCTTGGTTCCAGGGGACCCATCAGTAGTTCTAGGACCACGAGTGCCCCTGGCATGTTGGCACACAGAGGTGTTGTCCTTGCAAGTGGGGGTGCTCAGCTAGCTCCTATCGTCGGTAACGCTGCTGTAGCTGCTCTCCTGCTGACCTGTGACCGTCTGGAGTAAAGATAAAGCAGCCTTTTGTAGAAATAACTTTGCGCTGGACGGATCAGATACGCGCGGCGCATGTAGCCAGCGTATGGTGCTAATCCGTTCGTGAATTGGGAAATCTCCCTCATTTGCATATTTGCAGGGGAAATCAATGGGCGCGACTGATGCGCCCAGCGAAAATAAACGCTGACGATACTCTGGCGTCGGAACGTTCCGCCGGTCGCAAATGAGCCGTTATTGGGCGCATCTAGTTTGGTGGGTACGGGCACATAGAAACGTCGGCGCATCAGCACAGTTACGCGGCGCATATCCAAATACTCCAGCGCAAGTGTTCGTGAATCTGGCCCTAAGTTTCCACCCCTTTACTACCTAATGTTGTTTCTTCAAAAATAAACCCCATCACATGGTCTGACCATGCCCCCATTACTCTAGATCTGGCCCTACCTATCTCGCTGCTCAAAACATGCCATTGGCGGCTTAATGAGTCCCTTCTGAAGCATTGAAACCAAAAACCGACTCCAACAGAAACTATTGGAATTTCTTCAACTGAACATAGGCTCTGTCTCTAGAAAACTCCACATTGTGGGAAGCCCATGAAGCTTTTTTCAAGGTGAATGCATTTCTGCTGAATCACGTATTAAATGGGAGACTACTAAACTGAGAACTGAGCTTACTGCCTAGTTGCGCACGGCAGAAATGCAAGTACTTTACTCCCCCACAGTGGACCGTTGCGTGCTGTGGTGTCTATCCACAACTGTATTAAATCGTTAGACATGAGTAGAATCTCCAAGTCAATGTTATGGTCCAGACAACATTTTTATGAATTTTCTAACAAACCGCATTGGATGCTAGTCCATGAGCTTAAGCCTTGTCTATTCTTATCTATTCCTGAGTAGATAGCACAATCAGATGGTACCCCTACCTATTGTACCCAAACCATGTCTAAGGTATTTGGAGATTTCTATGAAAAACGTTATAACTGATGCGCAAACCCAATTTACACAAGAGAAGTTTGACTCATTTTTAACCTCCTTACAACTACCAAAATTACCCCCCCCCCCCCCGTCCAATGCTCCTCTCTTAACAGGCCCATTGCCTCCGAAGAGTTAGTGGAAGTGGTAAGACTTCTAATTTTGCACAAAGCTCTGGGCACTGATGGGCTTCCTTATTCATATTACAAAACCTTCTTCCCAATCCTAGCCCCGCACATGCTAAATTTATTCACCTCTCTGCTCAAAGGCCCCCTCCACATTTTCATTTTTTACATGCATACATTACCATCATCCCTAAATCAGGCAAAGACCCATCAATACCTGATAACTATCTTCCTTTTGCTCTGTTAAATTTTGGTTATTGCCATCACTAATACACAGCGACCAAGTAGGTTTTGTCCCCACAAGACATGCAGGTGATAACATGAGACGCACAATAGACATTATTGATTTACTAACTAAAACTAAACGCCCCACTTTGATGCTTAGCTTAGATGCCCAAAAAGCTTTTGACTGCCAAAGTTGGCCTTTTATGCAATTTTATCCAAAAACAGATTCTCAGGTCCCTTTATTCAGGCCCTACAGGCACTATATTCGAAACCTACCTCTCAGGTACTGTACAGCTTTCCTCTCACCTATTAAATATATTTTCCCTCCGTAATAATACGAGACAGGGGTTCCCTCTGTCACCTTTACTTTTGATTCTCAGCCTGGATCCCCTGGTTGCAGCCATTCAAGGTTGCCCTGATATCCATGGAGTACACGTAAGACCATGGGAGTATAAATGATCTCTCTTTGCAGATGACGTTCTCTTAACGCTTACGCATCCACATACATCCCTCCCCTCTCTACATAAATTATTATCTTCCTTTAGTTCTATTTCAGGATTGAAAATCAACTGAAGCCCTACCTACCATATTTACCGGCATATAAGAAGACCTTTTACACCGAAATACACAGCCAAAAACCGGGAAGTCCAACATTTTTAAAGCAGGGCTGCCCGATGGATATCAGGCCGCCGGGTGCTCTACATATACCGGTATGTCCTTTTATTCTGGTACAGGACCCTAGATATCTTACATGCCCATAACCCAACAACCTCTAGGCAATGTTGGAGATGCAATGATTCTGTGGTCACTTACTACCATATTTTCTGGGAATGCCCCTCTATTAACCAGTTTTGGGTTCAGATTCAAAGCCTCCTGCAAAAATTGTTAGAGACCCCCCATCAGGACTCAGGATGGAACATCTGACTGCATTAGTGGATGGTTCAGTACAAAAATGTTCAATGTAACACTCTAAAAGTTTTATTCTTTGTATATTTCTGTAATTCTATAAATAAACAATAATACAAAAAAAGGATTATTTATTTAAAAAACGTGTTTCTTTTGCAAAAGTTTCGTTCTTTCTTAAAAAAAAAAAAAAAAAAACAGTGGTAATTAAATACCACCAAAAGAAAGCTGTGTCTGCCTCAGAAAAAAAAATATGGTTTAAATAAGAGTTATTTTGACAAGAGTGAAAGCTTTAACATAATACGCATTTATTACAGAAAGATATTAGTCTATCTAATATACCGCATACATTTACAGTCTTTAAGCAAGGCAGTAAATATTAGTTTCAAATACAAAGTATGTACATCACACTACAAATATCAAACATAAAATCTTATGACAAAGTATATGGTAAGTGCTGGGAGATGGTTTCTTATAAGTTTACCTCAAATACTGACGTCCTGGGCCCAGGGTTCTCATCTTTCTCTCCAATCTATTGATGGAGGCCCCTTATTTTATAGCCCTTTCCTATTGACTTACACATGTTACCTATGATTGGCTACGGTTAGCTCTCCCCCTTCCTTTGGGCGGGTCTCTCCCAAATATGGGCAATATCCTTCACCTACAGTTCAGTGATAATTAGCTTTGAAGATAAATTATTTAACCTTAGGTTTGTTAACTTCCCTTCAATGGCTATTCATGGAAGAGTACAACCAATCAAGGCGGCTCCATATAGTCTACCGACACCAGCTGTGAGTTTCTTCCTGGCTTGTTTGTTTACTAAAAGGTGTAGGAGACTGACCGTCTCCGTGATACCTTGTCACCCAACAATCATGCATATCAAACAGAGAGTTTAAATAGATATTTTCAAGCTCTAGACTGTCAGCCTAGTTAACCCTTTAAGAAACGATTTCCTACACACTACACATCTACCATTATCGTGTATATATATGTACAATTATTCCCAGTTGCTAATGGTGATTAGACATAACATTTCTCGTAAGGTAACACATAGCTGAGTAATTGTCATTCAAAGCGCTGAAATCTGAAAACATAGATTGGAAGGGGAAATCCCAGATGATGCCTTATGAGGTGAAACGCATCGGATGGTCATGCTGATTCCACTGTCTTTTTACAAGCGCTTTTATACAATGGAAAACATGAGTGTATTACCCCTTTTTATCTATTAAATACTGAGCTACATTTTTACGGAATTACTCTATGGGCCAGATTCAGGTAGATGCGCGCATATTTTCGCCAGCGTATCGCAGCGCATATACGTTGCGCTGATGCAAACTAGTGAGAGAAGTACAGTATTCACCAAGTGCATGTCCGTTACTTTGCGTCGGAGTAACGAAAATGCGCTGGCGCAACCCGACGCAAGTGGAAGTGGGTGTAATCATATGTAAATGATGGGCGGAGCCCAGCGCAGAGGCTTACGTTCAGCGCATCATCCACGGAGCATGCGCAGTGAGTGAGGCTCCACTCGCCCCCCTGTGCGCATGCTCACAACTTCCGTCGGCACCACTTCACGGGTAACGTCAGCGCAGTGTGTTCCGTTGCGCGTATAAAAGCGCCAGCGGAAGCGCCATTCCGGCGCAAAAGTATATCCGGTTCCCCCCACCCCAGGGAAGTTACTTTTGCTCTGTAATGGCTGCTCCCGTTCCCCCCAAAGAGAGGAGGAACCTCAATTTTAATGCCCAGGAGGTCTCTGTTGTAATATCGACTATGGAGACCTACAACGATGTCCTCCATGGCAGGAAAAGTAGAAAGACCAGCCGGCATAGGAAGCAGGCCATCCTGGAAAGCATTGCTGGCAGGGTAAATATTTTGGGGTACTCCACCCGGACTGCTGCCGATATTGGCAAGAAGATCAATGATTTACGGCGCAAAGTCCGGGGCAAGGTGGCCACCATTAGGAGGCATGAGAGGGGCACGGGGGGTGGACCCCCATGTGCGGTCAGCCTGACCACAGAGGAGGAGGTGGTCGCCCGCTGCCTGGAGAGGGAGCAGTTGGAGGGGGTCCCGGGATATGATTCCGTGGAGGAAGGCTCCAGGACAGGTAAGTGATTTTTACCCCCTTTTTGGTGTGTTCTATGTGGGGGGGGAGGGTACATGTGCCAAGTGTGTGGGACCACCCAACATGTGTCTGCTTTGTGTCATCCACAGATGACGGAGCTGGGCCATCATCTGTTGGCGGCCAGTCCACCCCAACCCCCCAACAGGATCCTGAGGCCGACCCCCTGGGTGGTGAAGACACAGAGATGGAGGGGAGTGCCCACACCTCACCTGCAGAGGTGGTTGAGGAGGAGCCTGTTGTGGCAGAGCAGGACTTTATTTTATTGTTGGAGGAGTCCTCCCCTTCGGCAGGGCCCTCTCTAATCCCCTCCCCCATCCTAGTAAGCCCCTTAAGGGCGACTCCATCTCCCCAGGGACAACCATCTACTGTCCCCAGGAAGGCCACCCGTAAGACCAGGGGGGTGTCTGATCTGGTCCAGGAACAGGTGGCGAGGGACCAGGCCAGGCAGACCCAGCAAATGGGGGACATAGTTGGGCACCTGGACCGACTGGCTGACAACCTGTGCTCCGTGGCCCAGATATCCAATGCAGTGCAGGATGTCAGCTGCAACTGCGCTGCAGTGGTGACCAGTCTGGGGGAGGTGCAGGCTGATATGAGGCACCTCACTGCAGCCGTCCAGGCAAACACAGCTGCCATCCGGGACCAGGGGAGGCAGAGTCAGCGGGCCCAGCATTACCAGGTCTCCCGGCAGCTCAAAATGCAGGCCCAGACAAACTCATACCTCGGCCGGATAGCCATGGCCTTGGAGGGCAGGAAGGCCACAACTGCCAGGAGTGGCCCACCCGGGGATCAGCCACCTCCAGATGCTCCCCCACCCCCACCCACTCCCTCCAGGCAGCTGAGGAGCCAGAGAGGGGCCACCAGAAGGAGCCCCCGTCATCCCAGATGATGTTTTTTATTTTTTATTTTTTTTACATTAATGCTCAGGTTATGAGCTTTTTATTTTCTGTGTTATTTTGCTCAGGTTATGAGCTTTTTATTTTCTTTGTTATTTTGCTCAGGTTATGAGCTTTTTATTTTCTTTGTTATTTTGCTCAGGTTATGAGCTTTTTATTTTCTTTGTTATTTTGCTCAGGTTATGAGCTTTTTATTTGTATTGATACTGCACACATTGCAGTGTGAATGGTGTGTGAATGTGAGGGGGTGGCACTCCTGTCAGTAAGGGGTGTCACCCTCGGCCGTGGTGGAGAAGTTATCCCGACGGCTGTGTGAATGGTGTATGAATGGACAGCGACATCATTGGGGCCTTGACGCTGGCGTTGCTGCTCCCAAGTCCTGCATGTTGGACCTGGGCTAATCCAATGTGATGTGCATGTGGTGTGTGTGATCTAGGGACATCAGGGGTGTGCATGCGTGCATTGTCCGTGTGATCAATGTATTTGTTTAGTGTCCAAAGATGCCTACGGCGAGGACCCTCCTGACTGCTCTTCCATCAGCTGAATGGGTCTCCTCTGGCAGGGGGGGGCTGTCTGGTTGAGGGGTCAGGTCATCACGTATGTCAATCTGCAGGCCTTTTCTCATGGCAAAGTTGTGCAGAATGCAACATGCACCGATGATCTGACACAGGAAGGTAGGGGAATACAAGAGGGCCCCCCCAGACTTATCCAGGCAGCGGAAACGGGACTTCAGGAGCCCAAATGTTTGCTCCACCACTGCACGGGTTTTGATGTGGGCTTCGATGTATCTTCTCTCTCCTCTGGTTTGGGGGTTTCCGGAAAGGAGTCATTAGATGGGGTCCCAGTGCATATGCAGAGTCACCTGTAAGGGAAAAGACAGGAGGATGTTAGTCATGCATGTGCCCCTTGTGATGTCAGCATCATGGGGGGGGGACAGTCATGCCTGCCACCCATGTCACTCACCAACCAGCCAGCTGTCCCCATACATGTTCTGTTCGAATTCCATTGGGATGGGGCTCTGATTGTATATGAAGCTGTCATGGCTGGATCCAGGGTGTTTGGCACGGACGTGCCATATGAGGCGTTGGGCATCGGCTATCACCTGTACATTGATGGAATGCCAATGCTTCCGATTGCGGTATATGTGCTCTGTGGCACTGGGGGGCTGTAGGGCCACATGTGTGCAATCAATGGCCCCCACGGTGCGTGGGAATCTGGCAATGCTGTAGAAATCTGTCATTGCCTTCAGCCGCAGCTCCTCAGTGGTGGGTCTGATGAAGTGGTGGGACATGCGTCTGAGGATTGCAGGGATAACCTGGTGCACACATCTGCTCATGGAGGACTGTGACATCCCAGCCACCACTCCACTTGTACGCTGGAATGATCCACTTGCAAGGAAATGAAGTGTTGCCAGTACCTTCACCAGTGGCTGCACTGCTTGTGAGCGGTGTGTTGGGCTGGTGATGTCACCCTGCAGGGTTGTGGTTAGTTCAAGTATTGCATCAGGGCTGAATCTGAAGAGGCGATACACCTCCTCATCCCCCATGCCAAAGAGGCTCATGCGCGTGCGGTATATCCTCTCACGTGCCCGCCTCCTCCGTTCCAGGGGACCCATTAGTAGTGCTAGGACCGCGACTGCCCCTGGCATGTTGGCACACAGAGGTGTTGTCCTTGCAAGTGTGGTTGTTCAGCTTGCTATTTTCGTCGCTAACGCTGCTGCTGTAGCTGCTCTCCTGCTGACCTGTGGCCGTCTGGAGTAAAGATAAAGCAGCTATTTGTAGGAATATCTTTGCGATAGCCATTCCACATACGTGCGGCGCATGTAGCCAGCGTCTGGTGCTAATCCATTCGCGAATTGGGAAATCTCCCTCATTTGCATATTTGAATGGGAAATCAATAGGCGCGACGGATGCGACAAGCGAAAATATGCGCTTACGTTACTCTGGCGATGGAAAGTTAAGCCGATCGGAAATGGCCGTTTTCTGTCGCATCTAGTTTGGTGGGTACGGGCGCATAGATACTACGACGCATCTTGACAGTTACGTGGCGCATATCGATATACTCCAGCGCAAGACTTGCTAAATCTGGCCCTATGTGCCTTCCTTTTCCTTCCTTTGTTTATTTGAATGGTCTGACTGAGAGCCAGTTTTGATTACTATTGATATCCATCATCTCAAACACCCCTCCGGAGACTGTGTCTGTATAGTGACCCTGAATCATCTTGGGTATACTACATTTCAAAGCCTGATTGACTCATTAGATAGATGTACACCTACTTGGGTTTAATCTTTCTGGTAAGCGACTGGTGCTATTGCTGGTGGATCTCCTATCAAAGTGTATCACTACATTTTGATACACAATATAGATTCGATCAATTGTCACTAATCATTGGACTTTCACACACAAAACTCCTTTCACCTTTAAGGACTTATTTCATATATATTTTTTATTCATAGACATTTATATGAGATGTACATATTGAGTCTAATAATATAACAGAAAATTGCGCTAAGCCAACACGAAATGTAATAAAGTAGTGATTGAACCAAAAGGCTGCAGTAAACGGTGTAAACACAAACAAGATAAAAGAGTAAAAGATGAAAAAAGAAGAAAAAACTGTGCCAACAATAATCAACTAGCAATCGAGCCAGGTAATAGAAAACAACATAAAATAACAAAACAAATAAATCAATTATGTGAAAAAAGTCCCAATAGATGATAGATCTCGTTGGTGTCAAAATCCGAGACAAACAGCACCACAGTGAACATTATAACATCCGTGAGAGCCGCCACCAGATGGAAAGCCTCTTACCAGAGTGACAGGTATAAACAATATTAAAGAGGTATGATCTCCGTCCGTGGATTAAACACAGGATCCAGATGCCCCAGGAATGAATCGTCCAAACGCGGGATCACTATCTCCTTCCCAAATGTGGTCCGTGGATCATAGATAACAAAAAACGGACCATAGCATAATACCGTTTTTAACCGTTTATTTGTAAAAAAAGAGATGTACTTACAAACATAAATTCTTAAAAGCATGTAAAAAGATGCCGACAGGCACTATAGGAGCCCTTCCTCCTTCACATCAAACGCGGTGACGCCACTGCACGCCGTCTCAGCGTGCAGTGACGTCACCACGAATGGAGACCATACCTCTTTAATGCTGTTTATACCTGTCACTCTGGTAAAAGGCGGCTCTCACGAATGTTATAACGTTCACTGTGGTGCTGTTTCTCTCGGATGTTGACACCAACGAGATCTATCATCTATTGGGACTTTTTTTCACATGATTGATTTATATGTTTGGTTATTTTATGTTTTCTCTTACCTGGCTTGATTTCTATATTGAGTCTAATGTCATTTTATATGTTTAATTGTTTTCACACAATTTTAAATTGTTGTTTGTTAGTGCTGCACTTTCCTTACACATTCTTAGAAGGGGAACTCACTGCTCCTGGTCTAACTGAATGTTTTAATTTTTTTTTAGCATTTGCATATGTTCCCAGAGTAGTTCCCCCCCCCCCCCCCATGCTATTTTATACCTCCTTGACCATTATCCCATACAATTATCATTTTTTATTTTACAAATTTATCTTGGGTTCAGCATCCCTGGTGAACCCTGCTTCAACTGAACCCAGGGCAATTTGACTCACTCCTAGTTACCAATAGTGAACACCTGTAAGTAGAAAGAGATAGGTGTCACAGACACATTTTCATAGTGAAGATGCCTATAGCAAGTCCAATTCTCACATGATTATTTTTTGGTTTTTCAGGTTTTAAAATGGTAATATTATGGCTTCTAAGCTGATTCATTCAGATGCAGGATGCCAACCACTGGGGAACTTGGTAGCCAGCATTGGGATATGCTGAGGGAGGAAGACTGATAGCTGCTGGATACAAACAGAGCACAATAACATAAAAGAAAATGAGTTAGGCTACTAGGTTACACATTCTCTTTTTTAATATTAAATGCACTCTTATGCATCAATTGTTGCCCTAACTTGCTGGCAGACTAGCTTGATTGATTTGTTGGTTGTATTTTCCTCCCAGGGCTTTTTTTTCCTCCTTATGTGCACTACCACCTCCCCCATTAAGATATTCAGGCCCCTGGTTGGGACTTGCACTAAACAAAATCCTTCTGAGCCTATGTCAGATCCTGGTTTAATTAAAGCATTTGATACCACAGTACCAACCCAAACCCAAAAAGCCAAGAGCAGTGGTGTTCAACTTTCTTGATATGAGGGCCTCACATGTGGCTCCCAACATAACCAAAGGGCCACATATAAGATTCAGTGGACATTTATTATCAGAGACAGCAGGCACACAACAGGATATAGTCAAAGTCATGATACAAGACCAATTCAGAGACTGCGGGCATGATTCAAGAGATGGTCAGACACTGCCTACATAATACAAGAGATAATCAGAGATTATAGACATACTACAAAAGATGACGAGAGACTGTGGACATGCTATAGGAGTTTCTGGAGAGTGGGGACTTGCTTTAGGAGACAGTCATAGACTGGCGTCATATTACACAAGGCTGCTAAAAATGACTACTATTACAGGGCAATAGGGAAACACATATTCGTTTCTGCAGGGGTCTCAAGTGCTGCATAAAAAGTGCAAAAAGGGTCTCTGGCAGCTCCTAGGCCATGGGTTGGCCACCAGGGGTCAAGAGGGTCTCTATAGTTATACACAAAAACTTACCTATTCACTTTCAATATAAAAAAATATACTCCCTTGATGCTTTTTTCTCAAACTACCAATTTGTGATAAAATGTATACCATCCCAATTTTTTTATTTTTCCAAACCAGGATTAATGGATATGGCCAAACACTGGGCCAGATTCACGTACATTGGCGCATATTTTGTCCGGCGTAGCGTACCTCCTTTACGTTAGACTGGCGCAATGTAGAGGCGCAATCACCATATCCTCGTAGTATTTGCGCAGAAATTTGCGCCGGTGTAACGTAAATTCCGAGGCATTAGGCGGAGTAATTCAAATTGGTAAGGACGTGGGCGTGTTTCATTGAAATGAGCCGTGACCCCATGCAAATGAAGGGCCGGCCGGATCGCGCATGCGCACATGAAGCAGACCATGGTAGGCACCTCTCTGCGCATGCTCACAACTCGGGAACAGCGCAATCAGTGAAATTGGAAGTGGACCCGGGCAACTTAGTGAACTACGCAGAGAGCTTAAATAGACAGACACAAACGCCCTTCCTTTACAAAAGTACATCCCTTTGTATCCCTTCCTATACAGCAAGGTGCTTTTGTTCTGTTGTGTGTTGGCGTTTGTTGTGTTGTGACTTGTCTTTGTGATATTTGTTGACTGTTTAATCTAGTGTTTTGTAGAATCTATTTGATAGTGTCTTTTGGTGACTGGTTGTGAGACTTTTTGGTTGATAGATTTTGGTTTGTTTGTTTTGTTGCTTGATTTTTCCTGCTTGTTTTTGTGAGTGATTTTTGGTGATTGTTTGAGAGAGAGTTGTTGTATGAATATGACTGAGAGGAAGGGCAAGAGCAATTTTACTTTGGGGGAGAAACAAATTTTTGCCCGGGCCCTTACCCAATATGGGCGTTTCCTGCACGGCCCAGAGAGTGCCAACACCACCCCGGCCAGGAAGAAGGAGATTTTGCAAAACATTACTGACCAGGTAAATTCATTGGGGGGTGGGGAGACCCGGACACGCGAGGGGATCAAGAGATCAATGATCTTCGGCGTCTCTGGCGTCTGGTCCGAAAGAAGCTGGCCAAAATGGCAGCCCATGCCGGGGGGGGGGCACCATGCCCTGTTAGGCTGAGAGCGGAGGAGCATGTGGTGGCCCAGACCTTTAATAGGCAACAAGTGGAGGGCCTGCCTGGCTATGACTCCAGTCAGAAGCCTGTGATGACAGGTAAGGTTTTTTTTTTCCTATCTGGTGTGTAGCATGTGTGTGGGGGGGAAGGGAATATGTGGGAAGTGTGTGGATCCTCCAACCTGTGAATGTTTTGTGTCATCCACAGATGTGCAGGAGGGTGCTGGGCCATCTGGCCTGACTGCACCATCCCCGGGACACCAGCCTGATGAGGACCCCCAGACAAGGCCGGAGTCCTCGGAGGAGTTTGAGGAGGAGGTAATGTCAGCCAGTGGATTGTTATTTTTGGAGGAGTCTTCCCCTTTGGCTGGCAAGCAGCCAGCCCTCCATAAGGGGTAGCCCCTCCCACTCCTCCCCCAACAGGGCTCCCCTCCCAAGGGCCTCCCCTTCTCCCCGGCCACAAGCATTAGCTGAAGGCAGGAAGTCGTCCCAGAAGACCAGGGGGTGGCCGAGGTTCTGCCTGCCCATCTCAGAAGGGACCAGGCCCTTCAGGCCCACCATTTGGGACAGGTCATCCAGACTTTGGTGCGGATGGAGGAGAGCCTGTCCTCCATAAAGGATACGCTTGGGGACCAGGACTGCCACTCCCGGGCTCTTACAAACTGCCTAAACCAACTGCAGACTACTACAGCAGACGTTGGGCAGGATGTGAGGGCCTTCACCCAGGCTATTCAGGCCAATACGGCAACACTAAGTGCTGGCCTGAACAGAATTGCCGTGGCCTTGGAGGGCCTGGATTACCCCCTCCATGAGTCTCCCCTGAGGAGCTGGGGCCGTGGCCATGGGCGCCCCAGGCGTGGGTCACGCCAGCGGCATTAATTTAGTTTCCCCCTTT
Organism: Rana kukunoris; assembly: GCA_029574335.1. Taxonomy (NCBI): domain Eukaryota; kingdom Metazoa; phylum Chordata; class Amphibia; order Anura; family Ranidae; genus Rana; species Rana kukunoris. The sequence goes on from CM056053.1 coordinate 315,649,688, forward strand.
TTTTTCTGGACTTTATTATTTTTTTGCTGGAATTTTTTTTTTTTTTTGCTGGCCACTTTTTTTTTGGGGTTGTGAATGAATTTGGAATGTGGGGGTGACATTCCTGCCGGAAAAGGGGTGTCACCCTCATTTGTGGTGGAGAAGGGTTCCCCAGGACCAAGGAGAAGTGATCCCCAGGTCCGTGTGAATGGTGTATGAATGTACAGTGACATAATTGGAGCATTTGCGTGGCGTTGCTGCTCACAAGTCCTGCATGGTGGGCTTGTGCCAATCCAATTTGATGAGGATGTGATGTGTCTGTGCTAGGGACCACAGTGGTGTGCATGCATGCATTCTCATTGTGCCATGATTAATGTGTGTGTTTAACGTGCAAAGATGCATAATGTGAGCTGTCTCCTGGCTGCTCTTCCCTCAGAAGACAGGGAATCCTCGGTTAGGGGGGGATTGTCTGGTTCGGGGGTCAGGTCATCACGTATGTCAATCTGCAGGCCCTTTCTCACTGCAAAGTTATGCAGCATGCAACATGCACCGATGATCTGGCACACAAAGTTTGGGGAATACAACAGGGTCCCCCCAGACGTATCCAGGCATCGGAAACGTGACTTCAGGAGGCCAAAGGTGCGCTCCACCACTGCACGTGTTTGGGCGTGGGCTTCATTGTATCTTTCCTCTCCTGGGGTTTGGGGGTTCCGGTTAGGAGTCATGAGATGGGGTCCAAGTGCATATGCAGAGTCACCTGGAAGGGAAAAGACAGGAGGATGTTAGTCATGCCTGCCACCCATGTCACTCACCAACCAGCCAGGTGTCCCCATACACGTTCTGTTCGAATTCCATTGGTATGGGGCTCTGATTGTATATGTAGCTGTTATGGCTGGATCCGGGGTGTTTGGCACGGACGTGCCATATGAGTAGTGTTGCTCACGAATATTCGCATTGCGAATATTCGCTACGAATATTGCATATTCGAGTATTCGCGAATAACACGAATATCGCGGCGAATATTCGCTATTTCGAATATTCGAATGTTTACAATTTTTTTTTTAGAACAGATCACATCCTAGAGATCCCCATCAACGTCTAAAAGCATTGCTGGTATGATTAGAGACCTTGGGCCGAGTAGCTGCAGCGCTCATTTTATATTGCCGAAAAATCGCAATGCGATTATTCGGCAATAGCGATATCGCGCGATTATTTTATATTGTAATATATCACGAATATTCTGAGCCAATCAGAGTGCTCCATTCCGCATTTCTCGAAATTTCGCAATTATTTTATATTGTAATATGTCACGAATATTCTGAGCCAATCAGAGTGCTCCATTCCGCATTTCTCGAATATTCGCAATTATTTTATATTGTAATATATCACGAATATTCTGAGCCAATCAGAGTGCTCCATTCCGCATTTCTCGAATATTCGCAATTATTGTGTATTGTAATATATCACGAATATTCTGAGCCAATCAGAGTGCTCCTACCGCATTTGCCGAATATTCGCAATTATTGTGTATTGTAATATATCACGAATATTCTGAGCCAATCAGAGTGCTCCTTCCGCATTTCTCGAATATTCGCAATTATTTTATATTGTAATATATCACGAATATTCTGAGCCAATCAGAGTGCTCCATTCCGCATTTCTCGAATATTTGCAATTATTGTGTATTGTAATATATCACGAATATTCTGAGCCAATCAGAGTGCTCCTACCGCATTTGCCGAATATTCGCAATTATTGTGTATTGTAATATATCACGAATATTCTGAGCCAATCAGAGTGCTCCTTCCGCATTTCTCGAATATTCGCAATTATTTTATATAGTAATATATCACGAATATTCTGAGCCAATCAGAGTGCTCCTTCCTCATTTCTCGAATATTCGCAATTATTTTGTATTGTAAAATATCACGAATATTCTGAGCCATTCAGAGTGCTCCATTCCGCATTTCTCGAAATTTCGCATTCGCAATTCGCATTCGCATTCGCAATAACGAAAATTCGCAATAGCGAAAATTCGCAATAATTTCATTTCCAAAAAATATCACGAATATTCGTATTTAGCGAATATATCTCGAATATTCAACTATATATTCGAGATATATCGCGAAATCGAATATGGCATATTCTGCTCAACACTACATATGAGGCCTTGGGCATCGACTATCACCTGTACGTTGATGGAATGCCAATGCTTCCGATTGCGATATATGTGCTCTGTCTCACGGGGGGGGGGCTGGAGTGCCACATGTGTGCAATCAATGGCCCCCACGGTGCGTGGGAATCTGGCAATTCTGTAGAAATCTGTCATTGCCTTCAACCGCAGGTCCTCAGTGGTTGGTGTGATGATTTGGTTGGCCATGCATCTGAGAATTGCAGGGATAACCTGGTGCACACATCTGCTCATGGAGGATTGTGCCATCCCAGCCACCACTCCACTTGTTCTTTGAAAAGAGCCACTGGCAAGGAAATGGAGTGTTGCCAGGACCTTGACCAGTGGCTGCACTGCATGTGAGCGGTGTGTCGGGCTGGTGATGTCCTCCTGCAGGGTTGTGGTTAATTCCAGGATGGCATGAGGGGTGAATCTGAAGATGCAATACACCTCAGAATCACTCATGCCAAAGAGGTCTATGCGTGTGCGGTATATCCTCTTCCGTGCCCTCCTCCGTGCCCTCCTCCGTGCCCTCCTCCGTGCCCTCCTCCTTCTTTGCTCCTCTAAAGTCATTAGTATAGCTATGAGCAAGGATGCCCCTGGCATGTTGGCATAAAGTTTGTTGTCCAGCAAGTGTGACTGCTCAGCTCCTCACTAACAGTGTTGCTTTAGCTGACATGTAGACGGATTGTCTAATTTTATTCCTCCTTTTATATGGTCTAATTTTAGACAGGACGCTGCACCAACTTACTTTTGTGGATCCCCGTAACTCCCTCATTTGCATATTTGAATAGCAAATCAATGGTGTGTCTAGCGCAGTTTTGTGCGGACGGATACGCCGGTCTATCGAAATTACGCCGGTCCAAAAAAAGTAGATTTCATGCGTATATCCGGCGCATCGATACGCATGCGCAGATTTAGACTTACGCCGCGCATCTCCTGTAACGCCGGCATAATGGCTCTGTGAATCTGGCCCACTATTTTTAGCTTTTCCAATAAATCTTTGTAGACATTTCCCAGCTGTGCAGGAACTTCAATATTGGCTACAAACCCACAAATATATTTTCCCCCTGGTGTAGATCCAACGTCAATCATGATGAACACCAGCCGCCTCCCCCCCATGTTTAGGGCATGTAATATGGTCCAGGACAAATCTGTGCTCGCCCCCCCCCTTTCCTGGCTTGCCGGGACAAAGCTCAGATAATGGTCTGGTATGGATTTTAGGGGTGACCCCACAGTTTGTTTTTTTTTTCGTTTTTTTTTTTCGGTGTGGGGATCCTGGTAAAATCCGTACCAGACCCAAAGGGCCCCCACATATTTTTTTTTTTAATACTAGCATTCTTTTTCACATTCAGCTGAGACTGACATCTGATTAGTCATCGGTTGTTAGGGACCCAGTGGCCACCCACTCCTTAAAGGGGTTGTAAAGGTAAAAAATGTTTTTCCTAAATAGCTTCCTTTACCCTAGTGCAGTCCTCCTTCACTTACCTCATCCTTCGATTTTGCTTTTAAATGTCCTTATTTCTTCTAAGAAATCCCCACTTCCTGTTCTTCTGTCTGTAACTCCACACAGTAATGCAAGGCTTTCTCCCTGGTGTGGCGTGTCGTGCTCACCCCCTCCCTTGAGGGGGAGGGGGTGAGTAGGAGAGTCAGGACACTCTCTACATTGCAGATAGAGAAAGGAGCTGTGTGTTAGTGGGCATCCTGACTCTCCTGCTCGCCTCCCCCCCTCAAGGAAGGGGGCGAGCACGACACTCCACACTAGGGAGAAATCGTTGCATTACTGTGTGGAGTTACAGACAGATGAACAGGAAGTAAGGATATCTCAGAAGAAATAAGGACATTTAAATGCAAAATCGAAGGAAAAAAATGCTAAATATGAGCATTTTTGTTTTAGTTTTTTTCTGGCTTTTTTTCAGCTGCTAGTGTGCATGGAGCCTCAATGATCCACTCCTCACCAACCCTGCATGCCACAAATCCATTAGTGATGCAATAGCCAACTTCATAACTGACCACAAGAATGATAACACTTTAATAAAAAGCATATTAGGCAGTGCTGAGAGGGTCTACATTAAACAAGGATTTAGACTATGCTCCAGATACATCCCAACAACATTTTTTTATTTAAATACTTTAGAAATCCTGCAATAGGCAGACAACCTATGTAAAAGTTCTGTAACTGGATTTTCTCTCTTCCAACTTTTTGACCAAGCCCATAAATATTTTCAGGATAAAATCTCTGTTGATCTTTACTAACATGGAAACAAAGGCAAATGATCCCTCAACACAGTCCTTCCATACTTGCACCACCCAAACCTATATCACCTTAATTAAAAACTCTTTAGGCAAATTTATAGTCTCCCTATCCCTCATCCTTCAAACATTTAATGACTATTATAAGGATGAGCCAAACACTCCCTAATTTGGATCGCAGCAGAACATGCAAACAGGCAAAAAATGTGTTCAAACACGCAAACACCATTAAAGTCTATGGAACACGAACATGAAAAATCAAAAGTGCTAATTTTAAAGGTTATTAGTAGGGATAAGCTTCGTGTTCGTTTCGAACGTACAGTATGTTCGACTCGAACATCGTCCGTTCGATCGTTCGTCGAATTTCGAACAAAAACGATCGTTCGTGGCAAATTCGAGTGAAACGAAACGACCGTTTTTTAAAACTTTTTTTCCATTGATAGTACTATCAATGGAAAAAAAAGTTTTAAAAATGGTAGTTTTTTCAGGAGTCCTGCTCCTGAAAAAACAACCGTTTTTAAGACTTTTTTTCATTGATACATGTTCCCTGGGGCAAGACCCGGGTTCTGAAAGACGTTTTCCAACATTAACTTGAATATTGGTCTTTAACCACTTAGCAACCACCTGCCGAAAAATAACGGCGGCAAGGTGGTTGCTTAAATCTGGGATCACGTTATATAACGTGATTCCAGAGTCGCGCTCTGTCACATGTAAACAGACCGGCATCATTTTATGACGCCGGTTCCTCCCTCCTCTCTCTATGTCAATCGGTACAGTGTGAGAGGGGGAGCGCTGTGGATGGATCTGTGACTATTGCAGTCACAGATCCATCCATCCCTGCAACCCCCTGTGCAATACTCACCATACCCCCAGCAATACTCAGCAGTACCCCTAGCAATACTCAGCAGTACCCCCAGCAATACTCAGCAGTACCCCCAGCAATACTCAGCATACCCCCGTGCAATACTCAGCAGTACCCCCAGCAATACTCAGCATACCCCCAGCAATACTCAGCAGTACCCTTAGCAATACTCAGCAGTACCCTTAGCAATACTCAGCAGTACCCCCGCGCAATACTCAGCAGTACCCCCGCACAATACTCTGCAGTACCCCGGCGCAATACTCTGCAGTACCCCGGCGCAATACTCTGCAGTACCCCGGCGCAATACTCTGCAGTACCCCGGCGCAATACTCTGCAGTACCCCCTGCACAATACTCTGCAGTACCCCCTGCGCAATACTCTGAACAATACTCTGCAGTACCCCTGTGCAATACTCTGAACAATACTCTGCAATACCCCCTGCGCAATACTCTGAACAATACTCTGCAGTACCCCTGCGCAATACTCTGAACAATACTCTGCAATACCCCCTGCGCAATACTCTGCAATACTCCCTGCGCAATACTCCCTGCGCAATACTCCCTGCTCAATACTCTGCGGTAGTTTTTTTTCAGGCTTCCCAGCCTAGAGGTGAGATGTGGGGCCTTATTGCCCCTATATCTCACTGAATAGGACCTGTCACGCTATATTCCTATTACAAGGGATGTTTACATTCCTTGTAATAGGAATAAAAGTAATCAAAACATTTATTTTTGGGGAAAAACGTGTCAAACTAAAATAAAGTAAAATGAACAATAAAAAAAAAAAAAACTTAAAGCGCCCCTGTTCCCGCGTGCTCGTATACAGAAGCGAATGTGCACGTAAGTCCCGCCCACATATGAAAACGGTGTTCAAACCACACATGTGAGGTATCGCTGTGAACGTTAGAGCGAGAGCAATAATTTTGGCCCTAGACCTCTACTCCAACTAAAATGATGTAACCAGTAAAAATATTTAAAGCGTCACCTATGAGGATTTTTAAGTCGCGAAGTTTGGCGCCATTCCACGAGCGTGTGCAATATTGAAGGGTGACATGTTGGGTATCTATTTACTCGGTGTAACTTCATCTTTCACATTATGCAAAAACATTGGGCTAAATTTAATGTTTTTTTTTTTTTTTAAAAGCACAAAACTGTTTTATTTCCAAAAAAAATGTGTTCGAAAAATTGCTGTGCAAATACCATGCGCGATAAAAAGTTGCAACAACCGCCATTGTATTCTCTAGGGTCTTTGCTAAAAAAGCATATATAATGTTTTGGGGTTCTATATAATTTTCTAGCAAAAAAATGATGATTTTTCCATGTAGGAGAGAAATGTCAGAATTGGTCTGGGTGTTCCAGAACGCCTGATGGTGCTCCCTGCATGTTGGGCCTCTGTATGTGGCCACGCTGTGTAAAAGTCTCACACATGTGGTATCGCCATACTCGGGAGGAATAGCAGAATGTGTTTTGGGGTGTAATTCGTGGTATGCATATGCTGTGTGTGAGAAATAACCTGCTAATATGAAAATTTTGTGGAAAGAAAATAAAAATGAAAAAAATCTTGATTTTGCAAAGAATTGTGGGAAAAAATTACAACTTCAAAAAACTCACAATGCCTCTTTCTAAATACCTTGGAATGTCTTCTTTCCAAAAAGGGGTCATTTGGGGGGTATTTGTACTTTTCTGGCATGTTAGGGTCTCAAGAAATGAGAGAGGCTGTCAGTACATCAGATGTGATCAAATTGATCAATTTTCAGTAATTGGTACCATAGCTTTTAGACCCTATAACTTTCACCTAGACTAAATAATATTTTTTTTTTGTTTTGTTACCAAAGATATGTAGCAGTATACATGTTAGGCCAAGTTTATGAAGAAAAATTACTTTTTTGCAAAATGTTATAATAGAAATGAAGAAAAATTCATTTTTTTACAAAATTTTCGTTCTTTTTTCATTTATAGCGAAAAAAATAAAAACCGCAGAGGTGATAAAATACCACCAAAAGAAAGCTCTATTTGTGGGAAAAAAAGGACAAAAGTTTCATTTGGTTACAGTGTTGTATGACTGAGTTATTGTCATTCAAAATGTGAGAGCACCGAAAGCTGAAAATTGGTCTGGTTATTAAGTGGGTTTAAGTGCCCAGTAGTCAAGTGGTTAAAATTATCGTTTTTGAATTCGAACGTTCGAGTCCCATAGACTTCAATGGGGTTCTAAATGTTCGTGTGAACGATCGGACTGTTCGACGGTTCATCCCTAGTTATTAGTGAATCAAAAATATGTCAGTGAATAATGGTATTCAAAAGATGTGTTCAATGAATGAAAACATATTAAAATAACATAAATCTGAAAATTGCAGTGCTGCAATTTTCAAATATATATTTTATAACTTTACTACAATAAAGAAACCTCTTTGGACTCCTCACTAAACAATAGAAAGATAAATACAGCCAAACTTATTTCCTCTTTCATGGATAAGGAGCTTGTGGCTACAATCTGATCCATCCCTACAGACAAAATTCTAGGCCCTGGGCAGGTAAACTTCCAAATTTGAAAAAACTAACAGGGATCATTTTACTGCCTTTATACTCAAAGTTCCTCTGAGAATCCAATTGCTGGAAGCTCATACTTCCATTGGGCTGCTTTCACACTGAGGTGTTTAAAAAACACCTATTTTACACCTACAGTAGCGCTGATGCCACATTTTTTAAGTGCTTTTACAGCGTTAGCATTTTTGCTGTGTTTTTGGATCTTTGGCTTAAAAACCAACCCCAATTACATCACATCCTGTACACTTCCTGGTATTTTGTGGGTGAAGAGACTGAATAAAGAGAAACTGGCGTTTACTGAGCTACTGTTACTTTTTGTGCTTATGTTTTGGGAACATACCCTGAAACAGAGGCAGGAACGTTGCTATTGGATCCATCCCATCTTACAAACACACTCCTCAATAGAACAATTTGTGTTACTCTATCAGAACTTAAGAGAGCACCCAAAAAAGTTCAAAAATTACACACGGATGAGCATGGCAAGGTAAGTAATTGCATCCCATTGAGACTATTCACAAAATCCCAAACCTTCAACCCTAACCCTAATCTCACTTTTAATACTCCCAAACCCTCAACCCTAACCCTAATCCCACTTTTAATACTCCCAAACCCTCAACCCTAATCACACTTGTAATACTCCCAAACCCTCAATCCTAACCCTAATCCCACTTGTAATACTCCCAAACCCTCAATCCTAACCCTAATCCAACTTGTAATACTCCCAAACCCTCAACCCTAACCCAAATCCCACTTGTAATACTCCAAAACCCTCAACCCTAACCCAAATCCCACTTTTAATACTCCCAAACCCTCAACCTAACCCTAATCCCACTTTTAATACTCCCAAACCCTCAACCATAATTGCTGGATTATGGTTAGCATTGGATTTACAAAATTATTTAAAAAAAAAAAAGTTTTTTTACCAGATTTGACTTTCTGCTTGACATCTTAACCCCTGCTTTGTTAAGACAGGATACCAATTTCAGGTTGGTAATATCACCATGTGAACATTTACTTATAACGCTAAGGTAAGTATATATGAATAATTAAGAAATGCATGTTTAAACACGTAATAAAATGGCCCTCCAATTTTGAAAAGAAAAATATATATTTTTTATTGCATATATATTCTCAAAAATGCACAACATGTGCAAAACATAAAATAATTTAAGATAGACCATCAACATGTGCATTTTACAGACACAATTATATCAACAAATGTAAAACTTTAACAAAAAGATAACAAGCAATAAATCTCATAGATTCTGATAGTTGTAAGGATGGTGTGTCTCCTCTAGAGGGGTGAGAGGGGGAGCTTGGACATTTTGAAAATATGGCTGCACTTTGTAAAGTACTCCCTCAAATCGTGGTTGGTTTTGGGTCATTTGAAAACTGGGATATGGGATTTGTGACATGACTGGAAATCTTGTAGCTGCAGCAGATGGGTAGGATTGTGACCGTGAGGTACCTGGACCATCGTACCTCCCATAAAAATGATGACTAGTGTTGGCCTCATATGGTGCATCTATATTTTGAGTAGGTTGCTGCTGATAGAAATGAATGAGACACAATACTTCAGAACGCATGGTACATTGATGTTCAGATGGTACTTTGGCCATTTGTGGAACCAGGCTGTTGGCAAATGACTCCAATTCCCCTCCATCTTTATCTTGTTTGTTAAACACTTTTTTTATTGCATCTAGAAAGTCCTCTGACATTTGTTGTTTGTTTTTTTTCTTAGTTTTTTTTTCTGTTGGTGGCCATTGTTGCTTCAGTTATTTCTGCTTCTGTTTCTGAAATTTACGAAAAAAATCAGCTGTATCTACCAATTGGTTGGTCTGCTCTGCATCCTCGGGGTCCTCTTCAGTTTCACTATCCATATTGTTTTCTGTACTGAAAATACCAAAATAGATTTTTTTTTTTTAAATGGCACAAAATGCACAGTGCAAGCCTCAAAAAAAGATGTTATACAATTCGCTATAAAAAAAACTTGAACTTTTTGGGCTTGAGACAACTCTGACTGGGATTAGAATTTGTTTTGCTGTTGAACTTTTTGGGATTGAGAATACTCTGACTGGGATTAGGTTTAGTTTTGCGGTTGAACTTTTTGGGCTTTACAATAACACCCCTGCTTACAGTATCTGACAAGGATTATGGGATTGGTACTCACTTTTTGCATATTTTTGTTTGCTTGAAAGTTCATTCCAGTCCTCAATATGTTGTTCAGCAATGGCCTCCCATGCTAAATTATTTTTGCTGCGGTTGGCATACAGTGGATTTTTGGTGTCCCAAATTTCTGGGTGGTCCCACACTGACTCAATAGACTCCTCCGGTTCTATTACTGTTGCTCTGGATCTGGATTAATAATTACTTTTTTATGGCTTTTTTTTAAATATGGAACACCTAGCCAATGTTCTCAACCTCTCAGGTGTTCAATTAAGTTCACCTATAATCACATGACCATGCCTATTATTATCCACCAATTCAGGTGTTTTCATTTTCTCAGTAACTTTAGAGTCAACTACCCTAAATCTAAAATTTCAGATGTATCCTTGCCTCCCCAACAGGACACCATCCTTCACCAAAACTTAAAGTCTCTATTTTCTAAATTGTTTGAAAATCGATATCCCTGTGAATGTTTACCAACCCTTTGTTCTAAACTACTGTACACACCTCTTCTCCAAAAAAAAAAACACTCAGATATTTAAAAACTCACAACTCTAAACTATATTCATGTTTTTAATCAATATTTAAAGAATGGATGTTGTTCTGCACTTTTATGCTGTACGTTCCATACAATACTTATTAATATCCCACATTTGTTACACCAATAAATGCATAGGACAGTTATTTCCCCTAAGGCCTCATACACACGATAGGTTAGCCAAAGGACAACGGTCTGATGGACCGTTTTCATCGGTCAAATCCGATCGTGTGTGGGCCCCATAGGTTATTTAACCTTGGGTTAAAAAAAAGCCAACTTGCTTTAAAATTAACCTATGGATTCATAACCCATAGGTCAAAAACAATCGTTAGTAGGCACAACCATCGGTTAAAAATCCACGCATGCTCAGAATCAAGTCGATGCATGCTTGGAAGCATTGAACTTCATTTTTTTTAGCACGTCATTGTGTTTTATGTCACCACGTTCTGATACGATTGTTTTTTTTAACTGATGGTGTGTAGGCACATCAGACCATCAGTCAGCTTCATCGGTTAACCTATGACAACGGTCCTTGAGACTGTTCTCATCGGATGGACTGATCGTGTGTACAAGGCTTCAGAAATTAATGGATGTATCCACTGCCTTCAATATATTCCCTTTCTATGCTGCCTCCACTGTAACAAAACTGATAGACTATTTTCATAGACAGTCTTCCAAAAAGTGGGTCCAAATTATATATTATTATTTATAAAAAAAAATCAATAACGTTTATTGAGTTTTTTGAAAGAAAATATTGAAACACAACAACAAAAGATGCAGTATATGTATTGACAGTAGGCAAGTAAAATTATGGTTGGTCTATGAAATCAGAAGAAAAGGACCCATATGGGGCTCAAGGTAAAGGGAAAGTTCAAAGAATAAACATATTTATTCAAGGTGGGAAAAGGTATTCCATCCTTCTACCTTTGCCTAATGCCTGCTTTCAGTTCTTATAGTTCTGAACAAACTTAATGGGTAAGTCAGTGAGCATTAAAACAGATAGACCAAGTAAAACAGGTAATACAGCTAAACCAGGTAAAACATGAGCATGACATACGTTATTTGCTGATAGATTAATGTGGAGAATATCAAGCTATACGGCATGGAATATAGGTTGAAGACTAATAGGTAGGATATATTTTGGGCACTTGTTTTGTCAAGGTCCTGTGTAATATTCATGTGACAACCAAGGGCTCCATGAGGAAGCAAAAACTTGAAATTTATTGTTTTTGAGACAGGGACAGCTGCAGCATCACACTGGTGCATAGAGACTAGACTCTAATACAGGAGATTTGTCACTGGACAGATCACCAGGTGAAAACAGCCACAAAAAGAGAGAAAACTAATACAACCACCACCTCTAATGATTTCTGAGTGCAAGTCTACGGGTGGATCTGTATTCCATCAGAATGAGAAATTTTCTAAAAGACATAATGGGCGCAATATATGCAGCTGTAAGGAACCGATAAGAGCTGATTGAAGCACACAATTGGATTTCTCGAGACCCTGCAGAGGGTTATTTCTGCAGGCCCATATGACCTTGCCTAATAGGGGGTCCAACTTTTCTGGTAAGGGTGTTCATACCTATTCTCCTTCCCGATGTACCTCTTGAGGAGCGGCTTTCCTTCACTACCTCGGTGGTGGTGGATTCACTTATCTCAACGTTATTTCCATGTCTGATTGTTCAACATACACCATTTGTGGACTTTCATTTTTTATTTGGACTTTATTCACTTTTTCACCTATAGTACACATTATATTTAATTGATTTTTGATGTTTATTATTCATGTGTCACTAGATATATTTAACGCGTCCTTATCCCCCCCCCCCTTTTATGACTTGTTATATGAGTATCGCATGTTTTTAGGTGCTGCAGCATTGTTTTCACCAAAACTTTTTCATTTTTTACCTTTAGTGCAGTATAGTACCCTTTTGTAAATTTATCATATGACAACCAAGGGATCCATGAGGAAGCAAAAACTTGAAATGTATTGGTTGGAGATGCTCCATAGAACAAACTACGGTAGATTGAGATCAGATATTACATCAGATAGGTTAGGAGTTATAACAGATTTCCAGTATCTTGTAATGTTTAATTTGGCTGACAAGAGGATATGAATAACAAGGGTTCTGAGATTCTTAGGTATGGAGTCTATGTACTAGTGTAAAATATTTATAGCGCAAGGGGATAGGAATAGTGCACAAGAGATAAAGTACTTTGGGGACGATTATCATCTTGAAGGCTGCTATTCTCCCTAGCTCCAATAATTCAGTGACCAGTAGTTTGGAGACTTCTTTGGGTAAGCTTTCTAGGAACGATTGGTAGTTTAAGGTGCATGTTTTACTTAAAAAGGAATGAATAAGGATACCTAGATATTTGATATGAGAAGATGACCATTAATAGGGTGCATTAGACTTAATAAGTTCCTGTAGATGGGGGGATATATTTAACCCTAGGATTTGTGATTTAATGTCATTAACCTTATAGTATGATATTGCTCCAAAGTGGGTCAAGAGTTGCTGGATTGCAGGTAGTGAACCAAGTGGATTTGATAAAATAAAGATTACATCATCCGCAAAGAGGCCTATTCATTTATCAATGTGACCTATTTGAATTCCTGAGATGTTTGGGGAGGATCTGACATAGTGCGCAAGGGGTTCCATAACTAGGGTGAAAATACGTGGTGAAAGGGGGCAACCTTGCCTAATGCCATTGGTTATGGCAAATTCTGAAGACAACGCTACAGCAGAATAGACTTTGGTTGATTGGTGTGTGTATAGTGCCATTATGACAGATAGTATTGGGCCCTGAAATCCAAAATGTTGTAGTATAGCTCTAAGGTACCCCCAGTGCACTTGGGCAAAATCCTTTTCCGCATCAAGTAAAGTGCTGTATTGTTATGGAGCTCAATGTATTTGAGTATGTGAGGCATGTGTCTAGTGGCCTCTGGTGTTTGTCGTCCTTTGATGAACCCCACCTTGTCTGGGTGGATTAGAGAGGGTGATATATTTAGGAGTCTAAAGCCCTGTACACACGATCGATTTGTCTGATGAAAATGGACCGATGGACCATTTTCATTGAACAAACCGATCGTGTGTGGGCCCCATCGATTTGTTTTTCATCAGTGAAAAAAAATAGAACATGTTTTAAAATTTTCCTCTGGATAAAAAACGAATAGAAAAAAATGGACGTCTGTGTGGAACTCCATCGGAGAAAAATCCACGCATGGTTCATTTTTCTCAGCACGTTGTAGTGTTTTACATCACCATGTTGGATACGGTCAGATTTTTCATTAATGGTGTGTAGACAAGACTGATGAAAGTCAGCTTCATCGGATATCCGACGAAAAAAATCCATTGGATTAGATTCCATCAGATATCCGATCGTGTGTACAGGGCATACGAGTTAGTGCTTTTGCATATATTTTTAGGTCTGAATATAAAAGAGAGATTGGTCTGTAGTTGTCGGGGAGGGATGAATCTTTATCTGGTTTGGGGATGGTGGTATTTAAAGTCTGAAGCATTTCCCTCAGGAAATTGGCCACTATTCAGCACTGCATTAAAAATACTGGCCCAGATTCACAGAGCGATTACGCCTGCGCAACTGGTGTTGCGCGTGCGTAAGTCTAAATGTGCGCGTGCGTTTAGATGCGCGCGATTCAGAAAACGAATTACGCCAGAAATCTACTTTTTTTTGTCCGGCGTAATTTTGTTAGACAGACGCATCCGTCCGCGCAAAAATGCGCTAGACACACCATTGATTTGCTAGTCAAATATGCTAATGAGGGAGTTGCGGGGATCCACAAAAAAACACAGTTGCTGCGCAGGCTACGCGATGTGCGCAACAGCAAAATGTCCTGTCTAAAGTTAGAGCACCTAAAAGCTGGTCTAAATTTTGAAAAAACGTCTACATCTCACAGAAAGCAACACCGTTACTGAGGAGCAGACCACACACACGTGTTGCACTACAATTTGACTGCCAACATGCCAGGGGCATCGTCGCTCATAGCTGCACTAGTGAATTTAGATGACCAAAGAAGGAGGAGGGCACAGAGGATGGCACGGAGGATGGCACGGGAGAGGGTATACCGCACACACATAGACCTCTTTGGCATGAGTGATTCTGAGGTCCTCAGGTCCTCAGTGGATTTGACCCCAATACCCCACGTATGCTCAGGGTAAATCTATCAGCTCGTCGGAAGGTTACTTCCGGGTATCGCCACTCCGGCGCTCTGATTGGCTAGAGCAGCGATGACGTCACTCAACGCATGTGCGCAGGATCCATCAAAGCCTGTATTATCCATTGATAAAACCAGCATTCTCAGTGTACCTGCGCCGCTGTCTACGGCGGACAACGGTGCATTATTTGCAGCAACACGGTTTAGGAGATATTGCAAACACCTACAGGTAAGCCTTAATCTAGGCTTACCTGTAGGTAAAACAAGAAAGAAAGGGCTTACAATCACTTTAAAGTGGTTGTATACCCATACACAAAAAAAAGCCAAAAAAAAAGCCAGTCAAAGGCATGAAAACAAAAAAGAAAATATTTGGACAGCCACACTCCTGGAAAAGATTGCTGAATTGTCCTTTAATGGTAAAATGGAATACACTACAATCCACAGCAAAAGGTGAAAACGGGATACACAGCTAAGTTGTGCATCCCATTTTCACCTTTTGCTGTGGATATGCAACTGCTTTAAGGGACAGAAGCATGTCTTTGAGGTCCTCTATGGTAGTAGGTTGTGGGGGAAATGGGTACTCTTCCAGAGCCATTTGTTAATGATAGGGAGGTAAGAGGTCTCCCTGGTACCAGCTCAGTACTATCCTCACCCTCCTGCCTGAATTTTTTGCTTTTTGTGGGGTTGCATGTAGTAGGAGAGTCAGGGGTTGCAGCCCAGTACTGCAGAGCTGCCACTGTGTTCCCTCTCCCGGCTGACACGCTGTGTCTGTGTGCCTTGTGACGAGCTAGGCAACGCAATGTTGGTGCAGCATGCGGCAGGCAGATGGAATTCAGTGAACCACTGTGGTCCAGAGCAGCCATTTCTCTGCTTTGACATGCCAGCTTGAGACCGAGGTAGCAGGGGATCGGATTAGGAGCTCTCTCATTCTATGTCCATGCAGTCCCGTGGCCGGTCACGCCCCCCCAAATTATTGTTTTTATTAACCACTTCCTTACTGGGCACTTATACCCCTTCCTGACCAGGTGAAATTTCAGCTTCTGGCACTGCGTCGCTTTAACTGACAATTGCGCGGTCGTGCGACGTGGTTCCCAAACAAAATTGACGTCCTTTTTTCCCCACAAATAGAGCTTTCTTTTGGTGGTATTTGATCATCTCTGTGGTTTTTATTTTTTGCGCTATAAACAAAAAAAGAGCAAAAATTTGGAAAAAAAAACAATATTTTTTACTTGTTACTATAATAAATAGCCCATTTTTAAAAAAAAAAAAACATTTTTTTCTCAGTTTAGCCGATACGTATTATTCTACATATTTTTGGTAAAAAAAAAAAATCACAATAAGCGACTGGTTTGCGCAAAAGTTATCGCCCATACAAAATATGGTACAGAATTATTATTAATTTTTATAATTATTTTTTTTTCTAGTATTGGCGGCGATCTGCAATTTTTATTGGGACTGCAACGTTATGGTGGACACATCGGACACTTTTGACACATTTTTGGCGCCATTCACATTTATACTGCGATCAGTGCTATAAAAATGCACCGATTACTGTAATCGTAATTACTGTAAATGTGACTGACAGTGAAGGGGTTAACACTAGGGGGGCATGGAAGGGGTTAAATGTATTCTGGGTGTGTTCTAACTGTGTGGGGGGAGGGGGGGTGATTGGGGAAGGTGACAGACACAGATCAGTCTCCTCTCTCCCCTGACAGGACATGGATCTCTGTGTTTACACACAGAGATCCATGTCTTGTCCCTGTAACCGCCGTTTGCGAGTGCCCGGCCGACATCGCGGCCGCCAGGCACGCGCATCGGTATCTCAGGAATGCTCCGGGCACGCGCGCGCCGCCGGCGGCGCTCGCGCGCCCATTAGTGCCCATTAAGAGCACAGGACGCATATATGCGTCCTGTCAGAGATTCAGAACCGCCCGACGGCCGCATATATTCGTACGGCCGTCGGGAAGTGGTTAATATTCACAATGTATATATATCACCAACACTTTGCACAACACTTTACAATATTAAGGGAGACAGTACAGTTAAAATACAATTTAAGATAACACGTTAGAATAACCCAGATCATGAGAGAACAAGCCCTCACTCCCAGTTATCTTAAAGCTTTAGTTTCCTATTTACTTTTGATAAGTGGAAATAATTTCCATTCCTTAACTTGGTTATATGCAAAAAAAGTTTAGTCCTGTGTAAGTATCTGATCTATCGTTTGGACTAGTTCTTGGGCAGCTTTTGTTGTTTCAGGACCTCCCTCAATCAAGCCAAGTGCAAGGGTATAACAATGCCAGCATCAACAAATGATGAAGAAAATGGAAAATTGTATCAAATACTTACCGTAATTTTCCTTTCCTGACGCCAAACCATGGCAGCATACTAGTGATCGAGCTCCGCCTCTTGACCACTCCCTCAGGACCAGTGAATAGCATAAATTAAGGCATGGTTAGCCGCCACCCCATTCTTTGTAACAAGCCACATACCGAACGCACATGGGTGGGCTCATATGCTGCCATGGTTTGGCGTCAGGAAAGGAAAATTACGGTAAGTATTTGATACAATTTTCCATTTTCCTGACGCCAACATGGCAGCATACTAGTGATAAATAACTAGCTGACAGGGTGGGATCTACTTGTCCAACCAATCCTCTAATTAGGATGAGACAGAGGACTGAATAGTTCTTCCTACAAAGTTCCCTGATGACAGGACCCCCGGGTCTATTCTGTCAAGTTTGAGTAGGAATGTTGGGAAGACCACGATACCCCTCTACAGATGGGCACCATAGATTCTTTTGAATGTGTTGCCTATGAGACTTCAACTGCTCTGGTAGAGTGCTCTGTCACCGCTGATGGAGGATCAAAATATATGTACAACCAAGCCTGCTAGGGTCCAGGCAGTAACTTCTTTCCCTTGATTCCCAGCTGGAATGACAAAAGGTTTAGATGACCTGAAAGGGACAATTGTGGACCGATACTACTTTAAAGTTATGAAAATTATCAGTTCGTGAGACTTTCCTGTGTGATGTTCTGGAAAGTTAGGCCATGTGTAGCTGTCTGTTAAATAGCAGTCTGTTGCCATGTTTGTGGCAAGATGATCTACAAGACCAACTCTACTCCTTTTGGAAAGAAAAGAATATACACACACACACACACACATATATATATATATATATATATATATATATTTTTTTTTTACTCTGAAGATCCAAGAGCTTGAATATCCGATAACCTCCTGCCTAAAGTTCTTGCAATTGATACTGCCTTATAAGTGATGGCCTGAACCGAACACTGCTCTGTTGGCACGAACGGTTGAACTGATAGGAGAACCAGCAACTCCAATATATCTTTTCCTTGGAGACCTACTCTCTAAAAACTCAAAAGTTGTACAAACTGAAGGATTCATGGCCCATTTAAATGTGTTTTTGCCGATATAGCCGACGCTCGTGAGCTATGTAAGGATAGGTTAAGGCGTGGAGGAAGTATAGAACAGCTGGCACTGAAAGGGCAGTAGGATGATTGTCTCGCTCTACCAAGAAAAAGCAAACTTGTTCCAGAATTAGGCCTGTGAAGCCTCCATATCCTGAGTAGCAGACTGCTGTATCTGTAATATATGTAGCAAGGACCCAGGCCACCTTCAGTCTAACGAGAACCACGAGTCGCTGACATCCCTTCACATAGAGTGGGTCGTAAGGTATAATGGGTGCAGTGCAAAGTAGTTTTATGGGCGTCAGACACCTGGGGTGTGCCACCTGTCCAGGATTCACCAGGACAATCCGGGCTCCGAATCATGTGTCAGGGCTTCAGTCTGCAAAGCGATTCCATCTCTCCTCAACAGAACTCTGGTAGAGAGGATTAGGGCCAGGACACCCTTAGGAAGCCGCAACACCAACCCGGCAGACTCTAAGACTTCTACAGAATGACAGCCACGCAGTAAAAACATCCAGCAAGATGCCACATCTGCACTGATAGGGACGCTGTCTCCTATGGCAACAGTCTACAACAGTTTACAATACAAGTGTAACAGTAGCTTCAGGTAATTAAGGTGTGTTCAAAACAGAATCTTGTGCCACTCTTAATAATAAAGTCATTTGGCATTACCTGTTAGCTGCATACTCCTCCAGGCAGTGTCTACTCACCAGCTTCCTGGGCATAGGTACTGTGCCATAGGCCCTGCAGGACTCTTGCTGGGGCACCGGCTCTGGGGAAGAGGAGCAAAGACGTCTTCCTTGGAAATTTCTCCTGAGTGGGGGCGCCATCCAGGCTATGCTCCCCTGAAGAACGTCTGTGTTTCTTTGGCCTGGCTCTTTTGAGAGCGTGGGCATGCGGGGCTGAAGAAAATCAAAGCAATCCGCACAAGAGGGCACTCTTTTCTGAAAACGTACCTATATGGTGGTCCCTATCCTAGTTGTTGAGGGTCTTTGTATTATGAGCAGTAACTGAGTCTTGATCTGTGGAGAAATGGGACGGCCAGCTGAGGTAAGGATAGCTGAAAAGCGATAGCAGTAGACATAGGAGAAAGGATTCCACTTTCTTTCCTGATTTATCTACATACACCTATACACACACATACACACATATACATATACATATATATATATATATATATATATATATATATATATATATATATATATATACATACACATACACATATACACATACACATATACATACACATATATACACACATACACACAGACATATCTACCTGCACAGGGTGAGTCTGGGCGTGTTAAGAAGGGGTTAACTGAATAGGGTAAGAATTTCCCTTTCAGACCTGATTGTCAGCTGAGCTGAACATGTCAGATATGAGTTGTGTGTATGGAGAGAGAGAGAGAGACACAGACAGCAGCATGATGTGTGAGAGGATCCATTGTTGGATTGTGTACCTACTGGGGTAAGCAAAACCATATTGGATACTATAGCTCTTGCTATAGCCATGTACTTTGTCTATATATCAATCTGTTGGCTAAAGAGACTGAACCTTTACTATCTCTGTACCTGTGTTAGAAGACAAGCCTGTAGTTTCTTCTGTTTGTTTTGCTGAAGCAGTGAATAAGAAAGGTAATGAAAGATAAAAAAGGGTGATATAGGTAAAAGATACAGGTGACCCTGTATGGCACAAGGGGCCAAGAGAGATAAAGCATAGCTGGCCCCTCCATATTCCACAAGCGCTGCAGTTATCAATTGTAAAAGCAGATTTCGTTCCTAAAGAGGAAACACTGCAGGGGCCCCAATAAGACCCACAGAAGAGGCTCCCAGACTATAGCGCATTTAGCAGCCTGAGCGCTGGGACTTCGCACTGGGAGAGGCTTAACCCAGACGGCTACTGCACTGAGGCAGAGGGGGGACATAATACTGCTTACTCTTCACTGGTGCGTGAGGTATGAGGAAAAAAAGAAGAATGGGGTGGCGGCTAACCATGCCTTAATTTATGCTATTCACTGGTCCTGAGGGAGTGGTCAAGAGGCGGAGCTCTATCACTAGTATGCTGCCATGTTGGCGTCAGGAAAGATCTTTTTCCATAGGAAAGCTTTTTTAAGACAAAAAAAAAAAAAACATTTGCTAAAATAAAGTTACCATAAAAACAAAAGTGATTGTTTTCTGTATTAGAACATTGTTACTTTTGCTGCATTTGCCAAATAAATAAAAACTCAAATAAGAACATTCATTATAAGTTAACTCCTTTGGTCATCTTTCGTTTTCTAAAGCTTTCAGACAGAAAAAAATAAAATAAAATAGGTCCTTGTCCAAATAGACAAACAGATTGATCATTAATAGGAAAAGGACATCATGTTCCTTGCTGTGAAAAATGTTACATTTTGGTGCAGGCTCTCATGGTGTATATTGAATATATCAGGCATGTAAGCAGTAATTATAAGGAAGTGATAACTCATGAAGGTAAAGCACGTTGCTTTTAGCCTGGATGTGCTTTAACAGCATGACAATCTTTGAAGAACAACTGGTGAAGAATACTTTTTTTCAACAAATGGCTTGTCAGTGGGAGTTAAAACTGAAGCTGGTCATCTCTAGACCTTTACAAACACATTGATTAATTCAAAATTCACTACAGGAGATAAAGTCCCTAGGAGAAGTTCTGGCAGTATGATGATTGAGAAATATAGAAGTAAAACACGCTGCATGTACCCTTAAATTATTTTGTTTTAAAAAATTTATAAAATCTACATTTATTTAGAAATAAAATACTAGAGCATTGCTATAAATATTTATATATCTTGGAATATATATGACTGTTCAAGAGCATCTTTGTAGCTGTAAATACAATCAGTTGGAGAACTGTTTATTGATGCTTTTGTCCTTGTCCTTGTGTGCATTGCTTCTGTCCTTTAGTCAGAGGGTATGCTAGGGCCTGGTTCACACCTATGCAGGTTGCAGTCTGCATATTTCAGGTGCATTTTGCGTTTTTCAGTACACTTTTTTGGTCTATTGAAGTCTATTGAACCAAAAGCCAGAAAAAAGTTCCTTGCCCTTTCCATAAAATGCACAGATGTGAACATGACAATTAGGAAACAATGTTAAATGGACTGTAGTGTGCAAAACTGAAAATGCACCAAAAAATGCTGTAACGGTATGATCCGTGACGCCCAGAGACTTTTGAGGGATGGGGGATATTCCTGTGCCAGCGGCCCTACGGACTCTTGGGTCTAAGTTCACCCTGTGCCCCTTTAGGGCGTAGGGTGGCTAATAAATCATAATTCATGTTTGCAGGATATACTGGAATATTAAAATTGGTTTATGTTGACCAGACCAGGTCAACAAGACAGTGACTCATTCCTCTGTGTAACAGGCTGTTGAAATGCTAAGTGAGGCTTGCTCCTGAAAGACAGTTCATTGTGTGATAACACGGTTTAAAGCCTATTGATGCCCAGGTGTGACTACCTTCTTGTCGGAGACAGACCGTCTGTCTAAAGATGTGGATTGAAGGGCAACTCATTGTGTGAGGGTATTTTGTTTTAATTCTATTGATAAAGGAATGTGGCTGCTCAGGTTTAGTAATTAGATCATATTAATTATAGCCAGGTACCAAAATGTCTGGATACTAATTAGTAATTAGCCCCAGTGTGTGAATAGGGGGGTGGAGACTTCATTGTCCCTTTGATTACTGTCACATGCTTGTAACTGCATAAAAACCTGAGAAGAATCCATTAAAGCATTCATTCATTTTGAAACCAGAGGTAGAGCTGTCAGTCTCATTTTCTGGGGAATTGATATGGATCGTGTCTGCTGGATTGTGGAGTGTCGTATAAGTTGTCGTGGGTGGATGGAAGGTCGTAAACGGTGGTGACCGTTACAAATGCATAGTGTGAATCAGGCCTAAGTCTCCATTCACACCTATGCATGTTGCTTTTGCAGTGCTTTTGCAGTGCTTTTTGTGGTGCTTGCTGCGTTTTTGACACATGTTTTTACCGTGATTTGTTTTTTTTGAGGGGGGGGTATTTTTATTTTATTTATTTTTTTACATTTCCTTTAACAACCAGCTATAAACAGTTTAAAAAATTAAAAATTGAAAAAGGCAAACCACAAATTGCGTCAAAATGGCAGTAAAAACATGGTACTTGCGTTTTGGATGCAGGTCTATTGAATGGAATTAAAGAAAAGATTTTTAAACATCCTGCACCATGAAGCACGTCTTTTCTTCCCCTACCAACATGCTCCAATAACACAGCCTGAGGTTGATTATACCCCTGGGAGGAATCTGCAGGTTCCTAGTTTGATATCTCCAGACTGTGAGCAGAGGAGGAGATTGGAAAGCCGTGTAATCAGCTGAGGAGTGTTTGTTTGCAGAGCCTGCTAAGATCCCCATGTTAGGGATCCTACAGATCTGGTAAGGAGCCATCTCTTACATTGATTTGGGGGAATTGCAGTGAGGACGATCCCTACACCTTTCTTTCCATCTGCCAGGGGAATCCATCCACAGTGTAGTCTTTCTATTTTTTGTGTTCATTGAGAAGGACATTTATTTAAAATTATACAGTATATATATTGTGTGGAATCCGTCAATTTTTTCCAATCTTTTTCATTGAATTCTATTACATGCAAAACGCTGCTTTTTGTGGGTAAAAAAGTCCCCGACCGTTTCCAAAAATGCAGAGGCACAAAAAAGCATTGATGTGAAGGTGTTCCATAGGAAACCATGTTAAAAAAAAATTCCCTTCATTTCTGCAAAATGCAAAATGCATCAAAAAAAGCATTAGTGTGAATGGAGCCTTAATGAACCTTTTATCTGAATAAACAAATGAAACAACTGGTTTCACCCAAATATATAATTTTTTAAAGGGTTTCCACTTGCTCAGCCAAATTGGTATAATGCCTACTTTTTTTTATATATGTTACATGTCCTCATTTACATAGCAAAATGTAAAAAAGAAAAATGTAAAAAATGCAGCTTACCTTTTTTAGATGCTTTTTTTGGAAGTTCCAGGGATGAAAATTTGAATTAGTTCTCTTTGTTATGAGAGAGGCTGGGACGCTGTTTTGACCCTGTCTGTTGGCAGATCAATCATCACTTGTATTATA
This sequence comes from Rana kukunoris, assembly GCA_029574335.1. NCBI lineage: Eukaryota > Metazoa > Chordata > Amphibia > Anura > Ranidae > Rana > Rana kukunoris. The sequence continues at coordinate 315,672,924 of CM056053.1, forward strand.
TTTGAACACTGTCTGTCTAGCAAAGGTTAAGGGTTTAAGATTTGCACTTCTCCATTGTATGTAAAGTTTTTATCTTGCCACCTGGGCTCCATTGGGGAAGATTTCTCTTTGTTTTGTCAGGTAGGTGTCACCAGAGCATGTGCCTCCAGTGAAATATTTCCTCTCCGTTTTTGTTTTGTTGACAACCTACAACTCTGGGTTTTATATTACTTTTAGTCCAAGTGCCATTAGTGCCCAGGACAAATAGAGAGGATAAGTCTTCCAATGTCATGGACATCAATAAACACCCAAAGCTTTTAATTATTTGCCACTTGGAAATATTCATCACCGCATCAATCACAATTTAAAAAAACACGTTTTGGCTTAGATACAGTTTAACTACCGGTAACTATTGAACTACTGATTTTTTTTTATTAAATGTTTAAATATGTTTAACTGCTTAAGGACCAGCTACAGTATATATACTGCAGCAGAATGGCACGGACAGGCATATAGACGTATTGGTACATTCCCTTTAAGATGCTGTCGTGTGGTCGCCCGTGCTCGCGACCCTGCCGCCTTCCCCAAGAGTTGGACCGCGGGTCCCGCGGACTCGATCGCCACCGGCATCCCTGTGATCGCCTCACGGAGGGATAGAGCAGGGATATGCTTGTGTAAACAAGCATCTTCCCGCTCTGCCTAGTGACAATGACACTGATCTCTGCTCCGTGTACTCAGAGCGGAGATCAGTGTCATGTGACACACAGCCCATCCCCCTACAGTAAGAAACACTCAATAGGGAACACTTAACCCCTACAGCACCCCCTAGTGTTAACACCGCCAGTGTCATTTTCACAGTTACCAGTGCATTTTTTTAGCACTGATAGCTGAAAAATGACAATAGTCCCAACAATGTGCCAAAAGTGTCCAATGTGTCTGTAAGAGTGGTTATGCTTTAATTGCTTTACCTCACAAGGTAGCAGTGTAGTAAAATATTTAGGGCTGTTACTGATCAAAATTTTTGTGTTCGATTAATCATTTTTATTTTACTCGATTAATCGACGAATTTTCATTAATTATAACGCACATACAGATCCAACTACTTTTAACTACTTTTAGCTGATGTCCTTGCAGGCTGATTCCCAATGCAGCTGCCAACAGCAGGATACAAAAAACACACAAAGGCAGCGCTCGATGGGAATAGCATTAGAACTTTTATAATCTTCAAGTAGGTAACAAACTAAATATTGCACTGGAGATAAAATCGATGTAGCTACATAAACTGTAAAAATGGTGCGAGTAATACCAAATGGTACCAAAAGCAGTCATAAAAATATGTATCCAAGTATGATACTGGTATAAAAGTGTGTACAACAATACCACTGCTGAATCCAGATGAGGAGAGGTTAACATCAGTCCGTCGGCATGTAGCTGTCCCATAAAGGGAACTATCACAACTCCCAGTGGATGGTTGTAAAATCCCAGATTGATAAAAGGAAGTGATAGAGGGAAGTGTAACAGCCCTTGCGTGTGGGAGATAGTAAGTTCCGCCACCATGCAGATATGAAGGCAAAGCTAAGGAGCCCTTCAGATGGACACAGCAAGCCCCACCGGTGTCCGTGGTGTTACTGGATCTCGGACGGAACTCCCTGAAGGCCCAGAAGCCGGCGGAGAGGCGAGTACCAATTAAAATAATTTTAATCGATCAAAAATATTTTGATCGATCAAAAAAATTAAAGATTAATCGATTAATTAAAAGTTAATTTGCACAGCCCTAAAAATATTCTAGGCATTTAAAAAAGGACTGTTTTAATATCTTGCTATTAACATTACAATTTATAATTTCTAAAGGCTAAAGAAACAGTATTTATTTATAAAGTGTGATATGGGGTGATTAAGCTCAATTTTTGTTTTTTTCAAAAAGCCATGTCAATCTGAAGTGTGGCTAAAGGCTTGTCAACCCACTTTTATTAAAAAATGAAAAGAAATGTCCACAGGCACAGTTGCCCATGCAGGGGTTCTTCTCCGGCAAAAAAAACAAATAATAGATAATACAAAGCCAACTGGCTCTCTTGTCATCAGCAGACCCAGTTTTATGGCCCTCCTGGCTGACTCAGCCTTAGTTACAACACTTTGCTGTGTGGGCCCACTCCTGTGATCTAGATAGGGCATTTCCTGGCACTCGGGTCTCTCTCACTACTGTATGCCTGAAACTTCCAGACACGGTCCAGTCATCAGGACAAGCTAGTTGCTCTCTGTCCCAGCCCTATGGGTAACAAACCTCTCCAGAGCCTCATCTCCCAAATGGATCTCCTCTTCTGGTTATAGGACACACCTATCTTCCATATAATGAATGTTCACACCTGTACACTCACACAGCTTACAGGTCTCCAGGAAGACCTGCATACAGGATTAAAGGCTTAATCCGAATCAAGACACTTTGAGGCCTTCAAGCTCCAGGCCTTGATCTGGGATTACAAAACACAGAGAAAGCATAAAGAGTAGTTTTCTCTACTCATAATAAATATAATGTAACTGGAGCTTTACACTCTGCATTGATTTGAATCCTGTGTGTCTTCTGCCTAACTTCAGAAGGTGACAGGGCATAGCATTGTCACATACCCTCCATTTGTTTTGGCCGGGAGGGCAGAACACCTGCACCCATCACTTCAGTTGGGACACCTCTGTGCTAGTCATCAGTAATGCTGTTCTTTACACTAAGCTTTCCCACTCTTCTCATAGCATTCCTGGGCTTATCCTTCCTTTCTAAGAGTGCTCTTTATCCCTGACACTTGCACCAGCTTTACTGGTATTCTGTTGCAGTTACCATCTGCAACCAAAATCTGCAAAATCTGCAACCAAAATCCCAGCCAGAATCCCTGCTGTTGCTGTTTTCACCCTGGGCCCTTTCTTCTCATGAGATCTATTAAGTGAAGCAGTATATGAGCCCTTTACCGACCACTACTCAGCCACACATTAAACTGCACCAGCAGGACTACTCCTCATTAGTGTTGCTCACGAATATTCGAATTGCGAATATTCGCTACGAATATTGCATATTCGAGTATTCGCGAATATCGCGAATATTGCGGCGAATATTCGCTATTTCGAATATTCGAATGTTTTAATTTTTTTTTTGGAACAGATCACATCCTAGAGATCCCCATCGACGTCTAAAAGCATTGCTGGTATGATTAGAGACCTTGGGCCGAGTAGCTGCAGCGCTCATTTTATATTGCCGAAAAATCGCAATGCGATTATTCGGCAAATAGCGATATCGCGCGATTATTTTATATTGTAATATATCACGAATATTCTGAGCCAATCAGAGTACTCCATTCCGCATTTCTCGAAATTTCGAAATTATTTTGTATTGTAATATATCACGAATATTCTGAGCCAATCAGAGTGCTCCTTCCGCATTTCTCGAATATTCGCAATTATTTTGTATTGTAATATATCACGAATATTCTGAGCCAATCAGAGTGCTCCTTCCGCATTTGCCGAATATTCGCAATTATTGTGTATTGTAATATATCACGAATATTCTGAGCCAATCAGAGTGCTCCATTCCGCATTTCTCGAATATTCGCAATTATTGTGTATTGTAATATATCACGAATATTCTGAGCCAATCAGAGTGCTCCATTCCGCATTTCTCGAATATTCGCAATTATTGTGTATTGTAATATATCACGAATATTCTGAGCCAATCAGAGTGCTCCTTCCGCATTTCTCGAATATTCGCAATTATTGTGTATTGTAATATATCACGAATATTCTGAGCCAATCAGAGTGCTCCTTCCGCATTTATCGAATATTCGCAATTATTTTATATTGTAATATATCACGAATATTCTGTGCCAATCAGAGTGCTCCATTCCGCATTTCTCGAATATTCGCAATTCGCATGCGCAATTCGCAATCGCAATTCGCATTCGCGATAGCGAAAATTCGCAATCATTTCATTTCGAAAATATATCACGAATATTCGTATTTAGCGAATATCTGTCGAATATTCGACTATATATTCGAGATATATCGCGAATACGAATATGGCATATTCTGCTCAACACTACTCCTCATTACCACATCTGGCAGAAAGATCTCCTGATTAGGGATGAGCCGAACATACCCGCGTTCGGTTTGCACCAGAACCGTCGAACAGACAGTGGGTTCACGTGAACATTTAGAACCCCATTGACTCGAACGTTTAAAGTAAAAAACACTAATTTTAAAGACCAATATTCAAGTTATTGTTGGAAAACGTCTTTGAGAACCTGGGTCTTGCGCCAGGGAACATGTATCAATGTTTTTTTTTTTTTTTTTTAAACTGTATTTTTTTCTGGAGCAGCGATTTTAATGATGCTTAAAGTGAAAAAAAAAAATCTGTTTAAATATCATACCTGCTGTGTGTCTATAGTAGTGGCATATGTTTAGAAATGTCCCTGCACAACATGAGATTACTCTCAGAAAAAAGTAATTTAATACTGCTTGCGGCTTCAAAGTAATGTTTGGTCCCTGCAATATGGATAAAAATCATGGAAAAAAAAATAGCATGAGTTTCCCCGCCACCACTCCCCCCAGGTCTTTACAAGACCCAGTGCCGATCCTGAACTCCCTGGGCCCTAAGCAAAATCTGATGACAGTGACATGTCACATTAAAGAAAGTTGAGAAGTGGGGGGAGGGGGTGTTCTGCTGTTGGAAATGACTCAGCCAGCGAGTTTAGAAGCCGGGTGAGGGTGCAAAAATGACTTCTCGCCAGGCAGGGCCTCTCGTAATTTTGGAGGCCCTTTGCAGCTTTGCGTGGCCCTAAGCGGCTTGCATAGTGCGCCTATAGGGAGGATTGGCCCTGACAAGACCCTATGGCCCTATATACTTTAAACAGCAGTATACAGGTGGTGCAAACAAGACAAGGACTGTAGGTTTGTTACGTAGAATCTGAACCATGTCATACTTTGCTGGTGCATATTGCACAATTTCCTAAAGAGACCCTCAACAAACTACATGACACTTGTGCCTGGTGATGAGGCCATTGATGTTCCAGTGGTGGCCCGTGAGCCTGTGGCCATACAGGCTTGGCCCCCCAAAGCACACGTGCTGTGTGGCAACAATATGTCAAATTTTTTAGGGGTGGTGGGGGGCCATTACAATGGCAAATCTTGGCTCAATCAATTATTTTTTGTGAAAGAAAAATTTTAGAAAAAAGGGGTGTTGCCATCCGGGGCCCCCTTTGAACAAATTCTGTGAAGAACTCCTGTTCTCTGAAAGCCTCCATTATTTCTGCAAGTCAAAATTTAGCTCACTTACAGTAAATGCTTTTTACGTGCAAATAAACAGGACACGTGCACTTACAGTAAATGCTTTTACGTGCTATTAAAGAGCAAACTTGCACTTACAGTAAATGTGTTTACGTGCTACTAAAGAGCAAACTTGCACTTACAGTAAATGCTTTTACGTGCTATTAAAGAGCAAACTTGCACTTACAGTAAATGCGTTTACGTGCTACTAAAGAGCAAACTTGCACTTACAGTAAATGCTTTTACGTGCTATTAAAGAGCAAACTTGCACTTACAGTAAGTGCTTTTATGTGCAAATAAACAGGACACGTGCACTTAGAGTAAATGCTTTTACGTGCTATTAAAGAGCAAACTTGCACTTACAGTAAATGCGTTTACGTGCTACTAAAGAGCAAACTTGCACTTACAGTAAATGCTTTTATGTGCTTTTAAAGAGCAAACTTGCACTTACAGTAAATGCTTTTACGTGCAAATAAACAGGACACGTGCACTTACAGTAAATGATTTTACGTGCTATTAAACAGCAAACATGCACTTACAGTAAATGTGTGTACGTGCGATTAAACAACAAACATGCACTTACAGTAAATGCGTTTACGTGCTACTAAAGAGCAAACTTGCACTTACAGTAAATGTGTTTACGTGCTTCTAAAGAGCAAACTTGCATTATCAGTAAATGCGCTTATGTGTGATTAAACAGCAAACGTGCACTTACAGTAAATGTGTTTACGTGCGATTAAACAGCAAACGTGCACTTACAGTAAATGCTTTTATGTGCTATTAAAGAGTAAACTTGCACTTACAGTAAATGCGTTTACACGCTTATTAAAGAGCAAACTTGCACTTACAGTAAATGCTTTTACGTGCAAATAAACAAGACACGTGCACTTACAGTAAATGCTTTTACGTGCTATTAAACAGCAAACATGCACTTACAGTAAATGCGTTTACGTGCGATTAAACAGAAAACATGCACTTACAGTAAATGCGTTTACGTGCTACGAAAGAGCAAACTTGCACTTACAGTAAATGAGTTTACATGCTACTAAAGAGCAAACTTGCACTTACAGTAAATGTGCTTACGTGCAATTAAACAGCAAACATGCACTTACAGTAAATGCGTTTACGTGCGATTAAACAGCAAATGTGCACTTACTGTAAATGCGTTTACGTGCTACTAAAGAGCAAACTTGCACTTACAGTAAATGCGCTTATGTGCGATTAAACAGCAAATGTGCACTTACAGTAAATGCGTTTACGTGTGATTAAACAGCAAACGTGCACTTACAGTAAATGCATTTGCGCGCGATTAAACAGCAAACGTGCACTTACAGTAAATGCGTTTACGTGCGATTAATCAGAAAACTTGCACTTAAAGCAAATGTGCTTAGGTGCAAATAAACAGTTAGAGCACTGCAGCTATGCACAATCTCCTGCCTGACAAATAAACAGGACAAGTGCAGTAACACCCAGTACGTTTAGGTTTAAACTAAACAGCACACAGGCAATACTTTAGAGCACTGCAGCTATGCACAATCTCCTGCCTGACAAAAGGAATAGCAGATCTAGCTAAGCTATACAGTGTATAAATATATGTACAACTCCTAGGGCGCCAGGGTAGGGAGGACCACTATTTGTCTTTAGGCTGGGTCCAGAGGCACAGGTGTAAGAAATAGGTGGAGTGGCGCCACAAAAATCTCCACCTCCGCCCCCTCCATCGTATACACGTACAGGACAAAGGGGTGGAGTCAGGGGGGAGCCAATGGGGGCAGAAAAATTAGGTTTTGCCTAGGGTGTCAAAAATCCTTGCACCAGCCCTGGCAGGGAATACCTTTTCCCTGAGATTGGTGCACACTCTGTGATCGGGACAAGGGACGTGCTGCGGTGGACATTTTAGAGATCGCTGAGGGAGAAGGAGACATGTCCCTCAATCGCAAGCTGGAACAGGATCGCGGCTGTAAAAGGTACCTCTCCATGCATGATGCTGCTGTGTGACTGTGCGGGGGCTATTTTGGGGGGTGAGGGCTGCTTCAAAGGTTTTGTATGCCGATTACCCTGCGGGATGAGTAGAGCTTCCGGTCTCCCTGTCCCTCACATACAGCTCCAGAACCAGATGTCGAGACCTGTTCTGAGTGGAACCTGTCCTGTTAAACCGCTGTATGGTCTTGGGCACTGTGCTGCAGCTCAGTTGTAGGATATTGGAAATCTTCTTATAGTCTAGGCCATCATTATGTATTCTCTTTTTTTTGATCCTCAGAGAGTTCTTTGTCATGAGGTTCCATGTTGAACTTCCAGGGAAAATGGGCAATTTGGACATTTTCACTTAGGTGTGTACTCACTTTTGTTGCCAGCGGTTTAGACATTAATAGCTGCATGTTGAGTTATTTTGAGGGGACAGCAAATGTACACTGTTATACAAGCTGTACACTCACTACTTTACACTGTAGCAAAGTGTAATTTCTTCAGTGTTGTCACATGAAATATATAATAAAATATTTACAAAAATGTGAGATACCGTATACTTACCTGCTCTTTGCAGTGGTTTTGAACAGAGCAGCCCGGATCCTCCTCTTCTCGAGTCCCTTGCCGACACACATAGCTCCTGCCTCCTACCGAGTATCTCCATAGCAAGCAGCTTTGCCTCACCCCCTCTCTCTCCTCATTGGCTCGCTAAATTTGATTGACAGCAGAGGGAGCCAATGTGACGTGCTGCTGTCTCAGCCAACATCTCTGAGATGCGGCTTAGGTAAGTATTAGGGGGGCCTGCACACAAAAGAATTTTATCTTAATGCATAGAATGTAATAAGATAAAAAACTTTAGAACCAATTTAAGCGATTACTGGGTTCAATAAATAAAGCAAACACATTTAAACAATAAGACTATTTGGAGTCTAATAAGCAAAAAACTGAGAGAACAACATTAATTGCTAGAGAACAGGGCATAACGGGACTTTAAATGGGGCAAGGACATAGTCGTGCCTGTATCCCTATTAGGTTAAAAGGAGGAGAGCTAGCAAAGTTATACAGCGGCAGGTCGGCTCTGCTGGGAAAGATCACGTACTGTAGCTATACGTCATCTCGTCAAGCAGCCAATAGAGACACGCACGCCCCTAGTAATCCAATGCATTTTTATAGCACTGATCGCTATAAAAATGCCAATGGTCCCAAAAATGTGTCAAAAGTGTCCGAAGTGTCTGCCATAATGTTGCAGTACCAAAAAAAAACGCTGATTGCCGCCATTACTAGTAAATTTTGTTTTTATAAAAATGCCATAAAACTACCCCCTATTTTATAAACGCTATAACTTTTGCGCAAACCAATCAATAAACGCTTATTGCGTTTTTTTTTATGAAAAATATGTAGAATACATATCGTCCCTGCACAAAATGACATTACTACAAGAAAAAAGTCATTTAAAACCGCTTGTGCCTTTAATGTAATGTCTGGTCCCTGCAATATGGATAAAAATCATTGAGAAAATAGGTCATTACCAGCCCCTTTGGCACCATTTATGCTTTGAACAGCAGTATACAGGCTGTGCAAACAAGACAGGGACTGTAGGTTTGTTGTTAAGTATAATCTGTTTGTAATTTTAAACTGGTACTTTTTTAAAGTGTAGCTCCAGCCAAAAAATCTATTTTTAAGCTTTTTAGAAAACATAGAGATGGGTTATCACCCCTGAAACATTTGTTTTGCTGTCTCTGCGTATCTGTTTAGAAGATTGCACCTCACTTTCTGTCCCAATGACAAATGTTTTTTTGACAATTTGTTTTTTTAGTGAGACAAGGATTGGTGATAAAGCATCAGTGGACAGGAGACACCTCTTACAGAGGAGAATGTCCTTTCCTAGGGGTAAATTTCCTCTCACTTCCTGTTGTCTCCTTCCGTTTGCAAAAGTTGGATGTTTGAAAGTAGAGCCCTGCCGTATATACTCTGCAGAAATTTGGACCCTAGATGTTGGTGCTGCCGCAACACTGTAAGCCCTCACAGTTAGTCTTGGTGGGGGGCGCTGGAACACCCTGCTGTGAACTATTATATCAAGAACTGTAATTACATGCCATTGTTGAACAGTGGTAGAAAAATTGGGCCTTTGGTGCTGGCGCTGGTGCCACAACACTGTAAGTCCTCACAGTTACTCTTGGTGGGTGCAGTTGTAATTACATGCCCCTGTTGAACAGGGCCAGAAGAATTGGGCCTTAGGCACTGGTTCCACAACACAGCAACCCCTCACATATACTCTAGTTGGAGCGCACTAATGAGCCCTGCTGCAAAGTATTGCATCAAAAATTGTAATTACACACCCCTGTTAAACATGGGCAGAAAAATTGGGCCTTATGCACTGGTGCTGGTGCCACAACACTGCAACCCCTCACAAATACTCTAGTTGGAGTGCAGGAATGAGCCCTGCTGCAAAGTATTGCATCAAAAATTGCAATTACACGCCCCTGTTAAACAGGGGCAGAAAAAAATGGGTCTTAGGTAGGGTTGAGCAAACCCAAACTGTAAAGTTCGGGTTCATACCGAACTTTATTTTTTTTTGACCCGGACCCGAACCCAAACAATTTTCTGAAAGTTTGGGTTCGGGTTCGGTGTTCGGCTATGTAACGGCGCGTTGCAGGGCAGCCAATCTGCATTTATTTTACTTGTGTGACTTGGAAACCATCACAGCCATGCCTACTAATGGCATGACTGTGATTGGCCAGTGCAGCATGTGACCGAGCATGTGAACCAGCCTCTATATAAGCTAGAGGCACACAGCACAGCTCGTCACTCTGCTTTAGCTAGGGTAGGGAAAGGCTTCCGCTGCTCTCAGGGACATATTTAGATAGGATTGTCCTGCTTCAGAAATCGAATTACAATACTCAGCGATCGATCTACATAGCATTAGCTACATTAGGGAAAGGTTCCTGATTGTGCTTTTAGAGAGAGAATTTGTTAGGATTCAGTCCTACTTCACAAATCTAATAGCAGCAGCACTGCATATGTTCCTGTCAGATACTCTGCATATTGAACCAGCAATGCATATGTTCCTGTGAAATACTCTGCATATTGCACCAGCACTGCATATGTTCCTGTAACATACTCTGCATTAGCTACTATAGGGAAAGGTTCCTGATTGTGCTTATAGGAAGAGAATTAGTTAGGAGTCAGTCCTACTTCACAAATCTAATAGCAGCAGCACTGCATATGTTCCTGTCAGATACTCTGCATATTGCACCGGCAATGCATATGTTCCTGTAAGATACTCTGCATATTGCACCAGCAATGCATATGTTCCTGTGAGATACTCTGCATATTACACCAGGATTACATATGTTCCTGTCAGATACTCTGCATATTGCACAAGCACTGCATATGTTCCTGTCAGATACTCTGCATATTGCACCAGCACTACATATGTTCCTGTAACATACTCTGCAGTAGCTACTGTAGGGAAAGAGTCAGTCCTACTTCACAAATCTAATTGCACCAGAATAGTGTCCCATCATTGGTATCATTGGCAGGAATAATGTCCCATCATTTGTGTCAGTGGGAGAAATAGTGCCCCATCATTGGTGTCAGTGGGAGGAATAGTGTCCCATCATTGGTATCATTGGCAGGAATAGTGTCCCATCATTAGTGTCAGTGGGAGAAATAGTGCCGCATCATTGGTATCAGTGGGAGGGATTGTGTCCCATCATTGGTATCATTGGCAAGAATAGTGTCCCATCATTTGTGTCAGTGGGAGAAATAGTATACTTGCCATGCTCTTACCAACATTTTGCTGCCATTTGCAGCCCTCTAGCCCTTTCCCTTCGTTTTTTAGAGACATTTTAGTAGTCAAAAATGTGGGTCCCAATTGACTTCAATGGGGTTCGGGTCAAGTTCGGGTCCCGAACCCAGACCTTTTTCCGAAGTTCGGCTGAACCCGAACATCCAGGTGTTCGCTTAACCCAAGACTCTTAGGCACTGGTGGCGGTGCCCAGAACAAAAACATTTCTTACAAGCTATCAGCATGATCATTGAGGAGAAAAGGGATAGTCACTCAGCATAACAGGATAGTCACTCAGCATCAGCATTGGCAGTCTTGAGATCTGACATTTCAAAATAAGTTATTCAGTTACATCAGCATCAGGTGCTTGCTAGCTGATGGTGATCCATTCATTCATTTTTATGAAGGTCAGTCGATCGACCGAGTCAGTGTGATCTGTTACAAAGCCTCCAGCAGCACTGATTGTGCATTCCGAAAGAACACTGGATGTAGGACAGGCTAGTAACTCAATTGCATACTGTGCAAGCTCTGGCCAATGATACATCCCAGTAAGTCAGAGGATTTTCAGTGGGAAAGGTGTCCAAGTCTGATCTTGCCCCTAGGTATTTCCGCACCATGTAAAACAGACGCTGGTGATGGTTGCTGGAACCGGATGTCATCACATCGGTCAGATGGCCACCTTCTCCACTGCTCCTTCTGTGAAGCCTCAGCAACACATTGTCCAGGACTAGGATTTTGTAACCTCTCAGTCTCTGGGAATGCAGTGCACAGACCTTTCTGCAAGGCCTCCCGAAGATGTTTCATCTTCTACTACCTCTGCGCCAGCAAGATAAGGTCCGCAACCTTACCCTTGTAACGTGGATCAAGGAGGGTTGCCAGCCAGTAATGACCCCTCTCCTTGATAGCATGAATACAAGAATCCTTCCTCAGGCTTTGCAGGATCAGGGAGGCCATACAGCGTAGATTTGCTGAGGCATTCAGTGCAAAGTCCTCTGGGTCTCTGAGCATGTCATGATCCGCAGCCACCTCGTCCCAGCCACGTACAAGTCCATGGGTTTCTTGGGACTGTAATTGATCCCTTGAAGACTGCTGCTGATGCTGAATGCTAGGCTCCACCTCCATGCTGACAAAATCCTTATCCTCCTCCTCTTTGTTCTCTTCCTGTGTGATAGGCGGGAAAGCAGAAACACTGTGGTGCAGTAAGTAGCACTTTCGTCTGGCAGCAAAAGAATCACTGGTTCGAATCCCGACCACGACACCATCTGCCTGGAGTTTGCATGTTCTCCCTGTGTCTGCATGGGTTTCCTCGGGTACTCCGGTTTCCTCCCACACTCCAAAGACATGCGGGTAGGTAAATTGGATCTCATCCAAATTGGCCCAGTATATATGTATATATGTGTGTATGACTGTGTGTCCCTAGCGTGTCAAGATCCTACGGGGTAAAAATGACTGCACCAGCCAAGCAGACACTGGCTGGAAAAAAGCGCCCAGAGGCGATTCAGTTCGCATGCGTTGCGCTATACAAGTCATTCATTCATTCACTGTCTGGATAAAGGGGGCCTTGAGAGGTAAGGAAGTCCTCCTCTTCCTCCCTCTGTTCTGCCTCAAGGGCCCTGTCCATTATTCCATGCAGTGTGTGCTCCAAAAGGTGGATAAGAGGGACAGTGTCACCGATGCATGCACTGTCACTGCTCACCATCTTTGTGGCCTCCTCAAATGGTGATAGGACAGTGCATGCATCCCTGATCTTGGCCCACTGGCGTGGGGGGAAAAACTAAGCTTCCCTGACCCTGTCCTGGTGCCATATTGACACAGATACTCATTGATGACCCTCTGATGCATGTGCAGCCGCTGCAGCATGGCCAACGTAGAGTTCCACCTGGTGAGCATGTCACAGATAGGCTCTTCTTATGCAGGTTGTATTCCTTTTGGAGGTCTGCCAGCCGAGCACTGGCATTATATAACCGTCGGAAATGCACACAGAGTTTCCTGGCCTGCTTCAGGACATCCTGTAAGCCTGGGTACCTGCCCAAGAACGGCTGCACCACCAAGTTGAGCAAAACAGGGCACATGGGTCAGTTGTCCCTGTTGCAGGGCGGAGAGGAGGTTAGTGCCATTTTCGCAAACCACTATTCCTGGCTTAAGCTGGCGTGGCGTCAACCACCTCTGAGCCTGCCCCTGCAGAGCTGACAGAACCTCTGACTTATCAGCAAGTATTTTCACTTGGTGTACTGTGTCCTTTGCACAGTGTGCACCCAAAGCCACGTGAATACAATTGCTGTTGTTCCCGTATTAATACCATAGGAAATGACTGATCAGCAAGTATTGTCAGTATTTGTGCAGCTACATCTCTCTGCAGGCCATTAGTATGTCTGTGTTACGTACCTGGATACCAGAGTCTGATGCAGGGTAGCCTCTCTTACGACCCTGGTTCGCGAGCCACTGAAGTGGGAACAGCGGACTCGGAGCACAGGGGGGTAGGAGTGCCGGGGTGATGTAGAGTAGAAGCAGATGGGCGAATACCTCTGATGTGAAGACGTGGGAGATGCTGAGGACGCTGAAGCGGAGGAAGGGTCAGCGACCCGCACGGAAGCTGCGACTACTGCGGCACGAGCTGGGAAAGTAAGTTGGTGGAATGGACATCAACTGGAACAGCAGGGTCTGACAAGCCGGGTCATAACAGGTAAGCAGAAGGTATACAGGCAGATGGCTGAAGAGTAGTCGGTGAAGCAAGCAGGTAGGTCTGGCAACGAGAGTTCAATCAGGCGGATGGTCAAACAGGAGCCGGGTCAGAGGGTTGGAGAGGTATGGATGGTCAGGCAAGCCAAAGTCAGAGTTCAAACGGGTATTCCAGACAGGTAATCAGAGTACAGGTCTCAGGTAGGGATAAGGCATAAACTGCAGATCAGGCAGCAATGAGCTGCAAACAAACACAGGTTTTAAAGTGTCCGTTTGGCGCCAGAGCCGTTCACGTGCACGCGCGCGCTCCCGGGATGCGTGGCTGTGATCCAGGGACATGGAGGAGGAAGGCTGCATGGAGGAGGTAAGTCCCTGACAGTCTGGAAGGACAACAAGGAGAGGCAGAGAGTCAAAAGCCGATAAAATAGGCAAGCAGGCTCTGTGTCTAGAGGCATCAGTGCTGCTGGTCGTGGAAACAGTGCATCCTCATCAGCACATGGCAGTGGGACACGCTCGTTCACAGTACACCAAGTGAAAATACTTGCTGATCAGTCACTGCCTGTGGTATTAATATGAGAACAACAGCAATTGTATTCACATGGCTTTAGGTGTACACTGTGCAGAGGACACAGTACACCAAGTTAAAATACTTGCAGATCCCTGCCTATGGTATTAATATGAGAACACCAGCAAATGTATTGACGTAGCTTTAGGTGCACACCATGCAGAGGACACAGTATACCAAGTGAAAATACTTGCTGATCAGTCACTGCCTGTGGTATTTATATGAGAACAACAGCAATTGTATTTATGTGGCTTTATGTGCACACTGTGCAGAGGACAAAGTACACCAAGTGAAAATACTTGCTGATCAGTCACTGCCTATGGTAGTAATATGACAACAACAGCAATTGTATTTATGTGTCTTTATTCCGCGTACACACAACCGTTATTCGGGTTCTAAAAAATGATTTTTTTTTATGTCATCAAAAACTATCATATGTTTGCTCCAGAGCATTTTTCACGATCTAAAAAATGGGCATTAAAAATGTCGAACATGCTATATTTTTTCACAACGTTTTTAATGTTGTCGTTTTTAAGGTTGTAAAAAATGGTCTTGTGTGGGCTTTAACGATGTGAAAAACCTGCGCATGCTCAGAAGCAAGTTATGAGACGGGAGCGCTCGTTCTGGTAAAACTACCTTTCGTAATGGAGTAAGCACATTCATCACGCAGTAACAGACTGAAAAGCGGAAATCGTCTTTTACTAACACAAAATCAGCTAAAGCAGCCCAAAGGGTGTATTAATATGACAACAACAGCAATTGTTGCTTTAGGTGCACACTGTGCAGAGGACACCGTACACCAAGTGAAAATACTTGCTGATCAGTCACTGCCTGTGGTAATAATTTGACAACAACAGCAATTGTATTCACATGGCTTTAGGTGCACACTGTGCAGAGGACACAGTACGCCAAGTGAAAATACTTGCTGATCAGTCGCTGCCGGTGGTATTAATATGACAACAACAGCAATTGTATTTATGTGGCTTTAGGTGCACACTGTGCAGAGGACACAGTACAACAAGTGAAAATACTTGCTGATCAGTCACTGCCTGTGGTATTAATATGACAACAGCAATTGTATTCACGTGGCTTTAGGTGCACACTGTGCAGAGGACACAGTAAAAGAAGTGAAAATACTTGCTGATCAGTCACTGCCTGTGGTATTAATATGAGAACACCAGCAAATGTATTGACGTAGCTTTAGGTGTACACTGTGCAGAGGACACAGTACACCAAGTGAAAATACTTGCTGATGATTAGGGATGAGCTTTGTGTTCGTCGAAATATGAACAAAAACTGAGAGACATAATTGGCCAAAGTCAGGGTGGCTTTGGCCAATTATGGCTCAGGGCTTTAGCACACACCCCACACTATAAAAAGCCGCCTGCTGGGCGGCCTTGTGTAGTGTGTTCCAGCGCTGGTTACAGATCAGACAGAGAGAGAGAGAGAGAGAGAGATTGTCTTTTTCTCTAGCTAGATTGAGCAGGCAGGCTAGTCAGTTAAATTTATAGTGTGTAGAGGATATATATACCGTATTATCGGCGTATACTGCACACTTCGTGGGTGCGCGATATACGCCGATAGCATACCTTGGAGGGCAAGGAGGGGGGCGAGCACCCGTCGGACATCACCGAGCCGTCATCTCCTCTCTGCTCTCACTCGGCTGTCACACACGCACAGTCCCACCTCCGTCACCAGCATTGGACCAGTGTTCTGTCTGTCACAGGAGATGGTCCAATGCCGATGGCGGAGGCGGGACTGTGCATGTGGAACGTGACAGCCGAGTGAGAGGAGATGATGGCTCTGTGATTTTTCCAGCGGGCGCTCGTCCCCCTCTGAGATATGTGAGGTCTCCATCACTTGGCACTGGCTCGGCGGCAGGTGGAGGTGTTTCGGTGGCGGCTTTTGTTCTGCAGGTCCCCTGTACGGACGAACAGCGCTCTCTGGGGGGTCACCCTGTGGAAGGGCTATGGGTCGTCCCGGCCAAGAAGAAAGTGGTCATGGGAGCGCTGCCCTATTATTGTAGCGGGGAGGTGGTGAGAGGGTTCGGCAGAGGGAAGGGGCTAAAAAAATAAATTAAAACTGTCAGATCACTTTTGGGGGTGAAAACTTCCCAGATCTCAGGATATATTGTCCCTGACAAGATATTTCTTGCTCTATTATCCTATAAATGCTGCTTGCATCTGTACTCTGTAAATTTGAAGCCGCTAGAATTTCAAGTTAGCAGAGGCAAATTTATTTAAATATACACCAGCTAATTTAGAATACTGCAATATACTGCCATTTAAACTGTTAAACTTAAACAATTGCACTAAAAACAAAGAAAATGCTCTTTATGAAAACTTGTATATTTATTGATTTGTTTCATTAAATAGGAAGTACAAAAAAGGTCAAATCTGCTATTAAGTCTATAAATACATTTTTTTTCAGAAAATTCCCTCTTAAAAATGGGGAGCGCGTTATACGCCGGCGCACGTTATACACCGATAAATACGGTACATCCCAGGAGTTGTACATATATTTATACACTGTATAGTTTAGTTAGATTAGTTCTTCCTCATCTGTCAGGCAGTTGATTGTGCTAGCTGCAGTGTTCTCACTCACGTGTTGTATTGCCTGTGTGCTCAGTGCACCTAAGCCCACTTGGGGTTTATAGTGCAGGTGTGCTAATTACTGTGCACCTAAGTCCACTTGGTTTATAGTGCAGGTGTTCTAATTACTGTGCACCTAAGCCCACTTGGTTTATAGTGCAGGTGGGCTAATTACTGTGCACCTAAGCTCACTTGGTTTTTAGTGCAAGTGTGCTAATTACTGTGCACCTAAGCCCACTTGGTTTATAGTGCAGGTGTGCTAATTACTGTACACCTAAGCCCACATGGTTTATAGTGCAAGTGTGCTACTTACTTTGCACCTAAAGGGACGAGGTGTGTGTACTGACTTTGTCCTCTGCAGGCCATTATAATGTCTGGAAGGACAACAAAGAGAGGCAGAGAGTCACACGGGCAAGCAGGCTCTGCATCTAGAGGCAACAGTGCTGGTGGTGGACACGGTGCATCCTCTTCAGCACGTGGCCATTGGACACAAGGCAGTAAGGTTGCGGACCTTATCTTGCTGTTGCCGAGGGAGCAGAAGATGAAACATCTTCGGGAGGCCTTGCAGAAAGGTCTGTGCAATGCGTTCCCAGAACCTGGGGGATTATCAAATCCTGGTCCTGGACAATGTATTGCTGAGGCTTCGGTGAGTCACAGAAGTAACGGTGGAGAAGGTGGCCGTCTGACTGATGCGGTCAGACAATTTTTTAGTCCGCAGCTCCAAGGTATGACCGGTTCCAGCAACATGGTGTGGGAATACCTAGGGGCAAGATCAGACTTGGACACCTTCCCCACAGAAAATCCTCTGGCTTACTGGGTCTTGAGGATGGATCACTGGCCAGAGCTTGCACAGTACGCAATTGAGCCACTGGCTTGTCCTGCATCCACTGTTCTTTCAGAACGCACATTCAGTGCTGCTGGAGGCTTTGTGACTGATCACAGGGTGCGCCTCTCCACCAACTCCGTCTATCGACTGACCTTCATAAAAATGAATCAGGCTTGGATCACCACCAGCTACCAAGCACCTGATGCTGATGTAACTGAATAATTTTTTGAAATGTCAGATCCCTTGGAGACTGCCTATGCTGATGCTGAGTGACTGTCCTGTTATGCTGCTGACTGAATATCCTTTTCCTCCTCAATGATCTTGCTGATAGCTAGTAAGAACATTGTTGGTTCTGGCCACCGCCACCAGTGCCTAAGGTCCAATTTTTCTGCCCCTGTTTAACAGGGGCGTATAATAACAATTTTTTATGCAATACTTTGCATGTGGCTCTTTGCTGCGCTCCAATTACAGTATCTGTGAGGGGTTGCAGTGTTGTACCTAAGGCCCAATTGTTCTGCCCCTGTTTATCAGGGGTGTGTAATAACAATTTTTGATACTTTGCAGCAGGGCTTATTAATGCGCTCCAACTAGTGTATCTGTAAGGGGTTGCAGTGTTGTGGCACCGCCACCAGTGCCTAAGGTCCAATTTTTCTGCCCCTGTTTAACAGGGGCATGTAATAACAATTTGTGATGCAATACTTTGCAGCAGGGCTTATTAATGCGCTCCAACTAGAGTATCTGTAAGGGGTTGCAGTGTTGTGGCACCACCAACAGTGCCTAAGGCCCAATTTTTCTGCCCATGTTTAACAGGGACGTGTATTAACAATTTTCGATGCAATACTTTGCAGCAGGGCTTATTAATGCGCTCCAACTACAGTATCTGTGAGGTGTTGCAGTGTTGTGGCAGCGCCACCAGTGCCTGAGGCCCAATTTTCCTGCCCATGCAATACTTTGCAGCAGGGCTTATTAATGCTCTCCAACTAGAATATCTGTACAGTGTTGCAGTGTTGTGGCACCGCCACCAGTGCCTAAGGCCCAATTTTCTGCCCCTGTTTAACAGGGGTGTATATTAACAATTTTTGATGCAATACTTTGCATGTGGCTCTTTGTTGCGCTCCAATTACAGTATCTGTGAGGGGTTGCAGTCTTGTGCCTAAAGCACAATTTTTCTGCCCATGTTTAACAGGGGCGTGTAATAACAATTTTTTTTAACACAATGTTTTTTATTAAGAGTTTCATATAAGCAATACAAGCAAAAGAATAAAAGAGAAAAGAGAACGTTTGATACACACGAAATACACAATATACTTAATATGCACAAAATACTTCATACTTCACGCGCAATAACTTGTCAGGAAGATGCCAAAAAAAGAAAAAGAGAAAAAAAACAAAAAAACAACAGTACCTAGTTATTATACTATCAACACAATTTTATAATTTCTTAGGCCAGATAGACCAACATTTGTCAAATCTATGACAGTGCAGAGAATTGATTGCAATCAACCGTTCGAACGTGTAGTTCCTATGAACTGCCCTAACAATATCAGATAGATTAGATAGAGTTATATTTGTTTTCCAAGTGCGCAGAATGGTCACCCTGGTTTCAATAAGGGCGTGGCCAACAACCTGCCTATGCTCCATGGGGAATCGGTCTACACCTATGTGGAGGATAGCCAATGCTGGAGAGGGCTGGGTCAATATTCCCGTCAAAGAGGAAATAAAGGAAAAGACTTGGTTCCATAGACTCCGTATATTCGGACATTGCCAAAACATATGTAAAAGATTACCAATTTGACCACATCCCCTCCAGCATTGTGGTGAAAGCGCCGGATAGTATGTTGCCATTCTGAATGGAGTATAGTGCCATCTATTGGCAATTTTTATAGTCATCTCCCAATGACCAACACAATGGGAGGCTCTGTGAATCTCTCTAAATGAGTCCTGCCATTGTGAGTCAGAAAAGGATATGGCAAGATCGGATTCCCATTTATCCATTGCAGTCGTCTTTTTGAAGGTCAGTTTGTCCTGTAAGAGGTTATAAAACAGCGCCGTACCTTTCTTTGAGTCGTCATTGTCAGAGTAAAAGTTCCATAGTCTGGGTGGCACGCGTATCTCTGGTTTAGTGTGTGATTTGAGGAAGTGCAGGATCCGTAGGCATGTGAACAATTTGCCATCTGGCAAATAATATTGCTCCATTGTTTGTGTTAGGGATTTGGGCTTGGGACCGTCATAGAAGTCTGATATGCATGTAATACCATGGTTCATTAAGTCCTTGGTAGATAGCGAAGAAATTTTAGCTTCCAACAGTGTTATTGGAAGTCTGTAGGTCAGTCGTGGGTTCCATGTTTTTTTCTATGTCCACCCAAAGTGGTGTTTCTGTGGTACTTGTCCAATGTTTCATTTGGTCTAATCTGACAGCCCATAGATAATCAGTCAGGTCTACCAACCCTGCCCCCCCCCACCTTTCTATGTGCAGTAAGGGTGGAACGAGGACACCTATCCTTTGTCTTTCCCCAGACATATTTCCAACCCATACTAGAGAGTCTGTTAAGGAACCTTTTAGGTATATGGACCGGCAACGTGCGGAATATATATAAAATTTGTGGTAGGATTATCATTTTATAGGCCGATATCCTTCCCATCCATGAGATTTCCTTTTTTGACATTTCCTTCAATTGGGATTCCAGTTTGCTCATTAGATTAATCATGTTTGTTTTAGCTAGGGTCGAGATGTTATTGGTTATGGTTATACCAAGGTATACAATACCTCTATCACTCCAGGAATACGGCAGTTGTTTTTGTAGAGAGGCACGTGTTGTGGGAGGTACACCCAAGTCTAGAATAAGGGATTTGCTAAAGTTCACTTTATAGTAGGAAATTTCTCCAAATTCCGTTAAGATGTTATGGGCATGATGCAGAGATTTATATGGATTGGTCAGTAGAAGGATAACATCGTCTGCAAAAAGGTTTATTGTATGGGCGCTAGCACCAAACTGGAAACCCATGATAGAAGGATGAGACCTAATTGATTCGGCTAAGGGTTCGATCATAAGATTGAATATAGTTGGTGAAAGGGGGCAACCTTGTCTGGTGCCATTAGTCAATGGGAAAATCTTGGACAGGAAGCCAGCCGAGTGCACCTGTGCAGACGGGCAGGAGTGTAGTGCTAATATAGCTGATAATATATGCCCTCTGAAACCAAATTTGGAAAGCACCATTTGCATATAGGTCCAATGGACCCTGTCGAACGCCTTCTCTGCGTCGATGGACAACAACAGAGAAGGCGTTCGACTAGACACAGCAGAATACAACACATTTACAATTCTCCGAGTAGCGTCGGAAGTTTGTCTCCCCCTCACAAACCCCATCTGGTCTCGTTGTATAAGCGATGGGATGACAGACATTAATCTTTTGGCCAGTAGTTTGGCATATACCTTAATGTCGGAATTGAGTAAAGAGATCGGCCGGAAGTTGGCTGGGGTAGTAGGGTCTTTGCCTGGTTTGGGCAATGTAACAATGTGTGCTTTTAACATTTCTTGGGGAAAGGATGCGGACTCTGCTGCAGAGGAAAATACCGGCAGCATATATGGAGTTAGCATGTGTTTAAATATTTTAAGGTACTCATTAGCAAAACCATCCGGTCCTGGAGATTTACCATTCGGGAGAGTATCTATGATTCGTTCAATTTCTGGGATCGAGAAGGGAGCGTTAAGGTGTTCAATTTGTTGTTCTGAAAGGGAAGGGAGATGTAGCTTCTGAAGGAATGAGTGTATTCCGTCTGCAGACGGCTGAGGCGTGTTGCTATCCTCTTTTAAGTTATACAATGAGCTGTAATAATCAGCAAAACGGTTTGCAATATCTTGTGGGTCAAGAATTTTGTGTTGTGTCTTGGGATGAATAAGAAAGGGTATTCTGGTTTTTGTGCGTACTGCTTTCAATCTGTTCGCCAGGTACTTGCCTGCTCTGTTAGCGTTAGCGTAGTAGTTCAGTTGTAAATGCCTCAGGTGTCTATCATATTGTTGAGAAAGATGTTCCCTTAACGATTCCCTGAGTGTGGCTAATTTACTCGTTAGACTCTGTGTGGGAGCTACTTTGTTCAGTGTTTCTGCTTCATGTATGTCTTTGAGTAAGGTATTGATTCTTTGGGTGAGGCGTTTATTTTCCTGAGCCCCTAATTGGATAAGAATTCCCCTCAAGTATGCCTTATGGGCATTCCAAAGCATAAAGGGATCTTGTACCGACCCTTTGTTGTCAAGGAAGACATTTTCAATATGCTGTGTTATTGTTTTATACGTATGTGGTTCTTGGAACAACCTCGGATTACAACGCCAGATTTGGGGAAAGAGGAGACACCCCTCTCCCGCACAGACATAGAAATTACTGCGTGGTCTGACCACGTTATGTCTTGTATCTTAGCAGAGTCTACACATTGAAGGAGCCATTTATCCGTCAGGAACATGTCTATTCGAGAGTATGAACGATGTCCATGAGAAAAGAACGTATAGTCTCTTTCATTGGCATGGTGACATCTCCACGTATCGAACAATTCCTCAGTGTGGAGTAGCGTTTGGAGTGATACTTTCCCCTTGGTCTGCCGAGTTGTGGTATCTATTGACAGGTCAGACACCAGATTGAAGTCCCCACATATTAGGGTGCTGCCATATTTCATAGAGTTAACTTTTTTCAATACTTTCCGTATAAAACGGAGCTGATGAGTATTTGGGGAGTATAGTGTGACAAATGTGTAGGGTTTGTTATTCAGGTCTCCAGTGACTATAATATATCTCCCTCCATCATCTAGAAAGGACTCTTTTAACTGGAACGTAACTGTTTTACTAATGGCCATTAGAACTCCGCCCTTTTTGTGGTCGGGCGTACAGGCAAGAAAGATGTGTGGGTAATTTTTATGAGAGCAGCGTGGAGCCTTGTCCCGTTGGAAGTGCGTCTCCTGTACGCAGAGCAAATCTGCTTTGTGTTTGCATGCTTCGGACCAAAGTGAGAATCTTTTCGCGGGGTGATTCAGACCCCGAGCGTTAATGGATATGCACTTGAGTTGCATTTGTAAGATAGAGTAAGTGGTAGAGCGCCATATTATAATGTGATTACTCACTGCGAGTCCGGTTTCACGAATGGCAGACTTAAACCTTGGTGTACAATGAATCACATAAGCGAAGGTCCTTCTTCTCTGCGGCCGGAAGTATCTTGATGTCCTGTGTGCATCATTGAGTGGAAGTGAAAAAGTGAACGAAAAAAGAAAGCTGAGAACAACAAAAAGAGAACAAACAGTCAACATATCGAACATAAGAAAAGGATCCTGAACTGATCCGAGTGCAGGAAAACTGCTGAATGTCACTAGTGGGGGTAGAGGGGATAAAGTAGGCAAGTAACAGACACTAATCCCCTGTCCCCGGAGAAGAGTCGGTTTTGTGAAGGGTTGGTTTATGAGTTTCCACCAGCTGCGGCCTACTTTTTCTTTTTATGTGATCGCTTGTGAGACACTATTTGCCACTCGCCATGTACGTATTGCGGGCTTGCGCTTGGCAGTTGTTCAGCCACTTCCGGCAGGATATTCCATTTTCTCAGGGCAATGATCCCCTCCTCCAGTGTGGAGATCACTGTCGTGGTCCCGTTGTGGGTAATGGAAAGGGTTGCTTGGTACCTCCACTTATGTATGATGTTGTGGTTTCGCAAAGCCTTGGTGATGGTCGCTAGATTGCGTCGCCTTTGCAACGTATGTTTGGAGAGGTCCGGCAGCAGCCTTATGCCAGCGTATTGAGAGGGGATATTATCTAGGTTACGGGAAGCCAGTAATATTTTTTCTTTAACATGATAGAAGTGCACTCTCAGGAGGACATCTCTTGGTGTTTCATCTGGAAGAAAGGACGGCTTGTGAACCCTGTGGATTCTGTCCACAATGAGGTCCTGTGCAGTCAGTTCTGGTACCAGAGTGGAGAACATGGTCTGGGCGAATTGCAGGAGTTGATTAGGAGGGACGGATTCCGGGACTCCGCGTAGTTTAAGGTTATTCCTCCTTGTCCTGTCCTCTAAATCTGCTATTTTATCTTTTATCCAAGCTATGTCTTCTCCCTGTGCAGCGTGGGCTTCCACCATTACGTTGTATAAGGCAGTGTAATCCTCCATCTTGTGTTCCACTCTGTCTACTTGTAATAAAAATCTTTAATTTGATGCTATAGCGCAACTGCCCCTATACCAGGCAGCTGCGCTCCGTGATTCCTCTTCCTCGCGTCACTTCCGGTGTGCGCGCCGTGCGTTCCAGCATGGAACGCGGAACTGTGATTAGAGGTTCTTCATGTCACTTCCGGGGCGCGCACCATGCGTTCCAGCGTGGAACGCGGAAGTGCGACTGCACCTCTCCTTCCCCGCGAATTGCGGGTATTTAAACGCCTAAGAATGACGGCAGGGTGTTCTGATATTTTGTTAGACACCCGCCGTCATGTTCTAGCAACCACGCACCTCGAGGATCCCCAAGATGCACTGCAGCCCCTGCACCACTCCAACCTGGTAACCTGACTTCAAATACCAGCTACGAATCCGAGGCTTCCTGCTTTGGTCACATTGTACCCTCTACGCCAGGACCGCTCCACCAGCCTGTACAGCTTAATTACCTGCTCAGAACTCTTACTCAAAGCCTGCAAAATCGCAAGTATTTGTGCTGGGAAGAGCACCTGCTTCAATGTCAGACCTTATTACTAACAGCTCATTATACTTCTGCTTGTAGCTGCATGTCTCGCCTGGGACACTTTGCTTTCATTTCCAGATGATGTGACATAACATTATCCATTTCTGTTCTTTAGCTTATTAATCCTGTTACTACTCAGATTGTGTGGGCTTTCGCTTTGCTGTATGTATCTGCTTCTACGGTACCTGGTTAATAGTACCCAGCTACGCTTATGCCGCAATAAGGTAGCATTTAGTCACTTGCATGAATTACTTTACGAGGTTGTGATGAACTAACCCTAACTTTCTGTGAAACTGAGAGTGAACTAGTGGTTTAACCTGAGAAACCTCTGCAACGTTAAACAGGTCTGATCCATCAGTACTGGCCTGGTGTAACGTGACACTACTCTGGCACCCAGGGCCTGCACTTCCTTATTGCAAGTATTAATCCCCCTCACGAGATCAGCATGTAATGAGGCCCTCAGAGACAGCAGCATTTCTTTTAGTGTTGTATCAGAAATAGGGGCATTAGTGGTCGGGAAGTCAGTAATGGGATCCCCCCCTGTCTGTCCCTGCGCTGCTGTAACGTTGTGAGGCCTGCTTACCTCCATCTAAAGCTCAGGCTGCGGCCTAGCAGGTGAGGCAGTCCTCTGCCTAGATTTCACCGGGCTTCTTGTGGTGGGGCTTGGGGTCCCAGAGGAGGATTCACTGTGGAGGACGGCAACTCCCGAGGGACCGGGTAACGTGTTGCCTCTGTGGTGTATCTGTTCTGCCGTCGGATCCGTCCGTGGATGCCGCGCGCCGCCGCCATGTTGGGGATCGGCAGCGAAATAGCTGTCCAGCTTGCGCGGCTGCTGTGGGTCTTTGCGGCGCCTTGTCATCCTCGAGGCGTGCTTCGGGGCCCGTACGATCCGATGGGGCTGCTTTGCAATGCGGATGGCGCTGGTGGGCTTCTGTGATGTTAGTTTTCTCCGGCGGACGAGCGGAGCTCTTTGACTATGCGGCCATCATGGAGCTCGGACGCCACGCCCCCCCCCCCCGTAATAACAATTTTTAATGCAATACTTTGCAGCAGGGCTTTTTAATGCACTCAAACTACAGTATCTGTGAGGTGTTGCAGTGTTGTGGCACCGCCACCAGTGCCTAAGGCCCAATTTTCCTGCCCCTGTTTAACAGGGGCGTGTAATAAAAAATGTTGATGCAATACTTTGCAGCAGGGCTTTTTAATGCGCTCCAACTAGTGTATCTGTGAGGGGTTGCAGTGTTGTGGCACCGCCACCAGTGCCTAAGGCCCAATTTTTCTTCCCCTGTTCTAGTATTTTTCTTTGTTTCATTCTTTTCTAATTTGGGTTCATTGTAGCTTTCTCCTAGGTTACCATAGTGTCATGTTTATTTTCCTGTACTAAATACTCATCATTGTCACTAATCTAGATTTGTTCTTTTAGGCAGCATTGATATAATAATAAGCCACACATTGTTGGATATCCAAAAATATTTATTGTTTTACATTTAAAATGTGTAATTTTTTCCCTCCAAAAATATCTATCTATATATATATATATATATATATATATATATATATATATATATATATATATATATATATATATATATATATTTTTTTTTTAATCAAGATAATATATTTTTGACTAGAAATATTTGTCAACATCAATTTATTTATTTTTTTGGTATTTTTTAAAAGAATATCTTTTTTTTTTTCTTAGATATCTTTTGTTTGTGTATTTTCTTTGAGAATAACAAAATTAAAAACATAACTGGTTAAAACGCATGAACAATGACCAACTTTTTGGCATTGGTTCATGCGTTTTAGCCAGAAAACTAGAGATTCCACAAAAAATAAAACAAAACATACATAGAAAAACAAGAATTTTTTTTTTTTTAAATCCTCCCCAGAACATCCATTAAATCCTTTAGTTTTCGCTCCACCGTTTTTTTTTTTCTTCTCATCTGTCCCAAGCAGATGTGGATGTCCTCAATTTGAGCCCTGCAGGACAACACCTCTCCAATTAACATCTGGGCGCTGTATGTGTCCAATCCACCACCAACAGCACGAATACCTCCTGAAATCTGTAAACAAACCATGTATTACAATTATGCAGGCCTACATCTATTACCTGAAGCTGTGCTGTATGACACTGACCTGATGTGGTGGCAGTTTCCACTTCCTGCACATCCCGCGGGGGTGGGGCTTGGGTCTGTGTGGGGTTTGTCTGCTCCAGTCTTGAAGCTTCATTGCGCCCTATGAGATTGTAAAAAAGGGAAACATGAATCAAAAAATTAGAGGCCTGAAAGAGGAATATGAATCATTCTTTTTATAAGGTGTGGTACAATTGTCTGTTTTTACAATCCTTCTAAGTTTAATACAGGATTGTATCCATTACCAAAGCTGCTACATTTCTCTATCTTTGGCCAAGTTTCCTACATGGAAAAACACCAAGTATCCACTGAATCACCTCTGTGTGACACCCTAACTAGGTTGTTCTTGTGGCCAACACTCAATGCTGATCCTGACCTCCCTGGGGCCCTAAGCAAAATGGCATGGCACATTAAAAATGAGAAGCGGGGGGCGCTGTCGACAGTGACATGTCACATTAAAGAAAGTTGAGAAGCGAGGGGAGGGGGTGTTCTGCTGTCGGAAATGACATCTTACATTAAATTGATAAGCAGGGGGTGCTGACTTCTTACCACTTCTCCCATGCAGTCAGCAAAGCGGGGTGAGGGGGCGAAAAACATTTCCTCTAGTAATTTGGGGGGCACTTTGCAGCTCTGCGGGGCCCTAAGCAGCTTGCATAGTGAGCCTATAGGACGGATCGGCCCTGCCAACACATGTGCCACTGAGTCCATATGTGTAACCAACTACTGAGCATACTCTCCTTTTACTGTATATTGACTTAAGTTGTATTATTTAAATCTATAAAAAATGAGTCTAACATAAATAGATCATAAATAGAATGAACGGCGACATATACGACCAATTATTATGCCCACAAACATGAACCTTGACATCTATTCTTGAACTGTATATATACAACCTGAAAGAAAAAGCACATGCCGCACAATAATAAAAACAAATAATCAGAGTACACATGAAAATTACTTACTTCTTCTGATGACTTTTTTAATCCTCTCCATCTGCTCCGTCTCTCTTAATTTAAGGTCAGACCACCTTTTCCAGGGCTGTTCCCTTGACCTGCGCACTCCGAATTTCTGATGGAGACTCCTCTGCACATTGTCCATGATCTGGGCCTTCACTTTGTTTGAGTTCTTGTAAGGGCTATATTTGCAATAATAGTCCTCCCTCCTTAGGATTGCCACCATTTCTACCATCTCCTCAAAGGACATATTGGCTGCCTTGTACCTCCTGCTCCTGGTGTGTGCTACCACCTGGCTTCGTTCCTGGTTTGAGGTTGCAGCTTGCTGTGTGTCCTCCATGGTGTCTTCACTGTCTTGCATTGACCGACCAAAAAGGGGCGTGGAAAGTACAAGAACGATCGTCAGGGGTGGGAAAACATGCGGAGCTTCTCGCATGCGCAGTGTATAAAGGGATATCGCGTGGGTGAAAACGTCGTTCACAGTCTGTAGAAAAAGGAGGAAGAAACGATCGTGTAGTACGACGGTACATAACTTGATTTTGGACTTTATGATCAGTGGATGAGTTTGTGGGTTAGATATGGGGAGAAAGCTTAGTAGTAGAGTCTTGACTGACATTAGATTTTTTTGCCTAATTTTGAAGAAATAATGGAGGCCTTCAGGGAACAGGAGTTCTTCACAGAATTTGTTCAAAGGGGCCCCGGATGGCAACTCCCCTTTTTTTTAGAATTTTTCTTACCCAAAATAATAATTTATTCAGCCAAGATCTGGCATTGGAATGCCCCCCACCCCTAAAATAATTAACATATTGTTGCAATATGCAGCAGAAAAGTATGACATGGTTCAGATTCTACTTAACAAACCTACAGTCCTTGTCTTGTTTGCACCACCTGTATACTTCTGTATACTGATGTTCAAAGTATATAGGGCCAAAGGGTCTTGTAATGACCTGGGGGGAGTGGCGGGGAAACCCATGCCATTTTTTTCAGTGATTTTCATCCATATTGCAGGGACCATACATTAAAGCCGCAAGCAGGATTAAATTACTTTTTTCTTATAGTAATCTCGTTTTGTGCAGGGACAGTTCTAAACACGTGCCACCTCACAGGCATACTATAGACACCCAGCAGGTACGATATTTTAAGGAATTTTGCTTTTTTTCCCTTTTAAGCATCATTAAAATCGCTGCTCCAGAAGAAACTAGCATTTAAAAACATTTTTTTTCCATTGATACATGTTCCCTGGGGCAAGACCCGGGTTCTCAAAGACGTTTTCTGACAATAACTTGAATATTGGGCTTTAAAATTAGCACTTGTCCCATAGACGTCAATGGGGTTCTAAATGTTCGCACGAACATTCGGTCCGTTCGAAGGTTCTGGTGCAAACCAAATGCGGGGGTGTTCAGCTCATCCCTACTGATGATCAGTCACTGCCTGTGGTATTAATATGAGAACAACAGCAATTGTATTCATGTGGCTTTAGGTGCACACCCTGCAGAGTACACAGTACACCAAGTGAAAATACTTGCTGATCAGTCACTGCCGGTGGTATTAGTATGAGAACAACAGCAGTTGTATTTACGTGGCTTTTGATGCACACTGTGCAGAGGACACAGTACACCAGGTTAAAAAACTTGCTGATCAGCCACTGCCTGTGGTATTAATATGAGAACAACAGCAATTGGGTGCACACTGTGTAGAGGACACAGTACACCAAGTAAAAATACTGCAGTGTGACATTAAGGGGTTTGTACTATGTGTGTCCCTGTGGGTCCTACATGGTGTGGTGGATCTGTCCTGCAGACGTTTCCAGATCACTACCCTTTACCACCACTCCCAAGGTTCTGCTATTAGGTAATTCCAGTCCCATATCATTTACTGACATAGGCTCCTAGTGGGTCTTCACTCATATAGCTTTGAGTGGGTAATTTGTTGGCACTAATTTTATTTTTATTTCCCCATCCCCTTGATTGAGGATTCATACATCATCACACATATTTAGTATCCCTGTCATTTCAACCGATAGGGTTGTTTTGATACACATTTATTATATTATTTCCCTTATTATTTGGCAGCCCTTCAATACAATCATATCATACATTCCCTGTCACACTCTGGAGACTGTCCTGCTGGGGATTATGCATCCTATTGGTGTCACCTTTCATGGGCAATACATACGGTTCTCACAACCACAGCTCCAGGAGAAGATGCCCCTTCATAAAGGGAGTTTTCAGACTTTTGTTTTGCACTTTCTATACATAGCGATTTTGTGAGTATATCATCTCAAATGGGGATATTTCTTTATCCCCCCCCCCCTTTTTGGTCTGTTTTCTTGGAAAAGCTTTTTAAGGATTCCTTATATTTTATACTTCTTATTTTATTACAGATATACATATGTTTGCTCCTGAAGAATAGATAGAATTCCATGAAACACATCAAGCTTTTGTACCCATTATGTTTAAATTGATCATGTGTTTTTTAATATATTTTAATTCCAATCATGTACTTTGTATAATCAATATATGACTTGTTTGTGTATTTTGGTATTTTTTCCAAATTATGGGAAGCTAAGAGGTGTTATACCAATGATCCTTCCCCATGGATATGTATTTTTCATGCTCTATATGTACCCTGTATGTATACAGACCAACAACTGTGATAATAATCAGGTTTATGTATTATTGCTCAAATTTTACACATAATAAATGCCAATTATCAATTATTTGTATTGACTGCATGACTCATTTAAAGTCCCACTTTGCTACCTCTCCTCTTTTTAACATTTATTGCTAGTTTTAACACACCACATAAGCAAATTAAAACTGTATTAAATGAGTTTTGGTACATATTAAAGCAAGATCCATTTCTGGAAAAAAAAAAAAAAACAGTTCCCCAAAATAATATTTAGAATATCCAGAACAAACAATGTTGCGCCTAATTATTATTATTATTATTATTGTGTGAGGATTGAGTAAATAACTTGTATAGCGCTACAAATGCGAACTGAATCGCCTCAAGGCGCTTGGCATCCATTTTCCTTCTATTTAGATTTCAGAAAAGATGGGTCTTGAGTTTTTTTCTGAAGGCCTGGTGATTCTCTTCTGTTCAGATATGTGTTGGTAATGAGTTCCACTGTTGAGGTCCTTGGACTGCAAATTGGACTGCAAATCTTCGTTCTCATTTGCGCTTGTAGCGGGCCTTGGGGCCCGCTACATATAATACTTATATAAGGTACATCAATTTAGGCAGCGCTTTACATATAGATTATACATTCACATCAGTCCTTACCCTCAAGGAGCTTACAATCTAAGGTAATACAATTAGGAATTAAAGAACTAATAAAGAACTAAACAATCAAAAGATGGAAAAGTAGGAAGTTATAGATGTCAGCAAAATCAATGTCTGTGTTGTCTCTCTATCACACATGAATTGGCTTTAATAACCTCTAGGTTAAATAATATGTCCTGGCCAACTGACACATATTTACACTGTGGGACACAGTTTGTTATTTATGTAATAGAACATTCTTGTCAGTTCAAATATGTTGGACATGCCAAACAAACCTTTTGGAAACATCTAAATAAACATAGATTCAGCAGATATACCATCGTTAAGCACCATAGTGTATCTATACATTTTTCTTTGTGTCATAAAATGATTTTTCAGGTTCAATCCTCCTAATAACTCCTACCCAGTTTGAAATCCTAGTGAATATAATAGATTATTCAATTGACTGTGTAATGCCTATGAATTAGGCACCCTCTTTCTTGGTAATTTGAATAATAGCATTTAAAACATTACATTGTCATTTTGTGTGTGTGTATATATATATATATATATGTGTGTGTGTGTATATATATATATATATATATATATATATATATATATATATATATATATATATATATAGATAGATATAGATATATAGATATACTGTATATACATACATACATACTTTTTTTTTCATGTTGCATTACAATTTTAGAAACTAGTTATTCCCTGTGAAGGGATTGTGCATTTTTATACCACTAGTGGGCATTGACAGGTGATACAAGCTTTTAGAGTTTGATTGACAGGATGATTGGATATCTGTGCACATTATTATTATGAATAGGTACTACTATAAACAAACAGGACAGAAAATACATTGCCACACTAAAATAATTGTTAATGTTTACTGGTATAATTATATGTTAAATTTGTTTTAATAAAATCCAGTACTGCAAAGAGTTTACGTTGTATATGATCTAAACATACTGACAACAATGTAGTAATCCAAAGCCATGCTGAGGAAAATCAATTAGAAGGATCTAGGACGTTTTAATATCAGTGAGGAAATATAAAGTGTTACCTATCTATTTATGTATGTTAAAAGTTTGCATCTTTTATGCAATAATTTGTTACATACTTTAAATAGATGGTTACTGTGATAATGCTTCTCTCTAAGGCTGGGTTCACACTACGATTTTCCCATCCGTCAGCCGCATAAGATTTATATGAAAAAAAAACGTATGCGGCTGAAACGGATTGAACCGTACGTAAACGTATGCGTTTATAAAACGTATACGGTTTCAAAAAGTGCGTACGGTTCCATCCGGTTTTGATTAAAAAAACGCATACATTTTTGGAATTAGTGTCATTTAATAAAAAAAGATTTTCTTGTTTTGAAAATGCGCATGCGCAGACGAAAAACGCATACGGTTTATACGTATGGAACCGCACATATGTGTGTTTTCCATTGACTTTAATGTTAAAAAAAAACGTATGAGTTTGCCATACGGTTTCAAAAACGGACTCAAAACCGTGGTCGAACACGGCTTTGTGTACTGTTAAAAAACGTTTTGCCAGCAAATCGTACGCACCCGGATGCATCTGAGTGCATACGATTTGCAATGCATTGTCTATGTATGCGTTTTCCCATACGGGCCCGTACGTTTTCAAAACTGAAATCGTATGCGGCTGACGGACGGGAAAATCGAAGTGTGAACCCAGCCTTACTATCATTTTAAGTGGTTACTAATACGTTACTGTTACTGTTATGTTAATGTTAACTGGTCATACTTTATACTTTAAGAAAATGAATGTTGTCCTACATGAAGTTAAAATGATTGTAAAGGTTGTAATAATAAAAAAAATAACTGTTATACTTACCTGTTCTGCATACAGGTTTTGCACAGAGCAGCCCAAATCCTCTTCTTTCTGTGCCCCCACTACTCCCCCACATAAGTCCTGGCTCCTCGCCCACTGTATGCCCCCAATAGCAAGCCTTTTGCTATGGGGGCTTCAAGCTTGCTCCTGAGCCACGTTCCTATAAATGGACATCGTCCATTCACACACAGAGCTTAGCTTGCTCAGCCCCTCCCCTGCTCTCTCCTCATTGGCCCACTGGCGGTGATTTACAGCAGCAGGAGTCAATGAGGAGAAAATCACTGGATCAAGATGGGGCTCAAGTTAGTATAGGGGGAGGGGGGCTGGGAGAAAACTGCACCAAGGAGGTTTTTACCTTAATGCATTAAAGTAAACAACCTTATGTCTTTAGAAAAATTAGGAGGTGGTTAGCCAAAATATTGTTATCTACCACTTTCCATTGACACTGCTTTTATTATTTTTAATGATGAAGGAATGTAGCCAAATTGCATTAAAATATATGATTTGCTTTGAATCATAATTAGTTTGAATGTATTAACCAAGTATGTTTTCTGACAGAGCTGTGTGGATCTCATGTCTCAGGACTTAATGGATGTATTATATGATTGTCTTGAAGGGCAGGTAAAACATCTCTCATATGTGTATTTTACCTGTATATTAATATATTTGCCTGGAGTTCAACTCCCAGCAGCAGTCTGGTGCGTCCTGGTTTACCATTTCAGGCTCGGGTTTCAGCCAGAATTTTGTGCTAAATTTGGACCAGAAATGGACCAAAAGACACACAGGGCTCCTGTGCAAATTTGCACCAGAGGCGCAGCGGTGATATGTGAACTGGCTTCATATAGAACCGGTCAAAATCTACCGCTATTGCCCTTGGATGCGGGGAACCCACACCAACCACACAAGTGAGGTATCACCGCGATCGTTAGAGCGAGAGAAATAATTATAGCCCTAGACCTTCTCTGTAACTCAAAAGATGCAACCTATAGAATTTTTTAAACAACGCCTATGGAGATTTTTAAGGTTAAAAGTTTGACACCATTCCACGAGCGGGTGCAATTTTGAAGCGTGACATGTTGGGTATCATTTTACTCGGCGTAACAGTATCTTTCACAATATAAAAAAAATTGGGCTAACTTTACTGTTGTCTTATTTTTTAATTAAAAAAAGTGTTTTTTTTTTCCAAAAAAGTAGTGCGCTTGTAAGACCGCTGTGCAAATACGGTGTGACAAAAAGTATTGCAATGACCACCATTTTATTCTCTAGAGTGTTAGAAAAAATGGCCCAGATTCACAGAGCGATTACGCCTGCGCAACTGGTGTTGCGCGTGCGTAAGTCTAAATGTGCGCGTGCGTTTAGATGCGCGCGATTCAGAAAACGAATTACGCCAGAAATCTACTTTTTTTTGTCCGGCGTAATTTCATTAGACAGACGCATCCGTCCGCGCAAAAATGCGCTAGACACACCATTGATTTGCTAGTCAAATATGCTAATGAGGGAGTTGCGGGGATCCACAAAAAAACGCAGTTGCTGCGCAACAGCAAAATGTCCTGTCTAAAGTTAGAGCACCTAAAAGCTGGTCTAAATTTTAAAAAAACGTCTACATCTCACAGAAAGCAACACCGTTACTGAGGAGCAGACCACACACACGTGTTGCACTACAATTTGACTGCCAACATGCCAGGGGCATCGTCGCTCATAGCTGCACTAGTGAATTTAGATGACCAAAGAAGGAGGAGGGCACGGAGGATGGCACGGGAGAGGGCACGGGAGAGGATATACCGCACACGCATAGACCTGTTTGGCATGAGTGATTCTGAGGTGTATCGCATCTTCAGATTCACCCCTCATGCCATCCTGGAATTAACCACAACCTTGCAGGAGGACATCACCAGCCCAACACAAGGCTCACAAGCAGTGCAGCCACTGGTCAAGGTACTGGCAACACTCCATGTCCTTGCCAGTGGCTCTTTTCAGCGTACAAGTGGAGTGGTGGCTGGGATGTCACAATCCTCCATGAGCAGATGTGTGCACCAGGTTATCCCTGCAATCCTCACACGCTTGGCCAACCAAATCATCAAACCCACCACTGAGGACCTGCGGCTGAAGGCAATGACAGATTTCTACAGAATTGCCAGATTCCCACGCACCATCGGGGCCATTGATTGCACACATGTGGCACTCCAGCCCCCCCTGGAGACAGAGCACATGTACCGCAATCGGAAGAATTGGCACTCCATCAACGTACAGGTGATAGTTGATGCCCAAGGCCTCATATGGCACGTCCGTGCCAAACACCCCGGATCCACCCATGACAGCTACATCTACAATCAATGCCACATCCGAATGGAATTCGATCAGAACGTGTATGGGAACACCTGGCTGGTTGGTGAGTGACATGGGAGTCAGGCATGACTATCCCCTCCCGTGATGCACACCTCACAAGTGGCACATGCATGACTAACATTCTCCTGTCTTTACCCTTCCAGGTGACTCTGCATATGCACTGGGACCCCATCTCATGACTCCTATCCGGAACCCCCAAACCCCAGGGGAGGAAAGATACAATCAAGCACACATCAAAACCCGTGCAGTGGTGGAGCGCACCTTTGGCCTCCTGAAGTCACGTTTCCGATGCCTGGATAAGTCTGGGGGTACACTGTTGTATTCCCCAAACTTTGTGTGCCATATCATTGTTGCATGTTGCATGCTGCACAATCTCGCAGTGAGGAAGGGCCTGCAGGTTGAGCTACGTGATGACCTGACCCCCCAACCAGACAATCAACCCCTAACCGAGGATACCCAGTCTTCTGAGGGAAGAGCAGTCAGGAGACAGCTCACATTGGGCATCTTTGCACGTTAAACACACACATTAATCATGGCACAATGAGAATGCATGCATGCACACCACTATGGTCCCTAGCACACACACCCCACATCCTCATCAAATTGGATTGGCACCAGTCCACCATGCAGGACTGGTGAGCAGTAACGCCACGTCAAGGCTCCAATTATGTCACTGTACATTCATACACCATTCACACGGACCTGGGAATCACTTCTCCCTGGTCCTGGGGAACCCTTCTCCACCAAAATTGAGGATGACACCCCTTTTCCAGCAGGAATGTCACCCCCACATTCAAACACCATGCACAACCCAAAATTTAAAAAAAATGTCAGCAAAAAAAAAAAAAATGTCAGCAAAAAATAAAAAATGCAAAAAATGTCAGCAAAAAAACAAAAAGACACAAAATGTCAGCAAACGGCCCCGGCCCCTCAGGGGAGACTCATGGGGGAGGGGCAAACCCGGGGAAGGAGGAGCAGCCCCTGATATCTGCCCACCTGGCGGCCTGCCCTCCAAGGCCACGGCAATTCTGTCCAGGGAAGCACCAATTGTTGCCGTGTTGGCCTGGATAGCCTGGGTAAGGGCCCTCACATCCTGCCCAACGCCTGCTGCTGTAGTCTGCAGTTCATTTAGGCAGGTTGTGAAAGCCCGGGAGTGGGAGTCAAGGTTACTCAGCATATCCTTCATGGAGGACAGGCTCTCCTCCACCCGCCCAAAAGTCTGGCAGAGCTGTCCCAGATGGCGGGTCTGGAGGGCCTGGTCCCTTCGCAGACTGGCGGGCAGGAGATTGGGCGCCCCCCTGGTGCTCTGGGATGACATCCTGCCTCCAGCTGATGGTTGTGGGCGGGGAGAAGGGGAGGCCCTTGTGAGGGGAGCCATGTTGGGGGAGGAGGGGGGGGGCTCCCCCTTAGGGAGGGCAGGCTTCTGCCAGCCAGAGGGGAAGAGTCCGCACAAACCACTCGTCCAGTGCCTGACTCCTCCTCCTCCTGATCGTCCTCCTCCTCATGGTCGTCCTCCTCCTCTCGAACCTCCTCCGCGGACTGTGGCCTTGTTGGGGGGGCCTCATTAGGCTGCTGTCCTGGTGTTGGAGCGGTCAGTCCAGATGGCCCTGCACCCTCCTGCACATCTGTGGATGACACAAACCATTCACAGGTTGGAGGATCCACACACTTGCCACATATTCCCTTTCACCCCCTCCCCCACACATGCTACACACCTGATAGAAAAAAAAACCTTACCTGGCACCGCGGGGACCGGACTTGTGTCAAAGCCTGGCAGGCCCTCCACTTCATGCCGGTGAAAGGTCAGGGCCACCACATGCTCCGTCGCTGTAAGCCTAATACGGCATGGTGGGCCCCCTCCTGTGCCCCTGGCATGGGCATGCATTGCGGCCAGTTTCTTTTTCACATGACGCCGGAGATCATTTATTTTTTTGTCGATCCCAGACCGGGTCCGTGTCTCCCCCTCCCCCGAGGAATTCACCTGCTCCGTGATCCTATCCAATATCTCCCTCCTCCTGGCCGGGGTGGTGGTGGCACTCTGCGGGCCGTGGAGAAAACGCCCATACTCGCTAATGGCCCGGGCAAGGATTCTTTTTTCCCCCACAGTAAAATTGAGCTTTCTTTTTCTCTCAGTCATACTTCCAAACAAACTCACTACCAGTCTCCAAAAATCAGTCACAAATACAAGCACAACCAATCAGGCAAGAACACACACAAAGAGAAAAAGAACACCCAAAAATCACACTAGCACTCAGCAAGAAACAGTCACCAAAAAAAAAAAGCAAGAAAACAAACGAACAAAAATATATCAATCAAACAATCAGTCTCTCAAACACTTATCAAATACACTTTCACAAATATACCAACAAGCACTTGATCACACAGAACACTAATCTGACAACTACAAGACACACTGCAACGAACAACAGGAACAAAAGCACTTGGTTAAATGGGAAGGGACACAAAGGGATGTACTTTTGCAATGCAAGTGCGTTTGTGTGTGTCTATTTATGCTGTCTGCGTAGTTCACAACATTGCCCTAGTTTCCAATTTCACTCATTGCGCCGCTCCCGAGTTGTGAGCATGCGCACAGCGGAGCTGACATGGTCTCGTTCAAGCGCGCATGCGCGAGCCGGCCGGCCCTTCATTTGCATGGGGTCACGGCTCATTTCAATGTAACACGCCCACGTCCCTCCCAATTTGTATTACTCCTCCTTACGCCTCTGGAAAAAACCTTACGCTTGCGCAATTTCCTGCACAAAAGCTACGTGAATCGGGGGATTACGCGGCTAGATGGCGCAAGTCTAACGTAATGGCGGTGTGCTACGCCGGACCGATAATGCGCCGATGTACGTGAATCTGGGCCAATGTATATATATAATGTTTGGGGGTTTTAAGTAATTTTCTAGCAAAAAAAACACGATTTTAATCTTGTAAACACCAAATTTGAAAAACAGCCAAGGTCCTAAAGTGGTTAAGTGATTAAGAAAAGGGAAGAAGCTCTGCCAGGTTATAAATGTTGTTTGCTGTTTGCCTGTGTACCTGATAGAGTGATTCTATACGTAGTCCATGGGCATGGGAATTACAGAAGCATTTTTGTTGTACACCCATATGCAAAACCTTAAGTAAAACTTTTTGGCTGGAAGTATTTTTTAACATTGTCAGCAAGTGTACATTTTACAAGTTCTCACATACTAAGTATGTAAATACGACCTCTATGTAAATGTATTGTTTAAAACTATATGTAAATGCATTGTATTTTTTGTCATTAATGATCTTACAAGTACAATTAGGAGAGGTGTTATGACATCTAAGAAAGAGGACAGTTATTTCTAAAGTATATTAAAGTTAATTAGAATATAACATTTAAGACAGCTGCTGATAGTATACTTCTAACTATTATGGGATTAATTAGAATTTTTTTTTTTTTATAATCCACATCAGACTTAACCCAAAGTTTTGAGGCGTAAGAGGGGTTCATCTTTGTTCCGCCCTTCATATTTCTACCTCGGATTCGCATCATTTGTAGATTCTTCAGTAAATTTGTTTATTTGTTTATTTTATCTTAAATTTTTTTTATTTTATTTTTTAACAACCGAAGTGTAATAACAGATAGTGAGTCAAACGGTTTATGTATAGCTCTTATGAGAATAAGGGTTCCCGCTCAACCCCTCTGTCCCTTTGACCCTGGGTCCCTTTTTCTTTTTTTTCCCCTTCCCCCCTCCCCTCTCCTATATTATCCTCCCGTGGCCTATCTGTATTTATCTCCCCTCCACCCTCCCCCTGCTTATTCCATGTTTACCCGATTGGATCGGGTCGACTATCTCTTCTTTCTTTTTTTCTTTTTTTATTAAATTAATGTTTTACCTGTCTATTTCTGATAGTATCTGGATACATTTTTCCGTTGTTTTAAAATTTCTCCACTGGTCCCAGGTCGTCCCACCTCTTCCTCCCTCTTCCTCTCCCAGGTCAACCCTTCTCAGATACTCCATCTCTACGATGTGATCGACCCTATGTATATATTCTTTTAGAGTTGGTTTCTGTGGGAGGAGCCAGCATTTCGGGATCAAACCCTTTGCTGCGTTTAACAGTATCGGAACCAATGTCGAAGCATATTTTTTTTTTCCCCTTTTACTAAACCTTGTCTGTGGAAAAGACAGGTCAAAGGGTCCAAAGGGATCTTTTCTCCAGTGATTTCTTCGGTTATTTTGAGAACCTCTTTCCAATATTCCTGAACCCTCGTGCAGTCCCACCATATGTGCAATGTTGTCCCTACTTGGTTGCAATTCCTCCAACATAGGAGGGAGTTAGTTGTATGTATTTTATTGAGTTTGACCGGAGTCAGGTGCCATCTCATCATGCATTTGTAATTGGCTTCTACTGTTGTTATGTCTTTTGCATAGTTAAATGTCGCTTTAATCATATGTGATTCTTCTATCTTTTCCCCTATTTCTTTCTCCCATGCCTCTATGTTTTGTAGTGTGTCCTTTGTCCCGAATTCTGTGAGGATTTTATAGATCACCGCGATTCCGTGCTGTAGTGGTTCTCCCGTGGAACAGAGTGTTTCTATTGCATTCTGTGCTGTGTCATCTCGTATTGGTGCTGGCAATGTGTTAACTAAGTGCTTCAATTGTAAATATTCCCAGTCTGTTATCTGTTGTGCCCTTTCTGATACGTGAATCTCTTCTTTTTTTTTTTTTTTTTCTCTTGTGTGACTATGTCCCCTAGTCTTTTGCTACCTAATTTTTTCCCCATTTTGGTCCTATTCCCTGGTGCAAAAAAAATCTGTGTTTGCTAGTGGGATTAATGGAGAATTATATTCCCATTTTTCCCGTTTATATACCATGTCCCATATCTTAAAGACCTGCTTTGTGATGCTATGTGTATCAGGGTTGATTATTCTAAATTTAGGTGGAATCCATATGTTTGTATTTAAGTGCTGTTTACTTATCTCGTTTTCCATATGTGCCCATTTTTTTAACGTGTTCCTGTTTGTCCATTCTACTAGCCTCGTTAGTATTACCGCTTGATAGTATCTTTTTATGTCTGGGAGAGCTAGTCCGCCTCTTTTTTTTCCCCGGGTAAGAGTTGCGTGGCTTATTCTTGGTTTTTTATCATGCCATATGAATTTTGAAATTATGGTTTTTATTACCTTAAAAAAACTTTGTGGAACGTTTATTGGTAACATTTGGAATTTGTATATTATCTTTGGTAGTACTATCATTTTGAATGTATTTATCCTCCCCATCCAGGTAATCTGTTTTTGAGTTAGGTTTTTTAGGTCTCGTCTTATTTCGTT
This sequence comes from Rana kukunoris, assembly GCA_029574335.1. NCBI lineage: Eukaryota > Metazoa > Chordata > Amphibia > Anura > Ranidae > Rana > Rana kukunoris. The sequence continues at coordinate 315,713,198 of CM056053.1, forward strand.
GAGTAGGGGGATGTAGTTTGCCTCATAGAGGTCTTCCACTTTAGGGGTTATTTTTATTCCTAGGTAAGGAAGTGATTTTTGTTCCCACGTAAAAGGGGAATGCTCTGCGTAGGACCTCCTCTTCGTTTTTTTCTATTCCTATGTTCATGACTACCGTTTTTACTGGGTTTATTTTAAAATTGGAGAGTCTCCCATATCTTCCTATTTCGTCTAGTATGTTAGGTATTGATATTTTGGGTTTGGTCACATACAGGAGAACATCGTCGGCATATGCTGCCAACTTCTGTTCCTCGTCTCCCGCTCTCACCCCCCCTATATCTGGGTTATTCCTTATCTTACACAACAGTGGTTCCAGCGCTATTACATATAGGAGGGGGGAGAGCGGGCAACCCTGTCTTGTTCCATTCATCATCTCTATCGCCGACGATACACTCCCATTCACCTTTACTTTTGCCGTAGGGGACTTATATAGGTTTCCCACCCATTCCATGTATCTGGGGCCCAATCCTATACTTCTCAGAGTCTCCATCATAAACCCCCAGTCGACTCTGTCAAACGCTTTTTCAGCGTCTAATGACATGAGTACGACTGGGGTTTTTTCCTTTTTTCCTTCTTGTAATAATAAAATTGTTCTTAAGCTGTTATCTCTCCCCTCTATGCCACTTACGAATCCAGTCTGGTCAGGCCTTATTAGATCGGGCATATACGGTTTTATCCTTGTTGCCAGAATCTTGGAAACAAATTTTATACCAGCATTTAACAATGCGATTGGGCGATAGTTTGAGCAAAGGGTCTTATCCTTTCCTGCTTTAGCTATAATTGAGATATTAGCAAGAAGAGATTCTTTCCTTACATCTTCCGTTCCCCCTAATTTATTAAAGTAAGTGCACATTTCGGGGATCAATAATTCTTTACATTTTTTATAGTATTTGATTGGCAGTCCATCTGGACCTGGGCTTTTCCCCCTGGTGTTCCTAAGATCGCTTGGCTGATTTCTGAGTGTGTAATTGGGTCTTCTAGGGTTTCCACTGTTTCTTGTGATAGTTTTGGTAAATTAGCTTCACTTAGATACTCTCCAATTTTTTTTGCTCTATTCGCCTTTTCCTCTTGGGTCTCATCTTTTCTAATTGTATACAGTGTGGTGTAGTACGTCCGAAAAGCCTCCGCAATCTCGGATGTCCTAAACCTCATCTGTCCTTCTTGGTCCTTTATTTTTATGTAATTTATGTTTCTTTTTTCTTTTGAGATTTTCGCCACATACTTTCCTGGTTTATTCCCCCATAAGTACCTTTCTTTCGCAACGTTTTTGAATGTATTCCTAGCTTCAATCTCCAATAGATCTCTTAGTTGGGTCCTCTTCATTACCATTTCCTGATATACTTTATTATTTTGTTGGTTTTTATGTTTAGTTTCTAATTCTTGCAACTCTTTAATTATCTTGTTTCTATTTGTTTCTCTAACCCTCTTTTTGTTCGCCCCTAGGGAAATTAATTTCCCTCGGATGTAAGCCTTATGTGCTTCCCAGATAGTAGCTGTGTTTACTTTGGATGTGTTGTTTACCGTAAAGTATTCATCTATGTCCGTTCTTATTGTATCAAAGACTTATTTGTCCTCTATTAGCTCCTCGTTTAAACTCCAGGTCCCCTTTCTCTTTTCGTATTCCGGAAGGTGTATGCTCACCGTGACAGGGGCGTGATCCGAGATTGTCACCTCCCCTATCACCGCGTTGTCTACGTACTCAAAGATTTCATGGTCAACCATTATATAGTCTAGCCTTGAGTACATTTTATGCACTGGAGAATAAAATGTATAATCCCTTTTATTTGGATTGAAAACTCTCCAAGGGTCTATTAACTGGTTCCTAAAGAGTTTTTTTTTCACCATTTGTTGTTGTTTGGTGTTCCCTATGCTAACTGTCGATACTCTATCTAGTTGTAGATCTAGCGTGAAATTAAAGTCCTCGGCTAGGAAGACATTTCCTTGTTTAAATTCCATTAGTTTATTCAGAGTCATTATTAAGTACTTCTGGGGATGTTTATTAGGGCAGTAAACATTGGCCAACGTATACCGTTTCCCATATAAGAAGCCTTTTAGGAACAGATATCGACCTTCAGGATCAACTATCCTATCTTCAACTGTAAAATTTAAATTTTTCCCTATCCCTATGGCGACTCCTCTAGATCCTTTCTGCGGAGAGTCTCCATAGTACCATGTTGGGACTGCCCGAGAGCTGAGCCTCACTCTCGAATCGAGAGTTATGTGTGTCTCCTGAAGAAAAATCACATCAGCGGGGAATCTCTCGATCTCCTTTAGGATCATGTGTCTTTTCTGGGGGGAACTAAGGCCCCTTACGTTGTAAGTGACTAAATTAACCTTAGACATAAGTAAATGTACATTTTTTTTTCTTTTTTTTATCTTTCCATCTCTATGCCTTCTTCTCTTTATTTTCTGATAGTCGCCCGATTCTATATTTCTCTCTCTCTCCCTTCCCCCCTCCCCCTTCCTCCTCCCCCCTCCCCTCCACCCCCCTCCCTCCCCATCTCCTCTAGTACCCCCCTGTTCCACCTCCCTCCCCCTCACCCCCCCTCCCCCCACCCCACCCCCAATTCCCCCCTTCCCCCATTCCCATGATGGAATCTTGACCCACAGGTCCTCTTTCGGAGCATCTTCCCTTACACCTCTTTGTGTAAAAGTGCTCCTTCACTTGAGGCGGAGTACAATTCGGCGTTGCCTCTATTCCCCTAATCCCAGGGGAATTCCCTCAAGGCTGTCATGGGCTCTTGGTCCCCCTCTTCGCTGCACCTAGCGTCATTCTTTTATCCTCTTTTTTTTTCTTTTTACTGGTGGTGTCTTATGCCTCCCCCCTCCCTCCCTCCCCATCACCCCTCCTTCTCGCCGCTTCTCTTCGCTATTAGTAGTTTGGGATTGGGATTCCCAATTTTTGACAGAACTCAGGTGTTTCGTCCACAAATCTTAGTTTCGCCATAACCCCATCTTTTCTACCTATCAGACATGCTGGAAATCCCCAATTATACTGTATTTCTAGTTCTTGTAGCTCCCGTAACAATGGCTTCAAGTTCCTTCTTCTAAGCGTCTCTTGTGATAGATCTTGGTATATTTGAATATTATGATCCTCATATCTGATTGGGGCCTTCCCTCTAAGGTTTTTCCATAGTAGGTTTTTTTCCTCCCAGCTTTCAAATCTTATTATAATATCTCTGGGTTTTTCTTGAGGGATTTCTCTAGGCCTCCTGATCCTATGGGCACGTTCAACTTTTAATGGGAGAGATACTTCTCTGTCCAATATTGGGTTACATATTTTTCAGATAATTTCTGGAAGATTTTCTGATTGAGTCGGGGACTCCGCGTATCCTAATATTTTTCCGTCTGTCTCTATTTTCCTGATCTTCTGCTTTATACGCGTGTTCCCTTTGCTCTTTTTTTATTTCCAAGATTTCCGCTTCTAATTTTTTGATAGTATGGAGATTGTGGTCTGTTTTTTTTTTCGACTTCCTCCAATCTTTCCAGCATAAATCCCATATTTCTCTCCATTCTCTCCATTTGTGTTGATAACGCTTTTTCTAAAGCGGCAAACATTTCCTGCATTTCTGTTTTTGTTGGTAATGCCAAGCCAGATATTTGTTCCTCTACATCCAGTACTGTAGCTGTTTCGAAGTCTATTGCTGTCTCGGGTAAGGTGTCTGGGTTTGCTGAGGTATTTGAACTGGTTAAAGTAGGTTTTATTTTTTCCTTTCTTTTCTATTCTACTATTATGGGATTAATTAGAATTTGATACTAATGCGATTTAATATGTCTGCATGTGCATTGTTCTTAGAAAAATAAGCATTTTTATAAGCATATTTAAATATGACAATCATTTGTAACTACATGTACTGTGCATAGACTCAATGTTGGGGGTCTAACTAGTCAATGTTGCTTTATTCTTCTATCCTCATGTTATCTAGTCATCTGGTTTAAACAAGTGATATTAGACATGACATTATCCTTTAGATTGTAACATGTGTTATTAATTGATTAGAAATGTGTTACTAATCCTTAGCAGCTGCAGGTATCTGACACTAGGGATGAGCTGGGCACATAATGCTAAAGTGAATTGAACTCTACAGGATCTAAATATTAACTTTCTTTTGCTCTAGACACAGTGGGCCAGATTCATGTACATTGGCGCATTTTTTGACCAGCGTAGCGCACCTCCTTTACGTTAGACCGGCGCAATGTAGAGGCGCAATCACCGTATCCTCGTAGTATTTGTGCAGAAATTAGCGCCGGAGTAATGTTAATTCCGAGGCGTAAGGTGGAGTAATTCAAATTGGGAAGGACGTGGGCGTGTTTCATTGAAATGAGCTGTGACCCCATGCAAATGAAGGGCCGACCGGCTCGCGCATGCGCACATGAAGCAGACCATGGTCAGCCCCTCTGTGCGCATGCTCACAACTTGGGAACGGCGCAATCAGTGAAATTGGAAGTGGACCCGGGCAACTTAGTGAACTACGCAGACAGCATAAATAGACAGACACAAACGCACTTCCTTTGCAAAAGTACATCCCTTTGTATCCCTTCCTATACAGCAAGGTGCTTTTATTCTGTTGTTTGTTGCGTTGTGACTTGTCTTTGTGATATTTGTTGACTGTTTGATCTAGTGTTTTGTAAAATATATTTGATAGTGTTTTTTGATGACTGGTTGTGAGACTTTTTGGTTGATAGATTTTGTTTGTTTGTTTTGTTGCTTGATTTTTCCTGCTTGTTTTTGTGAGTGATTTTTGGTGATTGTTTCTTTTTTTTAACCATAAAGATTTTATTGTGAAGATTTGCATTTAACAAAGAATGGAGCGGCTCCATGAGCCCAAACACAAAAAGTAATATAAATAAAAACAAAACAAACAAAAAAAAAACAATCCTTTTCGTACAGGCACATTTCGGCAAAACACAGATACAATATTTCTGAGTAAGTTTACACATCAAATAGCTTCCCGGGTAAGGTGATTTGTTTGGGCGAGCGAATCCTAAAAGAGTTTAGACACAGAGAGGATTAAAGAGCGAAAGAGAATAGAAAAGAGGAGGAAGAGGAAGAAAGAAAGAGAGAAAAAAGGGGGGGGGGAGAGAAGAGAGAAGAAAAAAAAAAAGGGGGGGGGGGGCCATGGGGGAGGAGATCGGAAGGTTGGTGAGGGAGGGGATACATCATAGGAAGGGGGGGAGGTGAGGGCGAATGCAGCTAAATTAGGAAAGGGGGTACAAAAGTTACCAACTACCCTCTCCAGCATCTAGTGGTCAAAGCGCTACTGCGCACCAGGTCAGTAGTATAAGTCTGAGTCTGCATCCCGAACTACGGGCAATAGTGCCATAGTGCGGGATCAGTCTGCAGTATTAAGGAGATCTTTGTATGACTGAGAGCTTTTAAAGGTTGTCCATGGTTCCCATATAGCAGCGAATTTAGAGATATTATCCGAGGCCGAGTAGATCAGTTCCTCCATCTCAGCGACACGGTCTATTCGAGAAGCCCATTCAGCCATAGAGGGTGGGGATGACGATCGCCAATGTACCGGTATACACATCCTAGCAGCATTAATCATGTGCATTGCTACCGACTTGAAGTACTTCCACCTATAACTGTCAGAGAAATGCAAAAGGTACTGTGCTGGGCAAAATTCCAAAGGGAGTAGAGACACCATTTTGGTCAAGTTGTGTACTTTGTGCCAGAAAGGTTGGAGTGTTGGGCACTCCCACCAAATGTGGAGGAACGTGCCACGCTCCTGACCACATCGCCAGCATTGGTCAGAAACCAACGGGGAGAACTTATGGAGCAGGTCTGGGGTTCTATACCAGCGGGTTTTCAGCTTGTATCCATTTTCCTGGATAGAGACGTTCAGGGAGCCTTTGTGAATGTATAAGTGTATACGGTCCCAACTCTCCCTGTCTATCTCTAAGCCCAAGACAGAATTCCAGTAGGAGCGTTCTGAGTCTAAGAGTGTGGAGGACTCCTCAAATAGAGAGGCATAGAGCATGGATATGACATGATTCTGGGGTGTCGAGCGAGAGCATATAGACTCCAGGACCGTAGGGGTCCTTGTGAAGTCTTTTCTTCGGGACGGGTCATCCAGAAAGTGTTTAAGCTGAATATAGGACCAGAATGGAAATGAGCCAGTGTCAGAGCACCTAGCCAGTTCCGCATGCCGTAGAAAGCGACCCCGCCGAAAAAAGTGCTTGGCCAACATTTCACCTTGCGGCCATTCAGATCTTAAAAAAGTTCCGGAGAGTCCTGGGGGGAAGTCTGGGTTGTGTCTTACCGGAGTGATTGGGCGGAACTTAGATGAGACTTCGTGAGTAGCGCAGGTCCTACTAAATTCTTGAAGGGTGGCGCCGACTAGGGGGTGGGTTAAGGCCCTTGGCGACACGTGTGACTTAGGGAGCCAAGGGGTATACCATAAATCCGAGTTCGTTGTCATGTGTTCAACATTTACCCAGTCCTTATATTGTCTATGTACCTTGCAGTCCACGATGCGCGCTAAGTGTACTGCCCGGTAATAGCGTTGCAGGTCAGGTAAGCCTATTCCTCCGCATGCCTTCGGAAGCACCAACTTCTTCCAACTAATTCGAGGGGATTTGTTGGACCACAGGAAGGATCTGCATATGGACCTATAAAGTCCGAAGAAGGAAGGCGGCAAACGAATAGGTAGTGTTTGAATTTTGTAAAGCAGTCTGGGGAGGATCGTCATTTTAATAATGGACGCTCGCCCAAACCACGAGATGGTGGTCTTATCCCAGTTTTGGAGATCGCGACGTATGCTCTGTAGTTCCGTCTGGAAGTTCCTGTCGTAAAGCTCTGCAAAGTCAGCGGGAAGCTGGATGCCCAGATAGGGTATGGCATCTGTTTTCCATTGGAAAGGGAAAGCAAGCTGGCAGTGCTTCGCTAATGCCGTGGGTAGAGACACATTTAGTGCAAATGACTTAGAGTAATTGATTTTTAAATTTGATAACAATTTAAAATGTTCTAGGATTTGCAAAAGATTTGGTAGGGTTGTGAGCGGTGAGGAAAGAAACAGTAGAACGTCATCTGCGAACGCCGCAATCTTAAATTCACGCTCCTGTATCTTAATACCCTTCACATCTGGGTTGGCTCGGATGCACCGGAGAAGGGGTTCTAGCGTAAGTATATAAAGCAGGGGAGAAAGGGGGCATCCCTGCCTGGTTCCATTGTGGATGGAGAAGGCGTCCGACAGGTGACCATTGACTTTCACTCTGGCCGTTGGGTTAGCGTACAATGAGAGAATGAGTGACCGCATACGGGTCCCCAGTCCCAGCATAGCTAGGACTTCTGCCGTGTAGTCCCAGGCCACCCTGTCGAACGCCTTCTCTGCATCCATTGCTAGGAAAAACCCTTTTTGTCCAGAAGTAGTAAGCCAGTTGTGGAGGTTCAGGGCCTTTATGGTGTTGTCCCTGGCTTCTCTGCCAGGGACAAACCCCACCTGGTCCAGGCCTATCCAAGCTGGTATGTGGTGAGATAGTCGAGTTGCCAAAATGTTGGCAAATAGTTTAATGTCCACATTGAGCAAGGATATCGGGCGATAGCTGGCGACATTAGTTGGATCTTTCCCTTCTTTGGGGACGACAGAAATATAGGCTTCAAGCAGTCTGTCTGATCTGTAAGAAGAGTCAATAGGGAGAGAATTAAACGCTTTAAGGAAGTGTGGTGCTAAGACGTCGGTAAAGGTTTTATAATACATGGCTGTAAAGCCATCTGGGCCTGGGCTCTTGCCAGGTTTAGTGGTTTTGAGTGCCGCTAGAAATTCCTCTCGGGTCAGGGGGGCTTCTAAAGTTAGGGAGTCCTGTGCCGATAAAGCCGCCGGACTGTGCTTTTCTAGGAAGTTCATAATTAGCTCTCGGCGATTCTCCATCGACGCAGGATTCGCATCTCCTGGGCGTAGATTATAGAGGTTATTGTAAAAGGAATGGAACTGTTGTGCTATGTCCTCGGTTTTGGAGTGTACTCCACCCATGGCATCCACAACATGATGGATTGTAGATGCCAATTTACGTTGCTGGGTGGCCCTGGCCAGTAACCTGCCTGGTTTGTTGCCTTGTTCGAAGAAAAGCTTCTGGGACAATATAATACGTCGTCGTGCTTTTTTAAATAGTTCTTCCCGTAACAACATTTGGGTTTCTGCCAATTCTTGTGATGTCTTAAGCACCAACGTACGTTTGTGCTGAGTTTCTAGAGCGCGTATCTTGGTGGTCAGCGCTAAAACCAAGGCTTGTCGTTCTTTCTTTTTCCGGGCTGAAATCGAGAGCAACTGGCCTCTAACGACGCATTTGTGGGCCTCCCATTGTGTCATGGGAGACGTATCTGGCGTATCGTTGTGGACAAAGAATGTTTCTATTTCACGTGTGAGCGTCGCTAGGTCTCCAGGGTCTGCCAGAAGGGACGCGTTTAGTTTCCAGAGCTTAGTGGAAGGGGCTCTGTCAGGGAATTGCAGGGTGATCGTGATAGGGTGATGGTCCGATAGCGTCATCGGTTCGATCGACGCAGAATGGAGGGAAGATAAGTCTGCCTGCGATAAAAATAGGTAATCCAACCTTGAGTAGCGGTTGTGCGGGGCTGAGAAAAAGGTATAGTCTTTGTCTTTAGGGTAGAGGGTCCTCCAAGTTTTGGTGATTGTTTGGGAGAGAGTTGTTGTATGAGTATGACTGAGAGGAAGCGGAAGAGCAATTTTTCTTTGGGGGAGAAACAAATTATTGCCCGGGCCCTTACCCAATATGGGCTTTTTCCTCCACGGCCCGGAGAGTGCCAACACCACCCCGGCCAGGAAGAAGGAGATTTTGCAGAACATTTTTTTTTCCGGCTGGTCAATTTTTTTATTTTTTTGTGAATGATTTCGGAATGTGGGGGTGACATTCCTGCCGGAAAAGGGGTGTCACCCTCATTTTTGATGGAGAAGGGTTCTCCAGGACCAGGGGGAAGTGAGCCCCAGGTCCGTGTGAATGGTGTATGAATGTACAGTGACATAATTGGAGCCGTGGTGTGGCGTTGCTGCTCACAAGTCCTGCATGGTGGGCTTGTGCTAATCCAATTTGATGAGGATGTGATGTGTCTGTGCTAGGGACCACAGTGGTGTGCATGCATGCATTCTCATTGTGCCATGATTAATATGTGTATTTAACGTGCAAAGATGCCTAATGTGAGCTGTCTCCTGGCTGCTCTTCCCTCAGAAGATGGGGTATCCTCGGTTACGGGGGGATTGTCTGGTTTGGGGGTCAGGTCATCACGTATGTCAATCTGCAGGCCCTTTCTTACTGCGAAGTTGTGCAGCAGGCAACATGCACCGATGATCTGGCACACAAAGTTTGGGGAATACAACAGGGTCCCCCCAGACTTATCCAGGCATCGGAAACGTGACTTCAGGAGGCCAAAGGTGCGCTCCACCACTGCACGTGTTTGGGCGTGGGCTTCATTGTATCTTTCCTCTCCTGGGGTTTGGGTGTTCCGGATAGGAGTCATGAGGTGGGGTCCCAGTGCATATGCAGAGTCACCTGTAAGGGAAAAGACAGGAGGATGTTAGTCATGCATGTGCCCCTTGTGATGTGTGCATCATGGGGGGGACAGTCATGCCTGCCACCCATGTCACTCACCAACCAGCCAGGTGTCCCCATACACGTTCTGTTCGAATTCCATTGGTATGGGGCTCTGATTGTATATGTAGCTGTCATGGCTGGATCCAGGGTGTTTGGCACGGACGTGCCATATGAGGCCTTGGGCATCAACTATCACCTGTACGTTGATGGAATGCCAATGCTTCCGATTGCGGTATATGTGCTCTGTCTCATGGGGGGGGCTAGAGTGCCACATGTGTGCAATAAATTGCCCCCATGGTGCGTGGGAATCTGGAAAAATTCTGTAGAAATCTGTCATTGCCTTCAGCCGCAGGTCCTCAGTGGTGGGTTTGATGATTTGGTTGGCCATGCGTCTGAGGATTGCTGGGATAACCTGGTCCACACATCTGCTCATGGAGGATTGTGACATCCCAGCCACCACTCCACTTGTTCTTTGAAAAGAGCCACTGGCAAGGAAATGGAGTGTTGCCATGACCTTGACCAGTGGCTGTACTGCATGTGAGTGGTGTGTTGGGCTGGTGTTGTCATCCTGCAGGGTTATGATTAATTCCAGGATGGCATGAGGGGTGAATCTGAAGATGCGATACACCTCAGAATCACTCATGCCAAAGAGGTCTATGCGTGTGCGGTATATCCTCCCCCGTGCTATCCTCCGTGCCCTCCTCCGTGCCCTCCTCCTTCTTTGTTCCTCTAAAGTCATTAGTATAGCTATGAGCAAGGATGCCCCTATACCACCTTTTATATGGTCTAATTTTAGATAGGACGTGCAGCTGTTGTGCGCTGCACCACCGTTCTTTTGTGGATCCCCGTAACTCCCTCATTTGCATATTTGAATAGCAAATCAATGGTGTGTCTAGTGCAGTTTTGCGCGGACGGATACGCCGGTCTATCGAAATTACGCCGGTACAAAAAAAGTAGATTTCTTGCGTATCTTGTTTTGGGGATGCGGCGCATCGAAACGAATGCGCAAAATTAGACTTACGCCACGCATCTCCTGTAACGCCGGCGTAATCGCTCTGTGAATCTGGCCCAGTGTCCCCTGAAGATGTGCTATTGCAGGAAACACAGAGAAACGTGCTGATGTCACACCACTTCCAGTTTCGGGACCAGCTGCCATTTTTTGTGTGTGCACTCCTATTGTTATCTATGCTGTATGGCTGTGTATGGTGTTTTTTTAAACTTTGTGAACTATTGGTTGTTCTATGTTGTAAAATGTTTATATTTAAATAAAATACTACACTGTACAGTATACTGTTTAGTGCTCTTTGACCCAGGGAGCAGGCGGTACAAACAAAAACACAATTTCATATAAAAGGGATTATTGCACTCTGGATCCAGTGACATTTGCGTCCCAGGGTGCCCAAACTGACGAACCAGGACGCCCCAAGGAGAACCCACCTAGAGAGGGAGGGAGAGTGGGAGGAAAAGTAGGGAGCACCATGAAATGACAAAAAGAGCAGGCTAACATGACTAAGGAAACATAAAACATAGCACCTATGCTTAAAAGTGTACTGCACTACTGGGGGGGGGGTAGTGAAACGGCACTTGGGTTGAGCTTCAACTGATCCCACAAGTCCCATGTTTTGGAAAACTGAGGAAGTGTATCATGGACCGTCGCAGTCAGGTGTTCCATCCTGCAGATTTGATCCAATATTTGCAGAACCTGTGCAAGGGGGGAGGTATAGCCCTTTTTGCTGCCAGGAGAAAAAAGGTGGTCAACCTTTGGGCATGTTTGGGGATATCAGGGAGCGGCAACCCCAAAAGATAGTGGAGAGTAGTTTCAAAGAGCTCTTGTAGATGGGTTTGGATGGAGGACCAGAAAGGCTGAATCATGGGACATTCCCAAAAAATGTGGAAGTGGGAGCCAACATCATCGCGGCACCTCCAACATACCCGGGAAGCTTTGGGGTTGTATCTATGTAAAATCTCCGGGGTCCTATACCAAAAACGCTATATCTTATAGATCGTCTCCCTCTGCTCCACACACCTTGAAGACTTGGAAGTTGTCTCCCACATCTTCTGCCATTGAGGGAGTTGGATGGGTCGCTTAACAATATTTTTTTAGGGACAGTTTCACATATATTTACTTACATTTATACTAAGTCTTTGTTGATGTTTTTTTATTTTTGAAAATGTATATGTTTGATTGTGGTCTTTTTTATGACCCCTAAAACAACATATTAATAGATTAATAGAGAGGTTTATGTAAATTGACCTGTGTTGCTAGCTGCCAGTAATAGTTACACTAGTGCTGACTTCTACTTTCTATAATTGTTTTTGTTGTTTGTGTCTGGGGTCGCCCATTAACATCTATACCAGAACCACATCTAGTATAGAGGTCTTGTATAGATGAAGGGAATTCCCATCTATTATTATTATTATTTGTATAAATAAAATTAAACAGCCAAGAAATGCTATTTACAGGTATATTTAACCACCTCCTGCCCAGCCACTGCACATACTAAGTTGGGTGGTAGCTTCCAGGAGATTCAGGAAGATGTACTCCTGTGGCTCATGCATGCCCTCTGATCGATGTGCTCTTCAGGCACAGCAGATCACAAATCAGGGTACAGGTCCAATGTGATTGGCTGTGAAAAGGAAACAGAGTACTTACTACAGTGATCAGGGGGTATAATTCCTACCATGGCTGTGAAGCAAAGCATCATATCTGTGGCATGTGTACATGCTCCCATACACATGACCGGGTTTCCCGAGAGGAAAACTCAGATGAGAGCCTTTGGCCGGGAATCCTGGCCATATGTATGCTCCATCTGAGTTTTTCCGACAGGAAAACTGCCAAAAACAGAAGGTGTAATGACACCCTGATTATGAAAGGGGTCAAAGTCGTTTAGGATATTTCATTCCCGAACACCAAGGCAGCTACCGAACACTTCAACCAGCTGAACAAGAAACCCATATGATTAATTCTCCCCCAAATACAAGACAAAGCTCTTTCTTGAGGGTCAAGCAGGAATCAATCTTGCCCTTGCGTCACATCTCGTAATCCTGGTTTTCTCAGAATCTCGGCGGGAAAAAAGAAAGCAGGTTCTCTTTTTTTTTTGGTGGTTTTTGGACAGTTTTCCTGTCGGAGAAACTATGAGGAGCATACACACGGCCAGGATTCCTAGTCAAAAGCTCTCCTTGCAGTTTTCCCATCATGAAACCTGGTCGTGTACGGGGCTTACAGTGTAAATTTGCTATCCTCTCAAAATAACTTAACACACAGTCATTACTGTCTAAATCGCTGGAAACAAAAGTAAGTACACTCCTAAATGAAAATGTCCAAATTGGGCCCGTTAGCCATTTTCCCTCCCTGGTGTCATGTGACTTATTAGTGTTATAAGACCTCTGGTGTGAATGAGGATCAGGTGTGTTAAATTTGGTGTTATCGCTCTCACTCTCTCCTACTGGTCACTGGGAGTTCAACATGGCACCTCATGACAAAGAACAAATAATTGCTGCTCTACCTAAAGATGGCCTTAGGCTATAAGAAGTTTGCCAAGACCCAGAAGCTGAGCTGCAGCACAGTGGCCAAAACCATACATTGGTTTAGCAGGACAGGTTCCACTCAGAACAGGCCTCGCCATGGTTGACCTAAGAAGTTGAGTGCACTTGTTCAGCGTCATATCCAGAGGTTGTCTTTGGGAAATAGATGTATGAATGCTGCCAGCATTGCTGCAGAGGTTGAAGGAGGGGGGTCAGCTTGTCAGTGCTTAGACCATATGCCGTACACTGCATCAAATTTGTCTGCATGGCTGTTGTTCCAGAAGGCAGCCTCTTCTAAAGATGATGCAAAAGAAAGCCTGTAAACAGTTTGTTGACGACAAACAGACTAAGGACATGGATTAATGGAACCATGTCCTGTGGTCTAATGAGACCAAGATGAACTTTGGTTCAGATGGTGTCAAGCGGCAACCGGGTGAGGAGTACAAAGACAAGTGTGTCTTGCCTACAGTCAAGCATGGTGGTGGGAGTGTCATTATCGGGGGCTGCATGAGTGCTGCCGAAACTGGGGTGCCACAGTTCATTGAGGGAACCATGAATGCCAACATGTACTGTGACATACTGAAGCACAGTATTCCAACATGCTAATGACCCCAAACACACCTCCAACACAACCACTGCCTTGCTAAAGAAGCTGAGGGTAAAGATGATGGACTGCCCAAAAACCTCTCCAGACCTAAATCCTATTGAGCATCTGTGGGCCATCCTCAAAAGGAAAGTGGAGGAGCACAAAGTCGCTAACATCCACCAGCTCCATGATGTCATCATAGAGGAGTGGAAGAGGACTCCAGTGGCAACCTGTGAAGCTCTGGTAAACTCCATGCCCAATAGGGTTAAGGCAGTGCTGGAAAATACTGGTAGTCACACAAAATATTGACACTTTGGGCCCAATTTGGAAATTTTCACTTAGGGGTGTACTCACTTTTGTTTCCAGGGGTTTAGACATTGTTGACGTGTTGAGTTATTTTGAGAGGACAACAAATTTACAATTTTATACAAGCTGTACAAGCTGTACGCTCACTACTTTACATTGTAGCGAAGTGTTAGGCCGTGTACACACGGCAGAGAACCTCGACGGGCAGAACACATCGTTTCGCCCGTCGAGGTTCTCTGCCGGCCGTCGAAATCGGCGACCCGCCCGTCGGGAATGGCAACCAGCCATTCATCCAGGCGGGCTGTCGAGCAAATAGAGAGCGTGCTCTCTATTTCTGCTCGACGGGATTCCCGACGGGATGCTCGCCGAGAGCGTACACACGGCCGAGGTCCTCGCTGGAATGCGGCTTCCAGTGAGGTTCTCGCTGGTTTCCAGCGAGAACCTCGGCCGTGTGTACGCCGCCTAAGGCCGCGTACACACGATCGCTCCAACCCGATGAGAATGGTCCATCGGGTCACCGCTGATGTGGCCTGATGGTCTTATGTGCATACACACCATCAGTTCAAAAACCGATCGTGTCACGCGGTGACGTAAAACACAACGACTTGCTGAAAAAACGAAGTTCAATGCTTCCAAGCATGCGTCGACTTGATTCTGAGCATGCGCCGGTTTTTGAACCGATGCTTTTGCTTACTAACCATCGGTTTGGACCGATGGTCATGCATTTAACAGTCCGATTTTAAAGCAAGTTTTAAAACTTTGGTCCGAAGGACGACTGACCACCGGGCCGTAAACACGGTCGGTTTGGACTGATGAAACTGGACTTCAGTCCATTTTCATCAGTTTGGACCGATTGTGTGTATGCGGCCTAAGAGTTCAGCAGTGTTCCTGATTACTGTCACACCAGTGACAATGTCACCAGACAAGGGCATCCATCAACAATGTTTCTAATTGCTAGCCACACCAGGGCCAGTGTCACCAGAGCCAGTATAACCATCAACGGTGTCCCTGATTGCAACTACATCAATACAGTGTCACCAGAGCCAGTGCAGCTAGCAAAAGTGTTCCTGATCATTGCAACACCATAGCAGTGTGACCTATGCCTATCCTGACTGTTGCCTGTTTATTGACCATTAGTGATTGGCTGAACACCCCCCTGTTCGGTTTTCACCATAACCCCTAAACAGGGAAAAAGTTTGGATCCAGGCCACAAACTCTATTAAAGTCTATAGACCTGAACATGAAAAATCTAAGTTCCCCATTATGGGGGCCAGGGTAATGCCCTGGGGGACATGTATGGATCCCCAATTTTGTTTAAAAAAATATTGTTTTTTAAGGAGCAGTGATTTTAATGATGAATAAAGTAAACCAATAAAAATGAAAAAAAAAATATTTAAATATAGTGCCTGGGGGGTCCCCTTAATCTGTCTGTAAAGTGATGCATCTGTACCACATGTAGAACCTGCTGCAGCAAAACTAACGTTTGTAAAGGAAAAAATTACATTTAAATTGATTATCGCAGTTGCAAATAATTGCCAGGAATGCAAAAATGTTTTATAAATTGCGGTGGGTCCCCCACATACATACAAGGTCCTTTGTGTCTGATATAGATTTTAGGGGGAACCCCACACCAAAAAAAACACAGTGGGTCCCCCCAAATTCTATAAGGCCATGTACACACGATCAGACCGGTCCGATGAGAATAGGCCACCGCTGAAGTGGTCTGATGTGCGTACACACCATCAGTCCAAAATCCGGTCGGGTCAGAACGCGGTGACGTAGAACACAACGACATGCTGAAAAACAAAGTTCAATGCTTCCAAGCATGCGTCGACTTGATTCTGAGCATGCGCAGGTTTTTGGTCCGATGCTTTTGTGTACTAACCATTGTTTTGGTCCGACGGTCAGGTGTCCATCAGACAGATTTTAAAGCAGGTTTTAAAACTTTGGTCCGATGGACAACAGTCCGATGGGCCGTACACACGATCAATTCGGTCTGATCGTGTGTACGCGGCCTAACAGACCATTATCTGAGCATGTACCCCAGCAGGCCAGGAAACCAAAAAAAGGACACATGCCCTCAACATGGGGGGTTACTTTGGTGCAGGGGGGGCTTTTTTTTCAGATCTGGGGACATTGTTTATTTTTTGTAAAGAAATTGTCTAAAACTACCCTCTGTGTTTATTTTTTACACTTTTTTGGTTAATGAGTAGGGATACAATGTACCCCTTCTCATTCAAATGGGTGGGGTTGGAATCTGGAAGCCCCCTTGTTAAAGGGGATTTCCAGATTCCGATAAGCCCCCAGCCCACAGACCATCACATCCACCACCCAGGGTTTTCTGGAAAAGGCCCTTGTCCCCATGGCATAGCCCCCTTCCTAAAGCACCCTCTTATGTTGAAGTCATGTGGCCTGGTATGGTTCAGGAGGGGGGACACTAGCTTGTCCCCTCCTTTCTTGACATGGGGTTCCATTGTTTTGTTTTTTTCCATTCAGCTGTTAGCGAGAAAGCCTGTTGACATCTGATGACTCATCCATAGTTAAGGACACGGCGGCCAGTTTCCCGACCCGTTTCTTAATCTATTGACTGTGCGTTCGGCGGGCAAACATCTCGCTGAGTGCACATGAAATTTGGGTATTCAGCATACACACAAACAGGTAATATTCATACCAAACTTATGCTGGGCCCGAACTGTTAGCCCATTTCTATTGACCATATTCCTGCCTGCTGTCTATACTAATCCTTTGCTTGTTTGTCCTTGTAACGGTTACCACCGCTTACAACCTTCCATCCATCCACGACAAGCTTATCCGACACACCAACAACCAGGCAGACATGATCCATTCCATTTCCCAGAATAAACGAGACTGCGCTCCGTACTCTAGTTTCCAAAATGTATGAATATCTTTATTGGTTCTTAGCTTGCTTATATCCAGTACAACATAATGCAGTTAATCACAGGTCAATGTAATCTCCACCCCCCTATTCACTCACTGAGGATAATTCTTTAATTGGTAGCTAGACATGACGGCACCGTATTATCAATAGGGTTCAATTAACCTTGAATAGTAACACAGACATCTAGTTGAATAAGTTCTCTATACAGCTTTGTCACACAATGGCAGTGAGAGTGGGTGTCTTTACATTGAATAGCCAACACCTTAGGATATTTCAATAGCCTATTATACAAAAGGTATGACTCACTGGCTGACCTGGTCATGTCATCATGACTCCTTGTGATATCTCAGTCCTGCAATATGAAGTATTATTAATGTCCCATCTCATGTAATATGAATTATGATTCACTATTAGCCACCCTATACCCAAAAGGGCACAGGGTGGATTTCGACCCAAGAGTTTTTGGTGCTGCTGGCACAAGAGTATCTCTCATCCTTCCAACGTCTCTGGGTGTCACGGGCCATTCTGTTACAGTCCTGTTCTTCCTTTCTTTAGCCTGTGGTCAGCCATGTACCAGTTGGTTAGGCTAGCTTGGCCTATAAGAATGAGGACTGCTACAGGTGATGTTACACTAAGCTATATTACTTGACCTTTCATACATAGGCAACCATAACAGTACTTATGATACAATTGGATGATCTTTGTGATATACAAGATACAATGATCGATACATAATCAGTCCAAACATTGAAAAAGTCCTGCACGTTGCCATACTCTAGTCTGGAGCAATAACAGAAAGTGTTTTGAAGTGAAATTGCAAGTATGCCTATGCTATGTGTGAAAAATATCTTATTAAATTGACACATTTGTGTAAAAAAAAATACATATTGATTTTCTTTTCACATTATCCCAAAACTTTAGATTACTCTCCAAAATGTGGTTATGTTTTTGGTGTTTCCACTATCCTGGTGCTCCAGGGCCTTCAAAAATGTGATGGGTATTCAGGAAATTAGATGTGCAATTTATGCCGCTACAAAACCTAAAGGTGCTCCTTAGATGTTGGGCCTCTCTATGTAGCTAGACTGTGAACAAGTAGAAACATAGAAACATATAAAAGTGATGCCAGAAAAAGACTCAATAGTCCATCCAGTCTGCCCATCCAGTCTGCCCATTTTTTTCTTTTGTTTTTTTCATTAACTACACTACTCAAAAAAAAGAAAGGAACACTTTTAAATCAGAACTCCTGGGAAATTGATCTGGTCAGTTAAGTAGCAGAGGGAGAGGGGTGTATACAGAGGGGGTTGTTAATCAGTTTCATCTGCTTTGCTGTTAATTGAAATTAACAACAGTTGCACTAGATGGGCAACAATTAGACAACCTCCAAAACAGGAATGTTTTTTCAGGTGGAGGTGTCTGACATTTGTTTCCCAACTCATCTTTTCTGACTATTTTTCACTAGTTTTGCATTTGGCTAGGGTCAGTTTCACCGTATAAAGCAGGGGTGCCCAACCTTTTGAAGAGCATGGGCCACTTAAGCAAATTTGTTATTGGTCACGGGCCACAAAGAGCAGAGCGGGAGGATGAAAGGTCCGTGTCCATGGACACAGCCTACTTTACTCTATGGGCCCTCTGATCTAATCAGATTCACCCAGGCGGATGGGGGAAAATCCCTTTCTATTTTTTTTTTTAGGTAGGTGGGTGTAAACAGACACAATTCCGTTTACATCTGCTGAACCATAGAAGTGAATAGTAAGTCCGATTGGGTAGACCGATCATATGAAAGGGGCCTAAGGCTCCTTTCACACTGATGCGCTGCGATTTTCCCAAACCACATGTGGCGCATTTTCTGAGGATGCAACAAACCTGCAGGTAATAACAGAAGTCTATGGCTCAATGCAGGTAACTTGCAGCTGCACTGCACCTGTGGATCAGTTTGAAAGCAGCCCAATAACAACTGCAGAACAGCTATATCCATATATACTGTGAATTTAGTAGTAAACCTAACTTTAATAACCGTCTTCCATTCAGGTATTGCCGGCTGTTGCTGTCCCATGCATTTGTTATCACTCCGCCTGTGACAGGAGCGGGCGCCATACAGGAAGCATTGGCTTATGTGGCTTTGCTCCGCAGCCACTTGCTTCCCGTACCAGCAGCTTCATTCACAAAACTGCTGCTCTGGGATGGCGGGTATTGGCAACCCGTGATCTGGGCTTGCAAACCTGCATCCCAAAGCAGGAGGTTGAGGGCCACATCAGAGGGCTCCGCAGGCCACATGTGGCCCCCGGACCACTGGTTGGACGCCCCTGCTATAAAGGTTGCACAGGCAGTCCAACTCCTCCAGGATGGCACATCAATACGTGTCATTGCCAGAAGGTTTGCCGTGTCTCTCAGCACAGTCTCAAGAGCATGGAGGAGACCTCAGTCTGTTCATGAGCTCAGTGATTCTCTGGTCCATATCTGAGAGTAAATACCCCAGGACACTATCAGTCATCTCATTAGGAGCATGTGCTGATGTGTCAGACATGTATACAAGCACTTGGGGGCCATACAAACTACTGAGGATCATATTGAGTTGTTGCAATGAAATTTCAGCAAAATGGACTAGCTTGCTGCATAATATTTTCACTTTGATTTTCGGGGTGTCTGAATTCAGCCCTCTGTAGGTGGATAATTTTCATTTCCATGAAATGATGTGCCATCCTTTCATTCCTAACACATTACCCAGTCCATATCAGTTTAGATATTCAGCATGAGATGTTTGCCGTTATGTTTTCAAAGTGTTCTTTTAATTTTTTTGAGCAGTGTATATTGTCTGACTATAGATCTATGTTTGTCCCAACAACGTTCAAACAATTTCCGTCATTTTTCATACTAAGTTCACTAATTATGTTTTTTTAACCTTTCACCATAACTACACATATATTTTACTTTATAGACACTCAGAGGCACTGTTATGTACCACCAGCAATGGCAACACGGACACTCTTATCTATATGGGGAGGTGTGGGCTTAATACATGCTGGGGGTCCTACAACCACAACTCCCGAGACAGACACCAAAGATGGCTTCCATCCACTCAGCACTGCATGTTGATTCCCCAAGTCTCTATGTAAGTATGGGGATGTTTAACTTCCTTCCTCCTGGTTTCTTTTGCACTTTTATTGTTTCCATATTTATTTCTTGTTTTTATTGTATAGATGTTTTACATTGGTCTATGGCCAATCCACCAGCTTATCTTCTACATGGTAGCAGTACTGTACATGCCATACGATGTATACCATACTTGTTTACAAGTTGCCAAAATAAATAATGTAAGTTCCAGTCTATGCCTTTAAGTGCTTTATATGGTAACTATAACCAACTCAAACATTAGACTTGCTTTTGGATTTATGTGCACAATCCTGGAAGTTGTTGAAATATATGTTTATCTAAATGTGATAATTCAGAATTAGGTGAAAGATAGATAAGTCATTTATATATGGAAATAACATCAGAGATTTCCCCTTTTGAGACCCAATTTCTAACTCTGCACTATAGCCCCACTCAGAGCATATTTTTTTGCCAAAGTAGTTTTACAAAGTATTTTGGGCTGGTGAATATGTCCAATCATGGTTGATCACGATGTAACCAGGAAGAGCCGTTGATCGGCTTTTTCTCACTCGCGTCTAACAGACGCGAGTAGAGGAGAGCCGTTGATCGGCTGCTCTCCTGACAGGGGGGTCTGTGAAGATAGTTTATCAGCACAGCCCCCCCTTAGATGCCCGCCCAGGGCCTCCAGGATGTCCACCACACTGGAACACCAGGAATTCCCCCCCTAGACCACCAGGGAATGCCAATCTGTGCCCAGGCAGCTGCCAATCAATGTCCAGGCATCTGCCAATCAGTTCCCACCCACAATGCCTACCACTGCCAGTGTGAATGAATGAATGAATGAAAACTTATATAGCGCGGCACATGCAAACTAAATCACCTCTGGGCGCTTGTTGTTCCTGTCTCCTTTGGTATCAAAAGAGATGAGTCTTGATCTTCCTCCTGAATGCTAAGTGGTTCTCCTCCAACTGAATGGTGGTTGGTAAAGCGTTCCATAGTCTGGGACCTTGGACCGCAAATCTTCTTTCTCCTTTGGACTTGTAGTTGGCTTTCGGTATCTGGAGTAGATTTTGATTGGTGGATCGCAGAACGCGATTGGGATTATGAGCTTTTATTTTTTCGCATAGATATTGGGGAGCCTTCCCATGAATACATCTATACATTAATGAAAAAGAAAAGAAAGGAGGGCGCACCTCGTTTCTTTTCTTTTTCATTTTAGCTATATGAACACCCTTTGTTCTGTGGAGGGCTACAAGACCTAAGACTTTGCCTTTAGACCATACTGATACACCCAGTTTGGCGATACACCAGAGCGCAGGAGGATTTTTGTGGTACATCTATACATTAGACAGAGTGCTTTAAAAGCAATTCTGTCTTTTACTGGCAACCAATGAAGGGTTCTCAGCGAAGGTGAGATTGATTGCCAGGTTTTTTTCCCAGTCACGAGTCTGGCGGCCGTGTTTTTTTTTTTTTTTTTTCACAATAATTTTTATTGAAATAAAGATTTTTTTCAAGATATAAACAGAAATAAAACACAGAAACATACCATAGTTCTCAAAACAGCAGGGAAGCCTGTACCATGTTGACAGATCTAGACATAGCAAGTTCCATGCGCATAGTAATCAAGGTCAACAGCAAGAGAAGACAACACAGTAGAACGAGGCGAGTATTAGGTTCGCCACTTCTTCCTATCAGACATCCAACAAGATAGTGGATAGGTAGACTAGGAAAGTTAATTATAGTGGAAAAAAAGGTGTAGAGAGAGGGGAAAGAAGGGGGAGGGGAGATAGGGAAGGAATGGATACCTCTGAAAACAGTATAAATGTAAATTTACTTATACAGTTGCTTAAAACAAATCAAAAGGAACATGACACAAAGAAGACAATTCAATTCTGCTGCAGTTGGAACCAGTCAGTCCATTGTTTCCACTGTGCATCGAACTTCGCTCTCCTACCCTCTCTGTTGGCCAACAAGGACTCAAAGGTGTAGTTATTACGTGTGATCTCAAGAACTTCAGTAGTGTTAGGTATCTTATTGGATTTCCAATTCCTAGTCAGCAGAAGTCTAGCAGCTAAGAGGATATGTGTAACTACAATACGGGAGCCTGGGGGAAATCCCTCTATATCTAGGTTCAGTAATGCCAGTTCAGGGTTAGGAGGTGTCAGTATGCCCGTTATATGTGAAATACATCTGAATACACATCTCCAGAAGCTCGTGAGGCTCTTGCATAACCAGAGGATATGGTAAATGTTGCCCACAGCTCCACAGTCTCTTCAGCAAAGCGGAGAGGCAGAGGAGTAAAACTGTGCTATGCGACATGGAGTGAGGTACCACCTCAGAGCTATCTTCTGGGAGAGCTCCCAGTGGTTGATACACCTAGAAGCTTTATATATGAGTTTGAACGAGTACTGCCATTGGATCGGTGAAAATGTCTTGCCCAGATCTATTTCCCATTTATTGAGAGGGGAGGAAACTTTAAAGAGTAATTTGTCTTGGAAAAGGTTATAGAAGAGGGAGACTCCTTTAGGGGTAGGGGTCGCTTTAGTGTAGAATTACCAAATGGAATCTTGTATTAGTACGCGACGGGATTGTAAAGATCTAAGATAGTGGGAAGCCTGAGTGTGTTTAAAACAATCTGTAGTAGACATGTGCATTCGTTTTCGTTAGAATACATTTTCGTCCGAAATCGGGTATTTTCGTTATCGTTTTAACGAACGAAAACGAAAGCGCGAAAAACGAAAACCGAAAGATACGACATAAAAAATGCTTTATTTTTGTTTTCGTTCAGATCCGACGATTTTCTATGCTTTGTCGAATTTCCGTCGTTCAATTTCACAAAGTCATCGAAAATTGTTGTTCTGAATACAGGGAATAGGTATATTCCCTGTATTCAGAAAGACGATTTTCGATGCTTTATCAAATTGCCGTCTTTCAATTTCACAAAGTCATCGAAAATCGTCGTTTTGAATACAGGGATTAGGTATATTCCCTGTATTCAGAACGACGATTTTCGATGCTATGTCGAATTTCCGTCTTTCAATTTCACAAAGTCATCGAAAATCGTTGTTCTGAATACAGGGAATAGGCATATTCCCTGTATTCAGAACGACGATTTTCGATGCTTTGTCGAATTCCCGTCGATTAATTCGACAAAGTCATCGAAAATCGTCGTTTTCGGACGAAAACTTTCCAGACGAAAACGATATAAATCAAAACGATTTTCGGGAGTAACTAAATAAATTTATTTTCTGGACGAAAACGAAAAAACGAAACAAAATATTCCAGCCTGCACATGTCTAATCTGTAGCTGTCAGACCATATTCCTCTGCAAGCGTATCAAATGATTTGAGCTCATTATTACTATATAGATCTTCGATTGATGTGATGCCTCTCGTAGAAGGAGGTATATGGAATGGCATATGACAGAGTCTCAATGGGAATAGGAACGGAAACAGTATTAGATGATGTGTGCACCAAACTGCGCAACTCCCTCCAGGCTAGTATTGAGGCCTAGAACTTTAACGGCAGATGACGTAAGGGGAGAGGCTGCCAGGAGTCAAGGACCAGGATCTTTAGATGGGCCAAGGGCCCGTTCTATGCCACACCAAAGAATGTCAGGGGAGGGGAATAACCAATACTTAAAGCGGATCTCCACCCTAAAGTGAAGATCCGCTGATCCGAACACTCCCCCCCTCCGGTGTCACAATTGACACCTTTCAGGGGGGAGGGGGGTGCAGATAGACAGGTATCTGCACCCACTTCCGGCCCAGCATTCACGGGCAAAAGACAGGCATTGCATCACATCCCGTCCGTCCCCCGTTGTGTGCTGGGAACACTCGGCTCCCAGCACACAGCTGGAGCCAATCGGCGGGCGCAGCGCAACTCGCGCATGCGCCGTAGGGAACCGGGCAGTGAAGCCGCAGCGCTTCACTTCCTGGTTTCCTCACCGTGGATGGAACGGGGAACAGCAGAGAGACGAGCGATCGCTCATCCTCTGCTGCGGACGGCGCTGGACTCCAGGACAGGTAAGTGTCCTAATATTAAAAGTCAGCAGCTGCAGTATTTGTTGCTGCTGGCTTTTAATATTTTTTTTTTTGTGAACCATCCGCTTTAAGTTGAGTAAGTATAGTTGCTCGGTGATAATCTTTTATGTCGACCATGCCCATACCCTCCACCGATCGGTGTTTAATCAGGAGAGATTTTGCACACCTAGGACGTTTGGTGCCCCATATATAACGATTAAGAATATTGTTTAAGGATTGGAGATGGCACTTTTTTAATGGGATGGGAAGAGTGCGGAAGATGTACAAGATTTGAGGGAGGAGCAGCATTTTAAGAGGCTAGGCGACCTGACCACGTCAATTCGACCCCGGCCAGGCGAGCAGCCTCCTTGGATATTTTGTCTATCAGTGGGAGATAATTAGCATCGGCCAGCTTGGAAAGGTCTGTTGTGATTTGGATCCCCAGGTATTGTATGCTAGAAGCGGCCCAGGAATAAGGAAAGGAGGTTTGTAAATGGGATTGTAGGCGGGGGGGAGGTTGAGACCTAGTATAAAAGATTTGGTGTAATTAATTTTATAATAGGATACGCGACTAAATTCTGCAAGAATATTATGTGCTTGGGACAGGGAGGACTGTGGAGAGGTTAAGAAAATAATAATATTGTCTGCAAAGAGATTTATGTTATGGGACCGACCTGACAATAGAAAACCAGGGATTCCAGTATGTGATCTAATCTTCTCAGCTAGGGGTTCAACGAGGAGGTTAAAGATGGAAGGGGATAGAGGGCACCCCTGCCTGGTCCCATTAGTTATTTTAAAAGTAGATGAAAGCATTCCCGAGGTGTAGACCTGCGCACAAGGCGAGGAGTACAACGCCAGGATTGCCGACAGGATGGGGCCAGAGAACCCAAATTTCTCCAGCATCCGAACCATGTAGCCCCAATGTATCCTGTCGAACGCCTTCTCCGCATCCAAAGAGAGGAGCAGAGAAGGCGTCCGAGAGGCCCCAGCATAATGTACCAAGTCAACTACTCTTCTAGTTGCATCAGACGATTGTCTGCCTGAGGTGAAGCCCGTCTGATCTGGGTTGATCAGGGATGGGAGTATTGGGAGCAGTCTAAATGCCAAAATCTTTGCATATAACTTCACATCTGTATTTAACAGAGAGATGGGACGGAAATTGGCAGGCACAGTGGGCGTTTTACCCGGTTTCGGGATTGTCACAATATAGGCATTGAGCATTTCACTTGGGAGAGAGGCAGAGAGCATTGCTTCCGAAAAGACTGTGCCCAACATAGGGGCCAAGAGAGAATCAAAAGCCTTATAGTAGCTGTTGGGAAGGCCATCCGGACCAGGGGACTTCCCAGTAGGGAGAGACTTGATTGCTTGGAGGATCTCAGGCTCTGTGATCAGCAAGTTGAGGGATTCTAGTTGGGGACGGGACAGAGTAGGTAACGCCAGATCAGCCAGGAAAGATCGGATAGCCTCTTCTACAGGTTGGGGGGTGGAGGGGTCCTCTCGTAGGTTGTAGAGAGAGGAGTAAAACTCTGCAAAAGAGTTAGCTATGTCCTGTGGGTTGTAGATTTTACTACCATCTGAAGTTTTGACAAGGAAGAGAATAGTGGCTTTAGCCCTACGACTTTTCAGCCGCCTAGCCAGAGCTTTGCCTGCCCGGTTGCCGGACGCATAGTGGGTCAATTTGAGAGATTAAACATGTTTATCATAGCGTTCGAGCAGCAGTCTCCTGAGGTCAGCGCGCAGCCTACACAGTTTGACAGCTGTCGAGGCGTCGGGAGACTGCTTGTTCTGCGACTCTAGGGAGCCAATGTCAGCAAGCAAGGAGTTTAATTGCTGTGCTCTCTGCCTCCTCACCCGTGCACTAAGCTGAATCAGTATACCTCTAATATAGGCCTTATGGGCACACCAGATAGAAAAAGGATTAGACACAGATCCAGAATTCACAGAGAAAAACTCCTTCAGGTGGGGGGACAAGTAGGCAATGTGTGAGGGTTGTTGGAGTAGGTAGGAGTCTGCCCTCCAAACGAAGGGTGAGGAGATCGGGGCCCCTCCATCCACCACCACCGACTCCGGAGCGTGGTCAGACCACGTGATGTCATGGATGGTGGACGAGGACACCCTCTGGAGCAGAATCTTGTCAACTAGAATTAAGTCTATGCGTGAATATGAATTATGTTTAGGTAAATGAAAGGAATAGTCTCTTTCGCTTGCATGTTGGCACCTCCAGGCATCGAACATACTCTCAGAGTGCAGCAGGGAGTGTAGATCAGGTTGGGACCTCCTGGACTTGGATGTAGTGTCCATCTCGAAGTTGACCGTCAGATTGTAGTCTCCACACATGACTAGGGCGCCCTTCCGAATTTTGTTAATTTTGCAGAAAAGTTTCCTCAGGAAACGAAGTTGATGGGTGTTGGGTGCGTAGAGGTTGACCAGTGTGTATAACTTGTTGTTGAAGGTCCTAACTAAACAGTATCTTACAATGTAGCGATCGATCAACCAGACACAGCAAAGACCAGGCAGCAGATGTGGACGGTGAACGGATTGTCTTCAATGAGAGCAGCAGGGTATCCATCTCAAACAAGGTAAATAGAGGGGGAAACATTGAGAGAAATAAAAAAACAAAAGTCATAACACAAGTGGAAAACAGTGTGTATAAAAAGGGAGATCCCGTCCGGGATCTGAATGCAGGGTAGCTGCACATAGCTCAAGGAGGGGAATTTCGTGGAAAAGGAGCTCCAGCAAATTTGGGGGAGAGTGAGGTAAAGAAAACAATGTTCCTGAGGCCTTATGGCTTCTTTTTGTTGTTGCGCTTGTGCGACACCAGCGTCCAGTCTTCATGAGTTTTTTTTCACAATAATTTTTATTGAAAAAAAGATTTTTTTCAAGATATAAACAGAAATAAAACACAGAAACATACCATAGTTCCCATAAAACAGCAGGGAAGCCTGTACCATGTTGACAGATCTAGACATAGCAAGTTCCATGCGCATAGTAATCAAGGTCAACAGCAAGAGAAGACAACACAGTAGAACGAGGCGAGTATTAGGTTCGCCACTTCTTCCTATCAGACATCCAACAAGATAGTGGATAGGTAGACTAGGAAAGTTAAGTATAATGGAAAATAAAGGTGTAGAGAGAGAGGAAAGAAGGGGGAGGGGAGATAGGGAAGGGATGGATACCTCTGAAAACAGTATAAATGTAAATTTACTTATACAGTTGGAGGAGGAGGCAGAAGCTATTTCTGCTAGGGGGAGTTCAGGCAGAATGTCCCATTTGCGTAAGAGTGCAAGGCCCTCCTCCAGATTCGCTACTACACATGAAGCCCCATCTTTGGTTATAGTGAGCTTGGTAGGCTGGCCCCACTTGTAGGTGATGTTATGGTTGCGGAGTGTTTTTGTGATAGGCAAAAGGGACCTGCGCCTCTGCATAGTGGATTGCCAGAGGTCAGCAAACACTTGTAGGTCAGCAAAGCGGTCAAATGACTGGGGTTTTTTGCGAAAGGCCATCATGAATTGATCCTTCACGTGATAAAAATGAACCCGCATGAGGACATCTCTGGGAATCTTGTCCGGGAGGTGTGCAGGTTTAGGCAGACGATGGATCCTATCAACCACCAGTTCAGACTCAGGTGCGGAGGGCAGGAGTGACCCCATTCGCTCACAAGCATATTGATGGAGCTGAGCAGGGAGGACAGACTCAGGAACACCCCGCAGTTTGACGTTGTTCCTGCGAGATCTGTCCTCGAGGTCTGCGACTTTGGCTTTAAGCCATGCGACCTCATCTTATTGCTCGTTATGGGAGTCTACTAGAGAGTTGTAGGATGAGGCATATTCCCCCATTTTCTTTTCCATGTGGTCTACCCTGCCGCCCAGCTCCCCCATCTACATCTTAAAGCTCCTCATGCATTTCATCATATCTGAGTGTAAAGAACTGCTCAGGGAGACCAACATGTCCTTTAAAGTAGAGTCAGGGACAGGCATATTAGAAGTGGGGAATGAGTTGATAGGAGCAGAGAGTTCACGTGTGTCCTCCATTGAGCCCTGCATTGTACTGACCTGAGAGCCATGCGACTCAGCTGACACAGAGTTTTGATTTCACCGGGCTGCAGGAGAGGGGAGTAGAAGCCTCTGGGGGACGGCGTTGTGTTCCATCCCTCGAACCCGGGCTCGGTGTGGATGTGGATGATCTCCCTATGGAGGCCGGAGATCCGCCGCCGGCGCCATCTTGGGACGCGCTGTTAGGCCTGGGGGAGAAGAAATCTTCTAGTTTCGCCGGGTGAGCGGCTGTTTTCCGCTTCTTCGTCATCTCCGGGTGTAGAGAGGGGTCTAGGCTTGTCACCCTGGTGGTTTAGGGCAGCCCATGGAGCCTCAGTACTTTGTAATCACCGACGCTGGAGCGGAGCTCCTGTCTCAAGCGTCCATGCTGTTGCGCGGTAGCCACGCCCCCCCCTGGCAGCCGTGTTTTGAACGAATTGCGGACGAGCGATTTGGTACTTTGGGAGTCTGAGGTAAAGGGCATTTGCATGGTCCAGTCTGGAGTTAACAATTGTTCCCACCACGACTGCTACGTCTTCTTTGGGGATAAAAGGAGTAAGTCTGCGTAGTAGGCGCAGCAGATGGTGAGATCCGCTGACTACTGACCCTATTTGTGCGTCCATTGTCATATAGGAGTCGAAAATGACCCCGAGACTTTTGACTTTGGCGCTAGGGGTGATGATTTTGCCCAGAATGGGCGGGGGTGTCCAAGTTGTAGCAGGTTGATTCATATGCTTGGTGTGAAACAGGAGAAGTTCTGTTTTCGCTCCGTTGAGTTTAAGATAACTCTTTGTCATCCAGTTCTCTATCAAAGAGAGGCATGTCTCTAGATTGAGGTGGTGATCCTTTTTGTTGCAAATGCGGAAATACAGTTGCGTGTCGTCTGCATATGAGTGGTAAAGCAGTTTTTGGCTGTTGATGATTTCAAAAAGAGGATGAAGATAGATGTTAAACAGCACCGGCGACAGGGGCGATCCTTGAGGGACTCCGCATGATACTGTGCATTTCTCAGAAGTAAAACGTCCTAACTTTACTGTTTGCGATCGGTTTTCCAAAAAAGAGGAGAACCAAGATAAATCGCCTTCTGCGACTCTGGCTACTTTAGCTAGCCGAGTCAGTAACAGTTTGTGGTCGACAGTGTCAAAGGCGGCGCTTAGGTCCAACAGAACCAGGAGACAAGATTCTCCTTCGTCTGCGGCCTCCCATATTTTGAGCAATGCGGTTTCTGTCACGTGTCCGGGACGGAAACCCGATTGAAATGGATCAAGTAGCTTGTGGGTATCTAGATGCTGTTGCAGCTGTTGTACCACTAATTTTTCCATTACCTTTGAGAATACATTTAGGCCTGTTATGGGACGACGGTGGAGTGGGTCCTTGGGGTCTAGGGTGGGTTTCTTCAGGATGGGTTGGATTACGCCCTCTTTCAACAGGGAGGGCACTATGCCTTCCTTGAAAGACTGATTTATAAGCTGCGTGATAGGAGAAGCCAGGATGTCGGCGCATTCCTTTAGCAGATTAGTGGGGATGATATCATGTGGCGCAGTGCCGTTACGCAAAGTACCAATGATATTTTTTGCAGCATCGATAGAGATGGGTTCCAGGGTGAACTTACCTGATTGTGGTGACTTACTGTGGATATTGTGTGAAAAATTGCGAGGGGGCTGATTGGGGTATTGTTTTGCTTAACCACTTGTCCTCTGCCCACCGTCAAATGACGGCGGGCGGAGGACTCCATTATCCTGACATCACGTCATATGACGTGATGTCCTTTTAAAGCCGCGGGCGGGTGTGCGCGTGCCGCCGCTCTGCTGGGATCCCGTGCGAGTGCCCGACGGCAAAGATCGCCGCCGGCACACGCGATTGCTCAGTACCTGAGCGGGGACATGGAGCTCTGTATGTAAACACAGAGCTCCACGTCCTGTCAGGGAGAGAGGAGACCGTTGCTGTGTCCCTTGTACATAGTAACACAATCGGTCACCTCCCCCAGTCACCCCCCCCTCCCCCCACAGTTAGAACACTCATAGGACACACATTTAACCCCTTCCCCGCCCCCTAGTGGTTAACCCCTTCACTGCCAGTCACATTTATACAGTAATCAATGCATATTTATAGCATTGTTCACTGTATAAATGTAAATGGTCCCAAAAATGTCAGAAAAGTCCCAGCCTGCTTCATATCTCTGGACATCAAACAGGCCTTTGATTCCGTCTCGTGGTCCTACATGGAATATACCTTACAGAATTGGGGCTTCGGTCCAAATTTTAGAAATTGGGTTATGGCACTGTACAACAATCCAAAAGCTTACGTCAAATACGCAGGTTACAAATCTGATACGTTTGCAGTCCAGAGAGGAACAAGACAAGGCTGTCCCCTATCTCCTTTGCTGTTCGCCCTCCTGATAGAACCCCTAGCCCAAAGAATTAGATTGGACCCTAAGATATTAGGCATAGAATTGGGTGGGTTTAAACATAAATTATGCCTCTACGCGGATGATATTTTACTTTTCTTATCCTCCCCCCAAGTGTCCGGACCTAACCTCATCCCAATTCTGAATCATTTCGCAACTATATCAGGTTTAGCAATTAATACTAAAAAATGTCTTGCCCTAAACATTTCATTATCGGTCACAGAATTAACAGCTACCAAATCTGGACTCCCCTTTAACTGGCCCGGGAAAAGCATCCCCTATTTAGGAATCCACCTAACAGCAGAAATAGCAGACCTATTCTCGTATAATTACCCCATACTGTTAAAGCATATATCAAGTCTACTGAAATCTTGGACGCAACTTCCCCTGTCGTGGTTTTGGAAATTAAACGCAGTAAAAATGACAATATTGCCGAAGCTCCTATACCTTTTTAGAGTACTCCCTATACCAATCCCGGCATACTACATGAGAATAATCCAAAAACGAATCTCTTCCTTTATTTGGGGTCCCTCCCGACCCAGAATCAAACCACAAGTCTTGGAACTCCCCAAAACCAACGGCGGGATTGGGTACCCCAACTTCACAAAATATTACCAAGCGGCCCAATTGGCGACTCTGACAAAATATCACGCTAAATGTGAAATTCCCCTTTGGGTTTCAATTGAAGCTTTAGATTGTGATCCCATCTCAATATCCAACTTACTGTGGATCCCCCCCAATTCTCGTAAAAATATTAGCAACCCTATCACCAAACACTCACTTACCCTCTGGGACAAGATCAAGGTAAAGAAAAACCTACAATCTCCACATTGCCCTCTGTTGTCTTTTATTAAAAACCCAGATTTCTACCCCGCCTGGGTCTTCCCTAACACATTCAAAGAATGGGTAAAGAGAGACTGTACTCAAAAGTTCCAGTTTTTTTAACTCCAACTCAATTGTACCCTTCCCGTCAATCTGTGATTCACATGGTATACCACATAGTGAACTTTTTAGATACCTGCAAATAAAAAATTTCTTTCTCCCACCAGTAAATACACCAATTTCACCCATCATATACTCCGGTTTTGAAAACATATGTAAGGACAATCCACGTGCCAGAAGTGTGATTTTCACCCTATACGCCCAGCTGCAAACACAATCTGACTCTTGGAAACTACCATATGTAAGTAAATGGGAGGAGGACCTTGGTGCAGAATTGAGCCCCGCAGAATTAAATCAAATTTGGCTCAATACCAAAACTGCTTCAATTAATGTATCAGCCTCTGAGACAAACTATAAAGTGCTTTCAAGATGGTACTTGGTGCCGGCAAAAATAGCTAAATTTTCACTAAGTCATTCAGACCTGTGTTTCAGAGGCTGTACAGAGAGCGGAACATACTTTCACACTTGGTGGTCATGTCCAAAAGCCCAATCATTTTGGTCCGAAATTTTTCAAATAGCACATACTTTAACTAATAAAAAAATACCATTAGACCCCAAACTGGCATTGCTCAACCTAAAACCCAGTATCTTGTCGCATATACAATTTAACCTGATTAAGCAGCTTCTTACGGCAGCAAAGCAGACCATAGCGAAGGCATGGAAAACCTCGAGCATTCCAGTGAGTGAAACAATCAACAGAATGAGTAACGCGATGTTATATGCCAAAATGACGGCAATAGAAAATGACATGATCACCAAGTTTGAACAAATTTGGACGCCCTGGATTACATACACAACACTGAAAGCTTTTAATAAAGATGTATTGTTGCCATGGTAGCCCACCCATCGAAACGGCAATTGAACCATCTTGGCGGTTGTTGGGATTTCCCGGTCCGGTCCTGCAGACACCTCTCCCCCAATCCCCTCCCTTCATGCTTTATTTCTCTTTTCTTTTTTTTTTTTATTTATTCTTGATGTTACAATTTTTACTCTATTAAGGAGTTTTTCTTTTTCTTGTAAGTTGATAAGAACTGTTAGTTACTCATGGGCAGCTATTTTATATAGATGCCTCAGTTAACTTTATCGTATAATCTACTAGACATTAAGGTACGAATTGAACATAAAAGGAAACATCTCCTTTGATCCATTCATTATTACACTGTACCAATCTTATATGGCAAAACCGTAAAGTGCGCCCTAACGATTTTCCACAAGAGGAATGTTATTTCATGTTGGAACTCCTCTCAACACTGCTAAGTTTCTTTATTTCTACAATTGCATATTTGTACTCTCAATGTTTTTCTCTTGTTTAATATTCATTATATTTTTTTGTATACCGCCTATTTTATATTCCAATAAAGATATATTTGACAAGGAAAAATGTCAGAAAAGTGTCCGAAGTGTCCGCCATAACGTCGCAGTCCCAATAAAAAAATCGCAGATCGCCGCCATTAATAGTAAAAAAAAAAATGCCATAAACTATCCCCTATTTTGTAAATGCTATAAATTTTGCGCAAACCGATAAACGCTTATTGCATTTTTTTTTTACCAAAAATATGTAGAAGAATACGTATCGCCCTAAACTGAGGAAAAAAATATTTTTTTTATATATTTTTTGGGTTATTTATTACAGCAAAAAGTAAAAAAATATTGAATTTTTTAAAAAATTGACGCTCTATTTTTGTTTATATCGCAAAAAATGAAAACCGCAGAGGTGATCAAATACCACCAAAAGAAAGCTCTATTTGTGGGAAAAAAAGGACGCCAATTTTGTTTGGGAGCCACGTCGCACGACAATTGTCAGTTAAAGCGACGCAGTGCCGGAAGCTTAAATTTTGTCTGGGCAGGAAGGGGGTGTAGGTGCACAGTAGGCAAGTGGTTAATGATTTCCCGTATTCCCTCAATTTTATTACTGAAGTAATCCGATAATTCATCGCAAAATTCTTGGGTGTCCGAAGTGGGGACTTCAAGACAGCCTGGGTTCATGGTCTGAGTGACCAGCTTGAAGAGTTTGCGGGGGCGGTTTAGGGCGCTGTTGATAGCCTTGGAAAAAAAAATCTTGGCTTTGAATATTTCTTTGTGGTATTTTCACCAGGAATGCCTATAAGTAACATCTACCAGTGCCGCATATCAGTGGCCATCATTCCCCATCAGTGCCACGTATTAGTGCACATCAGTGCCCATGAGTGCCAAGAATCAGTGCCCATCAGTGTCACCTATCAGTGCCCATCAGTGCCCATGAGTGCCCATCAATGTCGCCTATCAATGCCCATCAGTGCTGCATATCAGTGCCACCCATCAGTGCCGCCTATCAGTGTCCATCAGTGACACTGATCAGTGCCCAACGTCAGTGCCACCTCATTGGTGTCATCTTATCAGTGCCCATCAGAGCTGCCTTATCAGTGCTCATCAATAAAAACGTACTTATATACAAAATGTTATAACAGAAACAAAGAAATTAATTTTCTTCCAAATTTTCGGTCTGTTTTTATTTGATTAGTAAAAAATAAAAAACCGCAGAGGTGATCAAATACCCCCAAAATAAAGCTCTATTTGTGGGAATAAAATTATAAAAATGTTGTTTGGGTACAGTGTAGCATGATTGTCATTTCAACAGTGACAGTGCTAAAAGCTGAAAATTGGCTTGGGCAGGAAGGGGGGTAAGTGCCTGGTATTGAACTGGATAAAAAAATTATCTTTGCACTTTAGCCAAAACACATTGGTCAGTTGCTGCAATATAGTTATATAAAAATATATTCTTAAATAGTTTTTTTTATAATCATGGTATACATATGTTTAAAAATTCACATAGCATTTTTAATTGTATAATACATTACTGAATTTTTTTATTATTGCTTTCATGGTGTCTAATTTGAACAAAGGTTAATAGTCCTTTTCAAATGAATTCTCATCTGTTTGACACATAGAAAGCCATATGAGAATATTAATGAGGAAATTCAAGTGAAAGTTAAGTATCGCAGCCAATTATCATGGTTACTTGGTTGTTTGAAATCTACAAATGTTTAATTAAATAAATTAGCTGATTTAGACCATTTAAATATAATTTGCTTAAATGTTGGCCACAGTGTAATATAAAATGTAAAAACAATATGGAAATTAAATGACCAGAAGATGATGAGACTAAACTATTTATGTATACTTATTTATGTTTGATATTTAAAGCCCAATTATCCTTTTAAACCTGTAGGTAATTAATATATATATTCGCCCCTGATATTAAATACCACCACTGCGCTTATGACAATAGAGGTACGCTGCCACTTAAAAAATATATATGTGAAAAAGTATTTTGACCTATTAACTAAATGAAACATTGGAAAAAATAGTGGCGCTCTGTGATCACTTAATTACAATGAATTGTTAATGACAACAATAACCATATGTGCAAGAAAAAGATGCGCCAATCTAAGTGCAGTATGTCAGCATTTATTAAATGATAAATAAAAGACAATAAAATAACTACTCACAAACATGGAGTAATAAAGGCCTTGATGTAGCTATAAGTCCGGGGTCACCATTTTAGTTCTCCGAAAAGAATCCTTGTCCAGGGCTATCAAACCCCAGTTGAAGACACGTATGTCGTAACGCGTAGGGTGAAGGGAGACGTACACCGGGATTGCTGTGATACCAGCGCGGTGTCGCTGTGTTATATGCTTGTTTTACTTCTATGGGCCAGATTCAGGAAAGGTTACGCTGGCGGATCGAGTGATCCGCCAGCCTAACTGTGGCTTTGAGCCGGCGTTTCTGTTTTCTGTAACCAGAAAACAAGAAACGCCGGGTTGAAGTTCCGATGCGAGCAGCGTAACTGAGTTTCGCCATCGCATCGTTACTTCAACTTAAAAATGGCGCCGGGGGCGTTCCCGCCGATTTCCGCTCAAAAAATATGTTAATGAGCGGAAATCGGCAATTCACGATCGAAATCCGGCGCGACGCAATGACGATACGACGTTTCCGGACGGGATACGCGGCGCATAGATATACCTACATGGGGTTGGAGTATCCTATGTTAGGTATAGGCGTCGTCATCGCGTCGGAAAAAAAAAAAAAAAACGTCGCTTGCGTAAAACGGTCATGAATGGGAATGTGACGTCATTGACGTTCATTCACAGATTTTGGAGCATGCGCACGGGGATGTTTTGACACTCGACGCATGCGCAGTACGTTGGCGGCGGGATCGCGCGTAGTTAGCATACTACACGCCCCGTACCCGCGACATTTGAATTCCGCCGGCTCATTTGTGATGCGCTGCCGCAACTTTAGGAGCAAGTGCTTCGTGAATGACAGCACTTGCTCCTAAAATTTCGGCAGCGCAACGCAAATCAGAAGCGTTACTCCAGAGCAAAGATGCTCTGGAATACGTGAATCTGGCCCTATGTTTGTAAGTGCAAACTTTATTTATTAAACTCCTCTGTATCAATGATAATGCACTATTGGAGGTCCTCTTTCCTGTTTTTATCCCACCTCTGAGACCCAGATCCTACTATCCATGTTGTGGACACCAGGAACACCAGCAGTGGATCTGCACATTGAGGTCTCTTTTTAGCCGTTTAGAGGTGAGAGTTCTGGGAGACCAGAGTGTGTGTGTGGTGAAGTGCACATCTTTCACGGAACTAGCGGGTATCCTAGAACACCTCTTAACATCATTGACTCTGTTTGCACTTATACTATTGTGCACTATTGATCTACAGTATATGTCACTTGCATCACTCTGCAAACCTATATCCAACATATGTTGGTCTTATGCACTTTGCGCAATTACTTTTTCTTTACAATTGTTCTTTTTTAGGTGTTGTGTTTACACTTATGTTTTTGCTGCATTGTTTTTTCTGTATGTTTAGGGCGACCTGGTAATTTTAGCGCAGAAGTCCCCCCCTTTTTTAAGCCGCAGATGTTGTTGTACAGACGCGGAGACCAGGAAGAACCATCTGATGCGGCGTGCGTTCCACCGTGGAGCACGGCGTATCGTCGTCGCACCGGAAGTGACGCGGGGGTCCCGGCCAGCCAATCGGATTACGCGTTTCACAGCATCAGCTGTTTCGTCAGATCTTACGAAATGCGTAATCCGATTGGCTAGCCGGGACCCCCGCGTCACTTCTGGTGCGACAACGATACGCCGCGCTCCACGGTGGAACGCACGCCACATCAGATGGTTCTTCCTGGTCTCTGCGTCTGTACAACAACATCTGCGGCTTATAGCCCTGGACGAGGATTCTTTTCGGAGAACTAAAATGGTGACCCCGGACTTATAGCTACATCAAGGCCTTTATTACTCCATGTTTGTGAGTAGTTATTTTATTGTCTTTTATTTATCATTTAATAAATGCTGACATACTGCACTTAGATTGGCGCATCTTTTTCTTGTGTTTTCTGATTTCTCCAGAGGCTCGCTTCTGCTTCAGGTGCTGCCGCTAAGTTCCCCTTACCTACTTATCATATATATTTTTTGAAACTGGACTATCCGGATATCATATGAATCTTTTTCCACATATGGACTCATAGTGACTTTCCTCTCATGTTGACTTCAGTTTAGGTTGTATGCTTGAGTTGATCATGCGCCACAAACCCATTTCTCTAATAACCATATGTGATATGTGAAAACCAATACATCTATGTTGTGAATGATACCATGAATATCACCTAGTGACATGTGATATCAAGTGATAAAATCAATAGTCCATAAATGAAAAAATTAAACATTTCAAAGAAAAAAAAAAAGTGAAAGATTTCCAGTGAAATGTTTCAATGCTAAGTCTTCTAATCTCCTCCACCACACCAACGTGACAGTGACTCCTCCCCCTTAAAAACCGCACTCACCAGCTTGCAATGCCTCCCACTCTCGTGGCATCAGTGGCTGACTCCGCACCAACTAGAGATTGGCAAAGTGGTGTGTGACATTGGAAGCAATTTGTTGGCGGCACTGAATTTGGGCAAGTTGACGCATGTGCCGTGCATGGCACGTGTTGAATCTGATTGTACAACCCTTTGTACATAAGTACCCATACTTACAGGACGTCCTCCAGCAGGCCAGGAAGGTGTGTGGCCATTTCAGGCATTCCTACAGGGCCATGGCACACTTTTCAGATATCCAGCGGCGAAACAACATGCCAGTGAGGCGCTTGATTTGCGACAGCCTGACAAGTTGAAATTCAACACTCCTAACACTCCTAATGTTCGACCGCCTGCTCCAACAAGAAAAAGCCATCAATGAGTATTTGTATGACCGGCTTCCAAGACTGCCTCTGCGCAAGTGGTAATTTTTTTTCCACATTACTGAACGCTCATGCGCAATGCCTGTAGGCTCATGCATCCTTTTGAGGAGTTGACAAACCTAGTCAGTTGCATTGAAGGCACCATCAGTGACATCATCCCATTTGTTTTCTTGCTGGAGCGTGTCCTGCGAAGAGTGCTGCATCAGGCCGTAGAGGAGCGTAAAGAGGAAGAGGAAGAGTTGTGGTCACCATCACCACCAGAAACTGCCTTATCAGCATCGCTTGCTGGACCTGCGGCAACGCTGGAAGAGGAGTCTGAGGAAGAGGAGTCTGAGGAGGAATGTGGCTTTGAGGAGGAGGAGGCAAATGGGGTCTTTCATGCTGTCGTGCCTGTTGAGGGACCCTTGTATAAAAAGACTGAAGGAGAACGACCTGTACTGGGTGGCCACACTACTAGACCCCCGGTATAAGCAGAAAGTGCCTGAAATGTTACCAAATTACCGGAAGTCGGAAAGGATGCAGCAGTTCCAAAATAATATAAAAAGTATGCTTTACACAGAGTATAAGGGTCAGGGCCGTTTGAAGAAATTTGGGGGCCCCAAGCATACAAAAAAAAGTGACTTTTCAAGTTGAGAAGCGGGAGGGGCAGGTTGGCGGCTTACCTCTATCCTCCGCAGAGCCTCACACGCACATGCCGGCATATGTTGGTGTCCGCACCGGGCCCTTGCCGCACCGCTGCTTCCTCCTGCAGTTCGGTCGGCCGTGTACCATAACCGCGCGGTACAGGAGATTCAGTTTGCTGTTCCCGGGGACGGACTGAAAGGAAGTGAACACTCAGTGTGGGCACTTCCTGTCAGTCCAGCCGGGAACAGGAACCTGAATCTCCTGTACTGCGCAGTTATGGTACACGGCTGACCGGACTGCAGGAGGAAGCAGCGGTGCGGCAAGGGCCCTCCCTGCTGGGGCCCCTGGCCAGCTCGGGGCCCCTGGCCAGCTTGGTTTGCCTTCGGGTTCCGACGGGCCTGATAAGGGTGATGTCACAGCACAACGGGAATCTAACAGGGCAAGAGGTAAAAATAATCCTCCTCCTACCACGACCACACCGGCAAGGACAGGACGCTTTACAGACTTGTTGTTGATGGAGGACATGCGGAGCTTTTTAAGTTCCACGCATCGCCACAGCCCTTCGGGGTCCTCCCTCAGAGAACGACTCGACCGACAGGTAGCAGACTACCTCGTCTGAACTGCAGATATCGACACTCTGAGGAGCGATGAACCCCTTGACTACTGGGTGTGCAGGATTGACCTGTGGCCTGAGCTATCCCAATTTGCGATAGAACTTCTGGCCTGCCCCGCTTCAAGTGTTCTTTCAGAAAGGACCTTCAGTGCAGCAGGAGGTATTGTCACTGAAAAGAGAAGTCGTCTAGGTCAAAAAAGTCTAGATTACCTCACCTTTATTAAAATGAATGAGGCATGGATCCTGAAGGGACTGACAATAGGCGATACATTTGACTAAAGGCCTGATGAGATGAGCTGCCTTGGGCTAAAAATGGTTTACACGCTGCTGTATTTTATCTCTGCATGCCGGATGACTTGCGTGACTTATCCGCCACCAACTAGGGTTCAAGCCGCAATGTTTTAGTGCACTTTCTGCATGGAAAACATACATTTTCCTGGCCGCTGCTATGGCAGCGGCTGCAACAATACCTAATTTTTCAGGCATGTGTATATGCCTAATTTTTCTGGCCTCTGGTGCAGCACTGTGGCTGCAAAAACAAAACTAAAAAAAGGCACATACATGTGTCAATTCCCCTTCGTGATTGTTACCTTGTTGTGATGAAGGGGCTTGTGTATCACAATGAAGTGACCACCTCTAGTGTGTTGGCAATGGCAATGTTGAAACACCCCAGATGATAAGGTCGTTGCTTCATTGTGAACAGACCAAAAGCGATCGGCTGGATAATTTTGCATAGAAAAAACATAAATTTTCTTTGTGATCATCTAAGGTGATCATTAAAGCCTACTAGGCCAACAATGGGCCCACACTGCAGAATCATTGTTTTCTGGGTCACTTAACTGTCACTGAACTACCTCAGCATGACCATAGGCTTTGAAACGCACAAGCACAGTCATCACTACACCAAGATTGACGCATAGAGGAATAAAATGTATGTCATGAGTGTAAGTTACAGACAGGGTTAGGGTTACAGACTGTAACCCTAACCCTATCTGTAACCCTAACCCTAACCCTATCTGTAACCCTAACCCTTACACTACCTGATAGATACAACATCATACCTGATGTTTTAGAGCACATTATTCCAAACAATTTAGGAATGTTAGGAATGCGCCCCCCGCTCGCCCCGAGTCCTGTGCGCGTGCCCAGCGGGCATGATAGCCGCCGAGCACACACGATTGCTCACATAGCTCCCGGTCCTGTCAGTGGGGGAAATGCTAATCTTCAGTTCATACAATGTATTAACAGAAGATCAGTGATTTCCCCTAGTTAGTCCACACCCCCATACAGTTAGAACACACCCAGGAACACACTTAACCCCTTCCCCGCCCCCTAGTGTTAACCCCTTCACTGCCAATGGCATTTTTATAGTAATCCAATGCATTTTTATAGCATTGATCGCTAAAAAAATGCCAATGGTCCCAAAAATGTGTCAAAAGTGTCCGAAGTGTCCACCATAAGGTCGCAGTACTGAAAAAAACGCTGATCATCGCCATTACTAGTAAAACAATAAAAATAATAAAAATGGCATAAAAGTACCCCCTATTTTGTAAACGCTATAACTTTTGCGCAAACCAATCAATAAACGCTAATTGCGTTTTTTTTTTAAGAAACATATGTAAAAGAATACGTATCGGCCTAAACTGAGGAAAAAAACTTTTTTATATATTTTTGGGGAATATTTATTACAGAAAAAAGTAAAAAATATTGCATTTTTTTCAAAATAGTCGCTCTATTTTTGTTTATAGCACAAAAAATAAAAACAGCAGAGATGATCAAATACCACCAAAAGAAAGCTCTATTTGTTGGAAAAAAATGATGCCAATTTTGTTTGGGAGCCACGTCACATGGCCGCGCAATTGTCAGTTAAAGCGACGCAGTGCCGAATCGCAAAAAGTGCTCTGGTCATTGGGCAGCAATATGGTCCGGGAGTTAAGTGGTTAAGGACCGGACCAATATGCTGCTAAATGCCCAGAGGCATTTTTACAATTCGGCACTGCGTTGCTTTAACAGACAATTGCGCGGTCGTGCGACGTGGTTACCAAACAAAATTTGCGTTATTTTCTTTCCACAAATAGAGCTTTATTTTGATGGTATTTGATCACCATTTTTTGCGCTATATACAAAAATAGAGCAACATTTTTGAAAAAAAATAAATGGGCCAGATTCACGTACATCTGCGCATTATTGGACCGGTGTAGCGCACCGCCTTTACGTTAGACTTGCGCAATGTAGCCGCGCAATCACCCTATTCTCGTCGCTTTTACGCAGAAAATAGCGCCTGCGCAACGTTATTTCTGAGGCGCAAGGCAGAGTAATACAAATTGGGAAAGACGTGGGCGTGTTACATTGAAATGAGCCGTGACCCCATGCAAATGAAGGGCCGGCCGGCTCGCGCATGCGCACTTGAAGCAGACCATGTCAGCACCTCTGTGCTCATGCTCACAACTCGGGAACGGCGCAATCAGTGAAATTGGAAATGGACTAGGGCAAAATCATGAACTACGCAGACAGCATAAATAGACACACACAGACGCACTTCCATTGCAAAAGTACATCCCTTTGTATCCCTCCCTATACAGCAAGGTGCTTTTGTTCCGTTGTTAGTTGCGTTGTGATTTGTATTTGTCAGATTTGTGTACTGTGTGATCTTTGAAAGTGTTTTTTGATAAGTGTTTGTGAGATATTTTGTTTGATATTTTTCTGTGTGTTTGTTTTCTTGCTTGATTGTTCCTGTTTGTTTTTGTGAGTGATTTTTGATAAGTGTTTGTGAGATATTTAGTTTGATCTTTTTCTGTTTGTTTGTTTTCTTGCTTGATTGGTCGTGCTTGTTTTTGTGAGTGATTTTTGTTGACTGGGAGTTATTTTTGGTCAGAGTATGACTGAGAGGAAGAGAAAATTAAATTTTTCTTTGAGGGAGAAACAAATTCTTGCCCGGGGCCATTTCCAATATGGGCGTTTCCTCCATGGCCCGGACAGTGCCAACACCACCCCGGCCAGGAGGAGAGAGATTTTGGACATCATCACTGACCAGGTGAATTCAGCGGGGGAAGGGGAGACACGGAACCGGTCTGGGATTGAGAAAAAGATAAATGACCTCCGGCGTCTGGTCAAAAAGAAGCTGGCCAGAATGCTTGCCCATGCCAGGGGCACAGGAGGGGGCCCACCATGCCCTGTTAGGCTGACAACGGAGGAGCTTGCGGTGGCCCAGACCTTTCATAGGCAAGAAGTGGAGGGCCTGCCCGGCTATGACTCAAGTCATGAAGGCGTGATGCCAGGTAAGGTTTTTTTTTTCTATCAGGTGTGTAGCATGTGTGGGGGAGGGGGTGAAAGGGAATATGTGGCAAGTGTGTGGATCCTCCAACCTGTGAATGTTTTGTGTCATCCACAGATGTGCAGGAGGGTGCTGGTCCATCTGGCCTGACCGCACCATCCCCAGGACAGCAGCCTAATGAGGCCCCCCTGACAAGGCCGGAGTCCGCGGAGGAAGTTGAAGAGGAGGAGGAGGAGGTTGTGGAGGAGGAGGAGTCCATGTCAGGCACTGGACTATTGTTGTTGGAGGACTGTTCCCCTCTGGCTGGCAGCAGCCAGCCATCCCTAAGGGGGAGCCCCCCTCCTCCCCCAACATGGCTCCCCTCCCAAGGGCCTCCCCTTCTCCACAGCCACAAGCATCAGCTGGAGGCAGGAAGGCGACCCAGAAGACCAGGGGGTGGCCGATCTCCTGCCCGCCACTCTGAGAAGGGACCAGTTCCTCCAGACCCGCCATCTGGGACAGGTCAGTCAGACATTGGTGCAGATGGAGGAGAGCCTGTCCTCCATCAAGGATACGCTTGGGAACCTGGACTGCCACTCCCGGGCTTTCACAAACTGCCTTAACGACCTGCAGACTACATCAGCAGGCGTTGGGCAGGATGTGAGGGCCCTTACCCAGGCTCTCCAGGCCAACACGGCAACACTAGGTGCTGCCCTGGACAGAATAGCCATGGCCTTGCAGAGACCAGGGGCTGCTCCTCCTTCCCCGGTTTACCCCCCCCCATGAGTCTCCCCTGAGGAGCCGGGGCCGTGGCCGGGGGCGCCCCAGGCGTGGCTCACGTCAAGGGCACTAATTTGTTTTTCCCCTTTTTTTTTGGCCTTTTTTTTTTTTGCTGGACATTTTTTGATTTTGCTGGTAATTTATTTTTTTTGGGTTGTGAATGCTGTTTGAATGTGGGGGTGACATTCCTGCCGGAAAAGGGGTGTCAGCCTCAATTTTGGTGGAGAAGGGTTCCCCAGGACCAGGGAGAAGTGATTCCCAGGTCCGTGTGAATGGTGTATGAATGTACAGTGACATAATTGGAGCCTTGGCGTGGCGTTGCTGCTCACAAGTCCACCATGGTGGACTGGTGCCAATCCAATTTGATGTGGATGTGGGGTGTGTGTGCTAGGGACCACAGTGGTGTGCATGCATGCATTCTCATTGTGCCATGATTAAAGTGTGTGTTTAACGTGCAAAGATGCCCAATGTGATCTGTCTCCTGGCTGCTCTTCCCTCAGAAGACGGGGTATCCTCGGTTAGGGGGGAATTTGTCTGGTTTAGGGGTCAGGTCATCACGTAGGTCAATCTGCAGGCCCTTTCTCACTGCGAAGTTGTGCAGCAGGCAACAGGCACCGATGATATGGCACACGAAGTTTGGGAAATA
Organism: Rana kukunoris; assembly: GCA_029574335.1. Taxonomy (NCBI): domain Eukaryota; kingdom Metazoa; phylum Chordata; class Amphibia; order Anura; family Ranidae; genus Rana; species Rana kukunoris. The sequence continues at coordinate 315,756,740 of CM056053.1, forward strand.
CAAGAGGGTACCCCCAGACTTATCCAGCATCGGAAACGTGACTTCAGGAGGCCAAAGGTGCGCTCCACCACTGCACGTGTTTGGGTGTGGGCTTGATTGTATCTTTCCTCTCCTGGGGTTTGGGGGTTCCGGATAGGAGTCATGAGATGGGGACCCAGTGGATATGCAGAGTCACCTGTAAGGGAAAAGACAGGAGGATGTTAGTCATGCATGTGCCCCTTGTGATGTGTGCATCATGGGGGGGGCAGTCATGCCTGCCACCCATGTCACTCACCAACCAGCCAGGTGTCCCCATACACGTTCTGATCGAATTCCATTCGGATGGGGCTCTAATTGTATATGAAGCTGTCATGGCTGGACCCTGGGTGTTTGGCACGGACGTGCCATATGAGGCCTTGGGCATCGACTATCACCTGTACGTTGATGGAATGCCAATGCTTCCGATTGCGGTACATGTGCTCTGTCTCCTGGGGGGTCTGGAGTGCCACATGTGTGCAATCAATGGCCCCCACGGTGCGTGGGAATCTGTCAATTCTGTAGAAATCTGTCATTGCCTTCAGCCGCAGGTCCTCAGTGGTTGGTTTGATGATTTTGTTGGCCATGCGTCTGAGGATTGCAGGGACAACCTGGTGCACACATATGCTCATGGAGGATTGTGACATCCCAGCCACCACTCCACTTGTTCTTTGAAAAGAGCCACTGGCAAGGAAATGGAGTGTTGCCATGACCTTGACCAGTGGCTGCACTGCATGTGAGTGGTGTGTTGGGCTGGTGATGTCCTCCTGCAAGGTTGTGGTTAATTCCAGGATGGCATGAGGGGTGAATCTGAAGATGCGATACACCTCAGAATCACTCATGCCAAAGAGGTCTACGCGTGTGCGGTATATCCTCTCCCGTGCCATCCTCCGTGCCCTCCTCCTTCTTTGCTCATCTAAAGTTAGTAGTATAGCTATGCGCGACGATGCCCCTGGCATGTTGGCATACAGATTGTTGTGACTGCTGAGCTCCTCACTAACAGTGTTGCTTTATCTGACATGTAGACGATTTTTCTCTTTTTAGACCAGCTTTTATATGGTCTAATTTTAGACAGGACATTTTGCTGTTGCGCACACTGCGTAGCCTGCGCTGCCCCAACGTTCTTTTGTGGATCCTCGTAACTCCCTCATTAGCATATTTGACTAGCAAATCAATGGTCTGTCTAGCGCAGTTTTGCGCGGACGGATGCGCCTGTCTATCGAAATTACGCTGGACAAAAAAAAGTAGATTTCTTGCGTATCTCGTTTTGGGGATGCCGTGCATCGAAACGCACGTGCACATTTAGACTTACGCCGCGCATCTCCTGTTACGCAGGCGTAATCGCTCTGTGAATCTGGCCCAATATTTTTTACTTTTTGTTATAAGAAAAATCGAATAAACTACATTTTAGTCAAACATTTAGGCCAAAATGTATTCAGCCACATGTCTTTAGTAAAAAAAAAATGTAATACATTTTTTTTTAGCTACCTATCGGCAACAGTGACACTAATACAGCGATCAGAAAAATGTTTGCTTAGTGACACTGGCAATAGGGGGTGAAAGGGTTAACTAGGGCAGTGATCAAGGGGTTAAAACTTTATTAGGGGGTACGGGGGCTACCCTGGACCTAACACTAACTGCCTGTCACACTAACTGTCACACTGACACTAAATGCAGTGATCAGTAAATATATGATCACTGCATTCAGTGACACTGTGACAGGGGGGTGGGGGGGGGGGTTAATGTGCCTACATGTCCTCGTGTCAGTTTAGTGTTGTGCAGACCACTTGTGATGTCTTCTCTCCTCAGCAGCGGTTGAAAATACCGCCGAGAGGAGAGATTACATCACTTCCCCCTTCCTGTGTTTACACAGGAAGAGGGCGGGGGAGGACGCAAATTGGCTGGGAGTGATCCGGAGGGGGCGGACAAAAACGAACAGCTGCCCCCTCATCCCGGATTGCTCGCACAGCCACGGGGACCGCCGCAAGTACCGGGGGTCCCGATCGGACCCCTGACCCACGTCTAGGTAGGGACTTACAGGTACGCCAATGTGCCTGTACGTGCCATTCTACCGACGTAAATGTACATGCGGCGGTCCTTAACCGGTTAATGATGCTCAAATTGAATTAAAAAAAAAAAAATCCTTTAAATATTGTACCTGCTGGGTGTCTATAATAGTGGCACGTGTTTAGAACTGTCCCTGCACAAAATTTGATTACTACAAGAAAAAAGTAATTTAAGACTGCTTGCGGCTTTAATGTCATGTCTGCCCCCCGAAATATGGATGAAAATCACTGAGAAAAATAGCATGGGTTTACCCGCCCCCCTCCCCCCAGATCATTACAAGCCCCTTTGGCCCTATATACTTTGAACAGCAGTATGCAGGTGGTGCAAACAAGACAGAGACTGTAGGTTTGTTGTTAAGTAGAATATGTTTGTACTTTTCATCTGGTACTTCTTTAAAGTGTAACTTGAGACATAAAGGGCCAGATTCTCGTAGATGCGCGCCTAATTATGCAGGCGTTGCGCATCTCAGATGCACTACGCTGACGTAACACGGAGTGGCAAGTACCGTATTCCCTAAGTAAATGCGCTCCAAGATGCGCCTGCGTCGCGTAAAATCATGGGCGTAATCCGGCGCAACTCCAAAGTAGGAGGAAAGTGGGCGTGTTGCATTATAATGAAGCGTGACCCCATGCAAATGCAGGCCGGGACGAACGGAGCATGCGCCGTGACATGGATGACCCGCGCCGTGACATGGATGACCCGCGCCGTGACGTGGATGCCTTCTGCGCATGCGCAAAGCCTCCCTACGATGCGCCGGCGCAGGGTATATAATGCGCCCACACATGCGCCCGTGCAGCGCAAACGTCTCCCATTTTTTTGATAGTGATGGCCAAAGTTTGTGCTGGACAAGATGACAACCGCGGTTAAGGAGAGGAGGAAGAAGAATTTCTCCCCAGAGGAGAGGGCCATTGTCGTCAGGGCCATGGAGAAGTATGACTCGCGGCTCCATGGTGCTGACAGTGCCCGGACCAGCAAGTCCCGGAGGGATCAGATTTTAATGAGGGTCGCGTGCCAGGTCAATGCCCTCTCTCATGAGGTCCGGACACCGCAGGACATTCAGAAGAAAATGAATGACCTGCGGCGTCATGTGAAGGGCAAGCTGGCTGCCATAGCTCGGCATGCCAGGGGCACTGGAGGGGGCCCACCCTGCCCTGTCCGCCTGAGTGAGGAGGAGAAGGTGGTTGCCCGCTGCCTGCAGATGGAGCAGGTAGAGGGAGTTGGGGGCTATGAGTCCCAGAAGCCAGCCGTGAGGACAGGTAAGTGTGTTTTAGATTCTATCTGTTGTGTACATGTATGGGGGTGGAAGGGAACATGTGCCAAGTGTGTGGGTCCACCAACATGGGCATCTTTTGTGTCATCCACAGATGTGCAGGAGGGAGCGGGGCCATTTGTTGATGCCAGGGCCCATCAGGATCCATCCCCTGAAGATACAGTCCCTCTGGCTGCCCCCCTGGAACAGGACTTGGAGGGAAGTGGGCACACCTCAACGGAGGAGGTGGTTGAGGAGGGTGTGGTAGTCCAGGACCAGGCCCTCTATGTTGTTGTGGAGGAGGATGGTGGGTTGGCCGGACCAGCCCAGGCTATTCCTCTACCTGTAGCGAACCCCTCAGTGTCCCCCTCCAACCTCTCCAGTCCCTCTCTTTCCCCCCCCTCATCTCCGGCCCCTCAACATCCTCCCCTTATGCCCGGTCCCCTGCCACTCCCCGCAAGGCGACGTGCAAGACCAGGGGTGTATCCAAGGTCCTGCCGGAAGAGCTGGTCAGACAGCAGGACCAGCAAAATCAGCACCTGGCCGAGGTCGTGGAGGAGATGAGGCGCCTGGCCGACAGCCTGGCATCCTCGGACAATATTACAGATGCCATCCAGGATGTTGCTGTTAACAGCGCAGCAACGCTGACCAGCTTGGGGGAGCTGCAGGAAAACACCTCGGAACTTGTAGGGGAGGTTCATGCCCTGCGCCTTGCTGTCGAGGCGCAGACTGCTGTGCAGACCCGCATAGCGGTTGCCCTGGAGGGCATGCAGGCAGCCAGGGAGGGACGTGGGGATGCTCCTCCTCAACCTGCTGCCCCCCCCCCCATCTGTGGCTGCCCCCAGGCAAGTGAGGGGCAGGACCCGTGGCACCAGGCAGAGCCCCCGCCAGGCCCATTAATTTTATTTTTCTTTATTATTATGCTCTGGATAAGAGCTTTTTGTTATTTTTTATTATGCTCTGGATAAGAGCTTTTTGTGATTTTTTATTATGCTCTGGATAAGAGCTTTTTGTTATTTTTTATTATGCTCTGGATAAGAGCTTTTTGTTATTTTTTATTATGCTCTGGATAAGAGCTTTTTTTATTTTTTTTTGGATACTGAACACGGTGCAGTGTGAATGGTGTGTGAATGTGAGAGGGTGGCACTCCTGACAGTAAGGGGTGTCACCCTCGGCCGTGGTGGTGAAGTTAACCCCACGGCTGTATGAATGATGTGTGAAAGGTGTATGAATGGACAGCAACATCATTGGGGCCTTGACGTGGCGTTGCTGCTCCCAAGGCCTACATGCTGGACTTGGGCTAATCCAATGCGATGTGCATGTGGTGTGTGTGATCTAGGGACATCAGTGGTGTACACGCGTGCATTGTCTGTGTGCCATGCTGTATGTGTGTGTTTAACGGTCAAATATTCGTAACACGAGGACCCTCCTGACTGCTCTTCCATCAGCTGACGGGGTCTCCTCTGGCGGGGGGGGGCTGTGTGGTTGGGGGGTCAGGTCATCACGTAGGGCAATGTGCAGGCCCTTTCGCATGGCAAAGTTGTGCAGAATACAACATGCACCAATGATCTGACCCACAAAGTTGGGGGAATACAATAGGGCCCCCCCAGACTTATCCAGGCATCGGAAACGGGACTTCAGGAGGCCAAATGTGCGCTCCACCACTGCACGGGTTTTGATGTGTGCTTCATTGTATCTTCTCTCTCCTCTGGTTTGGGGGTTCCGGAAAGGAGTCATGAGATGGGGTCCCAGTGTATATGCAGAGTCACCTGTAAGGGAAAAGACAGGAGGATGGTAGTCATGCATGTGCCACTTCTGTTGTGCATCATGGGAGGGGATAGTCATGGCTGCCACCCATGTCACTCACCAACCAGCCAGCTGTTCCCATACATGTTCTGCTCAAAATCTTCTGGGATGTTGCTTTGACGGTAGATGTAGCTGTCATGGCTGGACCCGGGGTCTTTGGCACGGACGTGCCATATGAGGTATTTGGCATCGGCTATCACCTGTACGTTGATGGAATGCCAATGCTTCCGATTGCGGTATATGTGCTCTGTGGCACTGGGGGGCTGGAGTGCCACATGTGTGCAATCAATGGCCCGATGGTGCGTGGGAATCCGTCAATTCTGTAGAAATCTGTCATTGCCTTCTGCCGCAGGTGCTCAGTGGTGGGTCTGATGAACTGGTTGGACATGCGTCTGAGGATTGCGGGGACAACCTGGTGCAGACATCTGCTTATGCTGGTTTGTGACATCCCAGCCACCACTCCACTTGTACGCTGGAATGATCCACTGGCCAGGAAATGCAGTGTTGCCAGTACCTTCACCAGTGGCTGCAGTGCACGTGAGCGGTATGTCTGGCTGGTAATGTCATCCTGCAGGGCTGTGGTTATTTCCAGGATGGCAGCAGGGCTGAATCTGAAGATGCGATACACCTCCTCATCACCCATGCCAAAGAGCCTCATGCGCGCTCGGTAGATCCTCTCACGTGCCCCCCTCCTCCTACTCCTCCTTCTATGCGCCTCTTCCTCTGCATACCTTAGTAGTGATAAGACCATGGCTGGCCCTGGCATCATTGGCATACGAATGTCTTGTCCAGTAAGTGTGATTGCTCAGCTAGTCCGTTACGGTGCTGCTGTAGTTGCTCTCCAGCTGACTTGCACACGGCCTTGAGCAAAGTTACCCGTGCTTTTATGAGGGGTATGTTTACTCAAGGCTTTCGAGTTACGCGCACCACAAGTAGCCAACGCCGGACGCGCGTAGTTTCGGGAATACGCGCATCTCCCTCATTTGCATATTTGCATGCTAATTCAATGGGAACTGAATATTTTTCATGCATAACTATGCGCCTACGCCGCGCTAGCTTAATGCATTTTCGCCGGCCAGACGGAAACAAATTTCGCGCGTATGTGGTTCTGTGTTTACCGCGCATCGATACGCAGGCGAACATTTACTATTACGCCGCGCATATACATTTATGCAGGCGTAGCACCTCTGAGAATCTGGCCCAAAATCTTTTTTAAGCATTTCTGAAAACATACAGAAGGGTTATCACCCTTGTAACATTTGTTTTGCTGTCTGTGTGCATCTGTTTAGAAGATTGCACCTCACTTTCTGTCCCAAAGACAAATGATTTTTTGAAAATGTTTTATTTTTTCGTGAAACAAGGATTGTGATAAAGAATCAGTGGACAGGAGACACCTTTTACAGAAGAGAATTTCCCTTCCTAGGGGTAGATTTGATCTCACTTCCTGTTGTCTCCTCCCGTTTGCATGTAGTCGTTTGTATGTTGGATGTTTGAAAGTAGGGGCCTGCCGTATATATGCTGCTGAAATTTATGCTCTAGGTGTTGGTGTTGCGACAACACTGCAACCCCTTAGTTAGTCTTGGTGGCCACTGGAACGCCCTGCTGTGAAATATTAGATCAAGAATTGTAATTACACCCCCCTGTTGAACAGGGGCACAAAAATTGGGCCTTAGGCACTGGTGCTGGTGCCACAATACTGCAACCCCCACAGATACTCTAGTTGTAGTGCAGCAAATAGTCTGCTGCAAACTATTGCATTAAACATTGTATATTACACGCCCCTGTTAAACAGGGGCAGAAAAATTGGGCCTTAGCCACTGGTGGCAGTGCCCAGAACCGACAATGTTTTTACAAGCTATCAGCAAGATCATTGAGAAGGAGAAGGATATTCAGTCAGCAGAACAGGATAGTCACTCAGCATCAACATAGGCAGTCTCCAAGGGATCTGACATTTCAAAAAAAATATTCAGTTACATCAGCATCAGGTGCTTGGTAGCTGGTGGTGATCCAAGCCTGATTCATTTTTATGAAGGTCAGTCGATCGACTGAGTCGGTCTAGAGGCGCACCCTGTGATCGGTGACAAAGCCTCCAGCAGCACTGAATGTGCGTTCTGAAAGAATGCTGGATGCAGGACAAGCCAGTAGCTAGATGGCGTACTGTACAAGCTCTGGGCAGTGATCCATCCTCAAGACCCAGTAAGCCAGAGGATTTTCGGTTGGGAAAGTCTGCTCCAAGTCTGCTCTTGCCTTTACGTATTCCTGCACCATGTAAAACAGACGCTGGTGCTGCGGACTAAAAAATTGTCTGAACACATCAGTCAGACGGCCACTTTCTCCACTGCTCCTTCTGTGACTCACCGAAGCCTCAGCAACACGTTGCCCAGGACCAGGATTTGGTAACACCCCAGTCTCTGGGAACCCGTTGCACAGACCTTACCCTTGTAATGTGGATCAAGGAGAGTTGCCAGCCAGTAATGATCCCTCTCCTTGATAGCACGAATACGAGGATCCTTACGCAGGCTTTTCAGGATCAGGGAGGCCATGCAGCGTAAGTTTGCTGAGGCATTCGGAGCAGAGTCCTCTGGGTCACTGAGGATGACAGGATCCACAGCCACCTCATCCCAGCCACGTAAAAGTCCATGGGTTCCTTGGGACTGTAATTGATCCCTTAAAGACTGCTGCTGATGCTGAGTCAAAAGCTCCACCTCCATGCTGCTGATACAATCCTCCTCGTCCTCTTCCTGTGTGCTAGGTAGGCAAGCAGGACCACTGTCTAAATAAAGGGGTCCTTGAGAGGTAAGGAAGTCCTCCTCTTCCTCCCTCTGTTCTGCCTCAAGGGCCCTGTCCATTATTCCACCTAGCGTGTGCTTCAACATGTGAATAAGAGGGACAGTCTCATTGATGCATGCACTGTCACTGCTCACCATCCTCGTGACCTCCTCAAATGGTGACAGGACAGTGCATGCATCCCTGATTAAGGCCCACTGGCGTGGGGAAAAAATCCCAAGCACCCCTGACCCAGTTCTGCTGCCATATTGGCACAGGTACTCATTGATGGCCCTCTGCTGCATGTGCAGCTGCTGCAGCATGGCCAATGTAGAGTTCCATCTGGTGGGCATGTCACAGATTAGGCAGTTCTTGGGCAGGTTGTCAGCTGAGCAGTGGCATTATATGACCTTCTGAAATGCACTCAGACTTTCCTGGCCTGCTTCAGGACATCCTGTAAGCCCGGGTACCTGCCCAAGAACCGCTGCACCACCAAATTCAGAACATGAGCAAAACAGGGCACATGAGTCAGTTGTCCCTGTCACAGGGTGGAGAGGAGGTTGGTGTCATTGTCGCTAACCACCATTGCTGGCTTAAGCTGGCGTGGCATCAACCACCTCTGAGCCTGCCCCTGCAGAGCTGACAGAACCTCTGCCCCAGTGTGGCTCCTGTCTCCCAAGCACACCAGCTCTAGCACCACATGGCATCTCTTTGCCTGCATTCCTGCATAGCCCCTCGTGCGCCTACAGAGCACGGCTGGTTCCGAGGACACATCAGCTCAGGAAGAGGCCACAGAGGAAGAAGAAGAGGAGGGGGTTGAGGAGAGAGGTGTGTCACAACCAGTAGTAGTGTTTTGGAGGCATGGTGGCGGAAACAACCTCCAACACTACTGTACCTTGCCCTGCGTCCTTCCCAGCTGCCAGCCAGTCACCCAATGTGCCGTGAAAAAGAGGTAACGTCCCTGTCCATGCCTGCTGGACCATGAGTCAGCGGTAATATGCACCTTACCACTGACCGCCCTGTCCAGCGAGGCATGGACATTGCCTTCCACAGAAAAAGTGGCATTTGGTTACTTGCCACTGAGGTACCGTACATTCCACAAACTCACGGAAGGGGGCAGAATCTACCAACTGAAAAGGCAGCAGTTGAAGTGCTAGCAATTTCACTAAGCTAGCATTCAACCGCTAGCATTCAACTGCTGGTCATGTGGATGGCTGGGAGAGTACTTCTTTCTGCGCTGCAGCAGCTGGGGCAGGGAAATTTGTCTGGTACAATCTGCCATCGGTGTACCGATAGTAGATTGCCCGCATGTACTACTAGGTTGTGACACACCTAAATTTTCACCTTCAGGCCTATCAGTGCAGGCTTCAGAGAGGACTGATGGTATAGTGGGGTTGGGGATCCCAGCTGGTGAGGGGCAAGGGGAGGTCTGCTTTGTTCTTTGGTGTGGGTCTTTCAGGTATGCTTACCAATGAACTGCACGGCAGGTTGACTGTATGTCTGGTCAAGCATGCGGTTCCTAAGCGGTTGATGTTTTGGCCACGCGAGATACGCTTGAGACATATGTTGCAAATAGCAAAGGTGTGTGCGGATGCACATGTCTCAAAAAAGGCCCACACCAACGAAATTTTAAAGTAACGCTGAGACACAGCAGCGCCCTGCACAGGCGTAGCTCTGCGATGTAATGCAGTTGGTGTGCTGCCCTCAAGCTGTCCCCTGGAGGACATCCTGCCTCTTTGAAGATGTGCCTGTGCCTCCTCCTCCTCCTCCTCTCTCCTATAAGGCACCTACGTAGAGTCAGTGACCTTATCATCCCCTCCCTTCTCATCACTGTCTAAAACCTGGCAGTATACTGCAACTGAGGGAAGATGACTGCCAGATTGCTGTCCTTCTTGGGCCCCCCTCTCTCTGGGCTCACATTACTGCCTTCCTCTATCTGTGTTCCATCATCAGAGCCTTCAAAACGCTGTGCATCTTTTTTTTTTTTTTTTCAAAAAGTTTTTATTTGAATTTTCAGAAAATAAAATGCACATACAACAGGATAAGAGCAGCAGGTTAACAAAAGTGAAAAAAACAAAAAAACAAAAGTGAAAGGAAAAGAAAAAGGGCATGAGCCCCAGCAGTGTAAATGCTATTAGTGAAATGGGTAAAACATCTATAAAACATATAAACAAAAGGTTTGAGGCATAAACATTCACATGCCCCCAAGAAGGGGGGGGGGGGGGTTAAAGGAGGATATTGTTCCTACAAGGATATGAACTGGTGGGATCTAAGAGGAACGTAAATGGACTAAGTTTACAGTAAAAGATTAAATATCCAACACCTACGAGTACAATGCAGCTCTGTGGTGGAACAAATAGAGTCAAAATCAAATGTGGGGGGGGGGGATTACAAAAGAAGAGGGGCGGGGGGGTTTGATATCCAGGCTGACAGCCAAGATTAAGGAGGAACGGTAGACAATGTGGCTGGTGATGGTTTTCCATCCGAGGATGCAGGCGGAGGAGACTTAAAATACGAGAAAGAGTAGTGTTCGAAGGTGGTTATGTCCTCTTGGGATAATGTTGAGCTCATGAATGTTTGCCAGATTGAAAGGAAACTGGACTTTGCTGTGTCCTGTGTAAAGTCAGTGGTGGCTTGTTCTCTGTAGAGGAGGAGAAGGAGGTCTTGATGGAGCTGAGTGATGGAGGGGGGTTGAGAAGTGATCAAATTTCTCAGGATCGCCCTGCGTGCGACAAGGAAGCAAAGTAGAGGCCAGTCCTTACAAGCCTGTAAAGGGGGCGACAGGGTTGGGGTCGAAGAGGCAGCCTGTTGTGATCTCTGGAGCAGTAGAGGGTCCCAGTAGCCGAATATGAGGAGGAAAGGATCCTTAGGCAGTTTCATTAGAGTGACTTTAAAGATGTAGGCCAGGACCTGGTACCAGAAGGCTGAAATAAACGATCATGACCAGAAACGGTGTGCCAGGGGTGGCTTTGTATGATGGCACAGTGGGCAGATGGTGCTGTTTGGGTCTTGCAATGAGGGGAGGAAGGGGATGTGAGCCCAATGGAGAATCTTTAGTTGGGTTTCCTTCCAAATTTCGTTTGGGGTAAGACGCAGGACTTTGTTGTAACCTTGGAGCAGTTTGTAGATCAGGTCATCGTCTGGAAAGTCCTTGCCCCAGTTAGAAGCGGATAAAGCGGATAAGGGGGGTGAGGTTTTGAGGAGCAGGGGTTTGTATATATCTGAGATTTTGTAGGAACCTTCCAAGAGCAGCCGATCCGTGAAAGAGGGGGAAAAACTTTTACATGGCTCGTTGCAGCATGTCCGTAGGTAGTGGGCTCATTGCCAGTAGTGGAAAAAATGTGATTTGGGTAAACCGAAGGCCTCGGCCGTGGTTGCGAAGGATTGAGGTCGACCAGTTGAGGTGTGACATAGAGAAGCAAAAAGCATAAGCCCCTTTTTCTGCCACACTTTGAAGGGTTTGTGGTCTAGTCCCGCGGCGAAACTGGAGTTACCTTGGATGGGGAGATGTAGTGACATAAAGGAGGATAGCCCAAGGAGTTTTCTGCTTTCCCTCCAGGCGATGACCGTATCCCTGAGTATCAGGTTGTGTTGGAGCGTGGGGGTAATCTACTTCCATTTGCAGTGCAGGAGGGCCACCAGGGAGAGGGGGTGTGCCATGTCAGATTCGAGAGAGTAGTTTGAGTATCTTGAAGCTTGTGATATCCAGTCTAAACCAATTCTTAATAAGCAAGCTAAATTATACAGGATAACATTGGGGAGACTAACACCGCCCTCGCGCCTGGGGAGAAAAAGTTTTTTCAAAGCTATGCGTGGTCTCTTGCCATGCCATATAAATTTAGAAATAGCCGATTCAATGAGTTTAACATCTTTATGGCGGAGGAGTAGAGGGATAGTCTGCATTGGGTATAGCAGTCTGGCAAAGCTGACCAATTTTACTAGATGGCATCTCCCCAGGAGCGAGAGCGGCAGATCCGACCAGTTCATCAGTTCTTGAGAGATTTTAGCAATCAAGGGGTGGTAGTTTAGGTGGTACAGAAAAGAAGGCATTTTTCCAATTTTTATGCCGAGATAGGTGATGTGGGATATAGCGATAGAAAAGATGGAATGTCGTGTCCAGGGGGGGGGGTTGGGTCGAATAGGAGAGAATTTCACTTTTGGAGTAATTTATTCTGAGGCCTGAGCAGACACGGAACTTATCGAAGATTGTTTTGATGGTGAGCATATCGGAAGAGGGGTCTGCTGAGAAAATAAGGACGTCGTCTGCAAAAAGTGAAGAGCGTATTTCATGGGCGCCTCATTTTATGCCATGGAGGGGGGCTACTTGGGTGAGATGTCTGGATAGGGGTTCTAAGGCTAAATTAAAAAGGAGTGGGGAAAGGGGGCAGCCCTGCCGCGACCCCTTGTGAAGACGGAATTCCTCTGAGTGTATTCCAGCAGCTACCAATTTCGCTGAGGGGGTCATGTACATAGCGTCAATGAGGTGGCAAAAGGGGCCAGAGAATCCCATTTTAGCCATGGATAAAGAAAGCCATTCAAAGCTGACATTGTCGAAGGCTTTCTCCGCATCTAAGTCCCCGTCAGGGTGTTGTTTGGCGTGCTCCAGGGCCAGCATTACTTTACAAATATTTAAGGTAGCCGTTCTACCCTTTACAAAGCCTGATTGTGCCGGGGGGATTAAGGAGGGGATAATGTCCGGGAGCCTATTTGCAATGATCTTGGATAGAATCTTTACATCCAAGTTTAGTAGGCATATCGGTCTATATGAGCCTGGCTCGAGGGGATCTTTTCCTTTCTTTAAAAGTAGTTTGATAATGACCTGGTTTCCTGAAGGGAGGTAAGGGCCGCCGGACCACACACCGCTGTACACTTTATGTAAGGCGGGTTCTACAATACTTTGTAGGGTCTTTTAAAATTCACCTGTGAATCCATCCGGGCCTGGGGCCTTGGAGGGGGTAAGCTTATGAAAGGTATTTGAGATCTCGGTAATAGAGATATGGGCGTTAAGGGCTTCTAATTGAGAGGGAGTGATTTTGGGAATAGCCAGGTTTTCTAGGAAGGCGTTCGCCGTGGGTTTGTCGATGGGGTCTGGAGCGTACAGGGCCGAGTAAAACTGGAGCATCGCCTTGTTTATCGCCGGTGGTGTGGTGTGAATGGATCCGCTGGAATCCCTCAGAGACGTAATATGGGTGGGACTAAATGAGCCTTTACATAATCTGGCGAGAAATTTACCTGTTTTGTTCCCGAATTTGTGGAGAGTGTCTGCCCAGGTATCGAAGGACCTCCTAGCTGCGTGCCATTCGTCTCTGTTGTCAGGGGAGTCAGATAAATAAAGAGCCCTTTGTGCTAGATGCAGTCGGAAACTGGCCAGTTTGTACTTAGATAAGGTGTGTCTTTTGAAAGAGGTAGCATAGGATATAATCCGGCCCCTGAGGAAGGCCTTACCGGCGTCCCAGAAGAGGTTTTGGTCATCTACATGGGGGGCATTTGCCGAGTAGTATTCCGTCCAGGCTTTCTCCATGAAATGTTGAAAGTCGGAGTGGTTATAAAGGTAAGAGGGAAAACGCCATAATTTCAGGTGAGGGGGAAGGTCGAGGTTGTCAAAAGAGACTGAAATTGGGGCGTGGTCAGACACGGTGATGTCAAGTATGTCAGTGGCGGACAACAAAGGAGTTAAATCGTCAGAGGCGAAAAAATAGTCTATTCTAGTGAAGACTGCATGGGGATTAGAGTAGAATGTAAATTCCCTGTAGGCGGGGTGGGTCAAACGCCAAAGGTCACAAAGGTGGAGTAAGTCCATAGTGGAGGCGAAAAGTGGAGGGTTGAGCGGTCTGGGCCTGGACTTGAATGTTTGGGGGAAGATCTGTCATCTATCTGGTGTAAGGTGTCGTTGAAGTCGCCCCCAATCAGGTGGGGGAGATGGGTATTCTGCAGTAGCCACTTAGACAGCTTGCAGTAAAAGGCCTTGCCAGGGCTATTAGGGGCATAGATGTTAGAGATAATCAGTTCCTTGGATCCTATTTTAACATGCGCCGACAGTAGTCTGCCTTGGGTATCAGAGTTAACCGCAAGAATCGAGCATGGGAGGTTTTTGTGTATTAGTAGGAGGACACCAGCCTTGCGACCAATGGCCTCCGAGCCTAGGACCGTGCCCACCCAAAGTTTTTTCATACGCGGGAAGTCAGATGCGGATAGATGGGTCTCCTGTAACAGAGCAATATCGGTTTTTAGTCTTTTTAGGTGTCTCAGGATCTTCATTCTCTTGTTTGCGTACCTATGTCCCTTCACATTCCATGAAAGTACTTTCATGTTATGGGTTCAGGGAAAGGGGTCTGAGATGTATTTTTAGGAAGGACATCGCACGTCTTGGAGCTAAGGGTAGTCACCATATTAGGGAGTAATAGGCCACGTATGACACAGGAGGGAAGGAGAGCGCAGAGCAAGGGTATGTAGGTGCCAGGAGGAGGGGTGGGGGAAGGGGGGGTGAGGGGGAATAAGAGGGGAACCTGAAAAAGAAGCAACAAAAACAACAAAACCAAATGTGAGAACTTTGCTTTTTTCCACATGGAGTCGCTGTACGGGTCGGCTCCCATGTCACGACCCTGGCAACATGAAACCCGGGAGCCCTGAAATAGGGATAGGGGGGGAGTAGCCTTTGGGAACCGTACAGTGAGACCAGAAGGCGCCAGTCGTGGAACCAGTGACAAAATAATCGCATAAAACACAATAGCTACTATATAACGGGGGGGGGGTGTAGAGGGAGAACATGGCTGACATAAATGCAATCGAAAAAAATTACCGATCATAAACATAGTGATAGAAAACAACGGTAATAAAGGTGCCACTAATTGATCTGCACATAAGACAGTACATGGGTAATGTGGACACATTGCTCAAGAGTCTAACCTGTCTGGATGGCAAGGAGGAGTGGACCACCAATATCCAGGGGGTCAAAAAGTGCAAGAGCAGATCAGGCTCTGTAAGGACCCTAACAGGGGAACACATGCGATCAAGAATAGAGAGCAGAACCAGGAGGGAGAATAAATTGTAGGAAGATCATCATCTTGTGGCGGCCTGGGTCGGGTCTAGGCCTGAGGGCCTGAACCGTTTAGGAGAGTCCTTTCTTGGGCTTCTTTGATCCAAGGGACAGTTAAGTGGCGGGGCTTTGGAGGGCATCTGGGGGTGAGGGTGCGCATGCCGCGACCGCAGGAAAGCTTCGGCTTCAGAGGCATCCTGAAAAGTCAGCTGGTCTCCGTTCAGGGCCTTAAGGCATAGTATGGCTGGGAAGGCCAGGGTGAATTTTATTTGTTGCTTGAAGAGTTCTGTGCAGACCTGTTGGAATGCCTTTCTTTTCTTTGACACCTAAATAGAATAGTCAGTGAATACTAGTACTTTTATGCCGTCGATTTGGAGCTGGCGGGCTTGCCGGAATGTATGCAGTATGAGAGACTTATCAGCATAATTAAGGTACTTGGCAATGATCGGGCGCGGAGACTTGCGGTCCAAATTAAAGGTGGGGTGGGCTCATTCTACCGTGCATTGGCCTGGAAGGCCCAACGCTTCTGGGATGTGTTGGGCACAAAAGTCAGGCGGCGTACACACGACCGAGGTTCTCGCTGGAAACCAGCGAGAACCTCGCTGGAAGCTGCATTCCAGCGAGGACCTCGGCCGTGTGTACACAGAGCGCTCGCCCCGCCCGTCGGGAATCCCGTCGAGCGAAAAGAGAGCACGCTCTCTTTTTGCTCGACGGCCCGCCTGGATGAATGGCTGGTTGCCATTCCCGACGGGCGGGTCGCCGATTTCGATGGCCGGCAGAGAACCTCGACGGGCGGAACGATGTGTTCTGCCCGTCGAGGTTCTCTGCCGTGTGTACGCGGCCTCAGAGTGCAGATGACTGGAGCAACTCCGGGACCCCCACAAACCTCAGGTTGCTCCTCCTGGATCTGTTCTCCAAATCATCTAATTTCTCTAGAGCTTGGGCCTGATAGGGGTCATCCTCTGCATTGGACAAGCGGTGTTCCAGTTCATTTAGCCTGGAGCCATTTTCCCCCAGTTGGGCCTTAATTTGCGCCATCCTGGCGTTCACGGCCTTCTCCACAGATGCCGAAATCATGGGGGTTAGCAGGGCAGCTACAGCTTGAGCGATCCGCTCTGTGGCTTTATCCCCTGTGTCCTGTGTCATGGATGCGTGTGGAGAAGGAGGGGGGGAGGTGTCGCCGCTTACCTCCATTGCAGCCTGCAGTGCTGATGTCCGGGCAGTGGAGTAGGCCGAGACCGGGGCCTTGATTTCCGGCTGGGCCGGCGCTGGCTGCGCCATCTGGGCCGAATGGGCGTGGGTGCACGATTTCTCCAGGAATCGATCCATGTGGTAGGAGGATGTGCCCAGAGGTGGAGGAGATATCGTAGGGCTTCTCGGGCTGGTTTTACAAGCTGGTTTCGGTCGTGCTGCGGGAGCTGCAGTGAAGAGCAGCCACTCCATGCGGCGCCGGAACCGGAAGTTCACACTGTGCATCTTCATGCAGCATGTACCCAACACTGTGTTCAAACAGTTCGTGGGACTCCTCAGGAGGATATGGTGGGACTAGGGAAGGAGTAAGTGATGCCATTGAGCAGAGGGAGCCTTGGTAGCTACTTTGCCAGACAATGTCCCCTGAGCATGGATGAGGAGGATGAGGATGGCTTGGTCATCCACTCTACCAAGTCTTCGGCATGTTGCGGCTCAGCACAGCCAGCTGCCGAAAACAAGGATGAGCGTGTCACATGGCCACTTGCTGATGAGGATGCAACGTATCCACGACCAGCACTGTTGCCTGTAGACGCAGAGGCTGCATGCCCTCGTGACTCTCTGCCTCTCCTTGTTGCCCTTCCAGACATTATAATGTCAAAGGCAGTACACACACCTCATAGCTTTTGGTGCAAACTGCAGATGACACCTGCAGTACACAACAAGTAGCTTTATGTGCAATGTAATGAGCACACTTGCACTATGCACCACCAAGTGGGTTTAGTTGAAAAGTAATGAGCACACTTGCACTATGCACCACCAAGTGGGTTTAGTTGCAAAGTAATGAGCACACTTGCACTATGCACCACCAAGTGGGTTTAGTTGAAAAGTAAGTAATGAGCACACTTGCACTATGCACCACCAAGTGTGTTTAGTTGCAATTTAGTAATGAGCACACTTGCACTATGCACTACCAAGTGGGTTTAGTTGAAAAGTAACTAATGAGCACACTTGCACTATGCACCACCGAGTGGGTTTAGTTGCAAAGTAATGAGCACACTTGCACTATGCACCACCAAGTGTTTTTGTGTCTAATTAAACAATATCACACTACGGCAGCATCTTCTTTTTCTATGGTATCCGGTATGCTCTTTGTTGCTGACATCTGAACCTCCATATGATTGAGCTGACTGCCTACATCCAAGCCTATTTGACCTTATTTTAATTAATTTGGTCAACTACCTTTGGTAAGGAGCCATTTATCTTCTATTAAGGTGACTTATTGGTGAAGGTGGACTACTTCCTTATTTGCACTTTTAAGAAATATTGAGCACCTTGCACGTTATTCACAACCTTTCCTGGGACTACATATATTTAAAATTTGCAACTCAATTTGCACATGGACTTTTTATAGCGATAAAATTGTTCACTGTAATTTATTTATTGCATGTTACAGTATTTTCATTTATTGTATTCATCTGCACCTATGTCTACTATCGTATCTTAGATATAGTAGCGTATATCTCCACTTTTAGAGCGACCCTTTTTTTCACTATTCACAATATTAATACAGTTATCTGCATTTTTAGGGAGCAGCTTTTTATATATATTTTGTATATATCCACTATTTTCTGGCGCAAGTTTTTTCTTTTTCACCACCAAGTGTGTTTAGCTGCAAAGTAATGAGCACACTTGCACTATGCACCACCAAGTGGGTTTAGTTGAAAAGTAAGTACTGAGCACACTTGCACTATGCACCACCAAGTGGGTTTAGTTGCAAAGTAATGAGCACACTTGCACTATGCACCACCAAGTGGGTTTAGTTGAAAAGTAAGTAATGAGCACACTTGCACTATGCACCACCAAGTGTGTTTAGTTGCAATTTAGTAATGAGCACACTTTCACCACCAAGTGTGTTTAGTTGAAAAGTAACTAATGAGCACACTTGCACTATGCACCACCAAGTGGGTTTAGTTGCAAAGTAATGAGCACACTTGCACTACGCACCACCAAGTGGGTTTAGTTGCAAAGTAATGAGCACACTTGCACTATGCACCACCAAGTGGGTTTAGTTGCAAAGTAATGAGCACACTTGCACTATGCACCACCAAGTGGGTTTAGTTGCAAAGCAATAAGCACACTTGCACTATGCACCACCAAGTGGGTTTAGTTGAAAAGTAACTAATGAGCACACTTGCACTATGCACCACCAAGTGTGTTTAGTTGCAAAGTAATGAGCACACTTGCACTATGCACCACCAAGTGGGTTTAGTTGAAAAGTAAGTAATGAGCACACTTACACTATGCACCACCAAGTGTGTTTAGTTGCAAAGTAATGAGCACACTTGCACTATGCACCACCAAGTGGGTTTAGTTGCAAAGTAATGAGCACACTTGCACTATGCACCACCAAGTGGGTTTAGTTGCAAAGCAATAAGCACACTTGCACTATGCACCACCAAGCGGGTTTAGTTGAAAAGTAAGTACTGAGCACACTTGCACTATGCACCACCAAGTGGGTTTAGTTGCAAAGTAATGAGCACACTTGCACTATGCACCACCAAGTGGGTTTAGTTGAAAAGTAAGTAATGAGCACACTTGCACTATGCACCACCAAGTGTGTTTAGTTGCAATTTAGTAATGAGCACACTTTCACCACCAAGTGTGTTTAGTTGAAAAGTAACTAATGAGCACACTTGCACTATGCACCACCAAGTGGGTTTAGTTGCAAAGTAATGAGCACACTTGCACTACGCACAACCAAGTGGGTTTAGTTGCAAAGTAATGAGCACACTTGCACTATGCACCACCAAGTGGGTTTAGTTGCAAAGTAATGAGCACACTTGCACTATGCACCACCAAGTGGGTTTAGTTGCAAAGCAATAAGCACACTTGCACTATGCACCACCAAGTGGGTTTAGTTGAAAAGTAACTAATGAGCACACTTGCACTATGCACCACCAAGTGTGTTTAGTTGCAAAGTAATGAGCACTCTTGCACTATGCACCACCAAGTGTGTTTAGTTGAAAAGTAAGTAATGAGCACACTTACACTATGCACCACCAAGTGTGTTTAGTTGCAAAGTAATGAGCACACTTGCACTATGCACCACCAAGTGGGTTTGGTTGCAAAGCAATAAGCACACTTGCACTATGCACCACCAAGTGAGTTTAATTGCAAAGCAATGATCACACTTGCACTATACACCACCAAGTGGGGTTAGTTGCAAAGCAGTTAGCATACTTGCACTATGCACCACCAAGTGGGTTTAGTGGAAAAGTCAGTAATGAGCACATTTGCACTATGCACCACCAAGTGGGTTTAGTTGACAGAAAAGTAATGAGCACACTTGCACTATGCACCACCAAGTGTGTTTAGTTGCAAAGTAATGAGCACACTTGCACTATGCACCACCAAGTGGGTTTAGTTGAAAAGTAAGTAATGAGCACACTTGCACTATGCACCACCAAGTGTGTTTAGTTGCAAAGTAATGAGCACACTTGCACTATGCACCACCCAGTGGGTTTAGTTGCAATAAGCACACTTGCACTATGCACCACCAAGTGAGTTTAGTTGCAAAGCAATGATCACACTTGCACTATACACCACCAAGTGGGTTTAGTAGCAACGCAGTTAGCACACTTGCACTATGCACCACCAAGTGGGTTTAGTGGAAAAGTCAGTAATGAGCACATTTGCACTATGCACCACCAAGTGGGTTTAGTTGAGAGAAAAGTAATTAGCACACTTGCACTATGCACCACCAAGTGGGTTTAGTTGAAAAGTAAGTAATGTGCACACTTGTACTAAGCACCACCAAGTGGGTTTAGTTGAAAGAAAGTAATGAGCACACTTGCACTATGCACCACCAAGTGGGTTTAGTTGCAAAGTAATGAGCACACTTGCACTATGCACCACCAAGTGGGTTTAATTGAAAAGTAAGTAATGAGCACACTTGCACTATGCACCACCAAGTGGGTTTAGTTGCAAAGTAATGAACACACTTGCACTATGCACCACCAAGTGGGTTTAGTTGAAAATTAACTAATGAGCACACTTGCACTATGCACCACCAAGTGGGTTTAGTTGAAAATAAAGTAATGAGCACACTTGCACTATGCACCACCAAGTGGGTTTAGTTGCAAAGCAATGAGCACACTTGCACTATGCACCACCAAGTGGGTTTAGTTGAAAGTAAGTAATGAGCACACTTGCACTATGCACCACCAAGTGGGTTTAGTTGCAAAGTACCGAGCACACTTGCACTATGCACCACCAAGTGGGTTAAGTTGCAAAGTAATGCGCAAACTTGCAGTATACAGCAAGTTGGTTTATGTGCACTGAGCACACGGGCAATACAACACGTGAGAACACTGCAGCTAGCACAATCAACTGCCTGACAGATTTGGAAGAACTAATCTAAACTAAACTATACAGTGTATAAAAACTAAATTTAACTGACTAGCCTGGAACACACTACACTGATGCAGGCGGCCTTTTATAGTGTGGGGCGTGTACTAAAGCCCTGAGCCATAATTGGCCTAGGCCACCCTGGCTTTGGCCAATTATGACTCTCCGTTGTTTGCGCGCTGTGATAGGCCAAGCATGCGGGTCATAGTGCATGCTTGGCCAATCATCAGCGCGCAATGCTGCAGTTAATTATGGGCCGTGGCGCGTCACTTGAATTTGGCGCGAATGACCCGCTTTGTTCAACTTTCGACGAACGGTCGAACAGCCGATGTTCGAGTCGAACATGGGCTCGACTCGAACGTGAAGCTCATCCCTATTTATAAGCTATGCGTGAGATCTCACTTCAAGTACTTAGTCCTGGATCTTCTTTTCTTCGCTCGCTAAAGTAACTCCTTGTGGTTTGTAATCCACAGTTTTAATGAGTTAAATTGAAGTGAAAGTGCGCCTGGTATAACTGCAACAACTATTTTAACATTGCTTGAGATGTCACGGTAGATAGGCCTCAAGCCTTCTCAATGTCAGTTGCTCTGCTCCTCCGTGTAACTATAACTTCCAGTGAGGCCTGTATATGAGTTTAACTGCGTGTGAAGTTTAACAAACTGTGGGCCGTGACCCGCTCACCCACTAGCTTGGAGCTCCGTGTAGTAATTTTATCCGGTGACTGCAACTAGCTTCTCCGTCAGCTGGGCCAGTCGATCCGTTCAACTCCGCTGGATCGATTCAGTCCTCCGATGCTCGGATGAGTGTCTCTTGGTCTCTGCAATCCAGCTAACTGTCCCTCGGACACTCTCAGATCACTTGCCCCAACAACCAGGATTGTTTTCCCATCGCTGTGTGTCCTTGTCTCCAAGGAAACCAAAAAACTAAACAAACATCTTTCTGCATTACCAGTATTTGGTCACTAGATGGCTCCAAATACTTAAACATAGCAATGTCCATAGACGTTGTATTAAAGTATGCAAACACACATCAATATACAAGAATGTCAGCGCTACACACTCCCCCTACTTTATCTCTTTGGTCCTCCTATTCAAATTCAAAGGTTCAAATTGCTAACTCTATTCTGTTTTTTTAGCCTCTATACGGTCATACAATACAGACAGAGGAGCTTCCCACCAATTGTCATATGATGGGGAGTTATCCTGTGCACTCACAGCTGATACTGCTGTGTCTGGTACAGATGTGCCAAGGGGTGAGGTGGGGTTGTCCCTTACTGTATCAAAAGTAGAGGGACCAGACAGTTCAAGGTTTTTTTTGCTGACAAACTGAGATGCTTCAGAGTTTTCGCCCAATGTATCATAGGTCAGTCTGCGTGGTGGGCGAATGTCTCTCTTTGCTATTTGCACTTTCGGGGTATCCATTCCTTTTTGACAAATGTCATCATCCCTCCTCTCAGTGACTAAAGATGGAGAGTAAATAGGAGTACTGGGCTCTTCTGCAGGATGAGTTGCCAGCACAACTTCTGGGGCCTCTGCAATGAGAGTTCCGTTATTATCCTCCTCTACTGAAGAGATATCAGCATCTGTTTCTGAATTTTCCGGAGGCCACAGCCAACTCATCTCCACTTCCTCATCTTCATCTGTAGAGGGTGCAAGCTAAGATCTGGTTATTGGCCTACACACATCGGTGGATGTGGATGGGAATTCCTCCTCTGTGTTTATCCTGACTGCCTCTGTGAGAGGTAAAAGGTGATTCCGATGCCAGGTTTTTACTGGCCCAGTGTTTCCTTCTGGCTTGATTTCATACACTGGGAGCCCTGGAATCTTCCTACACACAACATAAGGCTGTGATCTCCAACGATCAGCCAACTTATGCTTGCTGGGATGCCTAGATTCCTCAGCAAAACCCGGTCATCTGGACTCTTATGCCGCGTACACACGGGAGAGGAACGGAGCCCCGGCCGGCGCGTCGCTGGAACGTGGAGCAGGTGAGTGTGTGTTTATTAAAAGCCCTTTTTGTAGCTGCTGACTTTTAATAAACACTAAAATTGGCTGGAACACCCCTTTAATTGAACAATCTGAAGTTAGATGCTGATTGATTGGAATGCACAGTTGCATAAGGTCCTGTGCGCAGCAGTTTTAGTAAATCTCCCCCAAAGGTACTTTCTGTGCAGTGTCACTAACAATGTAAACTTTTTTTTTTTTTTTTTTTTTTTTTTTTTTTTTTTAAAGTGTATTTTTTGTGCGTGAACTCGAGAGAGAGGAGCCGGACTGCAGGAGTTGGGAGTAGGCAGACCCTCCCCCCGGAGGCAATCGCCATCCTTCTCCATGCCCCTGGTGGCAATGGCGGGTGTGAAGGGGGGCCTCCCACTCACCCCGCCCTACCTGCTCCTCTTGGGAGCCCAACTGGGGCCCAACGTGACCCCAATGGGGCAGAGGGACTCCCCCTATGAGGGAGTGAGGGGGCCTAGCCCACCCAGCCAGCCCCGTAGGTCCTTCGCCTCTCTTTATTTTAAGAGACCGCATGGCCAAAGTGCATGTGTTTTAAACCAATTTCGTGTGCGTGCAAGTGTGGTGGTTTTTGTGGGGGGGGGGGTGGGCGTACTAAGCACAGGCGTACCTTGCATAGCACACCCACCGGGAGCCGGGCTGAGACCACCAAACTCAATTCACATGTAGCCGAGACCGGGATCCGAACCCTTGGCTGCAGAGGTGAATGGCTTGTCAGCGCAGTGGCAATCACGTTGAGCCACCACAGCTCCCCTTCTAACAATGTAAACTTGTTTATTATACCCCTCCTTTTCCTTTGAAAAAAACTGAAGAATGTATCTAACACCTTGCCAACCGCTGAATGACATTTATAGAGCAACCGTGCAGCTCTGGGAGGACATCTATTGACTTCCTCCCAGAGCTGAGCCCCC
The DNA here is from genome assembly GCA_029574335.1 of Rana kukunoris. NCBI lineage: Eukaryota > Metazoa > Chordata > Amphibia > Anura > Ranidae > Rana > Rana kukunoris. The sequence goes on from CM056053.1 coordinate 315,780,197, forward strand.
ATGAGCCCGCTTTGGCACGCACCTGGTGCACTCTATAATTGATGTGTCCTTCGAACACAGCTGATCACAGTTGGGGGGAAAGAGTCAATCACAGCAGCTGTTTACTACGTGATCAGCTGTGTCCAAACACAGCTGATCAAGATGTAAGCACACAAGAGGGGAGGAGAGAGCCGGTAACCAACGAGTGTGAAAGGGGACATGTACACTGAAATCAACACAATGATCATCAGTGTCCTTATTATCAGTGCAGCTCCAACAGTGCCCATCAGTGCTGCCCATCAGTGCCAATCAGTGCTGCATATCACTGTCTCCTCATCAGTGCCACCTGTCAGTGCCCATCAGTGCCACCTATCAGTACCCTTCCATGCTGTCTATTAGTGCCCATCAGTGCTGCCTATCAGTACCCATTAGTGATGTCTATTAGTGCCCATCAGTGTCGAATATATGCAGCTTCATCAGTGCCTCCTCATTAGTGGCCACCAGTGCTGCCTCATCACTGACCATCAGTGTCATCTTACCAATTTCCATCAGTGCAGCCTATCCATGCCCATCAGTGCTGCCTGATAGTGCCCATCAGTACAGCCTCATGAGCGCACATCAGTGAAGGATAAAATTACCTGTCTGCAAAATTTTATGTGTGAAAAAAAAAATCACAAAAAAGTCATATGGGTACAGTGCTGCATGACTGTGCAACTTTCGTTTAAAGTGCGACAGAGCTAAAAGCTGAAAATTGTCCTGGGCAGGAAGGGGGTGAAAGTAAGTGGCAAGTGGTTCATATAGTTGCCATCTTCTTGTCACTTGTAACCAACTTCCCCTAAATTATTCTTTATGGAGCCAATATGCTCGGACCTCACTTTTTTTTTTTTTTTTTTTTTTACTATTAATATATTGAAAACATTTTTGGGGATTTATTTTCCTTTCGTCCACGATGTATCTCTTGCGAATTACAGTATTTTATCTGCCTTGATAGCAATCTTACATTCGTTATTGCATTTTTTTTAATTTTTGAATGTCAACGATGACACCTCAGCCTTATTTGTTCTCACTAATATGCCTTCTTAAGCTAGAATTTAGCACCCAAGTTTAACTTCAGTTATTTTATATTTGTTGCCAATTGGAATGCACTGGCTGGTGCCATTATGTAATAAGTCCTTAACGTACACCCATGTTTTTCTCAGTGTTTCTAGGTTCTAGAATTTAATGTCATTTAATGTCATTTAGTATGGAGTATAGTATTTAGTGTTTTATTGTTCTTGTCCTACCCTCATGTCTCCCTTTACTATGATTTACAGTGGATGTAATTACCCTGTGTCTGCAGTTTCCTAAGTTATCCCTTTTTTTTCTACATCTGCAATCAGATCTGTGTTATTTGTACTTAGTAGATCTAGCAGAGCACTATTTCTAGTTTAGGCATCCATCAATTGACACATAAAATTGTCATGCAAAAGGATCCTTTGATCAGGCTTTAGCAGAATATTTTTTTCAAATCAAACTTCCTACTATTCCTTTAGCCCAACGCGATTGTCTTGAAAGCCCCATTAAAGATATTGAAATTAAATTAGCAATTAACTCTCTTAAAACAAATAAACTACCAGGCCCAGATGTCTTCTATGTCCTATACTATAAGAAATTCTCTCAAATCCTTACTCCACTGTTAACAGACACATTTAATTCTCTCCTTAATGATCAATCCTTTTGCCCCGAAACATTAACGGCTATGAACCCCAAACCTCAGTCAGATACATCTTGTTCTAACTATAGACCCATATCATTACTCAACCTTGACATTAAGTTACTAGCGAAAGTCCTGCTTAAATAGTAAATAGGTTCTTTACTAAATAAAGAGCAAGTCGGTTTTATCGCACAGCGCCAAACGGCAGATAATGTACACAGGACTACTTTACAAATTCAAGCATCTAAATCACAACAAATACCCATCTGTCCCTTATCTTTAGATATCAAAAAAGCATTTGATACAATTTTGTGACATTACCTACATTTTGTCCTGCAGCTCTTATTTGCCCTACTTATTGAACCCCTTGCTCAATCAATCCATACTGACCCCTCTATTTAAGGTCTAGATTTAGCTGATCACCAACATAAACTTTGCCTATTTTCTGACAATGTCTTAGGCCGCGTACACACGATCAGACATGTCCGAGGAAACATGTCCGATGGACCGTTTTCATCGGACCAGGCTGAAGTGGTCTGTTGGTCTGATGTGCGTACATACCATCAGACCAAAATCCCCTCGGACCAGAACGCGGTGACATAGAACACAATGACGTGATGAAAAAACAAAGTTCAACGCTTCCAAGCATGCGTCAACTTGATTGTGAGCATGCGCGTTATTTTGGTCCGATGATTTTGTGTACTAACCATCGAACATGTCCGACGGACAGGTTTCCAGCGGCCAGGTTTCTAAGCATGTTTTGAAACTTTTGTCCGCTGGAAAACGGTCCGATAGGCCGTACACACGATCAAACATGTCCGCTGAAACTGGTCTGCGGACCAGTTTCAGCGGACATGTTTGATCGTGTGTACGCAGACCTTAGTCTTTATGTCATCCCCTCATATTTCTGCTCATAATCTTCCACGTAAACTTGATCACTTTGCCCACGTATCTGGTCTAACTATTAACTCTCAAAAATCTATAGCCTTAAATATATCTTCACCTCCTCATATTTTACAAGCATAAACTTCCCTCCATTTCTCATGGTCCACTTCACGCCTTTTTTATCTAGGGATAACTCTCACACACAATCTTTCTGGCATTCTCACTGCCAATTATCCTCCAATTTTGCATCAAATATCTAATCTTCTGACGCAGTGGTCCTCTCTACCATTATCTTGCATAGGTAAAATTAACATAATAAAGATAATTCTTTATCTTTCTTGAGTTTTACCTATCCCTGTTTCAGCATACTTTCTCAGAATACTACAATGTAAGGTATTAACTTTCTTTGGGGCTCCTTGAAACTCTGTCTGCCCAAACACACTCTTTACCTCCAAAGCCCAAAGGAGGACTAGGGTAGGCTAATTTTACCACCTATTATTATTCAGCTCAATTAGCCCATATGCCTAAATATCATGCAAAAAGTGAAATTCCACTTTGGGTTGCGCTGGAATGAATAGTTTGTGACCCATTTTTAATAACCAACCTCTTATGGTCTAATTCCTCTGAACGTAAAAAACTCAATAATCCTATAACTAAATATACACTAGCCATATGGGATACATTTAAATTAGTAAATGCACTACAATCTCTTCATATACCTCTTTTATCATTTCTTAAAAATCCACTTTTCTATCATGCTTTGTCTTCCCTTAAATCTTTAAAAGCATGGACCTCCATAATCTAACTCAACTCTGTCAACTGGATTCCTCAACATCATTCAAAACTGTCCCCGGCTTATGTGAAAGTTCCTAATTCAGAGCTCTTTCAATATCTTCAGATTAAAAACTTTTTTATGCCCCTTTTACAAGGAAGAATTAGTTTAGATACATTAACATGCTTTGAAAATATATGTACTGTAAATGTGAACCACACACTAATGGGCTTCTTTCAACTCTTTACTAGGGATGAGCCGAACACCCCCGCATTCGGTTCGCACCAGAACCGTCAAACAGTCCGATCGTTCGCACGAACATTTAGAACCCCATTGAAGTCTATGGGACTCGAACGTTCAAATTCAAAAACGATCATTTTAAAGACCAATATCCAAGTTATTGTTGGAAAACGTCTTTCAGAACCCGGGTTTTGCCCCAGGGAACATGTATCAATGGAAAAAAGTCTTAAAAACGGTTGTTTTTTCAGGAGCAGGACTCCTGAAAAAGACGACCGTTTTTAAAACTTTTTTTTCCATTGATAGTAGTATCAATGAAATTTTTTTTTTTAAAACGGTCGTTTCGTTTCACTCGAATTTGCCGCGAACGATCGTTTTTGTTCGAAATTCGACGAACGATCGAACGGACGATGTTCGAGTCGAACATACGTTTGTTTCAAACGCGAAGCTCATCCCTACTCTTTACACTCATCTTATTAATAAACCCAACACAGACCTACCATTATATGTGGCTAAGTGAGAGATGGATCTTGGAAATTAGTTGGAAGCAGCCGATTGGGATAAGATTTGAATCACAACTAAGTCATCCTCACAAAATATAGCTACCTTAGAGACAAATTATAAAAGTACTCACACTATGGTATTTGGTCCCTGTCAGAATTGCGAAATATGCTCCAAATTATTCCCCATCTTGTTCTCGTGGCTGTGGTGATCTTGGATCACATCTTCATAATTGGTGGGATTGCTCGGTAGCAAAAGATTTCTGGAAAGATGTATTTCTTATGATTTCAACACTGTTTGAAATCCCTATCAATTCTGATCCTACAATAGTACTTTTAAACTTAAAACCGGACACTCTCTCCTACCGCCCATTCAAACTGCTGTTACAGATCAATACAGCCGTGAAACAAACAATTGCCAAAGCTTGGAAATCCCTGTTCTTAATAATTGCTGGAACTAAAAATAGAGTCAATAAAGCAATGATCCATGACAAAACAGAGGCTATAACTCAACAGAACTGTACCACTCTTACTAAGCTCTGGAGAAATTGAGTGCAACTGCAATTTCAAAGTGCACAGTCTATTTGCCCTTAGTAAATCTGCCCCAGTTAATCAGCATCATGCTAAAATGTATAATATACCAATATACTTATCATAAGTATACCAATACTTATCATACGTTAAATCCAGCACTAACCTGTTGTGATTTACTAAAAAAAATCAATATAGTGCACACACATACAGTATATTTCAGATAAAGTAAATCTACTCCACTGTGAAAACAGTGACCTCTCCTTCTCCTCTCCAACATGTCAATGACAATAAATTAAAAGACATGTAAGACCCAAAACGATAGTCCTGCTTCATTAGATTATACATAAAATAATCCAATTGCACTTAATTTATGCAGTGAATAATATCAACCAAAGTAATAGGAAGTTCCTATGGGGAGGTGTATTATAGGTGTAATATAATACGATATCAATTTATTGTTTGCACATTATTTTTTATTGATTGGATGTAATTGTGATTTTGTTTTAGTACACATCATTATCAGGATGCTTCATCACCATTATGAATGATTTAATACTGCCTGTATATATTTTGACACTCTTGTGAGCAGCTATATTTTGAAGCTAATTATAAAAGCTGCCAACTTCCCAAAACCCATCACACTCCCTTTTAACTACTTGCCGACCGCCCACTGCAGTTATACGGCGGGACGGTGGCACTGCTGGGCGAGAGCACGTAGCTCTACGTCCTACCTTTAGCAGACGCTAGGGGGCGCATGCATGCCGGCGGCCCGCGCGCCCCTGCTCGTCCCCCGAGTCCAGCGCGCGCGCGCGGCGGGTGCGATCGTCGCCGGGCACGCACGCTCGTTCGTTACAGAGCGGGGAACGAGAGCTATGTGTGTAAACACATATCTCTCGCTCCTGTCAGCGGGGGAAATGCTGATCTTCTGTTTATACAATGTATGAACAGAAGATCAGTGATTTCCCCTAGTGAGGCCACCCCCCATACAGTTAGAACACACCCAGGAACACACTTAACCCCTTCCCTGCCCTCTAGTGTTAACCCCTTCACTGCCAATGCCATTTTTTTAGTAATCCAATGCATTTTTATAGCGTTGATTGCTATAAAAATGCCAATGGTCCCAAAAATGTGTCAAAAGTGTCCGATGTGTCCGCCATAATATCGCAGTACCGAAAAAAACGCTGATCGCCGCCATTACTAGTAAAAAAAATAGTAATAAAAATGCTAGAAAACTACCCGCTTTTTTGTAAACGCTATAAATTTTGCGCTAACCACTCAATAAACGCTAATTGTGATTTTTTTTAACGAAAAATATGTAGAAGAATGCGTATCGGCCTAAACTGAGGAAAATAATGGATTTTTATATCTTTTTTGGGGATATTTATTATAGCAAAATGTAAAAAATATTGCATTTTTTTCAAAATAGTCGCTCTATTTTTGTTTATAGCGCAAAAAATAAAAACCGCAGAGATGATAAAATACCACCAAAAGAAAGCTCTATTTGTGGGAAAAAAAGGACGCCAATTTTGTTTGGGAGCCACATCGCACGACCGCGCAATTGTCAGTTAAAGCGACGCAGTGCCGAATCACAAAAAGTGCTCTGGTCTTTGACCAGCAATATGGTCCGGGGGTTAAGTGGTTAAAATATGAAAAATCACCCCCCCCTCCCCCCCGTTTATCAGCTAGCCTATTTACCAGTTACTTCCTATTTTATTTATTTTTTATTTCCCCTTTAATATACTCTGGTCCCGGTGTTTTTTTTTTTTATCTTCAATATTTTTAAATCATCTGTTACCAATTTCTTAAACACATCTTCATATCTAATATCCTGTATTTTAAGATTAAACATTGATTTATTTCTCAGCTGGGTATATGTTCCTACATTTTGGGTTGGAGCATTGTTAACTCCTGAGTTCATACTGTAGCATAATGCATTTTTATATTTAATGTTCTAATACATTTCTAAATATGCAGTACGGTGTGGGGATGAGTATATTAGGAAGGAAGATAGAGAAATATAAATCCACGGGCAAATGGCGCCTAGATAATGGATATGGGCTACAAGAAAATGGTGTAGTTACTGGAATCTATGAAATAGGAACAATGTCAGCCAATCAAATACTCCTGAGGAAGTTATAAGGTGTGACGAAACATGTAGGGGCGGGACCTGAAAGGCTGACACTAATGTTGTGATCACACAGTATACACTGATGAGTGCAAGGCTGTTGGGACTGCAGCATCGGTGGCCAGTGGAGCTGTGAGATTAGGGATGCGCTTTATGTTCGAGTCGAACAGGAGTTCGACTCGAACATGTGTTTGACTCGAACATTAGCTGCTTTCCCATTCGGCGAACAGCGAACAATTTGGGGTGTTCGCGGCAAATTCGAAAAGCCACAGAACATCGTTAAAAGTCTATGGGAGAAATCAAAAGTGCTAATTTAAGGGGGGAATTACATATTGTGCAGGGACAGTTCTAAACACGGAAACATGCGCTACTTCACAGGCATACTATACACACCCCCCAGGTATGAAATTATAAGGAATATTTTACTTTTATTGTTTCACTTTAAGCATTATTAAAATCACTGCTCCCGAAAAAACTGAAGTTTTTAAAACTATTTTTTGCATTGATACATGTTCCCTGGGGCAGGACCTAGGTACCCAACACTTTCTATGACAATAGCTTGCATATTAACCTTTAAAAAGCACTTTTGATTTTTCATGGTCGTGTCCCATAGACTTTAATGGTGTCCGCGTGTTCAAACACATTTTTTGCCTGTTCTCATGTTCTGATGTGAACCAAACAGGTCGGTGTTCGGCTCATCCCTATGTGAGATATATACGATAACAGAGGTTCTTATATCTCTTGCATGTAAACTGAGTGGATTAGAGCTGGAAACTGGAGACTGTTAGCTAATAAGAAGAGTGCCATTCAGGAGAAACATAAAGTGAACAAAAAAGTTATATGGAATCAAGGAGTTATCAAGGCCATTTTTTTTCATTCTATGAAGGTGAGGGCACAACTGGTGAAAGTGGAACATAAATCCCAATATCACATTTGATGCACAAGGTATCACAGCAGAGAAGAATGTGTAAGATTAAGTAAGCACTGCGCCAATTGTTTAAATGATTTAATGTTTTTATGATAATCATTACACTCACATGTGCGATGCTCCCTGAAGAGTCACCATGTTTGGATCGCTCTTCAGAGAGCATTCAACAGGCTGCAAAAAATTTCAGCCACAGCATGTACACCCTCGAGCGCTGCCTCTGCAGCCTAAAGTGATGGCAGTTGAAGGGTGGTAAAACCACGTCTCAACTGAGATTTTACTGCCCCCAACCTCATGTGTTAGGGAGCCCTATTAGGGCAAGCCAGTCTTAATTCTCTAATCACTACGAATCAGCCAGAGTGTTGCCAGACCTGTGTAGCCTGAATCAGTGTTCCTGATTACCACCACACCAAACCAGTGAATTAATTCTGACGAGCTTAAATTTAAAAGTGCAATAGCTGAATCTGGAGATAAAGACCTATTAAAAAGAATAGAGAGCATGCTAAATAGGTCGAGCTAAAAAGTTTTGCATTACCGGGCACGTCCATCAGATGTGTAGGAAGGTTTCTCGGGCAGTGCAGCTTCTAAAGCAGTTAGGGGGGTAATGGGGGACAAATCTGGTGATCCTGGCAATGACCAAATACCAACAGGTGTAAAGAATACATTTTCATTCCACATTTTCCAAAAACTTGTGGCAAAAAATGAAGTCCTCCAAAGACCATGCCTCTTAGAAAATACTTTAAGGGGGTTTGCTTTCCAAAATGTGGTCATTTTGTGAGTATTCCCACTTTCCTGGTGCTCCAGGGCCTCAAAAAATGTAATAGGTAGTTAGGAAATTAGATGCATCATTTATGTACCTAGAAAGCCTGAAGGTGCTCCCTCGATTTTGACCCCTTCTGTGTGGCTAGGCCATGAAAAAGTCTAACACAAGTGGTATACACCTGGTTGGGAGAAGTATCAGAATGTGTTTTGAGTTGTAATTCTAAGTATGCCCATGCTATATTTTAGAAATATATAACATATATATATATATATATATATATATTGTGAGGAATTAGCTCGGTAGCGGGTGTGTGTGACCCCCTGGATGGGTTCACTACACGCTGAACTGTACAAAAAGGCAGTTGAGGATGGTTGAAAACAAATGATATGGTTTATTTTTCCATATTGCTGGATACAAGTGCAAGCATCAAAACAGCATAAACAAAACAAAACATAAAAAAAATCCTGGCCACTTGGGGCATCTACCTTCCCAACACAGGAACCTACCTATGGAGTCTGGCACAGCCTACTGCTGGGCAGACACTGCTGGTCATACAGCAGAAAACAAAAAGTCTCTTTGATATTTATCACACAGAAATATCAACAAGCACCTCACCTCTTCAGTAGCTTTTGTGACTGCTCCTTAACTCAACAAGCCTCAGGAAGCAACAATCAGTCGTCATCCTTAGGCTGTCTTTATAGAGGCTTTAATTTCTTTATTCTGAACAGCTGAAGCCTTCCAACGCCCTAAACCTTTCTGGCTATTTTCTGCAGCCAACGCCCAATAGTAATTGGTGTATTGTCTAAACAAGGCAAAAATGTATCTCCCATCTGTGACAACACACACAGATTTTCCTGACTTCCTGTCACAATATATATATATATATATATATATATATATATATATATATATATATATAATAAAATGTATTTAATTTCTTAATATTCCAAAAATATGTTACAGCTTCAAAATACTCACCATTACTCTTATTAAATAATGTGAACTGTCTACTTTCCAAAAATGGGTTATGTTGGGGGTATTTGTTCTGTCCTGACATTTTAGGGCCTCAAGAAATGAGGCAGTCAGTACATCACGACTTATCAATTTTCAAATAAAATTTGCATATACAATATCTTGTAGGCTCTATGACTTTCACACAGACTAAACAATATACACCGATTTGGGTTATGTTTACAAAAGAAATATAGCAGAATACATTTTGGCTTAAATGTATGAAAAAATATTATTTATTTGTAAATTCAAAAATCTAAAAATATGTTTTAAAAAATTGTAAAAATTTAATTTGCATTATTTGTGTTGCATTACTGTATGTGTAATGTCATCCCAAGGCTTTGCATCTCCTCAGCTTATTGACCTCAGAATAAAGCAAAAATATATATGTTTGCTTTAATAAAATTATTATTATTAGGTATATTTTTCCATTTTGCTCTCCTACTTCTCTTATAATGTTTTTTGTAAAGGTAAACATGGAACACAATTGCCAGTAAAACCATATTAGCTGAGTGGGCTACTATGATTTTAGCCTGCAGATACTTGACATGGTGTATTGATTTTCATGATCAATCTTTATGTGGCCAGTAAGAGTAGAAAAGTCACCTGAATCAGTGAGAAATCCCCATCATTGGTGTTAGTGGGTGTCAGTGTGAAAAACGATGCCCCATTTTTGGCATCAATGACAGGTATTGTCCCATCACTAGTAGTAGCAGTGGGAGGAATAGTGTACCATCAAATGTATTATTTGGAGGAATAGTGTCCCATCATAAGTAATAGTGGTATGAATAGAGTCCCATCAAAAGTATTAATTGGAGGAAGAGTGTCCCATCATTGGTATTAGTGGGAGGAATATTATCCCATCATGAGTATTAGTTGGAGGAATATTGCCCCATCATTGGTAGTAATGGGAACAAATAGTGTCCCCATCATATGAATTACTTGGAGGTATAGTGTCCCAAAATTGGTGGCAGTGGGAGGAAGAGTGTCCCATCAATTGTAGTAATAAGAAGAATACTGTACCAGGCAGAATAGTGTGTGTGTGTGTGTGTGTGTGTGGGGGGGGGGGGGGGTAAATATCATTGTTAGAAGTAATGCCCACTGGGAGAAATAACTCTAGCCCCCGGGGGTTTAAGTAATAGGCAAATCCAGCCCACAGGCCACAGTTTGGGGATCATGTATCTAACAACATCAATCAATAAATGAAAAGGGAAGAAATATATACATTTTTGGTATACTGGGAATGTATCCCCTTGGGAATGATCCCTTGGGGATTGAGGGTGAACTGTTTGGTACTGAGTTGATAACTCAAAGTTTGCTGGTGGTTGGGGGCAGCTGTGGTGAAACATACTAATATGCAAGGTGAGATGGTCCTGTGGGGGTCTCATGATGTAAAGGGGGCCTAGCAGAGTTCCCAGGGTACACAGGTGGACCTTGATAAAAAAGGGTATGGATGGTGTGCTGTGACATGCCACTGTGCTTAGCTGCCCTGTATTTATTGCCTGCATAAATGGCATCCATGCACTGTTTCTCAAGGTCCTCACCAATGTACTGCAAAATATGGTACAGATTACAACAAAAGATGGCCTGTGGCTTTCAATATATTTATGTAAGCATAACTTTCAGTCGTTGTCCCATCACTCTCACATTTGTCTGTAGAACTAGCAATATTACACCTTAACATAGATGATATCCCTTCTAATTATAGGACTGTGGTGGTTCACATTTTATTTGCAGCTAAATGCAAAAATTAAAGTCAGCTACTATCCCGACACTATCTCAAGTCATCTCAAGTCATTTATGAAATTAACTTATATTGAGCTCATGTTTGCTATAAAAAATGAAATATTGCTTTTCTTGGAATGCTTGGCTCAATCATTCCTACTGTACAGTACTATATAATGGGCCGCTTTATTTCTTACAATACCTTAGTTATTGTCATCAACATTAAATTATTAGTAGTGGATAATGTCTTATACCTAGGTATGGTTTTGCTGTTATAGATATGCTTATTTTAATAACTGAAAACTGTTAAATGTTTCCCTTTGAGAGTGTTGGATTTTGTATGTGAAACACCGCTTTTTAGACACTGTTTACTTCTGGTGTCTCTTTGGATAATACTACCTTTTATAATCTAATTACTGTGACTGGAATGTTTGTTTCTTGTTCGTGTTGAAACACTAATAAAGAAAAATTGAAACATGATACTCTTTGGAGGATTCATGGCAGACAGTTCTTACTTTTACATCATGCTTGCTATGACCCATAGAAGTAGAAGGGTCTTATCATCTGGTGAGAGTTTAGCTTGTCTAAATGATTGTGTGCAGGACTAATAGATGAAACATATGTATTGATTTAGGAATTCTTAAAATATTTTGATTCACTTTTATTATTTTACAGACACTCAGGCCGTGGACATGTTCGATCGTGTGTACGGCCTATCAGACAGTTTTCCAGCGGACAAAAGTTTCTAAACATGCTTAGAAACCTGTCCGCTGGAAACCTGCCTGTCAGACAGGTTTGATGGTTAGTACGCCCAACCATAGGAACCAAAATCCTGCGCATGCGTCAAATTGATTCGACGCATGCTTGGAAGCATTGAACTTTCTTTTTTTCAGCACGTCGGTGTGTTCTACGTCACCGCGTTCTGGTCCGAGGGGATTTTGGTCCGATGGTGTGTACGCACATCAGACCAAAAGACCACTTCAGACATGTCCGATGAAAATGGTCCGTCGGACATGTTTCATCGGACATGTCTGATCATGTGTACGCGGCCTAAGATTATACAAAATCTTGTTATGGGGAATTTGTATATTTTTTTCTCCAGAGCTGGTTTCTTATAGATAAAGATCAAAGAATAGATCTTAAGTTAGATCAGAAAAAAAATATTTTACTTATTGCATTATTTGTTGGTCAAGAAAACAGGTAGATTTAGGCAATGATGGGTGGGCATACGTGGCAGCATGGGAACGGACGCTTTTTTCAACTGCCCCTGAACTCATTCAATGTTATCTTATGTGTGCATGTACACAGGTTTGTTTACTGATGTTTTTAGGCAGTTGCGTTTATAGGCCTTTTTTTTAAAGCAAAAAAATGAGTTCAGACGCCAAACTTTCCGACGTTTCAGACGCCAAACGCATCTAAATCCGGCTAAACGCAGTAACCCGCATTTGGCCATGTTTCGTTTATAGGCGTTTTTAGTTTTTGGCCATTGAAAATGTTTTTTTAAATGCTAAAAAAAAGCGAATGAGACAAAACTGACATTTTAAACATGGGTTACTACCTCTCAAGTTAAATCATTCAGGAGAGGTTGTAAAAATGTCCCATGTACATGAAGCCTTAAAGTGGAACTACCCTCACCTTGGATGTTGCAGAGCTCCCCACCAGCACTGACATCTTTGTGCTAACCGGCTTCTGTATCTCTCTCACCAGCCATTTTTGTTGACTGATCGGGGGTGACATCACTTTCATGCATGCACAGGAGTATGCAGCTCACTGTACAGGGGTGGACAGGCAGGTAAGTAACTTAATTGCAGAAGAGACAAAGCATGCATCTTCTGCATTAAATATCCTGCCTGTTGGCCTATATTTTTTTTTAGCATTAGTTCCACTTTATTGCCAATAGGTACAAGATTCTTTGTATGTGCACCTGAGTGAATGTATCTTTTAAAGTGGTTCTAAAGGCTGAAGGTTTTTTACCTTAATGCATTCTCTGAATTAGGGTAAATAACCTCCTAAGCACAGCTCCACCCCTTAATCTCGATCCACTGATGACAGCATCAGGAGCCAACTTCCAACACTGTTTACCCCTGCAACCCTCATTGCTCACTTTTGCACCCCTTTTTCACACATTTCCATTATTGCTCTCTCCTGTACCCCCATGTCCAACTCTCTCTACACCCAAGTGCAGTATCAATCGATCACTATCACTTACAAAACACAACACACATAACTACAGCAAGCCTGATCCCTGCGAATGCTCAATTTTTTTTTTGATAGCGGGCTCTGACAATTGGGTGCTCTTTTTGCCTGTGAGTTGCACTAGTTGTACCTATAAATTTAGAGGCCACAATGTCCATTCAGAGGTACACTAGTGAAGAGGCCTACACGTTTCTGAGCATGACAGATGAGAGCGAAGAGGAAGTCACCCATCTGTCATATTCAGGCTCAGAATTCAAACCCGTAGACAGCAGCGGCACCCTGGCAAATAGCAGATATCTGACAATGGAGTAGTGGTTCCTGCTAAGCGTACCTGACCATGTTCTTCCACTGTTGTTGAGATGCAAGAACCGCAGGGCTCTTGTATGGAGCATAGAGCCAGTACTAGTGCTGCTCATCCTTCTGGTGAACTGGCAAGCACAAGTGGCCTACTGTACTACATCCTGGTTGTACATACAGCACTGCAGTATCACGTGGTGATGTGGCAAGTCCCATAAGTGCAGTTCATGGTGTGGTGGCTAGCACAAGTAGTGTTCCACAGCCCCCTAGAAGACAAACACATGCCCGTCTAGCTCATAGTGCCCTTCTTGCAGAATATGCCAATCCTAATTGGGAGTAGTGTTGCTCAAAAATATTCACATTGCGAATATTCATTACGAATATTGCATATTCGAGTATTCGCAAATAACTTGAATATCGCGGTGAATATTCGCTATTGCGAATATTCGTATTTTTTCAAATTTATTTTTAAAACAGATCACATCCTAGTGATCTCCATCGACGTCTAAAAGCATTGCTGGTATGATTAGAGACCCTGGGCCGAGTAGCTGAGGCGATCCTTTTATGTTGCCGAATATTCGCAATGCGAATATTCGTATTACGAATATTCGCAAATACTTTCTCTGCCCTTCTTTTGCATCAGAGCCAATCAGAGTTCTCCTACCACAGTTGTCAGAGGTTAGCAACCTCCATAGCAACCAATAGGAACCTGCCTAGCATTAGAGCTTAGCATTGTGCTTTCTAAAGTGCTTTCAGTTCTGAGTTTCCTGCTTCTAAAACCAAATGCTTTTTTCAAAGCAAAAGACCCAACAGCTTTTCTAAAAGCTCAGATTCGTGTTGTTTTGTCCAGGTTAGTGTAGCTTAGTGTTAGATAGATTTCTGTGTAGTTAGTGTAAGTGTACATTTCTTTAAGGTAGCTTAGTTTAGTGTGTGTTTAGTCTCTGTGTTTTTTGTATAAAAAAACAAAACAAAACAAAATTAGCTTTAGTTTAGTCATATAAGTTTGTGTAAGTAGAGTTATGCCGCGTACACACAGTCGTTTTTTGCGATGAAAAAAAACGTTGTTTTTTAAAACGTCATTTAAATTGATCGTGTGTGGGCAAAATGTTGTTTTTTGTCTTAAAAAAACGACCAAAAAAAAATTCCAACATGCTTGAATTTTTTGTGTCGTTTTTCAAGACGTCGTTTTTTGTTTCACAAAAAGTCACCGTGTGTAGCAAAAACGTTGTTTAAAAAGACGTTTTTCAACCCGTGCATGCCCAGAAGCTAGTTATGAAGCGAGCTTCAATGGAAAAGAGTGGTGAACGTAACCTCGCTTTTTGTGAAAAAAACAATGGTGTGTATGCAACATCGTCTTTGAAAAGTGACGTTTCAAAAAGGTTGTTTTTTACTTTACAGAAAACGTCGTTTTTTTTCATCACAAAAAATGATCGTGTGTACGCGGCATATGTGTTTATTGCATATTAGTTTAGTAATCCAGGAAATGATCTCCGTTTTCGCGTGTTGTTCGCGCGCATGCGCATGCGCGGATGAGAATTTCGCAATCAATTTCGCATTCGCATTAGCGAAATTTCTCAAAAAAAAATTTTTGATAAAATATCACGAATATTCGATATTAATGAATATTTCACGAATATTCTTCTATATATTCGTGAAATATCGCGGAATCGAATATGGCGTATTCCGCTCAACACTAATTGGGAGCCCACCACTTTTGCAGCACCCGTACTTCCCCCATTTACTGGCCAACCCGAAATTCAGGAGTTGATTTTACATCACTTGATTTTTATTTGCTGTTTTTCTTGGAAGATCTCTATAGATCTATTGTGGAACAAAGCAATTTGTATGCTGGTCAATTCATCACTGCTAATCCCCATTTACAGACCTGGCTCTAGGGCCTTTGCCACAGGCCAATTACTTTAAATGAGATTAGGTGGATGAACAGAGTGAATCCTCCCAGCAGACTCTAGCACAGGTCACCGGGAGACAGTAAAGAGTACCTGTCAGCATCCCGGTCACCAGATCCTCGATTGGTTCGTTCAAGCCCCATTGGACAACCTGCCTCCGGGTTCCCCTCAGGCCGATCCCCCAATCGCACGGCACCCAGCCTGGGATCCTCTCAATAGAACTGGGAACCAGTAAGTCTCCGGCTGAGGCTCGGTGAAACCTGTAAGCTTGGCCAGGTGGGCCACGCTGGCGGGGTCCATGGATGCGCGCACCCTGAAGGTGGATACCGCACCTGGAACCGGGACCCCGTGAAGATTTAGAACGCATGACACCCGTCACAGATATATCCCTCCCCAGCATGCCCCGAGAGGGAAGAACTCCTCTAATTGGCTGCTGGGTAAGACTTGCTCTGCCAGAAACCCCTCTGGCGCCAACTGCCGACCAGAGATGATACCACATCCCCAGAATGCAGACTGACCCAGTGGACCTTTCTGGAATGACAGAGGTCACAATTTAGGTAAATCATGAATGGGAGCAATGTAACGCTCCCATTCCAACTAACTTTAGCGTAGTGGCAATACTGAAAGTAAGGGAGCGCTAGATACTTCCCCCTCCTGAATTGACACTGTCCCCAGTGTCCAAAGCATTTAAACATGCATGCTGGCCTGACACCTATCAACCAGACAGGAGAGAAAGAATAAAGGACAGAATGCACACAGTAAATCACAATATTTCAAATGACATACAACATATACAACCCTATGTATCTAGCTGCCCAAAAAAAAACCTGTAAGGATAAAAGACCATTCAAATATACAATGTTTATATACAACCTTTCAGTTCAGGACTGAAGCTGTGGGCTCGAACCTGAGCACAAAGCCTCCTTCCCTGTTGAGAAGTCCTAAGACTTGTAAGTGCTGTGGGAGAAATACTTTCGTTTAAGCAGTAAAACTCAACACATTTTTTTTTCTATTCTACAAAGTCATGGTACAGAACACTGCCCCAAGCGGTCAGTGCGCTGGTACTGCAGCAGTCCCAAAAAAGTCAAAGGTGCGGAAGTAGCAACAAAGAGGAAGGGGAGAAGAGAAAAAAAAGTCCTCTCCCAATCTTCCACTGTATTTACCAACTGTGGCAAAAGGGTTTGTACAAGGCCCCCATTCTAACTGACTGAACCCAAACCCCTCCCAAGAGTTCTGTACAAACGTTTATGTTGTTTTGGAGGGGAAAAAAAAGAAAGGAAAACAGGGAAAAAAACAGTTTAAACAGAATGGGGGAGGGCATACTTGTCCGTAACTTCCCAAAAAGTTAGCTGTAGGCCAGGCAAAAAAAAACCACACAGTCATCGGCCTACTTACCAGGGAAGCAAAGAAACCCTGATAGCACAGCTCCAGGTGTCCACCCAAGGTCGGACACAACATAGTTGGGAGAAGAGGTGGCATTCAGAGAGCAACAACTCACTGACTCTTCAGGGCAAATGTGTGTCGCTCAGACGTGCCAGGCAGGCTTCAAGCGGCGCGATCCGAACAGGGATCTTCTTCCTTCGGGAACGAGAACCCCGGAATCCTCCGAAGCCCCGTTGTTCAGGGAAGTTTGGCTCGAACAAATAGTAAGGTAGATCACCATCCCTGGTGGCAGAGTCATCCGAAGGAGAGTCCAGATCTGAGGAATTCTCCTCTCCTCCGGGGATGCAGGTGCGGCCTTTTAAAAGAGTAGGCCCCAAATCAGGTCGAGGGGGCAGTGAACTCCAGGCGATGGATCTAGGCTGGCGAGGAGGTGTTTCTTCAGGTACATTGCACCGAACTGGGGCAGCGTACACCAAAACGACATCCTGATTGGGTTCACTCCATGTATTCTCCGTGTAGGCCACATGTTCACTCTCGCACTCCCTTCCATCAAACGGGCTTACCTCTGAGAAGCAGGGGAATGAGATAGCCGGTAAAGAGGCCTTGATTGACGGGACGGAAAAAGTGGCATCACTTGAAGTCCCCGACCCCACGATCTCCTCGGACAGGGAGACCTCCGGCCAGGCAGCCTCCACCTCAGCGGTAATGATTCCCAAGATCCGATCCATGCAGTATCCCCGTGGAGGCTGGATCAATGGCACGACTTTGAACAGAGGAGCCCGGCAACGTTTACACCGGGCAAACAGCAGGAAGCAGACGGCCAGCTCCGCGCATCGGGGGCAGGCCAAACCAATCATCTCAACCCCGTTGCTGGACAGCAGCACAAATTGTCCTTTGGTGGACAAGCGGATGCCCGTATCCGTCATGGATACATTTGAAACAGAAGCCACAGAAGAGACCCCCACGTGTAGTACTACCCTCGAAAGAGCCACTTATTAATTTGTTGGGATGGGCACATTAAGTTACCCCAGCGTTGTCTAGGGGTGTGATGCAGGAACAAGGTAGTGAGCGGAGGTCCAGACAGTCAATAAAGATTTTTTCAATGCTTTATTTCCAGGCCAACACAGCCAACATCAACTTCAGTTAGGAAGGAAAAAAAGTTGATGAAAGAAGAGGAGAACTTTGCGGTGTCAGGCCTGGATAGAAACAGGGCAGTCCTGCCCTCAGTAGTACCAATTTCTAAACTCGTCGCCACTTCTGCTAAGTGGGTGAAGTGCACACGGACAGGTCGCTTTTTCAAACCTGGAAGCCGAGTCGTCACTTTGGATCCCTGGGAGGAACAGGCCTCTCACACAGACCTGGCTCTAGGGCCTCTGCCACAGGCCAATTGCTTTAAATGAGATTAGGTGGATGAACAGAGCGAATCCTCCCAGCAGACTCTAGCACAGGTCACAGGGAGACGGTAAAGCGTACCTGTCAGCCTCCCGGTCACCAGATCCCTGATTGGTTCATTCAAGCCCCATTGGACAACCAGCCTCCGGGTTCCCCTCAGGCCGATCCCCCAATCGCACGGCACCCAGACTGGGATCCTCTCAATAGAACTGGGAACCCAGTAAGTCACTGGGATCCCCTTTCGCACCCTGAAGGTGGATGCTGCACCTGGAACCGGGCCCCCGCGAAGATTTAGAACACATGACACCCATCACAAATATATCCCTCCCAGCATGCCCCGAGAGGGAATAACTCCTAATTGGCTTCTGGGGAAGACTTGCTCTGCCAGAAACCCCTCTGGTGCCAACTGCCGACTAGAGATGATAGAACATCCAGCAAACGCAGACTGACCCAGTGGACCTTTCTGGAATGACAGAGGTCACAATTTAGGTAAATCATGAATGGGAGCATTGTAACTCTCCCATTCCATCTAACTTTAGCATCGTGCCCATACTAAAAGTAAGGGGGCGCTACACTTGCAAATGACTGGATGATAAAATTAGCAGAGCTTCCACTCATTTCAGATCTACCCCTCAGATTTACAGAGTCTGCACTTCCAAGTGCATGTATATGAACACAACCCAAAGCATGTATCATCAAGCTTGCTGAGAACATAAGAATGCTGCATAGAGCAGTGCTTTTGATTTCAAAGCTGTTCTCCACTGCATACCATTGCTCAAGCAGGGAGAAGAAAAAAAGGACCCATAATGTCAGATATGTATACAAAGTTTTAAAAATAAGCATAACAAGGGGGTTGTGCTCCAAGGAAGGGGGATGAAATTCATTTTATATACCCCCAAGTACCCTTGATCTATCTAAAAAAAGATTTGGATGAAAATAATAAAATATGACAACTTTCATAGAGAACTCACCATTTACTAAGAAAAAATGCAAATATATATATACCGTATATATCGGCGTATACCGTGCACTTTTTTGCCCTGAAAATCAGGGCAAAATCATGGGTGCGTGATATACGCTGATACCCGCTTTCCCGCGCCGAGTTTGAATACTGCACCGACATATACCGATGGCAGTACACTCATGTATAGTCGGGCAGGCTTGGCTCCTCTCGCACTCACGTCCTGGACGTACAGGACGTGAGCGTGAGAGTAGCCGAGCCTGCCCGACTATACACGAGTGTACTGCGCTCGGTATATGTCGGTGCAGTATTCAAACTTGGCGCAGGAAAGCGGGGATCAAGCGGGGAGGACGCCGCAGAAGGACGCCAGACCCGACGAAGAGGACACCCGAACTCGCAGACGGACGCCGGACCTGATGAAGATGGACACCCTAAGCCGCAGAAGGATGCCGGACCCGACGAAAGAGGACACCCGAACCCGCAGACGGACACCGGACCCGACGAGGCCGCTGATGGACGCCGCGCAAGACACCAAAACTGTAAGTACAAAAATATTTTTTTCCACAGAAATAGGGTCCACTTTAGGGGTGCGCGCTATACGCCAAAGAGTGCAATACCCCGATAAATACGGTATATATATATATAAAAAGCTTAAAATGTTTTTATTAGATTAGCAAATTTAAACATTAAAACTGTCAACAGATCTTAAAAGAAGTAAGTAATTTAACGATTTTTCAAATCTATATTAAAGTTGTCAGTTGTATATCCATTAGTGTCAATAATATCACCTCTTACTCAGTGATAGGTGAAGATGAAAGAAGACCCCCGGAGAGCGGAGAAGACCCCCGGAGAGTGGAGAAGACCCCCTCAGAAGACGTCGAAGAAGCAAGCCCCCCCTCGTAAAAGAGCTAAAGAAGAGAGGGGGGTCCCGGAGCTGACTAATAAAATATTTACTTAAAATATTCACCTAGAGTGGGGGGCTGGTATCTGGGGGCCCCCTTATTAAAGGGCGCTCCCAGATTCCGATAAGCCCCCCACCCGCAGACCCCAACAACCAATGGCCAGGGTTGTCGGGAAGAGGCCCTGTCCTTATCAACATGGGGACAGGGTACTTTGGGGTGGGGGGGCCACAGGACGCCCCCCTGCCCCAGAGTACCCAACCCCCCATGTTAAGGGCATGCGGCCTGGTACGGCTCAGGAGGAGGGCGCTGGCTAGTCCCCACGCCTTTCCTGACTGGCCAGGCGGCGTGCTTTGGATACAGGTCTGGTATGGATTGTGGGGGAACCCCCACGCCGTTTTTTTGGTGTAGGGGGGTTCTTCTTACTAGTGTTGCTCACGAATATTTGCATTGCGAATATTCGCTACGAATATTGCATATTTGAGTAATCGCAAATAACTCGAATATCGCGGCGAATATTCGCTATTTCGAATATTCGTATTTTTCAAATTTCGCAATCAATTTCGCAATAAATTTCGCAATCAATTTCACATTCGCATTATAAAATATAGCGAATATTCGTAAATATCGAATATTCGTGATATTTTATCCAAAAAAAAATAGCGAAATTTCGCAATCATTTTCGCTTTCGCATATGCAAAATTTCGCTATTTTTTTTTTTTTTTATAAAATATAGCGAATATTTGTAAATATCGAATATTCGTGATATTTTATAAAAAAAAAAAAAAATCGCGAAATTTCGCATTGGCGAAAATTCGCAATTTTTATTTAATTTTTTTATAAAATATCACGAATATTCGATATTAACGAATATTCGCGATCGCATATGCAAAATTTCGCTTTTTTTTTTTTTTTTTTAATAAAATATACCGAATATTCATAAATATCGAATATTCGTGATATTTTATAAAAGAAAAATCGCGAAATTTCGCATTGGCGAAAATTCGCATTTTTTTTTTTTTTATAAAATATCACGAATATTCGATATTAACGAATATTCGCGATCGCATATGCGAAATTTAGCTTTTTTTTTTATAAAATATACCGAATATTCGTAAATATCGAATATTCGTGATATTTTATAAAAAAAAAAAATCGCGAAATTTCGCATTGGCGAAAGTTCGCATTTTTTTTATAAAATATCACGAATATTCGATATTAACGAAATTCGCGAATATTCTTCGAAATATTCGCGAAATATTGCGAAATCGAATATGGCGTATTCCGCTCATCACTACTTCTTACAATCCTTAGTAGACCTAAGGGCCTGGTATGCCTCCTGGGGGGGGAACCCATGCCAGATTTTTGTTTAAAATTTTGGCATGGACTTCCCCCTTATGATTCATACCAAACGCCGTGTATAGAATTGACAGGAATCCAAGTAGGATCCCCATCGCTTCTATGACGGCATTGTCCCCATCGCAGCAAGCTGGCTCGGCGCTAGCTCCCGCGATGGGGCTCGTAGGTGGTCAATCTCGCCGGGAAAGGGAGCAAGATTGATACAATATCGCGGTCACCTACTGTACCAACAGCTGGAAAAATGGCTAGCAGGATACAAAAAGGCAGCATTTGATGGGAATACTGTAGCATTAAAACTTTTATAGTCTTCAAAAAGGTAATAAAATAAATATTGTACTCGAGATAAAATCGATGTAGCTACATTACCTGTATAAATGGTGCAAGTAATACCAAACGGTAGCAAAAGCAGTCATAAAAAAAAAACATGTAGCTAAGTATGATACTGGTATAAACATGTGTACAACGATACCACTGCTAAATCCAGATAAGGAGGTGTTAACACCAGTCCATCGGCATGTAGATGTCATGTGAAAGGAACTATCACATCTCCCAGTTGATGGCTGTAGAATCCAAGGTTGATAGAGGGAAGTGACAGAGGGAAGTGTAACAGCCCTTGCGGCAGATAGTAAGGTCCCGCCAGCATGCAGATATGTAGGCACAGCAAAGGAGCCCTTCAGATGGACTCGGCAAGCCCCGCCGGTGTCCGTGACGTCACGGGATCTCCGACGGAACTCCCTAAAGACCCGGAAGTCGGCGGAGAGGTCAAAAAAATTAAAGATTAATCGAGGAATTAATAGTTATTTTCCACAGCCCTAATACCTATGTCTTTATAAGCAACACTTCTAAACAACAATAGAAAGCTTCTTCTGTTTGCTTTCAAGGATTTATTTTAAGTAGTGACATATAATTATGTAGGTTTGTGGTGAAAAATGTCATTATTTAATCCATGACTCTGTAGAACCCTTGTGAGCAGTAAGTAGAGTAGGATTTGACAACCTTATTTTGATTAAAAAAAATACTATTACTAATAACGATATTATGCATACATATAAATGTAGCCCTGGGACTAATGTAAGTGATTTAAGTATAATGATAATGTGATATGCAGCTAATGCTAACGTGTCTTGCAATACTGTAATATGACCAAACCCTGAGATACCGGCTTTAATGTTATCACATTGCTTTGTCAAGCCTGATCTGCCTGAACAAAGACCTTGCTCTCACTATACATATACAATGCATTATAATAAATTCATTTTTTAGATAGATGGTGTAAGTATTGTATATTATTTGTACCCTTTCAGCTTTGCATACACCTTATCTAATGGAGATATCAACTCAAATGCTGACTTGTGCAAATAGAATGACCATTGCACTAATCTACATGTCAAGTTTTAATTGGGGATGTGGGAAAATCAAGAGAAGCTCTGTAAGAAAGTTGTTTGTTTTGCATTTCAACCCTTTCTAAATCACAGTCCTCTAGAGAAGTTATTTTGAATGAAGATCACCAAGGGTATTTGCAAGCTTACTCTTTGGAAATATAATTATACATCACTTGGTGTTCTGAAGCCATCTTTTGCTTCATTATGCTGCCCTGAATTACTAGTGGTAAAGTGCCCCTTCGTCTATATGCTCAGAAAGAACATGATACCCTGCTTCTTTTTTTCTGCTGAAGAGCTAATAATGAGAAAATATTATGTCTGTCTTTGGCAACTAGAGGCCCCTCGAGAAATCTAAAGAGCTGCTTCTACTAGCATCTCATTACGAGCGGGAAGCTTCATCATTTTTTACTTAAGGATTTTATTGCCTTTTTTTTGTAGTCTCACTGCTGGGAGTTTGGAAATTTGATCTTTGTATCTAAATCTGCTATGAGATAAAGTTGCAGAATGAACACCTGTGAGAGCAGTAGAATCTGTCTGGACAGTATGAATATAAACCTTCAAAAAGTTTCTAACCTGTTAATGTTACAAAAGGCTGTTAAATGAACATTTTGACATGCACTTTTGAGGCAGACAATTTGTCAGGTATAAAAATGTTAACCTAATAAAACAGGGATGCAGAGAGATAATCAGAATCAAATAAATTCATTCATTTTAAATGTAATATGATGTGTGGTATGCAACATTTCTTTAATAGGAGCATTTTACACATACATGTGCACCGTCAAACCTTTAACTATATACAAAGTAAAAACCATAAATGTTTTAAAAGTGTGCTTTAAGGATTGGAATTTATTGTGCATTAGGGGCATATCACAAAATCATATACAACTGTAAAAAAAATTGTTGCTGCCTTCTGATGCTTCTGATTCTTCTGGGTGGCTGTATGAATGGCTCTTAACCACTTCATCTCTAAAGGAATTTTATTTAATTTTTTTTCACACACATGTTAAAATTTGCAATTTAAGCTAGAAAATACCCCAATAACATTTAATTTCCTGAAAGTAGGGGATATATATATATATATATATATATATATATATATATATATATATATATAAATATGGTAGCTGCAATTTGTTATATCTTATGCCGCGTACACACGATTAGTCCATCCGATGAGAACTGTCTGATGGACTGTTTTCATTGGTTAACCAATGAAGCTGACTAATGGTCCGTCGCGCCCACACACCATCGCTTAAAAAATCGATCATGTCAGAACGCGGTGATGTAAAACACAACAACGTGCTGAAAAAAATGAAGTTCAATGCTTGCAAGCATGCGTCGACTTGATTCTGAGCATGCATGGATTTTTAACTGATGGTCCGTGTCTACTAACGATCGGTTTTGACCTATAGGTTAGGAATCCATCCGTTAAATTTAAAGCAAGTTGGCTTTTTTTTAACCGATGGTTAAATAACCGATGGCGCCCAGACACGATCGGTTTTGAGCGATGAAAACGGTCCATCAGACCATTCTTATTGGTTTAACCGATCGTGTGTATGCGGCCTTACAATACTTGCACTATTGTTTATCAAATCTATATTTTCAGTATATAAAAAAAAAAAAGTTGTTGTGCAAATTTTCATTTTTTTTTTTTGTAAAAAATGTAGATGGGGTTGTGTTTAGTAATGGGATACCAAATATGTCAATCCTTAAAACTGTGTGTGCTCACAAAACAAAACAAAAATTACAGTTCCCCAAATTATTAACAGAAAACTCTTTAAATGCCTTTACAGTTTGGAGTTAACCAGAAATGAGAGAGCTAGAATTATTTCTCTCACTGGTGTATGTGGTGATACCCAATATATGCTGCACATCTATTGTTTACATACAGGTGTGCACCCCACTGTCATGTTTGCATTTGCATATGTGTGTGCAAGATGACAGGTGTGCTTTTACATTTTTATTGCTATTTTGGTTTATTGTATATTATTTATTGTATATATTTTTTTTTAAATTGTTAACATGCTTTTGTTTGTGTGTTTTCAGAGTGATAGGAGCTCTTTGAAAATGATTTTGTTATTTTTATTTATTGTATTATATTTATAATTTTGTTACTCTTTTTTTCACTTACCGTAACTTAACACTTAACTTAACACAAGAGTCCTAACAAGCTTCTTATGCATTTGGCAGATTACAGGCACTTTGCATGGAGACATCAGGTATCTATTAAACCATTAATGTCTGCCATGGCCTCTAATCCAGCCAATAAAGAACTGACTGTGCTTTATCTGCTGTTTGTGATGCAGAAGATATTGGGGAATGGATGTTTCCCAATGTCCTCCTGCTCACCATCCTGAAAGAGTTTACTGTAGTACTGGGTTCCCAGAAGGAGCAGGAGAGCTTGGTAACCATGGAGGGATGACAGTAAAATTGCAGTCCCATAAAAGAGATCTGGTGGCTACACAACAGCCCATATTACTTTACTAAATCCCCCTTAACCTTCTGCTAAAAATACAAACAAGCCCACAGCCGTTTTAGCCACTCTCATGCCTGGGCATGTGAGATAAATTCAAACAGCACAGGTGGGCAAAATATGATCTGATCTTTATCTAAGTCATAATAATAAATAAAGAGAGTCTGTTAATGTTTATAGTACATGAAGATCTGAACATATTGTAAGAACTGTTCTTGTAACCTGAAAATTCCCAAAGGGTCACAAATGTTTGTCTTACATGTTCTAGACGGCACAGTGGTTTAGAAGTTAGCACTTTTGCCCTGAAGCACTTGGGTCATCAGTTCAAATTGTGATTGGGACACTGTATGGAGTGTCCATGTTCTCTGTGCACTCGTGTGGGTTTCCTCTTACTCCATGCTAATAGATAAGTTGGCTCTAGTATGTACATGTATGTGAGACAGGGACCTTTGAATATAAGCTCATTGAGGGCAGGGACAGATGTGAATGAACAGTATGTAAAGGTCTGGTGCTTTATAAATGCTGACAGTTAATTCATTATATACAATATGTTTCTATGATCTCTCAGGTAATAATAAAAAAAAATGTTTAAATTGTTATTCATGTTGCATGCAGCAAATTTAAAAATTAAGTGTTTCAAGCTTATATTCACACTTGTATAGTAATCACGTGTTGCAATGTTAATTATGATATCAAAATAAGCACAAACATTGTCCAATGCATATATCAATGTTCAAGGCAGTGGTCACATTTCTTGATTCATTTTACCAACATAGATTATAAAGTAAAAGCTAAAACATGACTGGTTGGTCATGGGGTTGGGTATTTTGGGTGACAGGTTTGTCAATTTTTGCTTTTATACCATTGTTGTGTAAATTATCTTCCAATATGCAGTTTGTCCACCTAATCTGGGAAAGAACCTTTTGTACCCAGCAGAGCACAAATAGTAAACAAAAACCTCCATAGCATCCAAAACCCCAGCATGCTGAGGCTGTGCAGGGACAACTTTATTAAGGTGACAAGGTAAAGAGAGTAAATCTCTGAACTACTATAGGTATAAAAGATCAACTCCTGATAAACAGTAGATCTTTGAAAAATGTAAAACTATAATCAGGAAGAAAAACATTTCTTTTTTTTTTTCACAATCCAAGGTTTATTAACCACTTAAGACCCGGACCAATACGCTGGTAAATGACCCAAGGTGTTTTTGCGATTCGGCACTGCGTCGCTTTAACAGACAATTGCGCGGTCGTGCGACGTGGCTCCCAAACAAAATTTGCGTCCTTTTCTTCCCACAAATAGAGCTTTCTTTCGGTGGTATTTGATCGCCTCTGCGATTTTTATTTTTTGCGCTATAAACTAAAATAGAGCCACAATTTTGAAAAAAAACACAATTTTTTTACTTTTTGTTATAAAAAAAATCAAATAAACTAAATTTTAGTAAAACATTTAGGCCAAAATTAATTCAGCCACATGTCTTTAGTAAAAAAAAAAAATCGCAATAAAAAAAAATAGCTACCTAGCGGGAACAGCGACACTAATACAGCGATCAGAAAAATGATCGCTTAGTGACGCTGGCAATAGGGAGTGAAAGGGTTAACTAGGGCGGTGATCAGGGGGTTAAAACTTTATTAGGGGGGTGGGGGGGCTATCCTGAACCTAACACTAACTGTTTTTTACACTGCCTGTCACACTGACACTAAATGCAGTGATTAGATCACTGCATTCAGTGACACTGTGACAGGGGGGTGGGGGGGGGGGCGATCACAAGGGGTTAATATGCCTATGTGAGTGTGTGTCAGTGTTGTGTTGGTGCACACTTACTTGTGATGTCTTCTCTCATCAGCAGCGCTGGGAAACAGCGCTGCGATGAGAGATTACATCATTTCCTCCTTCCTGTAAACACAGGAGGAGGAACTGACACGATGGGAGCGCGCTCCCATTGGCTGGGAGTGATCGCGGGGGGGCGGAAATCACGGACATCCGCCCGCTCGTCTGCGATCGCTCCCAGAGGCAGGGGGACCCCCGCACGCCGCGGAGGGGGTCCCGATGGGACCCCCGAACCGCACGAAGGCGGGGAGGTAAATTTACGCCCTTGTGCCTGTACGAGCCATTCTGTGGCCGTATATGTGCGTGCGGGGGTCCTTAAGTGGTTAAAGCAACATGGAAAATACATGTAACATTTGTGGAAGTACAATGTGTAAAACATGAATTTGTCTACAAAGGAATCTTTCTGAATAGGTATGTTCAGAACACAATAGAAAATACCATTAGGGACAATCATGGGGTAGGGGAAATGGAAGGAAGAGGACGGGGAGGGAAGCAGACGGGGTGAACCTGAGTCCAAAAGGGGTATGGGGGAGAAAGAGGAGGAGAGGGATGTTAGTTACGTTAATTACCTGGTTTGAGCACGGAAGGTATGCCAGTATAGATGAAAGGGAGGGAATAGAGTGACCTAGTTCGTCATAAGTGATTCGTATTCTTTTGAGTATGTGAAGGAGACCCAGGGCTGCCAACTCTCAATAAAGGAGGTGCTGCATTCGCTTTTCATAGCGATTAGTTCTTCCATTCTATGAATGTAGCGTACCTTGTCTAGCCAATCTCTGACAGATGGGGAGCGCACCGTTTTCCAGTGTAGTGGAATTAATGATTTTGCTGCCGTGAGCAAGTGTCTTGTTAAAGACTTTTTGTATTTTCGTATCGAAAAATAATTGATGTGTAACAAGCAAGCAGCCGCATTCAGAGTGATGCTGGTTTCGGTGATGTGCTTAATCCAGGTGGAGATTTCCTCCCAGAATTTGTGGATTACAGAACAGCCCCACCATATGTGGAGGAATGTTCCCACCTCTGAGTTGCATCTCCAACAAATGTCAGAGATCGTCGATGACCATTTATTACCTTTCAATGGCGTGATGTACCACTGCGTTAGTATCTTATACGAGGTTTCTTGATGTTTTGTGCTCAATGAGCATTTATGCGTGAATATGCATGGTTTTTCCCATTGGCGGTCAGTGAATTGCAGCTGTAGGTCTCCCTCCCATTTCAATTTATGTTTGGTGGCCTCGTTGGATTCATGTGAGTTTAGCCAAGAGTAAGCTAGGGAGGTTGTCTTGGTTATTGGAGTTCTTCTGTAGCAAATGTCTTCTAGGGGTGTCATCTTTTGAAAGTATGTTGATTTGTGTTTGCTGTTCACCAGGAAGCTCCGGAGTTGCATGTAAAACCAGGGATTTGGGGATGAATCTCCGAACTCGTTTTTAAGGGCTGCAAGAGACTTAACCGAGTTACCCGCCATACAATGAACGGCTAAAAAAATTTGGGGGGGTTAGGGTTCGGGACAGATCTCTGGTTGCCAGGTAGGAAATCGGGGTTATCTCCTATCGGTGTCAAGGGACCTGGGATCGTTGCTAGGTTGTTTGGCCAGCCTGTGCCAGACTTTGAGTGTGTTGGCTATGAGCAGGTTGGAGGTTGTATTTGGAGTTTTAGAGTGGAGGGTCCAGGGGTAGTAAAGGAGAGATTGGGAGGAGTAGTTCAACTCTAAGTGAACCCAATCCTTATTGAGGTCGTGGCAGTGCCAATCGATCACTCTGGTAATGTGGGAGGCGAAATAATATTTTTTGTAGTCAGGCAGGCTGATGCCGCCTTTTTTCTTAGGGAGTTTAAGGATGTTCAGTGAGATCCTGGATTTCTTGTTTGTCCAGAGAAACCCCCTCTGAGCCGATTGAAGTTTGGCAAAAAAGGAGTTCGGTACATGGATTGGGAGGGCATTAAAGAAGTAAAGCAGTCTCGGGAGTACTACCATTTTCAGTATGGCGGCTCTGCCAAACCAAGAGAATGATTTAGAGTTCCACCTTTTCAAGTCTCCTGATATTGAATTTAGTAGGGGTATAAAGTTGGTTCTGTACAGTGAGTCTATATTAGGGGTGAGTTTGATCCCCAAGTATGTAAAGGATACTTTTTCCCATTTAAATTTAAAGTTTTGTTTGAGTGAATTGTATGTGTCGTGGGGGAGGGTGAGGTTAAGGGCTACAGATTTGGTCGGGTTAATTTTAAAGTTTGAAATAAAGCCAAATGTCTTAAATACTTTAGTAAGGTTCGGCATGGAGATATGGGGACGGGTGATGAAAAATAGGAGGTCGTCGGCGTAAGCAGCCATCTTAAATTCTCGGTCTCTAACCTTGAAGCCTCTAATGTCTGGTGATAGGTTTATGGTCCTAATAAGTGGTTCCAGTGACATAATAAAAAGCAGGGGGGAGAGGGGGCATCCCTGGCGGGTGCCATTTTTAATATTGATGGGTTCAGAGAGAGTAGCATTAACTTTAACCTGTGCGGTCGGGTTTTGGTATAAGGCTTTGATCCAGTTCAGTATGTTTCCCTTCAATCCAACATGGGAGCACATTGCAAACATGTACTCCCACGATACTCTGTCGAAGGCCTTCTCTGCATCCGTAGAGAGGAGAAGGCCCTCGACTTTTGAGCGACTTGCGTGGTGAATAAGGTTTAAGGCCTTGGTGATGTTGTCTCTGTCCTCCCTTCCCGGCATAAAGCCTACTTGTTCAGGGCCAATAATCTGTGAAAGAATGGGTTTGATTCTGTTGGCTAGGATTTTTGCCAGGATTTTTATATCTAAATTTAATAGTGAGATGGGCCTGAAATTCGCACAGTTTGTATGGTCCTTATCTGGCTTGAGTATAACAGCAATATGGGCAGAGAGTAAGGGGCGAGAGGTGTGGGTGTTTTGTGCTAAGTGGTTCAGAGCCGAAAGCAAAGGTTTGGTGAGGATGTGAGAAAAACATTTGTAGTATTGGGATGTGTATCCGTCTGGGCCTGGGCTCTTCCCTGATTTTAGGTCTTTGATTGTGGATTGGAGTTCTTTTTTTTTTAACATTCCAAGTTTATTGTATCAAAAACAGGTAATACAATATAAGTCAGATAACAATACAGCT
Organism: Rana kukunoris; assembly: GCA_029574335.1. Taxonomy (NCBI): domain Eukaryota; kingdom Metazoa; phylum Chordata; class Amphibia; order Anura; family Ranidae; genus Rana; species Rana kukunoris. Next base: position 315,810,541 of record CM056053.1, read on the forward strand.
TTTCTCAGAGTAGTTTTCAAGTAAAAGTCATAATTGCAGCTGTGATAACATCAGCAAGAAGAGACAGAAACAAGATTCAGCCGACCTCTGCTACACAACAACAGTCCAACTTTACCTTCGCTAGTCAGGAAGTGGAGCATGCCGAGAAGCAAGACCAACCCCCACTTGACTAGTCCAAACAGCAGGTCAGCAACTATTTAACATTTGGAATCCAGAACAAAGACAAGAACAGGTCAGAAAGAAAGAAGAGTAAAGAAACAGGGTGATAATCAGTATGATGTGAACGTGTCCAAGCCCACGACACTCCCAATGGGCCTCCTAAGCGTTCGGATAAGCAGAAGAATACTTGAAAAGTATCCAGGGCTGCCAAATCTTATGGAGTTTTTCCACTAGATCATTTGATTGGGCCAGTGTCTCCTCCATGGTATAAACATCAGAAACCCTCCTGAACCATTCAGCAACGGATGGAACCCTTTGAGACTTCCAATACAATGGTACCAGAGACTTTGCTGCATTCAATAGGAGTCTCGTCAGGGAGTTTTTATATCTCTTCAGAGAGGTATTAGTAACATGAAGTAAGCATGAAGCTGCATTTAGGGCAATGCTCGTGTCAGTGATCTGTTTAATAAGCCGAATAACATTGTCCCAGTATTGTGCAATGTGTGGACACTGCCACCAGATATGCACCAGTGATCCTCTGTCATTGCCGCACCTCCAACAGGAGTCCGGAATTTGTGGGTTCCATCCGTGCATTTTGGCCGGGGTATTATACCAATGGGTCATAATTTTGTAAGCCGTTTCTTGCATTGCAGTGCTTATCGAACATTTGTGTATCATGATACAGGCGAACCTCCATTGTTTAGGTGTGATCTCCATGCCTAACTCCTTTGACCATCTCGCCCTGAGTGCTTCATCGGCCCCATGTTCCACATTTTGTAACCAGACATAGGCCTGAGATGTAGGTTTTACACAGCGTGTGCCCTCAAGACAGATCGACTCCAAGACCGTGGGGGGTCTACTGCATGCAGCCCTTCTCGGTGTCCCCCCTAAGTAACTCCGTAATTGGAAGTATGCCCAAAAGGGCAGTTGTGCGATATTCAGGTCCCTTTTAAGCGTGGTCCATTCTTTCACTACCCCCTCTCTAAAGCAATCTCCCGCTAAAAGAGTCCGCGATTCGTCAGCTAATCTAAAGTTAGGGTTATTTAAACCCGGCAGAAAGTCAGGATTATCCCCCAAAGGGGTTAAGGGGCCCGGTTGGGAGGTAATTGAAGACGTTCTAGCCAGCTTATGTATAATCTCCAGGGTGCATCCCGTGATGGGGTGAGATCTAAGACTGGGTGGGCAGCTGTCCCATGGGATCCATGGGGAGTATTTGAGTGGAAGCGGGCAGAGATCTGCTTCCAGCGCCACCCAGTCCTTCCAGGGACCATGGCAGTGCCAATCAATGACTCTGGTTAGGTGGGCAGCCTTGTAATACAACACAAAGTCAGGCAGGCCCATCCCCCCACGGTCCTTGGGTTTCAGTAATAGGGAAAATTTGATTCTAGGTTTTTGTGAGTTCCATAGGAACTTCAATAGAATTGACTTCAGCGCGGCAAAGAAGACCCTAGGAATCCTAAGGGGCAAAGTATTAAAAAGGTAAAGCAGGCGGGGGAGAATCACCATCTTGATGATGGCTGCGCGCCCGAACCAGGAGAAACGGCCAGAGCGCCACCTCTCCAGGTCCGTCTCGATGTTTTTAAGGAACTGTGGGAAGTTTTGTCCATATGTGTCTCCCAGGTTGGGTGTGAGCCAGACCCCCAAGTATTTTAAGGATTTTGTTTCCCACCTGAAGGAGGATGATGCCCCGGCATGAAGCCCACTTGATCTGGGCCTATCAGATCTGAAAGGATGGGGCTGAGCCTGGTCGCCAATACCTTTGCGTGTATCTTAGCGTCAAGATTAAGAAGCGATATAGGGCGATAACTGGAACAGTCGGCAGGGTCCTTTCCGTCTTTATGCAGAACCGTAATGTGAGCTGAGAGAAAATCGGGCGTGACCGTTCTAGCATCAGACAGGGTGTCCAGAGCGGCTCTGAGCGGGTTCACCAGCAACTGAACAAAAGTCTTGTAATAGATGGAGGTGAAGCCATCAGGCCCAGGACTTTTCCCCGGTTTTAGTTGCGCGATGGCCGAAGCGACTTCTTCCGACGTGATTGGGCTCTCCAAGAGAGCAATATTGGACTCTGATAAGGCGGGTATGCCACTGTTTATTAAGTAGTCCTGGATTATTTGGGCCCTATCTCCGTCCATCCCCGCCGGCCTATGTGGAGTCTGCAGATTATACAGCTTCGTATAAAATTCGTGAAAATGTCCCGCGATCGCATCGGTAGTGACATCTAAACCGCCGTCCGCTCGACGAATTCCATGAATAAAATTTTTATTCGCTTGCTCTTTTAAAGCCCGGGCCAAAAATTTCCCCGACTTATTGCCGGATTCATAGTAGATCCGTTTCCTAAAAAAAAGGAACCTCTTCGACCGTGCATCAAAAAGTTGTTGCAGGTCCTTCCGCTTCTCCAGTAACTCCGCAGCCGTCTGAACTGACAAAGACTGTTTTTGGAGTGTCTCCAGGAACGTTATCAGGGTTCGAATGGTCTTTTCCCTTTTCCGACGAGCCCCCATTCTCATCAGCTCACCACGTATAGTGCATTTGTGTGCCTCCCATACCACTAAAGGGTCGGCGTCCACCGTCGCATTACGGTGGAAAAATTTGTCCAGGGACTTGGTCAGTTCAGGCAAGAGGTCGGGGTCCGTCAGAAGAGACGCATTCAGTCTCCAAGTGGAAGACCTAGGTGGCGCAGTAAAACCTTCCAAGGAGAGCGAGATTGGAGCATGGTCGGAAAAAGACTGTATGCCTATGCGCGCCCCCACGACCCACGTCAAATCCCGTTGGGAGACAAAGAGATAATCAATGCGCGAATGCCGGTCATGAGGGGGGGGAAAAAAGGTAAAGTCCCGTCCGTCTGGATTGAGGAACCTCCAGACATCAATCAATTGCAGAGATTGGAGTAAGGTTTTAATACGCCTAAGAGTCCTGTATGTTATGCAAGTCTTCCCATTGGAAGTGTCCAGCAGTGGATTAAGAGGGACGTTGAAGTCCCCCCCTAATATCAAGCAGCCCACTGAGAAACCCAGCAATTCCTGGACCATTCGTTGGCAAAAGGACACATGAGCTTTGTTGGGAAAGTAGGCATTAGCCAAGGTCACAGGTGCATTATTATACAGGCCCTTTAAGAATATGTATCTACCCTCGGGGTCTATTACCTTTTCCTGAAAGACAAAGGGTGCATTTTTGCTAATCAAAATGGAAACCCCTTTGGTCTTGGAGTCATCACTAGTGGCATGGTGCGCCTCTGTATAATAGGAATCCGTCAAACGAGGCACACGATGTGTCTTAAAATGAGTTTCCTGGAGGAACACAAACTGGGGCCTACCTTTTCTGAGTTCCCTCAGTAAAGTGGAGCACCTCTCGGGGATGTTCAGCCCCTTCACATTGTGGGACACCACGAACGGGTTTTGTCCAAGGTCCGCGTACGCCATAATCAGAGCTCAGAGCGAGATGGATCAGGGCCCACCTACTGTACTACAAAAGAAAAAACAAAATATGCGCAAGAGTCAGGCAGGATCAAATACACATACACATCAAGGTTGACCACACCAAGAGAAGAGGTAGGCAGTAGTGCCAGTGAAGAAATGAGGAAGTAGAAGGAGAGAAAGAAAAAGAAATTGAAAGCAGAGAGAAACAATGAGAACTACAGATCTCCCTACTCGGGTATGAAATCTTTCCCCGAGGCGGAATGTGTCAGTACCTACTCAGTCACTAAATGAGAGCGTAGGCACTGGGTGGGGGGTAGAGGGAGGCAGTCAACGGAAATGTAGACCGACAGCCTTACCAGTAAATTCACAATCTTAGAAAACAAACTGTAAACAATATAGGTTATAACAACAGAACACACATAGCCTGCAAATAAAAGCTAACTCAGCTCCATCTACTACTAGACGGGTTTTTCCCCGGCCCCAAAAAAGAAAAAAAAGAAAAAGGGGGTGATCAGCTGACGGGCAACCTAAGCACCGCAATGTGCCCCAAATGCTCCACCACGTTCCCCACCTCCCTCCCCCGGCATCAGACATAACCCTGAAACATAATACAAAACATATATTCTCGCCCCTTCTCCCTCCCTTAGACCAACCCCCTAAGCATACACATCACAGTCAGGTAGCCAGACGTGCCCACATTTCTCCATGAAGATGTTCATGACTGTGACATCAATTCTTGCCAAAACCACTCCTGTCTCAGGTACAGATGGTAGCAGGATTATAAAAGCAATAGTGGACCCCCCAAGAGTGGGCGCCTGGTGAGACCCAGCTGCATCATGGGTAAGGTAAGTAGGAACAGTCATGGTGATTCACGAAAAAAAAGGAAAAGTCAGGCAGCTGTGAGTTCCATATTGCCACAAAATCCAAAAACATGGGTGAAAAGGCCCCTGCAGTGGTCCAACAAGGACAGAGTATCATTCCCAACGAGATGTGGGGCGGGAGGGAGGGAGAAGCTCAAAAGTAAGAAACAATAATAAAACATAACAAAAACAGGAACAAGTCAAGTGCCGGGGAGCCAGGTGAAGGTTGAAGTTGAGATACCGCAGGCCGTCTGCTAACGATCACAATCAGTCCTCTGCTCTATCTCTGCGGTCTTCTCTGGAAGTGCGTGGGGTACCCACCTTGGAACCACCAGAACGTTGAGGCTTATGTCTCTTGGTGAGCCGTTTCTCCGGGGTGGAAAAGGGAGATCTGACAGGTGAGTTTTCCGGCCTCGGGTCCTGGAATTCCGCATACCAATCAGGGAGCGGAACGTACTCCAAGTCCAGAGCAGCGCAAAAATCCTGTAATCCATCCGGATCACGCAGTGGCTGATGGCCACTCATGGTAACTGACAGGGCAAAGGGAAACTTCCAGGTGTATCTCAGTCCGCGCTCTCTCAGCCTGTCCAGCAGGGGGCGTAGGGCTCTCCTATTCCTCAAAGTGATCTGTGAGAGATCCTGGAAGAGCATTATATTTGCTCCATTGTACACTATGTGGTCATTTCCCCTCGCTTTCCGCATTATTTCTTCCTTGAGAGGAAAGTTTTGCAAGCAACATATAATGTCCCGTGGAGGAGCAGAGTCCGGGCCCTTAGGTCAGAGGGCTCAATGGGCCCTAACAAAATCTATGGCAACATCCTCCTGTCTCTCCAGCAAACTGTTAAATACGCGCTGCAGGGCTGGCATGATTTGAGCGGGCTCTACTGTTTCAGGGATGCCCCGAACACGAATGTTCTTTCTCCTCCCCCTGTTGTCTAAATCTTCCAAATGTCGATTTATTTCAATAAAATGATAATTGTGGGTGACAGACGCCTTCTCCAGACGGTGGATAGCCCTGTCCCTTTGCTTCCCTGCAGATTCGGCCCCCACCATGTGCTCATTAAGGGCTAGGAGGTTCGATTTAATGTCCGTGATGGCAGCGGAAAAAGCAGACTTAATGTCTGCCGCAATCACTGACATGTCCGCCAGCGTTAGGGGGTGAGTGGAGCGGGTCGCCTCCCTACCTGAATCCTCCGGGAGGGACTGGGAGTCCTCGCTATAATCCTCCTTGTGCTGCTGCTCCAGCGCCATCTTGGATTTCCCCATCGCGCTGCGGGACCCCGCCGACTGTTTAAACAGATCAGTGATGTTCTGAAGTGGCGTGGCGGACGCTCCTCTGTTCGAGCGGGAGTGCGGAGTGTTGTAGGACCGCTTGCCCAGCATTTGAGAGCTATGGGTCGGAGAATAAAGCTGTTGCAGGCCGTGTGTGCTCCGGAGCTCTCCTACTGAGCGACCATGTCCGCTGCGTGCCAAGCCACGCCCCCCGTGGATTGGAGTTCTTGTTCAGTGATGGGTTCGTTTAGAATGGAAATGTCATCGTCTCGGAGTGAGGGGAGCCCACTATCCTTTAAAAATTCATGAATCAGTTCCTCTCTAGAAGAGTGTACGTGTTGGGGTTTATGTTGCAGTGGAAGGTCATATAGGCCTGTGTAAAAGTCGTGGAAGATTCCCGCGATTTTATCTGAGGAGTGCTCCAGGGAGCCCGAACTGTTGCGTATAGAGTATATTTGGTTTGCCAAAGTGGCATCCCTCAGGGCCCTGGCGAGATGCTTCCCGCTTTTATCTCCCCGTTCATAGAAGATACTCTTTTTAAAGAATAGGGACTTTTGGGTCTGGAAGGTGAGCAGTTGTTTAAGGGATGTCCTGTGTTTGACCAGGTCCTCCATAGTCTCGTCAGAAAGAGATTTTTTGTGTAGTGTTTCAAGTTTGGCTATAGTATTGGACAGAGAGGAAATCTCCTCCATCCTTTCTCTCTTTTTCCGTGCACCCCATTTTATGAACTCACCACGGATTACGCCCTTGTGAGCTTCCCAGTTGGTCAGTGGGTTTGTATCCGATTCTTTGTTCAGTGTGATATATGTTTCTATAGATTCACGGATGTTGTTGTGTATTTTTGGGTCCGTTAATAAGGATGCATTGAGCCTCCAATTAAAAGGAGGTTTCTGCAAGGGGCCCAAGGACAGGGTCAGGGCCACTGGTGCGTGGTCGGAAAACGCAATAATGCCTATGTCGGCTTTTGACAGTGCGTTTAGGTTTCTTTGGGAAAGGAAGATCAGGTCTAGCCTGGCGTATTTTTTGTAGGGAGGTGAGAAAAAGGAGAAATCCCTATCTGTGGGGTGCATGAGTCTCCACGTATCAACCAACATGAGTGATTGAAGTAAGTTCTTGATACGTGCTAAGATCTTGTAAGAAACGTGAGAATGACCATTGGAAGTGTCCTGTGAGGGGGAAAGAGGGATGTTGAAGTCCCCTCCCAGGACAATACAGCCCTCCGCGAATCCTTTCAATTCAGAGACAATTTTGGTACAGAAGGTGATATGAGCTGAATTTGGGAAATATACATTTGCTAGCGTGACCGGCAATCCTCCCCAAGAGCCTTTGAGAAAGATGTATCGACCTTTTGGATCGATTAGTTGACCAGATAATTCAAATGGGGTGCGTTTGTTTAGAGGAATAGAAACACCCTTGGTTTTTGCCAGAGGGTTTGTAGCGTGATACGCTTTGGTGAAAAGATTGTCGGTGAGCTTAGGGATGTTTTGGCCCTTAAAGTATGTTTCTTGTAGGAAGACCACTGAAGGATTCACCTTCTTCAGCTCTCTCAGGAGTTTAGTCCTTTTTTCAGGGACGTTAAGGCCGTTAACATTGTGGGATACGACTGTGGGCGAGTGGCCCAGGTGAGAATATGGCATGTTGAGGGAGTGGGGTAGGGCAGGTAAGGTGTAGAAACTATGGGGACAATAGGAGGGTAAGGCGGGGGGGGGGGGTAGATGGAGCGGTGGAAGGGGGGTTTGATAGGGTATGTGGGGGGGTAGGTATAGAAAGTAAGGCACTAAAAGTGAGACTAACCTCTGGATCTCACTTACAAAAGCGCAGAGTTATAAGGTGTCACAAAGTGAGTACCTAAAGCGTCTCCTGGGGGTAGGTGGGAGAGGCCAGAGTGGAGACGGGGAATACTGTGAGGTCTGTAAATCTATAAATCTATAAATCTAGGAACAAAGGGCCAGATTCACAGAGCCCTTACGCCTGTCTAACTGGTGTTAGACTGGAGTAATTTCGAATTACGTGCGTTTTCTAGCTAGTCGGAAACCTCAAGCCATGAATAGACGGCTGCGGGCTTCAATTTGACTGGATTACGTGTTCGTACGCCTTCGGATCTACTCTGCAATAAAATTGCGGCCACTGGGTGGACTTCCTGTCGTTTTCCGCGTCGGGGTATGCTAATGAGCTTTTGCCGGCGATCCCCGAAAGTACGATCTTCATTCGCAATCTCTTACGGCACCTTTAGTCATCTTTTTTCTGCGTAAAGTTATACCAGCTTTTTGCTGGTCTAATATTAGACAGCCCATGTTAAGTATGGCCGTCGTTCCTGCGTCAAATTTCCACGTTTTCCGACGTCTTTTATTATTTTTTACGTATGTCGTCCGGGAATAGGAATCTTCGTAAATGACGCTACTCAAACAACGAATGACGTAACAACGTGATTTCGCGCAATGCACGGCGGGAAATTTCTGAACGGAGCATGCGCAGTTCGATCGCCGCGGGGACGCGCTTAATTTAAATGCCTCACGCCCCCCAATCGCGTATTTCGATTACGCGGCGAGAAATAGACTACGCCGCCGTAGCGTACGGGCAAAAATCTACCAGGATTCGGTGTAGAGCCTGGTAAAATACGGCAGCGTAGAGTATTTCGATTACGCAGCTCAATATTTAGTGTATCTGAATCTGGCCCAAAGGGTCCAGGCAGACTATGTAACAAGTGGGAAAGAAGCATACATATATTACAACCTGCAATGCGATCACAATTTCAAACATTTGCTTTGTGCAAAGCATATAAAACAACTAAAATCATTATAACCAGGGCCTAAGGGAGACCAAAAATAAACATCAAAAATGGTTTGTAACCCACAAGAGCAGTTTGGGATGTCCAAGTTCATCTAAAGCAAAATCAATCTGGCTGTCTCGTTAAGGGACAGCTAAGGAAGACATATAGGGCGAGATTTAGGTAGATAGGCGAATCTTTAATCTGGAGTAACGTTTCTCATTTACGTTACTCCGCCGTAACTTTAGGAGCAAGTACTGTTATTCACAAAGCACTTGCTCCTAAAGTTGCGGCGGCGTAGCGAAAATGAGCCGGCGGAATTCAAATTGGGCGGGTAGGGGGCGTGTATTATGTTAACTATGCACGATCCAGCGGCGAACGTACTGCACATGCGTCGACTGTCAGTGCGCATGCTCCAAATTCTTTTAGGGAACGTCAATGACGTCAATCCCCATTCACGGACGTTTTACGCAAACGACGCGTTTTTTTTTTTTCGACGCGATGAAGACGGCCATACTTAACAATGGATACTCCACTAGGGGGCTGCTTTATCTTTGCGCCGCGTATCTCTTACGGAAACGTCGGAAAGTCACTGCGTCGCGCCCGAATACGATCGTGAATTTCCGATTCCCGCTGATTAACATATTCTCGGCGTTAATCAGTGGGAACGCCCCGTGCGCCATTTTTAAAATTGAAGTTACGATACAACGGCGAAATACAATTACGCCACTCATATAGTAACTCCAACCCAGCGTTTCATGTTTTCTGCTTATTGAAAACAGAAACGCCGGCTCAAAGTGAGAGTTAGGCTGGAGTATCACTGATACTCCAGCCTAACTCTACCTGAATCTGGCCCATAGCATTCTCCATATCAGGTTCAGGACCAGATGGGAACATCAGGGGGTAGAACCAATACCAGCAAGTCTATTGGAGGCGGTCAGCGACCCAAAACCAAACGGTGACATATATCTGCTGCTCATCATGGCTATGCTGGCCTCCTAAAGCACCAGTTTGAGGGACATAGTAGGTCGCTAGCATATGATGTGGGTTATAATTAGTGTGCCATTTGGCCCCATGAGGGGGCACGTATCACCTGAGCGAAAAGGAAGTAGGTAGTCATTGGTATTATACCGGTATACATCTAGGAGAGATCACCATCTGGAGTTGCAGGGGGCCAGAATCGTCCATGCGGATCAGATCGCCTCTTGATAGACCAAAAACAGTCAGCTGGGGACCTGTTAAAAAGGAAAAAGCTGGAGGCAGCCAAAAAACAGTCAAGTATATGAAGGGGACAATGATGAAACAATGCAGTACAAAAAGCAAAAATAAAGGGTCAAAAGGAGATAAAAATGGGGGTAGGAGGGGCCTGCCAACTTTCCATAGAAGGCAGTGTGTAGCACTGTCGTTGAGGGTAAGCTGTGGAGCCAGATCCGCAGTATGGAGCTGCCATCTAGTGGGGGAAAAAATATATTGCAGCCTGAAAGTGTAACCACGGACTAGCAATTGAAGTACACGGGTATGGAGGTCCCAAACGAAAAGCGGTACATTTCACAACAGTAAGGGTCCCCTTAGGCCAACAGAGAAGAATGAATTAGGAGGATCAAAACGAAGAACTTTCAGTTTGCTCGTTCACTCTAGGGCTCCTGGCTGCGGGGGAGTCGTTGTCGTCCCGACGCGCATTTCTTCTGGGGTTGCCCTGACTGTAAGGAGACTTGGCGGGAGAAGGGCTCCGTTTAGGCGGGTAGTTGTTAATTTCGGGTGGCAGGCGGAAGTCCGGAAAGTCCACCAGGTCAATTTGCATCCCTTCACAGAATTTCTGGAGGTCATCTGGGGTTCTGAGCAGATGTTTTCTGCTGTTGTGTGTGGCCTGCAGGGCAAATGGAAACTTCCATCTATAGGTAATCCCCTTCCTTCTGAGCACTTCCAGCAGTGGGCGCAAGGCTCTCCTATTTTTCAGCGTAATTGGGGACAAATCCTGGAAGAGTTGTATGGCAGCATCATTAAAGGAGATCTGGTCACTCTGCCTTGCCTTCTGCAGGATATCTTCCTTAAGGGTGTAGTTTGGGAGGCAGCATATTTTATCCCTCGGGCGGTTATCATCCAGTGCCTTAGGCCTTAGAGCTCTATGGGCTCTGTCAAACTCGATAGGGGAGGCTTCAGTCCTATCCATGAGGCCGTTGAAGATGGAGGAGAGGGTCGGCTGTATCTGCTCTGGGGTGATGGATTCGGGGACCCCCCTCACCCTAATATTGTTTCTCCTCCCCCTATTGTCCAAATCTTCCAATTGCCTATTCATGGTTATGAGATGGTTAGTGTGATCAGCAGCTATGTCATCTAATCTGACCAGGGCCCTGTCTCTCCTCTTGCCTGCTCTGTCATGCACCGCCATGCACTCTGAGAGCCGCAGCAGTTCAGACTTGATGTCAGTTATGGCAGCTGCAAAGGAGCTCTTTATATCTGCTGCAATGTCGGTCATTATGGCATAGTTCAGTGGGTGATCACTAGGGATAGTACCTCTTGATGAGTCCTCAGATGCTGGTAAAGAGATCTCGTCATCATCTCTGTCTTCTCCCCGCTCAGGGCTCCGTGCCGGCACCATCTTGGAGCTCTAGAAAAATAAAGAGGGGTTGGGACTTTGTATGAGGCATGTGGTATGCACCACCACAGGCCTCCATCCCTGTAAGGGTGTAAAAAATGAAGGGTTGGGACTTTAAATGAGATGCGATTAGCAAAATGCGATTAAGTATATATATATGGAAAAAATAAATAAAAATAATTCCATAATGACCAGGCTCAAAAATGCCAAACCAAGAAGCACAAACCAAATTAAACTGTCTAACTGTGTGTAATTAAAACAGAGGTTTAGTTGCAGAGATTTGCAAATACCTGGGAAGCTGCAGGCCAAGCGTCAAGGCACTCTGTGTAACTGCAGTCCTAACTATGATTTTTATAGCCTCCAAAGGAGGAGCACAGGTGTGCTAATTAATAGACAGGGAGCAGATGGAAACCTAGACCTGCCCCTATCTATAATTGGTCTGACAAATGAGAGCACTGGAAAGACAAAAAAACAGGGGTGAAACCAATACATGCCTGCCAAACCAAAATACCACCAAAATAGGTGCGGACCACATCAAACTGGGTCAGCTAGTCAAAAAATGACAATGCATAAATTAACTGTTGGTGGTAGATCTGTGGAGGCACTCTGTTAAACTCCTGAAAATCGCATCTCCATCCCTGGCTAATATTAGAAAAATAAAGAGGGGTTGGGACTTTGTATGAGGCATGTGGTATGCACCACCACAGGCCTCCATCCCTGTAAGGGTGTAAAAAATGAAGGGTTGGGACTTTAAATGAGATGCGATTAGCAAAATGCGATTGAGTATATATATATGGAAAAAATAAATAAAAATAATTCCATAATGACCAGGCTCAAAAATGCCAAACCAAGAAGCACAAACCAAATTAAACTGTCTAACTGTGTGTAATTAAAACAGAGGTTTAGTTGCAGAGATTTGCAAATACCTGGGAAGCTGCAGGCCAAGCGTCAAGGCACTCTGTGTAACTGCAGTCCTAACTATGATTTTTATAGCCTCCAAAGGAGGAGCACAGGTGTGCTAATTAATAGACAGGGAGCAGATGGAAACCTAGACCTGCCCCTATCTATAATTGGTCTGACAAATGAGAGCACTGGAAAGACAAAAAAACAGGGGTGAAACCAATACATGCCTGCCAAACCAAAATACCACCAAAATAGGTGCGGACCACATCAAACTGGGTCAGCTAGTCAAAAAATGACAATGCATAAATTAACTGTTGGTGGTAGATCTGTGGAGGCACTCTGTTAAACTCCTGAAAATCGCATCTCCATCCCTGGCTAATATTAGAAAAATAAAGAGGGTCTTTCCAGTGCTCTCATTTGTCAGACCAATTATAGATAGGGGCAGGTCTAGGTTTCCATCTGCTCCCTGTCTATTAATTAGCACACCTGTGCTCCTCCTTTGGAGGCTATAAAAATCATAGTTAGGACTGCAGTTACACAGAGTGCCTTGACGCTTGGCCTGCAGCTTCCCAGGTATTTGCAAATCTCTGCAACTAAACCTCTGTTTTAATTACACACAGTTAGACAGTTTAATTTGGTTTGTGCTTCTTGGTTTGGCATTTTTGAGCCTGGTCATTATGGAATTATTTTTATTTATTTTTTCCATATATATATACTTAATCGCATTTTGCTAATCGCATCTCATTTAAAGTCCCAACCCTTCATTTTTTATACCATCTTGGAGCTCTTGCCTCCTCCGTTGTAACGGAACTTTCCCAGATTAGACAGCGAAATCTTGCTCTTAGGGGTGCCTGTCGAGCGCAGGTTACGGCTGTGATGTCCCTTCATTGCCAGGATGGACATATTTGGAGGTTAGGCAGGTTGTAATTAAGCTAGTGTCTCCCTGGAAGTCGGAGCTCCTCTACTCTGCTGCCATCCACTCCGCGCGCCAAGCCACGCCCCCACATTTCTTATTGATTAAAGGGGTTGTAAAGGATTTTTTCCCCCTCAAAAGCTTCCTTTACCGTAGTGCAGACCTTCACTTACCTCATCCTTAAATTTTGCTTTTAAATATCCTTATTTCTTCTGAGAAATGCTCACTTTCTGTTCTTCTGTCTGCAACTCACCACTGTTATGCGAGGCTTTCTTCCTGGTGTGGAGAAAGCCTCTTGAGGGGGGAGGGGGCGACCAGGCAAGTCAAGACACTCTCTACTTTGCAGAAAGTGAAAGGAGCTGTGTGTTAGTGGGCATCCTGACACGCCTGCTCGCTCATGAGTACTCAAGTAAAAGTGCACCAAACACCACTTTCCATTGATTAAAGTGTATCCACGAACACATTTCCACACCTTTATTACATTTTGTTAATAAGCACCTATCCATCATTTCTGGGAGGACAACAACAGGAGGCAAACATTCCCATTGAACTATGAGGGGGGCAGCAGTGTTTGTGTCTACAGGCAATGGTAGACATGGTCAGTCCTGAGGCAGTGCATAATTTCCTCTGTTTAGTGATGCTGCCCATGCTATCCAACCACAGCATCCAGAGGAGGTGGACTGGCTTACTAAACCATCCTCATTCTCCTCATCCTCTGTTACCCAAGTAGAGACTAGCACGCAGTCCACTGCAGCTGCCAGAGTGTCTAAACCTACCTCCTTGTCAACAGCTATTCCTGTAATAGCCCCAGCAGCAGGCATGGAGGAGTCGGCTGAGTTTTTTGCACACAGCATCAGCCACTTGCACCTTGATAATGCACAGCCATTACTTGATTCAGATGTTGGTTTTGAAGTTGAGGAAGGCATGAACATGAGCCTACAGAAAGGGGAGAACACTGGTACACAAATAGGCAATCATGTTCTCCCAGCCGCAGCGCATTGCCAAGTTGTCTCTAGTGTTAATGAGGATGAGGAGATGATGAGATGAGGAGATGATGATGATGAGGTCACTAACATGACTTGGGTGCTGGATAAAGCAGAGGAGGAAAATAAGGATGAGGCACAACCCCAATAAGGCAGCCATTGTGAAAGGGTAGAGAGCAGCCACCCTATTCCATCACATTGTGTAGCGCTTTTTTCCCTACCAACTTCCCACAGCTCAGCTGTCTTGGCCTTTTTGAGCACGTGTGCAGCTGATCGCACTGTTGCAATTTGCAAACTGTGTTTCAAGCCATTTGGGTACCATATGCTTAACAAGGCATTAAACCTCCCACCCCTCACCCCATTAGCAAGAGCACCTGAAAGCCACATAAAAGTGGCACAATTCTGTTCCTCCCTCTTACTCACCTCAGTCTGCCCACCAGCTATACTGTACCAAGTCACGTCAGCAGCCTCCACTGTCAGGGATGATGATTTAGCGCAGGATGTTCCAGGTCCTTGCAGCACATGTGCCAGTAGCAAACCACCAGCTGTAGACTATAGCCGGCAAATTTCTCTGCCCAACCCAATTCGATCTGGTGGATTCTGCCCCCTTCCGTGAATTCGCAGAATGATCTTACCACAATGGCAGGCTCCCAATCGCTATTTCTTTCGTGTAAGACCATTCCAGGTCAGTACCGTCATGTTAAAGGCAATATTGTTGCATCGTTGGGCAAGGTAGTCAGTTTCAAAGTCCACATTACTGCTGACACATGGTCCAGCAAGCATGGTCAGGGACAATATATTTTATTCACAACATACAGGGCTTATTGTGTTGCCAAGTCTCCATACAGCTAGTTGTGATGATGTGAGATTTGTCAGCTCTACCCCCTCCTCCTCCTCCTCCTCCTCCTCCTCCTCCTCCATGCCCTTCTCTGCTGAATTGGTCTATGAACCACAAGTACCCACCTAAGTGTTCAAGGGGCTATTCAATGTGTCAGGCTAAAATGTGCCATGCAGTTCTTCAGCTTGTGTGTCTAGGAGACAGGAACCACACCAGAGCAGAGATTCTTTTAGCTCTGCAGGGACAGGCACAGAGGTGGTTCATGCCACATCAGCTGGAACCAGGAATTGTGGTGTGTGATATTGGCGCAAACATCACGTGTGTTTTTAGACAGGGACAGTTGACAGTTGTGCCATCCCAGGGTTGAAGAGTCTGTAGTCATTTCAGGCAGTCATACACAGCCAGTGCTAGGTTGACTGAATTCCACCTGCCCGTAAACCGCCTGATTTGTGGAACTCGACTTTTGCAATGCTGCAGTGGCTGTACATACAGCAGAGGACCATCAACGAGTACCTTTGTGAGTATGGCACAATGGCATGCTCAGGCCAGCTCAGATTTTTTTTCCCACGCCAATGGCTTCTCATAAAGAATGTACTGTCACCATTTGAGGAAGCCACAAGGATGGTGAGCTGTATCAATGCACGCATCAGTGACACAATCCCTGTTCCTGCTGGAGCAAACTCTGCATGGCATTATGAACAGAGCACTCGAGGCAGAGCAGCGGGAGGAAGAGGGGGACTTCCTTTACTCTCGAGGCCAAATTGAGCTGCTGGGCTGCCCTGCATCCAGCGTGCTTTTGGAATGGGAATTTTGTGCTGCTGCAGGTTTTGTTACTGATACAAGTATGTGTCTTCCACATACTCCATGGACCGCCTGACACTTATTAAAATGAATAAGTCCTGGATTACCAGCATCTATGAAGCACCTGATGCCGATGTTGCTGAATAAGTGTTTTTGGGATGTGAAATATCTGCAGGACTTTTAGGCTGCCTAGCGTTGTAGGTGTTGATTCCATCTAAAAGATTTTGTTTGGTGTAGGTTTCATTGGCACAATTAACACCCAAAGACCAATTTTTCCATACCTGTTAGACAGGTGCATATCTCCAATTGTTGACAGCAAGGCCAATTCTTGCTATTATCAAGAGTACCTCTATAGTATTAAGGTGTGAAGGAGCCACCAACACCCAAAGATCAGTTTTTCTGCACCTGTTTGACAGTAGCATATCATTTACATGTTTGACAGCAAGGCCAATTCTTGCTTTCAGCAAGAGTACCTCTATAAGGTTACACTGTGAAGATGCGACTGACACACAAAGCCCAATTTTTCTGCATCTGTTACTTCTATCCAAAGTCTGTGGAAGAGATACCAGAACTTGTCCAATATTCTCTAATCTTTTTCCCAGTACACTACATTGTGCCCTCATCATACCGACTGGCTCCCCTAAAATAAAAACAAAATAAAGAAAGCTTGCAGGGAAAAATAATTTTTTTGGCTTTATAAATGCAATTATTGCTGCTGCATCTTCTATTCACAGTACAGATGTGTCACTTTACAGGTAGACTAAGGGGACTCCCCAGGCACTATATTGAAATGATTTTTTCATTTTTATGCTTTTACATTAAGCATCAATGAATCACTGCTTATTTAAAAATGATTTTTTTTACAAACTTTTTTCATTGATACATGTCCCTAAGAGAAGTACCCAGACCCCATAACCATTGTATGCCAAATTACTTGCATATAAGCCTTAAAAAATGGGAACTTTAGATTTGTCCAGTTCCAGGGCCCATAAACTTCAATGGAGTTCATTATTTGATTCCAAACTTTTGCGATGTCCAAAAGTTCTGGTCCATACCGAATAGGGGGTCATTCGGCCCATCCTTAGTGGTGGTATTTTATGTGCCAGACTCTCTTTTAAATGGTTATGTATTTTTAATCTGCCAGTAATGAGCTGTAGGCTTTTTATTTTCTTGTTATGCTTTTAATAGCACAATACATGCTACACTATATGGCATTTTCTGTTTTCATTGCCTTATTGTGTTAATTTAGCACAAGTCCACCCTTCTTTGCTGCATACTCATCTGGCAGCATGTACTGGCAGTGAGTGCGCATTGCATATGTGTGATAGAGGAAGTCTTGGATTTATCACATACAGTATACCAAACTATATAGGCCCAGATTCACAAAGCACTTACGCCGACGTAAGTGCAAATTTGCATCGGTAAGTGCACGTATGTGTACGCCAGACCCACAAACAAACATACGCCTAAAGACTGGCCTCCCTACGCCGACGTAGCTTGCAATGTTGCTGCTCCCATTGATTAGGCATTCAAACATGCAAATGAGGGAAATACGGCAATTCACAAACGTGCGTGCGCCATACGCATGCTGCGCGAGGTGCGTGTAAGTTGTACGTCCAGCGTAAAGTTATTCCCCATAGATGAGTTGCAACCGGCAACAGACATGCAAAGGTCTGCACCAGGGAACACAAGCCGGTGTATTGTGCGTTGGACGTGTGTCTGGCTGGGCGTACGTTAAGTTCACGGCGTACGTGGTGATCCGGCGTAGCTTAGGCAGTTGTGCCGGCGTGGTTGTGAGCATGCAAATAAGGGTGCTGTGCATGTGTCTACGTCACGGCAACATCACGACGCATGCGCAGTTCATGATACGCTGGGCGTAAAACACTGCACCATGCTCGGACCATCATTTGCATGGGGTCACGCCCACTTCCACCTACGCAGGCCTGTGCCTTTGAAACCCACACCACACTGGCGCAGCGTTGGGAGCACTGGCTTGCTGAATGCAATGCTTGCCTCTCCGCGGTACGCTGGCGTGGCGTACGGTGTTTGCGCTACGGCGGCGTAATGTGCGCCCACGCTCTGTGAATCTGGGCCATAGTATTTATTTTACTTATTTTTTGGATGATCTATGAGCGACAACTTTACAAGTGAATGAAGGTGTCTACTGGAAGCTGGAGGATTGGAATTCTATTTCAATGCATTCATGCTGCACTTTTAAGTAAGACAGCCTCTACCTCTAATGAGTGGGCAATTTGCCTATTTTACATGGAGGGCAAAATTAAAAATCATTTGTGGAGCAGTTTTATTTGATTGAATAATCCTTTTGAGGGATTTGTAATCAATCTGAGTATTCCTAAGGACTTCAATCTGCTTAATGAGACTGTTGTCTGAATCTATGTTGCTCTATATGATATAATATTTGGAGAATTTACTTTTAGTGTTGCACTTATTATTTAACTATGACACCCCCATCTAAATTCCAATATGTTTATTGGTATTTTCTATCAATAACAGTAGTAAAAACATAAGATAACGCCAGACCTCCCCAAACTGGGAGGATAATAAGCAAATGTTTCCAGGTATTAATGTGCACATTTTCAAACAACATATACATAATGGCCCAGATTCAGAGAGAATTGGATTCTCGTAGCGTATCAGAAATACACTACGCCGCCGTTTTTTACCTGGCTCTACGTGGAATCCAGGTAGATTTTGTCCAGTAAACGACGGCGGCGTAGTGTATTTCTCCCGTCGCAATCCATCTAGACGAGTAGGGGGCGTGAAGGATTTAAAATAGGCGCGTTCCCGCAGCGATCAAACTGCGCATGCTCCGTTCGCAAATTTCCCGCCGTGCATTGCGCGAAATCACGTCGTTACGTGATTCGTTGTTTGAGTAGCGTCGTTTACGGACATTTCTATTCCCGAACGAGTTACGCAAAAAAAAAAAAAATTTAAATTCGACGCGGGAACGACGGCCATACTTAACACGGGCTATGCACCGTTAGACCAGCAAAAAGCTGGTCTAACAGTACGTAAAAAAAAACAGACGTAAGCGATTGCGAAGACCGCTCGTATCTTCGTGGATCGCCGTAAAAACACATTTGCATATCCCGACGCATCAAAACGACGCGAACTCCTCCCAGCGGCCGCAAAAATATCGCAGCGTAGATCCGAAGGCTTACGAAGACGTAAGCCTCTCGGATCGAAGCCCGAAGCCGCCGTATCATGGTTTGAGGATTCAAACTAGTGATACGGCGCGCGAAATTTGAAATTACTCCTGTCTAACACCAGTTAGACAGGCGTAATTGCTTTATGAATCTGGGCCAATGTTCGTGACCAGATATATCATAGAAAAAGAACCATTCAAATGCAAAGATAATATTGAGATGACACCCGTACTGCAACTGAAGAGCAACCGAATGCTCGATTTGGTGTAATACACATAAGGCATGATGGTGAAGAGAACATTTATGTGATAAGGAACCTAGAGTAGTGGTCACCCACACTGAATAACCATATACAATGAACCATAAAGAATGTAGAAAACCAAGGAGCAAGCAGCTCCAAACCTGAGCATGTTGTAAAAAGGGTATCCCTTTGTGTAAAAAGAGAAATAGAGAATTGTCCTCTCAAATTCATATTCGACTCCTTTTATTTATAAGTGTCAGTTATTGATGAAGGGCATCTTGGGGTGTTTGTTTACAAATGGAAGTAAAGCCACCAAAGCTATAATTTTTCTAGCATTTTCAAGTTTTTTTTCTTTATTAATGTCAGTTTTGCTGCAGTCAGTTTTATACATTGTACAGATACTCTACTTCACAGGCCGTTTAATTGCACCGACCGCCAATCCCTTTCCTCACCATCCCCCCCCCCCCACCAGCCATTTTTAAAATACATTTTGCATTTTTCATTTTGCCATTAAAGTATTAATAAAGTGCTGCTTCATAGCAAACAGAATTTGAAACTTTGTTTTTGGACCATTACTGTTTTTTTTAGCATTAAACTCTCTATGACTTTATTGTGGTTCAAATTCAGCACCCAAACTTTACTCATTTTCTGCAAACCTGCTTTGAACCAAACCCAGCTCCTCCCTACTTAGAACTATTGTACTAATATCTCTGCGAAACCTAGGTCTTTAGGAATGGTTCAATAATTGGGGAGAACCAATTGAACTGTGTGAGAGTTAATATGAAAAGAAAAAAACAATAATAATAATTCTGTTGCTACTTGGTATTTGCAAATACTGTTTCAGTTAAAGCTAACAATCCATGTTACATAATATACATAATTTTAAATACTGTAACTGAATTAAATGATTAATACAAGTTACACAAATGATGCACTTTCAAAACAATATAGAAGTATTTTCCACTTTTGCCGTGTATGTATCTTTTTCCCATGGAATCATTTTAAAACTGTTAATTATGAGTATGTACTTGTGTTACTGTTATGGAAAAACACACACTGTATAAAGTGTTTTTTTTTTAAGTAATACAAGCTTGTACTCTTTCAAGTATCATTTATCAAAAAAACGTGCAATCGCTGTTGTACACTAAATTAAAGAAAATTAATCTGATAAAAAGAGTGAATTGAACAAGCTGTGCAATATAAATATTTTAATCACTTCTTGATCCAGAAGTGCCACATCTACAAAATGAGCAATTACTTTCCATCTCATGGGAGCATACTCTGATTATGAGGCGTTAAGATGGTACTAAACATGGATGCATGTAAATATCAGCAAGCAGTTATTTTGGATAAGGATATTCAAATAAGCTTATTTTTTTTATCAATGATGAAAAATAAATTTTGAGATTTTTTGGGGGAAATTCATGCTTTAGGTTTATAACAAACAATGTAATGACACAATTCTTTTTCTGGGGATGTCACAATTGCTATTACTATTTTGCCTTGATCTAGCATTGGGTTTCTCCATCCATACAAGCTTCTCAGCTGCCATAAAATCATAGGCTGTAGGTCTGCACTGAAGGCATTCTTACTCTGTGTCTTTGAGGGTTAGGCCTCGTACACACAACCGAGAATCTCATCGCAAAAGAAACGTTGTTTTCCTCGACGAGGTTCTTGTCAAGCTTGACGAGAATCTTGTCAACCTTTCCTTGCATACACACTGTCAAGACAAAATCTTGTCGTTCAAAAACACGGTGACGTACAACACGTACAACGGCACTATAAAGGGGCTGCTATTGCTAATCTCATGTTACTGCGTGTGAAGTAAAAGTTTAGAGAAAAAGTTAACTGCTCAGAGGTCCCAAGGAGCTAAAGCTGAAAGGTAGGATCCAACCCCTGGGTGCAGGCACTGCAATAGTATGCAAAATTGTATGGAGAAAAACCAGGACGGCCTCACTCCAAAAAATGTTCCTTTATAATAAAACAGATCACAACATCAACATGTCACAGCAAAAAACAGAAAAGATCTGACGTGTTTCACACCAAAATACAGTGCTTATTCAGTGCTTATAAGCACTGGGCCAGATTCTCAGTGGCGCTACGCCTGCGTAAATGTATATGCGCGGCGTAATAGTAAATGTGCGCCTGCGTATCGATGCGCGGTAAACACAGAACCACATACGCGCGATTTTTTTTTCCGTCTGGGCGGCGAAAATGCATTAAGCTAGCGCGGCGTAGGCGCATAGTTACGCATCAAAAATATTCAGTTCCCATTGAATTAGCATGCAAATATGCAAATGAGGGAGATGCGCGTATTCCCGAAAGTACGCGCGTCCGGCGTTGGCTACTCGTGGTGCGCGTAACTCGAAAGCCTTGAGTAAACATACCCCTCATAAAAGCACGGGTAACTTTGCTCAAGGCCGTGTGCAAGTCAGCTGGAGAGCAACTACAGCAGCACCGTAACGGACTAGCTGAGCAATCACACTTACTGGACAAGACATTCATATGCCAATGATGCCAGGGCCAGCCATGGTCTTATCAATACTAAGGTATGCAGAGGAAGAGGAGCATAGAAGGAGGAGGAGGAGGACGGGGGCACGTGAGAGGATCTACCGAGCGCGCATGAGCCTCTTTGGCATGGGTGATGAGGAGGTGTATCGCATCTTCAGATTCAGCCCTGCTGCCATCCTGGAAATAACCACAGCCCTGCAGGATGACATCACCAGCCAGACATACCGCTCACGTGCACTGCAGCCACTGGTGAAGGTCCTGGCAACACTCCATTTCCTGGCCAGTGGATCATTCCAGCGTACAAGTGGAGTGGTGGCTGGAATGTCAGCATAAGCAGATGTGTGCACCAGGTTGTCCCTGCAATCCTCAGACGCATGTCCAACCAGTTCATCAGACCCACCACTGTGCACCTGCGGCAGAAGGCAATGACAGATTTCTACAGAATTGACGGATTCCCACGCACCATCGGGGCCATTGATTGCACACATGTGGCACTCCAGCCCCCCAGTGCCACAGAGCACATATACCGCAATCGGAAGCATTGGCATTCCATCAACGTACAGGTGATAGCCGATGCCAAATACCTCATATGGCACGTCCGTGCCAAAGACCCCGGGTCCAGCCATGACAGCTACATCTACCGTCAAAGCAACATCCCCGAAGATTTTGAGCAGGACATGTATGGGGACAGCTGGCTGGTTGGTGAGTGACATGGGTGGCAGCCATGACTATCCCCTCCCATGATGCACAACAGAAGTGGCACATGCATGACTACCATCCTCCTGTGTTTTCCCTTACAGGTGACTCTGCATATACACTGGGACCCCATCTCATGACTCCTTTCCGGAACCCCCAAACCAGAGGAGAGAGAAGATACAATGAAGCACACATCAAAACCCGTGCAGTGGTGGAGCGCACATTTGGCCTCCTGAAGTCCCGTTTCCGCTGCCTGGATAAGTCTGGGGGGGCCCTATTGTATTCCCCCAACTTTGTGGGTCAGATCATTGGTGCATGTTGTATTCTGCACAACTTTGCCATGCGAAAGGGCCTGCATATTGCCCTACGTGATGACCTGACCCCCGACCCACACAGCCCCCCCCCGCCAGAGGAGACCCCGTCAGCTGATGGAAGAGCAGTCAGGAGTGTCCTCGTGTTACGAATCTTTGACCTTTAAACACACACATACAGCATGGCACACAGACAATGCACGCGTGTACACCACTGATGTCCCTAGATCACACACACCACATGCACATCGCATTGGATTAGCCCAAGTCCAGCATGTAGGACTTGGGAGCAGCAACGCCACGTCAAGGCCCCAATGATGTTGCTGTCCATTCATACACCTTTCACACATCATTCATACAGCCGTGGGGTTAACTTCACCACCACGGCCGAGGGTGACACCCCTTACTTTCAGGAGTGCCACCCTCTCACATTCACACACCATTCACACTGCACCGTGTGCAGTATCCAAAAATATATAAAAAAAGCTCTTATCCAGAGCATAACAAAAAATAAATAAGCTCTTATCCAGAGCATAACAAAAAATAAATAAGCTCTTATCCAGAGCATAACAAAAAATAAATAAGCTCTTATCCAGAGCATAATACTAAAGAAAACTCAAATTAATGGGCCTGGCGGAGGCTCTGCCTGGTGCCACGGGTCCTGCCCCTCACTTGCCTGGGGGCAGCCCTAGATGGGGGGGGGGGAGCAGGTTGAGGAGGAACATCCCCACGTCCCTCCCTGGCTGCCTGCATGCCCTCCAGGGCAACCGCTATGCGGGTCTGCACAGCAGTCTGCGCCTCGATAGCAAGGCGCAGGGCCTGAACCTCCCCCACAAGTTCTGAGGTGTTTTCCTGCAGCTCCCCCAAGCTGGTCAGCGTTGCTGCGCTGTTAACAGCAACATCCTGGATGGCATCTGTTATATTGTCCGAGGATGCCAGGCTGTCGGCCAGGCGCCTCATCTCCTCCACGACCTCGGCCAGGTGTTTATTTTGCTGGTCCTGCTGTCTGACCAGCTGTTCCGGCAGGACCTGGGATACACCCCTGGTCTTTGACGTCGCCTTGCGGGGAGTGGCAGGGGACCGGGCATAAGGGGAGGATGTTGAGGGGCCGGAGATGAGGGGGGGGGAAAGAGAGGGACTGGAGAGGTTGGAGGGGGACACTGAGGGGTTTGCTACAGGTAGAGGAATAGCCTGGGCTGGTCCGGTCAACCCACCATCCTCCTCCACAACAACATAGAGGGCCTGGTCCTGGACTACCACACCCTCCTCAACCACCTCCTCCGTTGAGGTGTGCCCACTTCCCTCCAAGTCCTGTTCCAGGGGGGCAGCCAGAGGGACTGTATCTTCAGGGGATGGATCCTGATGGGCCCTGGCATCAACAGATGGCCCCGCTCCCTCCTGCACATCTGTGGATGACACAAAAGATGCCCATGTTGGTGGACCCACACACTTGGCACATGTTCCCTTCCACCCCCATACATGTACACAACAGATAGAATAGAAAACACACTTACCTGTCCTCACGGCTGGCTTCTGGGACTCATAGCCCCCAACTCCCTCTACCTGCTCCGTCTGCAGGCAGCGGGCAACCACCTTCTCCTCCTCAGTCAGGCGGACAGGGCAGGGTGGGCCCCCTCCAGTGCCCCTGGCATGCCGAGCTATGGCAGCCAGCTTGCCCTTCACATGACGCCGCAGGTCATTCATTTTCTTTTGAATGTCCT
Source organism: Rana kukunoris (assembly GCA_029574335.1). Lineage (NCBI taxonomy): Eukaryota > Metazoa > Chordata > Amphibia > Anura > Ranidae > Rana > Rana kukunoris. The sequence goes on from CM056053.1 coordinate 315,834,696, forward strand.
GCGGTGTCCGGACCTCATGAGAGAGGGCATTGACCTGGCACGCCACCCTCATTAATATCTGATCCCTCCGGGACTTGCTGGTCCGGGCACTGTCAGCACCATGGAGCCGCGAGTCATACTTCTCCATGGCCCGTATGACAATGGCCCTCTCCTCTGGGGAGAAATTCTTCTTCCTCCTCTCCTTAACAGCAGTTGCCATCTTGTCCAGCACAAACTTTCGCCGTCACTCTCTAAAAAATGGGAGACGTTTGCGCTGCACGGGCGCATGTGTGGGCGCATTATATACCCTGCGCCGGCGCATCGTAGGGAGGCTTTGCGCATGCGCAGAAGGCATCCACGTCACGGCGCGGGTCAACCACGTCATGGCGCGGGTCATCCATGTCACGGCGCATGCTCCGTTCATCCCGGCCTGCATTTGCATGGGGTCACGCTTCATTATAATGCAACACGCCCACTTCCCTCCTACTTTGGAGTTGCGCCGGATTACGCCCATGATTTTACGCGACGCAGGCGCATTTGGAGCGCATTTACTTAGGGAATACGGTACTTGCCACTCCGTGTTACGTCGGCGTAGTGCATCTGAGATGCGCAACGCCTGCATAATTAGCCGCGCATCTACGAGAATCTGGCCCACTGTATTTTGGTGTGAAACGCGTCAGATCTTTTCTGTTTTTTGCTGTGACATGTTGATGTTGTGATCTGTTTTATTATAAAGTAACATTTTTTGGGGTGCGGCCGTCCTGGTTTTTCTGAAGTAAAAGTTTGGTGAGAGACGATTCACGCTTTTCAGTCTGTTACAGCATGACAAATGTGCTATCTCCATTACGAAAACTACTTTTACCGAAGGTACGCTCCCGTCTCATACTTTATTCTGAGCATGCACAGGTTTCTAAGCATACACACGAACGTGTTTCTCGTCGCAAACCAGCCCGACCAGAAACACAACAAGCAAATTGAGACTCCCGACGAGAAAAAAGAGAACGTGTTCTCTTCTTCTCGTCAAGATCCACGACAGTTTTCTTGATGAAAAACATACACATGACCGTTTTTCTCGGCAAAAATAATCTGCCAGCATTTTTCTTGATGGAAGAAAGCGGTTGTGTGTACGAGGCCTCAGACACACACCTCATGTGTGCTCATTATCAAACTGGCTTGCTCCAAGTGTATAGGGTGCTCCAGCTGAGCCTTAAATGTTTAAAATAATACATTACATACTATATGAAAATGTCCCTTTATAATAAATTATATTTATGCATGACTGCATGAAGAAAACATTGCAGATTTACAGTTAATCAACATAATAAATAGTATTTCTGTTGAAGGCTAATTGCATGATCTAATAATTGTAGAGGTTGAAATACAAAATACAAATAAATATGAAAACATGTGACCATGAACAATGAGCAAATGAATAGTATATAATAATATGTCAACTAGGAGCTCATGCCATATTGTATACAATATTTCTTAGCATACAATAACTCATCTTATGCAGCAATGCCATTATTACGCAAACAATGGAGAACAATGAAACACATAAAAAAATATCCCATAATTCCCTAAAAATAGTCAGCACTTAATTGTTATGTGTTGTGACTGTTTAGATTCTGATAAGTTATAATAGAATTGTCAGAATGCAGATACTAGGTTACTTAGGCTTACCTTTTAACAATGATTTATTTTATTTATTTTTATCAAGGACAAAGAGTTGATGACACACAATAGTTGATGGTCTACACAATAATAGCTATCAATAATAGTAAATGATTCAAACATTTTTGTGTTTGTTTGAGGTGCTTTGTGTCAGACTGGTTATGCATCTAGGTTGCATGAATTTGCTGTATTTGTTGTAATGTGGGCCTTTGTAAGTGAAGTGGCATTTAAACTACAGTAATAGCAGCAAGATGTATATCCTTATCCTTGGGTTTGTTTCGTACATCAGAAAACAGAATTCTATCCTGCTGTGAAAAAAAATAATCCAAAAATGGACCTGAGCATTGCTGAGCTGCAGTGAAAATAAAATATTTTACTGAGAAGAACTAAAAAATATTTGAACACTATTAACCACTTCCTTACTGGGCACTTATACCCCTTCCTGACCAGGTGAAATTTCAGCTTCTGGCACTGCGTCATTTTAACTGACAATTGCGCGGTCGTGCGACGTGGCTCCCAAACAAAATTGGCGTCCTTTTTTCCCCAAAAATAGAGCTTTCTTTTGGTGGTATTTGATCATCTCTGCGGTTTTTATTTTTTGCGCTATAAACAAAAAAAATCAATATTTTTTACTTGTTACTATAATAAATAGCCAATTTAAAAAAAAAAAAAAACTTTTTTTTTCTCAGTTTAGACCGATACGTATTACTCTACATATTTTTGGTAAAAAAAAAAAAATCACAATAAGCGACTGGTTTGCGCAAAAGTTATAGCGCATACAAAATAGGGGACAGAATTATTATTAATTTTTATAATTATTTTTTTCTAGTAATGGCGGCGATCTGCAATTTTTATTGGGACTGCGACGTTATGGTGGACACATCGGACACTTTTGACACATTTTTGGCGCCATTCACATTTATACTGCGATCAGTGCTATAAAAATGCACTGATTACTTTAATCGTAATTACTGTAAATGTGACTGGCAGTGAAGGGGTTAACACTAGGGGGGCATGGAAGGGGTTAAATGTATTCTGGGTGTGTTCTAACTGTGTGGGGGGAGGGGGGTGACTGGGGGAGATGACCGATGCTGTGTCCCTATGTACAAGAGACACAGATCGGTCTCCTCTCTCCCCTGACAGGACATGGATCTCTGTGTTTACACACAGAGATCCATGTCTTGTCCCTGTAACCGCCGTTTGCGAGTGCCTTGCGGACATCGCGGCCGCCAGGCACGCGCATCGGTATCTCAGGAATTCAGCGGGCACGCGCGCGCCGCCGGCGGCGCTCGCGCGCCCTCTTGTAGCCATTAAGAGCACAGGAGGCATATATGCGTCCTGTCAGAGATTCAGAACCGCCCGATGGCCGCATATATTCGTACGGCCGTCGGGAAGTGGTTAAGTTCTAAACCAGGCCCTGACAAATTAAATGAAGTGTGGGTTAATTACATGTATATTCTTGGCTTAGTAACAGAGAATGAATGGTGATTATCATATACTTCTTCAATGTCTGTCAGACCCCCAAAATGGTTCACTGATACTATATATATATATATATATATATATATATATATATATATATATTGTAAGCTGGGGATAGGTAGCGGGTACAAAAGCTCCCTGGGATGAGCAGGCACAGATACCAAAGTCCATAGGATAAGTGAACAACAGTGGGATTTTTATTGGTGCTATACAAAGTCTATTTACAGGTGCTGTACAGTGTGCAGAAAACAAAACAAGCAAAAGTAGTTTAAACAAACACCTAGCCGTGTCTCGGCTCTAACTACACGATATGTAGGCCCTAACTACTAAGCTAAACAAGCCTACCGCTTGTTAGCTCAAAATACAAACTGCTCACCAGTCTTTTAACAACCTCCTTGCTCCTACAGATCCACACTATCTGTTTCCCAGGACAGAGCAATGGCTGTTAGCTCAGGTGAGCTTAAATTGGCCTGGGGGAGAGGGCCAACACCTGACCTGGATCAGGGATCAGAGATCCCTGAACGTGTAAGAGAGGAGCCTGGGAGAGGTATAAACCCCGAACTGGACTTTCCCAGGCTCTCTCTGGGACGCTCTGCTACACACCCTCCCCTCTTGTTTCAACCCCAGGGTTGGAACACCTGTAGCCCAACAGGAGTGAACACGGGACAGGGCATCTACATTACCCATCTCAACCCCTGGCCTGTGTTTTACCGAAAAGGAATAATCCTGGAGGGCCAAAAACCACCGGTTCACCCGCCTATTAGTCTCCTTCTTTTGGGCCATCCATTTCAGGGGAGCATGGTCAGTTATTAACTCAAACTGGCGCCCTAACAGGTAGTACCTGAGCGCGTCCACGGCCCACTTTATGGCTAAACATTCCTTTTCAATGACTGCATATTTTTTCTCATGATCATTGAGCTTTCTGCTTAGGTAGACCACAGGGTGTTCTTCCCCATTGTATACCTGTGATAGTACTGCCCCGATACCTACATCAGAGGCATCTGTCTGAACCAAAAAATCTTTGGAGAAATCGGGGGAGTATAGCACTGGCTGTGCACAAAGAGCCTTCTTCAGGACTTGGAAAGATTCTTCTGCTACTGGGGACCATTTTATCATTACGGAGTCTTTCCCTTTCGTCAGGTCTGTCAGTGGGGCAGCTATAGTGGCAAAATTTGGAATAAACCTTCTATAATATCCCGCAATGCCAAGAAAGGCCCTGACCTGCTTCTTGTTTGCAGGACGTGGCCACTGCTGGATGGCTTCTACTTTATTCACTTGGGGTTTAATAACTCCACGGCCAATAGTATAGCCCAAATACTTGGCTTCCTCCAAACCAATGGCACATTTTTTGGGATTTGCCGTAAAACCTTCCTTGAAGAGGGAATCAAGGACAGCTTGGACACGGGGCAAGTGAGACTCCCAGTCAGTGCTATGCACCACTATGTCATCTAAATAAGCTGCAGCATACTGCTGGTGCGGTCTTAGGGTCCTGTCCATGGCCCTCTGAAAGGTTGCAGGGGCATTTTGCAACCCAAAAGGCATTTTCTTATACTGGAATGATCCCTCCGGGGTCACAAACGCAGTCTTTTCTTTGGCACTATTAGTCAGGGGTATTTGCCAATATCCTTTGGTCAAGTCCAAAGTGGTCAGATAACGGGCCTTGCCCAGTCGGTCTATAAGTTCATCTACCCTGGGCATCGGGTACGTGTCAAACTTTGTTACTGCATTGAGCTTTCTGAAGTCGTTACAAAACCTCCAAGTGCCATCCGGTTTTGGGACCAACACGATGGGGCTCGACCAGTCACTATTGGATTCCTCAATGACATCTAGTTCCAACATCCTTCTAACTTCATCACTGATGTCCTTTCTCCTCGCTTCAGGAATTCGGTATGGTTTGAGCTTGACACGGACCCCAGGTTCAGTAACAATATCATGCTGAACCGCTGAAGTCGTGCCAGGCAACTCTGAAAATTTCTCTCTATTCCTTATTAGGAACTCTCTAGCTTCCTGTTTTTGGGAATATGACAGGGTGTCTGGAATCGTGACCTCAGGGATCAGAGGGGATTCAGTACCCTTAGGCGTTACCGGTAGGGACCTCGCAGTTAACGCCAGTCTATCCTTCCAGGGCTTTAACAGATTCACGTGGTAAATCTGTTCGGGCTTCCTTTTACCTGGTTGATACACCTTGTAATTGACTTCCCCAACTCTTTCAATTACTTCAAAGGGGCCCTGCCACTTAGCCAGGAACTTGCTCTCAACAGTGGGAACTAAAACGAGGACCCTGTCACCCGGTGAGAAAACACGGAGTTGGGCCCCCCGGTTGTATATTCTCTGTTGGGCTGCTTGAGCCTGTAGTAAATGTTCTTTCACCACTGGGATTACGGCTGCAATCCTGTCCTGCATTTGAGCGATATGCTCAATTACACTTTTGTGGGGTGTCTGTTCCCCCTCCCAAGTTTCCTTGGCTATGTCCAAGAGTCCCCGAGGGTGTCTCCCATAAAGCAACTCAAATGGAGAGTACCCTGTAGAGGACTGGGGAACCTCCCTGATAGCAAACATCAGGTACGGTATCAGGAAGTCCCAGTCTTTCCCATCTTTGTCAACAACCTTTTTTAACATGCCCTTTAACGTCTTATTGAAACGTTCCACCAAGCCATCCGTTTGCGGATGATACACAGAGGTTCGCAACTGCGTCACCTTAAATAACTTGCACAGCTCCCTAGTTATCCGTGACATAAATGGGGTACCCTGGTCTGTCAGGATTTCTTTAGGGATGCCCACCCGACTGAACACCATAAACAGCTCTTTGGCAATATTTTTAGCAGATGCGGCGCGTAAGGGAACGGCCTCAGGGTAACGGGTAGCGTAATCCATAATCACAAGGATATGCTGATGACCACGGGCGGATTTGGGGAGGGGACCCACAAGGTCCATGGCAATCCTCTCGAAGGGCACTTCAATAATGGGCAAGGGCACTAAAGGACTTCGGAAGTGGGGCTGGGGGGCTGACATCTGACACACAGGACAGGATTGACAATAATTCTCAATATTTTTCTGTATCCCAGGCCAGTAAAACCTGCGCAACACTCTTTCAGTGGTTTTCTCAACCCCTAAATGACCTCCTAGCAAGTGCCCATGGGCAAGTTCCAACACCACCCTTCTGTAAGGCTTGGGGACCACCAACTGTTCAGTAACTTCATCATTCTTTTTACATACACGATACAGTAAATCATCATTGCTGCTGAAATAAGGAAAACAGGGCCTATCCCCTGGTTCAACAGGTACATCATTAATCACCATTACATTTTCCCAGGCCCTGGCAAGGGTAGGGTCTTTTCTCTGCTCAGTACCAAAATTTTCCTTGTGCACATTAAGGTCAGTAAACTCCAACATAGGCTCCGAGTCGGCAGACGGCTGTCCGGCTCTACTGGTTGTGGGGACTTCCTCAGGCTCCTCCAGCTCTCCTGCCATAACCGAGAAAGGATAACTCGGAGAGCCCTGAGATGAGTCCCCTGAACCCACAATATCGGAAGTAGTCAGGAGCTCTGGCTCTGCGACTGAGTCAGGTACTGCGACCGGGTCGGGACGATCCCACAGTTCCCAAAACTTAGGGAAGTCCCTACCAATGATGGCCTCGTGCACCAAGTGGGGCACAAGTCCGACCGCATGGGACACCGTACCTAAGCCAGTTTTAAACTGAACTGTGGCTATAGGATACTCCCGGGTATCCCCATGTACACAGATCACAGCAACTTTTTTAGCATGAAAATTCACAGTTTCAACCATCTCAGCTGTAACCAAAGTAACCAGACTTCCAGAGTCCAGTAAGGCCGTAATAGGCTTATCATTAACAGTCATGTGACACATGTGTTTCCCCACATTTGGCGCTGCAGCGCATGAAACAGCAGCAAACATGGACTGCCTTCTAATAGACATATCACACTGCATTGGTTCATCAGTCAATGGACAGTTTGCTGCAACATGTCCCAGCTCTTGGCAACGAAAACACCTGATGTTTCCCCAAGTTGGTTTGCTGACAGGCAGTGGTTTCCCTTGCTTGGGACGCCAAACTTCAGTCCTGGCACCAAAAATCCTCCCCCCTATTTCCTTGCCATGCTTACCACCCACTTCCCCTGGAACAGTCTTACCGGTTGCCTGGGGAGACCGTGGCTTTGGGTGGAAAGTCCGTGCGGTTGTTGGGGTGGTGACCAGGTTCTCTGCAGCAAAGTACCTTTCGTAGTCTTCTGCTTCTGCTGACTCCAGATCATAGTAGGCCTTCTGCGATTCACCAGAAAGTAAGGGGGCAATCAGTCCTGCCCACTTGGTTTTAGGCCAACATTCCCTCTCAGCGGTCCGTTCAAACGTTAACAGGAAGGCCTCTGGATCATCATCCGTAGTCATTTTAGACAGAAAGCGAGCCACATGGATGGCTGAAGGCTTGTCTCCCATATCCTTAATTTCCGCAGGTGCCCACTGTGCTAGCGTCTCTGCAACCTTAGTCAGGGTTTTCCTATCCACTTCTGCAGCAGTGGCAAGCTGTTCAAACAGCCTCTGCGATTGCTCCTGTACAGCACTAATCTGCCTCTGCGATTGCTCCTGTGCAGCACCAATGTGTTTGTACAGCGCCTTGGTTTGCTCCTGTGCGATAGCATTGGCTTGCTGCAATGCAGCGTTAGTTTGCTGTTGTGCAGCATTTGCTTGCTGTTGTGCAGCATTGGATAACATCATTTGTTTGAGGATTTCCTCCATGTTGTCACTTTAGGTACTGGCCTTTTAAAAATAGTAACTTACTACTGCTGCCCGCATTCTCCACCATATGTAAGCTGGGGATAGGTAGCGGGTACAAAAGCTCCCTGGGATGAGCAGGCACAGATACCAAAGTCCATAGGATAAGTGAACAACAGTGGGATTTTTATTGGTGCTATACAAAGTCTATTTACAGGTGCTGTACAGTGTGCAGAAAACAAAACAAGCAAAAGTAGTTTAAACAAACACCTAGCCGTGTCTCGGCTCTAACTACACGATATGTAGGCCCTAACTACTAAGCTAAACAAGCCTACCGCTTGTTAGCTCAAAATACAAACTGCTCACCAGTCTTTTAACAACCTCCTTGCTCCTACAGATCCACACTATCTGTTTCCCAGGACAGAGCAATGGCTGTTAGCTCAGGTGAGCTTAAATTGGCCTGGGGGAGAGGGCCAACACCTGACCTGGATCAGGGATCAGAGATCCCTGAACGTGTAAGAGAGGAGCCTGGGAGAGGTATAAACCCCGAACTGGACTTTCCCAGGCTCTCTCTGGGACGCTCTGCTACAATATATATATATATATATATATATATATATATATATATATATATATATATAGCACTACCCCCCGAAATAGCTGCTGGTTTAATTTGGGGGTGGCATGTTACCTCTTTCTCTCCGCTGTCTAGGGTACTGGATGAGAGCTTGAGAGCTGAAACAAAGTGAATGTCCACACGTTGCGTTCCTTTTTCTCTGCTTTATTTACTGAACGTGGTAAAAGAACGAACAATAGATTGGAGAGGTGAAATAGTGTATAGATAGTGGGTTCAGGTGTAGAACTTGATAAGAAGCACTCCTGATTCCAGACATAAACTCTTGTCGCCACTCTCACTAGTACTAGCAGCCAGGGCACCCCACGGAACCTTGGTACAGTCTCTACCACTGACCTTCCCAAAGGTGGAGATATGTTCGGTTCAGAATCCTCTCAGTTTAGGATTAAGCACCCGGGTCTCTTCTCAAAGTAGTTACTTGTGAAATCAGAAAACTGATAGGCAATCACTGCTCAGCATTTCAGTAGTAATTTGTCCATCAATGAAGTTCAGGCCTCCCCTGAGTGTACCAGCTTCGTACTTCATTCCTTCCTTCCTCTAGAATGAATATCGCAGGACCACTTTGTAAATGCAAACCCAGCCTGAATACTGGGCCTGCTCGGTAAGGCACAAATTCAGACCAACGTGGTCCCGGAGCCAGGAAACTCTGAACACGAACCCCCGGCCAGGAGGGACGACTGCCCAGGGTGGACAACGACGACCCAAAACCCGTGACGGACGTTCCCTAAATACTCCTCCCCAGCGATCAACCTCCACCGACCACCCCCTGAGAAAGAACACCCAACACACCCGGATCTGACCGCTGCCACCCTTGGCCTGGGGCGGAACCGACACCCCAGACAACAATAGTGATCACCCGCAATACAGCCACGGCTGGAACAGAGGTTCAAATTTGGAAACAAATATGTCAAAGGTAACCAATCCTCTGACTAACCCCTAAATTCAAAGCAGGAGCAGCAAAGAAACCAGCTGCCTGCTACATATATAATATATATTACATTTTAATATATATATATATATATACATATATATTTATTTATGTGAGAGTGATTATAAAACTGTTGGATGGTGTTATAGAAAGCCAAGGTCCACATTTAGTCTATTACCTTTTGTGTCAAATAGAACAATAATTCTTCAAATTATTACGTTTAAAAGTTTTCTTTACTGAGTATTTTTAAAGCTCCCATCAAAAATTATGTTAAATAGGCAGGCTTCCCAGTGTTGGGCTTGTTCTCCTTAGATAATTACTAAGACACACTCCTTTAAAGAGGAAGTAAACCCATCGCAATAAAAAAAAATGCCATGTCCCCCAGAGCTTCTTCCTTGTTTTCGCGCTGTGATTGGCCAGAGTGGCGATGACATCACTGCTGCGCATGGAGGTAGGTGTAGGTTAAGGAGATATTTCTTGCACCTACAGGTATGCCTTAATCTAGACTTACCTGTAGGTGCAAGTTGGAACAGTGGGTTTACAACCACTTAAAGTGACAGACCTTTCACGTTCCAGTTTGGTAGTTCATAATGATGGATATTTTTAGGCCTCTGCAATGAATATGCTCAATATTTATGGTTAATTCAGTTCACAAGTCCTTGTTGTTGCTTCAGCACAGTACTTAAAATAGTCATAGACACATGTCTGCAATTATTCAGTTTTTTTTTTTTGTCTCTTCTTGTGCATGTTAACTTTCAGACTACATTTAGTCTATGGCTGTTAATGTGAGTGATGCACACTATATTACAAAAAATATTGTGACACCTGTCTTTACACTGGCTTGCAGTCTCTGCTCTAATTCATCCCAAAGGTGTTTTATCAGGTTGAGGTCATGACTCTGTACAGGGCAGTCAAGTTCCTCCATTTCAAACTCGCTCATCCATGTCTTTACGGACCTTGCTTTGTGCACTGGTCAAAATCATTTGATGGAGGGGGATTATGGTTGTTTTTCAAGGGTTGGGCTTGGCCCCTTAGTTCCAGTGAAAGGAACTCTTAAGGCATCAGCATACCAAGATATTTTGGACAATTTCACGCTCCCAACTTTGTGGGAACAGTTTGGGGGTGACACCTTCCTGTTCCAAATGACTGTGCACCAGTGCACAAACAAGGTCCATAAAGACATGGATGAGCGAGTTTGGGGTGAAGGAACTTGACTGGCCTGCACCAAGTCCTGATGTCAACCCGATAGAACTCCTTTAGGGTGAATTAAAGTGTAGACTACGAGCCAGGCCTTTTTATCCACATCAGTGGCTGACCTCACAAATGTGCTCCTGGAAGAATGGTCAAACATTCCCACACTTTCTTGTGGACAGCCTTCCCAGAAGAGTTGAAGCTGTTATAGCTGCAAAGGGTGGGCCAACTTAAAACAGAACTGAGTGTAGAAAAGTCAGAAGGGGATCTGGTAGGTTGACATTCCTTGACACTGCTAGAGGTGTGAATCCCATCGTTCAGAAGCTCCCATACAACCTGCAAGAGAAGTGGGTCATGCATGGTTCTCTGTATAAACAGACTTACAATGTACCATTTACTACATTTAAATAGATTTTGTCTCTGAACACGCAAAACTCACGAATGATCCTAGCTTTGATTTCATGATGTCATGTGCCACCCCCTCAGTCAGTAAACCTCAAAGAAATGTATCATAAATCAAATATCAAATATGACCATTCCTCTTAATGTGAACATAAGTGAAACGTAGGTGACGTGACAAATCCAAAAAATATCACATTCAAATACAAATAATAAAGTCCATGTGTGTCAAACTTGCACCCGAAGTGTGTTTGAAAAAAGTTTGTAGAGTAAGATCAGACAAAGGGCACCTCCACCTCTAATAAAATTGCCTGCTTACCAACTCCCAATGATCTTATTGCTAAGATCACGATCGCATGTAGCTCTATGTTTCTATGGTAGGCTTGCTTCTAATGTTCATCTACTGTTCAACTCCATATGTAGGTAAACCATACATCGGTGCATGCCAGATCCCGGAGTGTAGAGAAAATAGAAAGAAGGCCAAAATAGAGTAGTACCGTAGATAAATTCTATGTTTAATAATAAAAAATACACTCACATGGTAGGTGTACAAAATTAGCGTCTTAAAAATGTAGCCGGCCGGCTCAAACATTCGCTCGTCCTTCCGGATAGTCGATAGCGGTGACGTCAGCACGCCGCTTTCCCTATGCCGTTTCGTCACAGATGACGTCTTCCAAGGGCACGAGCGGCGCGCTGACTCGCCGCTAATTGTACATTTGCAGGGCCAAGTGGACAGTTTACCAGACTCAAAAACCTCATGATCTCGGAGGTTCATACCCAGTGGGATGTGGCCTTTTTAGACACTTACATCAAATTAAGTATGGTACCTAGAAGCCTCAGGTGGCAGGTTAGTCCCCAAAAAGGAGATTTAGAACTCCATGAATGGTTTTGTTATTTTAATGATGCCGGAGTTAATTTTTTAAAATTTTTGGTTTCTAAAAAACAAGCCAAATTAGCTAAACTGGACAGTGAAATTAAATTACTGAAAGAAACTATGTTACCCCATAAGGAGAGTGATGAATATAAGGATAGATCTTCCAGTCTCCTAAAAATTTTAGATAGGGAAGAAAAGGAACAGAAAATAAAGAAAAAGAAAAAATACAATAGAGATTTCAATGATTATCAGTTGAGTCTGGTTTTTGAATGGCAGAAAAAACTAGTAACTGAAGATCAAACAGAAACCAACTCCAGGATGGAGGCAATTATGCAGGGGGAAGAGGTGGCCCATGACACTGCCGCCTCCTCACAAAACACTCGGGTCAGAAATGATCAAAAGTAAAACCCCTAAAAAGAAAATTGCCAAAAAAGGGAAAAAGGTTTCCCACCCACAATCAAATAGGGGAACAGGCCCTCCTTCGAGTAATTACCAGCATAACTGCAGTTCAAACCGAACGAAACCCTTTCAAGTCAAATATGGAAATAACTCGGATCGCACCAATGGTTCTTCTAATCAGGGCCAATATTATCATTATAGTGATCCCCCGCGAAGGGAACGGGGTTCTGGTAGAAATGGAGCTGAAAATCACTATTATGATCCTAATCAAGGACATAATGTTCGCCACTACTCAGACAGAGGTAGAGACAATTATGAGTATGATAGCGAATCAGATGTGAGAAATCAGTTCTTTCCTCTGAGAGACAGAGAGGGACCATGTAATTCAGGTTATGTTGACTACGAGCGGAATAACCAGGCACAAGAAGTCTGTCGGTTAGGTCCCTCTAGAGACTTTCCTTTTGATCAACCCAACATTGATGTAGGGGAACATTGGGGTTTTCCCAGGGCCAATCAAGGCATCAAAAGGCCAGTGGAAAACAAAGAGGGTGCAGAGGGGGGAGGCGAACAAAATCAAAAGAAACCAAGGGTGTAGATGATGTGGGCATCTATAACCTTAGTTCCCACAATCTTACACAGCCAGAATTGGCATTGTTGGATAGGGGACTTAAATTCGCTCCCCCAAAGAAACTAAATAAATTCCAGACGTACATGGACATTCACCGGTATGTGCGGAAGGTAAACATTAGACGTTATTTTGTAGGTATTCCCAGTACCGATGGACCTACTGGTCAAAATCCCTCCTTCCATTCAGGACTAGCCAATGCATCCACTTGGAACCCCCCGGGGGTGTTGGCTCCCTCCTTGAAAGTGTTTAGGGATGTGGTCCTTAGAGATTTGGAGAAAGTCAAAGTCTCCAACCCTAGGATGGATCAAAATTTAGTCAAGGGACTGGACTCTTTATGCAACAATAAAGAATTAGTTATACGTCCAGCGGATAAGGGGGGTGGGATAGTTCTAATGGATCGTCTAATGTACATCAATGAAACCAAGAAATTGGTAGATGATCGTGATACTTATTTACCACTTAGGGGGAACCCTATCCAACAGTACCAAAGCAATTTGGAGGTGTTGGTTAAGAAGGGTGCTGACTCGGGTATACTCAATAAGAAAGAACAACAATTTCTAATCCCGAGGGCACCAAGGATACCGATCCTATATTGCCTACCTAAGATCCACAAGAGCCTTACTTGCCCCCCTGGACGTCCCATAGTGAGCAGTATAGATTCCGTCACGTCCAGGGTGGGCAAGTATATTGATCATTATTTGAAGCCTTTAGTCCAGAAAATGCCATCATATGTAAAGGACACCAGGCAGGTTATCAATTTACTTTCACAGATAAAACCCAATGGTGACACTTGGCTAGTAACAGCGGATGTTAGTTCGCTGTATACAATCATCCCTCACCATTTGGGTATATCAGCAGTCCAATACTACCTGGAGACTCTCTCTGATGTGCCCCAAGCCCAAAGGGAATTCATTATAGAGCTATTAGAATACGCCGCAGGGCACAATTATTTTTGGTTCGATCATGGCTTTTATCGGCAGATTAGAGGGGTTGCAATGGGCGCTAAATATGCGCCCAGCCTGGCCAATTTATTTATGGCCAAGTGGGAGGAGGATGTCGTCTATAAGGACCTTAGCCCACATATCATCCTTTGGGCCAGGTATATTGACGACATCCTCCTCCTATGAAATGGCACCAAACCCCAATTGGAAGAATTCATCTCCCTTTTGAACAATAATGATAGGGGGATCCGCCTCATACATGAAGCTGACCAAGAAAAGATTAACTTCCTGGACCTTACCATCACAAAGGATGAGACTGGTTTCAAAACTAGAACATACTTTAAGAAGACTGACAGGAATTCATTTATCCCAGTTGGTAGTTGTCATCATCAGAATTGGCTCAATTCGGTGCCTAAGAGCCAATTTATTAGAATGAGGCGAAACTGTACCACTCTAGATGACTTTCATTCTCAGTCGGAAATTCTTAAAGACAGACTGGTTGAGAAGGGTTATGACCCTAATCAGCTGGAAAGAACCATTGAAGAAGTGGCGGTCATTGAACGTAAATCACTTTTGGATCCCACTCCCAAAGGTGGCAAAGCCGGTCCAGTGGTACCATTTGTTACATCATATTCCACCCAACATTTCCTCATTAAGAGAATAATTAAAAAGCATTGGCACTTATTAGAGAACGACAGGATTCTCAAAACGGTTCTCCCTTTGAATCCTCAAGTCATATTTAGAGGTGTGCCATCTTTGCGGGATAAAATCGCACCTAACGTGGTTGATCCTCCCACTAAAAAAGTCTCTTTTTTCCAGAGGGGATTGGTGGGATACCATCAGTGCCGTAGGTGCCAAATATGCACGTTAAATAAAGTAACTTAAAAAAAAACTTTGATTTTTTTTTCAAACAATACCTCTAAGGAACACCTAATAGAACCATTTATCACTTGTAGTTCTACAGGCGTGGTGTATATGTTACAGTGCCCGTGCGGGCTTCAATATATAGGCCGAACCAAGAGACAGATGCAGATACGATTGGGAGAACATGTCACCAATATTCGGTCAGGTTTTTCTCAACATCCTGTGTCACATCATTACGATCTACATCATAATCGTAACCCAGAGGGGACTCTCTTTCTGGGCATTGATAAATTCGATGCCCATTGGAGAGGGGGATCGCTAGTTAGGGAACTATCCAGGCTAGAAATGGCCTGGATCCATAGGGTTCGAACTTATACCCCTTACAGACTGAATGTAGATGTAGATGTGAACGCGTTCATAGACAATAGTTAGAATGTTTTATCATCTATTACATTCTAACTCACCATAGATTTCAATATATATGGGGTTACCAATGTCAATGTGAACTAGTTCTGAGATCCGGGACTCACTCTCCATACAAAATCTCTTTTTATGATATCTTTTTTATGTTAATTCTT
This sequence comes from Rana kukunoris, assembly GCA_029574335.1. Classification (NCBI taxonomy): domain Eukaryota; kingdom Metazoa; phylum Chordata; class Amphibia; order Anura; family Ranidae; genus Rana; species Rana kukunoris. Next base: position 315,849,992 of record CM056053.1, read on the forward strand.
TCTGATTTTTGTCTACCATTGTTGTGGTTAGCTCGGAATTGGAAGGTCATCCATGCAGGGTATAATATCCCTATTGATGTTGGTTCCGGTTTGATTTATAGGAGCTAATTGGACCTACATGGATGTTCCTATCTAATATTTCGAGTGATCACAATGACTCAAATATGGTTTATATTTAATGGTTCCTTTTCCCGTCTCGCTGGCTGCCATCAGTGAGTAGAGGTCCCTTCCCTTAAAATGCGGGCTGTATGCGACTGTCAATAGCCCATATTTTTCCTTAATTTTTCTATAATAATTTTTTTATAATATTATTTTATTATAATTTTATTATATTATTTTATTAATGAATTGTTATAATCATGTTTTAAAATAATATGAATTTTTATCTAGTTGAGAACGTATTTGCACATAGTTTATAATGTGTTGCAAACTGAGCCCCTAGAGATGAGGATGTTAGATCCGTTTCATGCATCATGGGGTTAATTTTTAACATTGTGCGCGTCTCATTCTACAGCAGTGACGATGATTTAGTGTTTACAGACTACCAGTTTACTCTGTCATCTTTACTATTATTTTAGGTCAATTAAAAGCCCCTTTATATGTTTTGTGCATACAACCTCTCCGAGTTGGTCATATATAATGCCAATATGGCCATCTCGCTATTGAGCCACAACTAGTAAGGGCAAATGTCCCATCTCCAATATGGCGGATGAGGATCGTGGATTCCCGGATGTCAGAACTGGGCGGTCTGATTGGCCCTGCAAATGTACAATTAGCGGCGAGTCAGCGCGCCGCTCGTGCCCTTGGAAGACGTCATCTGTGACGAAACGGCGTAGGGAAAGCGGCGTGCTGACGTCACCGCTATCGACTATCCGGAAGAACGAGCGAATGTTTGAGCCGGCCAGCTACATTTTTAAGACGCTAATTTTGTACACCTACCATGTGAGTGTATTTTTTATTATTAAACATAGAATTTATCTACGGTACTACTCTATTTTGGCCTTCTTTCTATTTTCTCTACACTCCGGGATCTGGCATGCACCGATGTATGGTTTACCTACATATGGAGTTGAACAGTAGATGAACATTAGAAGCAAGCCTACCATAGAAACATAGAGCTACATGCGATCGTGATCTTAGCAATAAGATCATTGGGAGTTGGTAAGCAGGCAATTTTATTAGAGGTGGAGGTGCCCTTTGTCTGATCTTACTCTACGAACTTTTTTCAAACACACTTCGGGTGCAAGTTTGACACACATGGACTTTATTATTTGTATTTGAATGTGATATTTTTTGGATTTGTCACGTCATCTACGTTTCACTTATGTTCACATTAAGAGGAATGGTCATATTTGATATTTGATTTATGATACATTTGTTAGTGCAGCACAGCATATTTTTGATTTTATAGGTAATTTTATGTGTATCGCACATTGTTTATGCAGCAGCAGCAACCAATCACTTCATTGTTTTGTATATATTGTTAAAGACCAGCGCAGTAACTTTTTCCACAGATAAGTAAACCTCAAAGAGCAATGGTGGAGGTCCACATAATTAACATTTCTTCCACAGGTTCAGTCCATAAAGATTTCAGCTCCTATCAAAGAGGAGACAAACCCAAGGACCCGAGCAGTCAGTGTCCCTTAAACAGGAAGCATCATTCCCTTCTTAAGTGCAGAACCTTCAGAGGAAAGTCATTGGAAGACCGCAAGACCTTCCTCAAGGAGAACAACATCTGCTTTAAATTCTGCTCTTCAACTTCGCACTTCGCCAGGGACTGTGAGGCACAATTTGACAGCACAGATCATAACACAGCTCTACACCCTGGGCCACCACCGTGGGCTTCACCCAAAACCCAAGAGCATAGCAGGGAGCGAAAAGACAAAAAAAGTGACACTTTGGCAGTTACTTCTAAATGTACAGAGGTTTGCAGAGACCTCAGAGGAGGCAGATCCTGCTCTAAAATCTCCCTAGTGAGGGTTTACTCAGTAGACGACCGAGACAAAGCCATCAAAGTGTACGCAATTCTAGACAATCAAAGTAACAAGTTGTTAGCAAAGTCTGCCTTCTTTGATAGCTTTGAGACTGTGGAAACAGCCGGAAGGAGGGCAAGCGGGTACATAATTGAATCCAGCGATGGTTAAGTGCGTCTGCCTTTACCAACTATACTAGAATGTAACCAGATTCCTGACAACAGGTCTAAGATACCCATGCCAGAAGTAGCAGAGCATCAGCCTCACCTGAAGCGTATAAGAAACCTGATCCCGAACTTTGATCCTGAAGCTCAGATAGTCTTTCTCCTTGGGAGGGATATTCTACAGGTCCACAAAGTTAGAGAGCAGATCAATGGACCTCACAATGCTCCATATGCCCAGAGACTCGACCTAGGATGGGTCATAGTAGGAGAAGTCTGTTTGGGAGGTGTACACAGACCAACAACTGTCAACAGCATGCTTACCCGTACACTTGAGAATGGACGCCTATCTCTTCTCCAACCATGTGAAAATCACTTTTTCATTAAGGAACTGCCTCAAAGCACTTCATCATCAGGTGCCCTTGCAATTCATTCCTACGATGACTTCATCTGGGATGGCAATCAAGACCACCTGGGGTCCATAGTCTTCCCTAAGGCTAAAGAGGACAATCGTATGGCGATGTCATTCAAAGATAGACTGTTCCTAGAGATAATGGAGCAGGGAATGGTGCAGGACAAAACAAGAAGCTAGGTTGCACCTCTACCCTTTAAGCCTCAAAAAAGGAGGAACATTGTTGGGACTTTGAATGAAGCATGCATCCCAGAAAATACATAACAAGAAATGATATGGTCCTGTTGCATAGGAACTTAAAATATTGAATAAAAACATTTCAATTTGACAATTGACAGTCATTAATTTAATTGTATATTGAAATATAATAACAAAAATAATAACAATGGCATAATTAGCATATTGGTTAGAAATTGAGTAGTACGTATATTATTAAATATATTAACATGATAAGTTCATAATAGGCACAATGCAACAGGGCCAATTCATTGGTGTATTTCCATGGTAAAAAGGTACAACCTGAATATGTTGGTACAGTCCAATTAATGTAATTGCTGATATTGGTAAAATGCAGGTAGATGAGCTAATGTGCTCAAGGTAACATAATAGAACATCATAATGAATACCCGATAAGTTAAAAGATAATTAATTGGAGTAATCTCCATAGTAAATGTGGTCCCAATAGGTAGGTAGAGTCCAATTGGTTTTTGGGGTAGTTGGTAAAATGGTAGCACTATGAATACAGTAGGGCATCTGTTGGCTTGACGCGTTTCGTGGTCATCACCACTCTTCAGGAGCAAATATATGATGGATGTCTAGGGATGTTAAAAATTAAATGAGGTTATAGCTACAGATAAGGTATTTGTAGTGGGTATGGCTATGAAGAGGGGGAAAATGTAACAGAGCCTCGGGCTACTCTGGGACATAAAAGCTGATACTTTCACTTTCCAGGTTAACAGAGAAGAAAAACCCTTTACTCACAGAGGAGTACTGTCAGCCATAAGCAGTTTATATGACCCACTAGGATTTGCAGCCCCTATACTCATCGAAGGTAAAGCTATGTTAAGAGACTTCACCAGAGAAGGGTCAAACTGGGATACTCCTCTTCCCATGAAGGAAAGAACCACGTGGATGGCCTGGAAGAATTCCCTTACAGCCTTATCTGATCTTCACATAGCTGTCCATATCGAAGTAATTGAATCAATGGATACTTTCTGTTTTGTTAATGCTTTCCGACGTTTCATTGCCATTAGAGGACCTGTGAAACACATTCGTTCTGACCGAGACACAAACTTTGTCGGAGCAGCGAGAGAGCTACAACTCTCTTCCAACTTAGATGTTAACAACATAGAAAAATACCTCAGTGAACGAGGATGCACTTGGACCTTCAACCCACCACACTCTTTACACATGAGAGGTGCTTGGGAAAGGATGATAGGCATCGCACGAAGAATCCTTGACTCAATCTTCTAACAAGAAGGATCTTCAAAGTTGACTCATGAAAGCCTGACTACCTTCATGGCGGAAGTATCAGCTATCATAAATGCCAGACCGCTAACTCCGATTTATAGCGTCCTGATGACCCAACAGTTCTCACACCTGCCACACTGCTTACACAAAAGACTGAACAAATTTGTGCTCCTCCCAGAGAATTTAATTCCAAAGATCTTTACAGCAATCAACGGAGACAAGTACAGAGTCTCTCAAACTCATTCTGGGATAAGTGGAAAAAGCAATACATTCCCAAGGAGAAAGTGGCAAACCAGCCCGGCGATGTAGTCCTAATGAAAGACTATCAGTCACAGAGAAATGAGTGGCCGTTAGGTCTTGTGACTATAACATTCCCAAGTAAGGATGGAATTATACGCAAAGTAGAATTAAAAATATGCAGACAGCGAGAAACCAAATAGTTCCTCAGACCAGTAGGAGAACTCGTTCCACTGTTTACACTCAACGAATACAATAGTGACGTCGGTTGACGTCAAGCGGGGAGTGTTCTGTCCCTAGATATAGGTCCATTTTTTTGTGTGTTTATCAGTTGACATTGCATTCCTTCTTCCTGTCTTGTAATTCATGTACTTTACATTGTGTGGTAACAGCATCATCTACTGACCAGTTCATGTATTTTATTCGGCCTGTTTTATCTGTGCATGATGGGAGTCCCAGTGTATTCTGGGTAGTTCCTGGTCCTTGCTAGTCTTGTCATGTACAGCAAGCAGCCACCATCTTGTGTCTCAGGAGCCAAAAACATTCTCACTGGGTTCCTGCCTCATCATCTGCTATTTAGCCTGTTTTCAAGCATAGTCGGTAAGAGCACTATCTTGTGACATTTACCATAGCTTATATGTGTTATTTGTTTTTCATATCTCGTTACTATCATTTGTATTACCCCACGTACTGCATGTATAGCAGATAATTCTGTGTCTTAGGCCATGTACCATGGATTTATGTTCTAAATGCTACTGTTTTTATTCTGTAGTTTCACCTTTACTGTCAATCTACTATCAATAAAAGAGAAAGTTAAAGCAGTACAGTTTTCTCTTCTTCAAGACAGAAAGGTTTAACTACATGTCAGATTACACACGGTGCTACGTGTATGAGGACAGTATAAGTACAGTTACCTGTTAATGAGAATTTCAACACAAAAATTACAGAAAAATGTTGGCAACATCTTACTATCCAATTCAGTTATCCAATAAAGTCAAAGTCCTGCAAGCATCTAACCCCGTTGAAAGCTACAGGAGATATACCAAACTGATACCAAATGCTAGCCAATTTTAAGGCTAATAGGTGAACTACAGTATCATTATAAAAAAAAAATGGACAGGGATATGGGTGCTACAGTACAATGGAGTACAATAAAATAAAATTATGAAAAATTCAGTGCAGTGAGAAGAGGGTCCTTTTCAATGTGACTTTAAAGGCAACATTACAAACACCAACCCCTAAATGACATGCTTGGGAGATGACTTGTGGTGTGATTTCCATGGGCAGTGACAGTGACACCATGAGGGTTATTTACGAAAGGCAAATCCACTTTGCACTACAAGTGCAAACTACAAGTGCAATTTGCACTTGAAAGTGCACTTGGAAGTTCAGTCACTGTAGATCCGAGGGGTACATGCAAGAAGGATAAAAAACAGCATTTTAGCTTGCACATGATTGGATGATAAAATCAGCAGAGCTTCCCCTCAGATTTAAAGTGACTGCACTTCCAACTGCACTTAAAGTGAAATTTCAAGTGCACTTTGCACTTGTAGTTTGCACTTGTAGTGCAAAGTGGATTTGCATTTCGTAAATAACCCTCATGGTGTCACTGTCACTGCCAAGTGTGTGATAACTCTGCCTACATCAGTAGTGTTGAGCAGAATATGCCATATTCGTATTCGCGATATATCTCGAATATATAGTCGAATATTCGACAGATATTCGCTAAATACGAATATTCGTGATATATTTTCGAAATGAAATTATTGCGAATTTTCGCTATCGCGAATGCGAATTGCGATTGCGAATTGCGCATGCGAATTGCGAATATTCGAGAAATGCGGAATGGAGCACTCTGATTGGCACAGAATATTCGTGATATATTACAATATAAAATAATTGCGAATATTCGAGAAATGCGGAAGGAGCACTCTGATTGGCTCAGAATATTCGTGATATATTACAATACACAATAATTGCGAATATTCGGCAAATGCGGAAGGAGCACTCTGATTGGCTCAGAATATTCGTGATATATTACAATACACAATAATTGCGAATATTCGGCAAATGCGGAAGGAGCACTCTGATTGGCTCAGAATATTCGTGATATATTACAATACACAATAATTGCGAATATTCGAGAAATGCGGAATGGAGCACTCTGATTGGCTCAGAATATTCGTGATATATTACAATACAAAATAATTTCGAAATTTCGAGAAATGCGGAATGGAGCACTCTGATTGGCTCAGAATATTTGTGATATATTACAATACAAAATAATTTCAAAATTTCGAGAAATGCGGAATGGAGTACTCTGATTGGCTCAGAATATTCGTGATATATTACAATATAAAATAATCGCGCGATATCGCTATTTGCCGAATAATCGCATTGCGATTTTTCGGCAATATAAAATGAGCGCTGCAGCTACTCGGCCCAAGGTCTCTAATCATACCAGCAATGCTTTTAGACGTCGATGGGGATCTCTAGGATGTGATCTGTTCCAAAAAATGTTTTAAAACATTCGAATATTCGAAATAGCGAATATTCGCCGCGATATTCGCGATATTCGCGAATACTCGAATATGCAATATTCGTAGCGAATATTCGCAATTCGAATATTCGTGAGCAACACTATACATCAGCAAAACTAAGTTAGAATTTTCTCAGAGAGCATATAAGCATATCAGGAGTAGGCAAACTTGCAACCCTAATTTACCCTTGGGTCGTCATACTATGTTGGTCCACAATGGCAAGTTTCCCAAAATGCAATTTCTGATTTTGAACTGTATCCATCCCAGCTCGAGAGCAGGGTGGATTGGAACAAAACCCTTCTCCATTTGGAACTCTGATCGATTTATATACTTTGAGGGCTACTCTGCCCCGGGACTAAATGAGGCTGCATGCTTTAAACCTTTACTAGAAGGCTTTGCCTCTGGGGGAAATGGAAAAATAGAAAATCTATTTTGAACGAGAAATCCAAGAACATCTCATATATTTATTTCATATGTATTTAATATAAATCTATGTTTATACTTATGTATATAATGTCTTATTTAGTAGCCGATGTATAATGTTTAACTGTAGATGCTGTATAAATTGTCTTTTTGTATACACTGCCTCAGAAATTCCTGCAATTTCATTGTTTTGTTGAATACTATGGCCCAGATTCATAGAGCAATTACGCCTGTCTAACTGGTGTTAGACAGGAGTAATTTCAAATTTTGCGCGCCGTATCACTAGCTTGAATCCTCAAACCATGATACGGCGGCTTTGGGCTTCGATCCGAGAGGCTTACGTCTTCGTAAGCCTTCGGATCTACGCTGCGATATTTTTGCGGCCGCTGGGAGGAGTTCGCGTCGTTTTGATGCGTCGGGATATGCAAATGAGTTTTTACGGCGATCCACGAAGATACGAGCGGTCTTCGCAATCGCTTACGTCTATTTTTTTTTACGTACTGTTAGACCAGCTTTTTGCGTAGCCCGCGTCAATTTTTTTTTTTTTTTACGTAAGTCGTTCGGGAATAGAAATGTCCGTAAACTACGCTACTCAAACAACGAATGACGTAACGACGTGATTTTGTGCAATGCACGGCGGGAAATTTGCGAACGGAGCATGCGCAGTTCGATCGCCGCGGGAACGCGCCTATTTTAAATGCTTCACGCCCCCTACTCGCGTAGATGGATTGCGACGGGAGAAATACACTACGCCGCCGTCGTTTACTGGACAAAATCTACCTGGATTCCACGTAGAGCCAGGTAAAAAACGGCGGCGTAGTGTATTTCTGATACTCTACGATAATCTAATTCTCTCTGAATCTGGGCCTATGTATTTAATCAATTGCCACAATGGGCATGCAAATTAAAGTTCTGGCCATTAGATAGCAGACGTGTGGTCTCATATTGATATATACTTTGGAGTGGGAATACCAGACCGCCTAACGCAGCCCACCTCCCGGGGGGTTTCCCGCTGCAAATTTGAGACAGTGGGTAGGTCTATTTAGACCTAAGCATTGTACTTCCCCTGACCCCATCTTGCTCTTCCCTAGTGCGGTCTTGCATTCTGGAGGAGTATGCCGTGTCAGTGGGACACGAGTGCACACACCTCCCAGGGGGCTCCTTTTTCTACTGTACCTTCCTAAACACTTCCATTTAATGTTAAAGCTAATAGAGCCACAGTTGGATGAAGTAATACAAACTGGGTACTAGTGGGTAATAAGGAAGTCACAACAGAATAAGGTTCCTTGCAAGATAAGGCTACCAGCTCAGACATTCATCCTGCAGAGGTGAGGGCTACAAGGAATACCGCCTTGTAGAGGCCATTAAAATAAAATGATCACTTCTAGTGGCTATAGCCACTGGCAGTGGTTGCACAAAAAAGTAACTGAAAGGCTGGTTGCACTTCATCATTATCCTCAGTACTTCCTATGCTTTCCCTAACATAGATGAAGCACACTCAACATGGCACTTTTTATAGTGAGGAAGTTAGCTTATCCTCTAAAGCCTTGTACACATGGGCCAAATGCCGGGGGACATCGATCAGTTCTTTAAAAACGGGCTGGCATTCAGCTCATGTGTATGGCAACTGGTCTTACAGAAACTGGCCATCTGGCCGACTTCTGTTGGATGAGCATGCTAGAAGATCAGCAACCGTCTGGCTCCTGATTAGCACTCCTAGCCAATGGCTGAGAGTGCTGATCAAAGTGTTCTGGTGGGGGGCTGTCCCCCTGTCAGAATACTGCAGCTCAGCAGGGGATATCACTTTTCTAACGTTGAATCATTAATACAGTGGCTCTGACTGGAGCTGACAGTTTTTTAGTGTGTACCAGTCTTAAGCCAGCTAATCCAAGTTCAAAGGGCAGGCAGTGCATTATAGCTGTTATGGTAAAGTCTTGCTTTTGTTTGGTTGGCCTGTGAACAGTAAATAATCAGGGTTTGCCTCATAAATATATCTTGGAAACAAGAAAACACTCCTATCAGGCACAGTCCTCTGTTTAAAATCAACTATGGCTCCTTGAACCTTTGTTATATTTGTTATACAGTATGTTCGAATTTACATACCATTACATTTTTAGTACTATTTGAAACTCCAAAATGTATCTTTTTCCTGTGTATGCATTGTTAAGGAGGGGGTTGGGGGGTGTTCATGTTTACTATAATTAAACCTGTCTGTCTTAACAAATGGTTAAAGATCTCAGAGCTTGAGTTCTCCACTTTATGTTAAAGGGGTTGTAAAGGTAATTTACCACCATAATAGATCCCCCAACACAGACTCCTCTCCATCACAGATTCCCCCCATCCAAAAGCCCCAATATCAGGTCCCCCCCATAGTAGATCCCCCATCACAGACTACCCCATCACAAAGCCCACCCAACACAAACTCCTCTCCTCACATAGCCCCATAACAGACCCTCCCATCACAGACTGCCCCGTCACAGATCTCCCCCCATCACAGATCCCCCCCATCAATATTACACTGCTGCCCCTTCTATAACATCCCAGCACTCTGCCTCTCTGCTACCTCAATCACACAAGACGCAAAGCATGGCAGGTCCGGACAAAGGGCGGGGCTTTGCTAGTGAAAGGCAGGCTTTTGATTGCTGAAACTGCCCCGCTGCTTAACTCAAAAGACCCGCCTTTTGTCTGTACCTGTGGTGTTTCTCATCTTGTGTGATAAAAATGTAGCAGAGGGAGGGGGATTGATGCAATATTAAAGGGGCAGTCGGCGGGCTGGGTAAATCACACTGGCGGCCCGGATCCAGCCCGCGGGCCGTAGTTTGAGGACTCTGGTCTACACAATTGCAGTACTGTAGTAGTGGGTTACCTGAACATATATCTGATAGGCTTGGCTTTTACTATTAGTTGGCAGGATGTATTTATTTTTAATCTGTGTTTAAAAATATAAAAATGATGTACTGGATGTGGATGTACTGCAAGATGAAACAATGGGCACTAGACACTGTTTGAATGAAAAGAGATTTATTGTCACTTGAACAGAACTGGGGGAAAGAGGATTAGGGGCAGGACACCCATAAGTAGATGCAATGATAATTGGCAGACTTCATAACTTCTATAGGTACTGTAGACAGCTATACATGTTAAAACCACTTCTGCATAATTAGGACTGCTGTCTCCTATGGCAAAAATCTTGTAGAAGTTACTAACGGTAGTTGTATTCAACTATTGGTAACAAACTGTTCACTCACTGTGGGTCTCCCATCAATGAACTCCCAGTCTTTCACTAGACTTCGGATCCAATGGCCACTTAATCTCCTGAGCTCTTCCACTTTTAGCACTCAGCATCTTCCTCAAGCGTCACCCCTGCTTCCATGCATGGTCCCTGGCTTGGCACTCACAGATACTCTTCAAGCTTCACCCCCGCTGACCCGCTTGGTCACTGGCTTGGCACTCACTGAAGTTTTCCCACTTTTTCATAGTTCCCGGTTCGTGAGACGACTTCTCTGGTACTTCCATCAGCTTACTCACAGTGATCTCTGGTAACGGTAAAGTGGATGGGCCCTTAGTGGCGACAGCTTCCCTTTCTACCTTAGACCATAGCTAGTTCCCCATCCGGCTGAACCGCTACTTCTTGTTGGACTACAAGCCAGCAGTCCCAATCCCACACTGCTTTTCCGCTTCTGGAAAAGCCTTCAGGCAGCCTAGCAGCCAAATGTCCCCCGGGATAGGCCTCATGCCTGGGGCAGCACAACACACGTCCACCCAGACAGCCGTCCAGGTGGCACAAAACCCCCCGATCACCTGACTCCACCCAAATAAATAGGCTCTCTCAGCAGGCCAAGGGACCAAAGAAAATCCCTGCCCATTGGCTGACATACCATCCATTCATGTCTGAGACTGCAAAGCTCCTGTCTTATCTTATGTCACTAGCATAGTGCCACTTAGTGACAAAAGAGAACGGGTGCAACAAGTCCAGATTTAGAGAGGAGTCAATTGATCTCTTAATGATTGACCAAGGGAACTATTACCTGGCTAGAAGAAGATCCTGGACTGTCGCAATCCTTAAAAACAATGGGCCAGATTCAGGTACATCTGCGCATTATTGGACCGGCGTAGCGCAACGCCTTTACGTTAGACTTGCGCAATGTAGCCGCGTAATCACCCTATTCTCGTAGCTTTTGCGCAGAAAATTGCGCATGCGTAACGTTATTTCAGAGACGTAAGGCGGAGTGTTACAAATTGGGAAGGACGTGGGCGTGTTATATTGAAATGAGCCGTGACCCCATGCAAATAAAGGGCCGGCCGGCTCGCGCATGCGTGCTTGAAGCAGACCATGGTCAGCACCTCTGTGCGCATGCTCACAACTCGGGAACGGCGCAATCAGCGAAATTGGAAGTGGACTAGGGCAACTTAGTGAACTACGCAGACAGCATAAATAGACAGACACAAATGCACTTCCTTTGCAAAAGTACATCCCTTTGTATCCCTCCCTATACAGCAAGGTGCTTTTGTTTGTTTGTTTGTTTGTTTGTGACGTGTCTTTGAGATATTTGGGGACTGTTTTGCAGAGTGATTTTTGCCATTTATGTGTTTTCTTTGTTGTTATTTTGTTTAAATTATATTTTTGCTTGGCATTTTTTATTTTTGCTCGTCGTTTATTTTATTTTTTTGGTTCTGTTTGTGTATGATTTTGGAATGTGGGGGTGATATTCCTGCGGGAAAAGGGGTGTCACCCTCATTTGTGGTGGAGAAGTGAAACCCATGTCTGTGTGAATGGTGTATGAATGTACAGTGACATAATTGGAGCCGTGGCATGGCGTTGCTGCTCACAAGTCCTGCATGGTGGGCTTGTGCCAATCCAATGTGATGAGGATGTGATGTGTCTGTGCTAGGGACCACAGTGGTGTGCATGCATGCATTCTCATTGTGCCATGATTAATGTGTGTGTTTAACGTGCAAAGATGCATATGTGAGCTGGCATGAGATGGGGTCATGAGATGGGGTCCCAGTGCATATGCAGAGTCACCTTGAAGGGAAAAGACAGGAGGATGTTAGTAGTGCATGTGCCCCTTGTGATGTGTGCATCATGGGGGGGGACAGTCATGCCTGCCACCCATGTCACTCACCAACCAGCCAGCTGTCCCCATACATGTTCTGTTCGAAATCTGTGGGGATGGGGCTCTGATTGTATATGTAGCTGTCATGGGTGTCATGGGTAGTGCCATGTGTTGGGCTGCTGATGTCCTCCTGCAAGGTTGTGGTTAATTCCATGATGGCATGAGGGGTGAATCTGAAGATGCGAGACACCTCAGAATCACTCATGCCAAAGATGTCTATGCATGTATGATATATCAAGTGAAGAGTGAGGGGCTTGTATCAGATAAAAATTTTGTATTAGATTAGATTAAATTGTAAAGTTTATATAAGCAAATAAAAAAAAAAAAAAAAAACATCTCCCATGCCCTCCTTAGTGCCCTCCTCAGTGCCCTCATCCTTCTTTGTTCATCTAAAGTCAGTAGTATTGCTATGCGCGACGATGCCCCTGGCATGTTGGCATACAGATTGTTGTGCAACACGTGTGACTGCTGAACTCCTCACTAACAGTGTTGCTTTATCTAAAAGGTAGACTTTTTTTCTCTTTTTAGACCAGCTTTTATATGGTCTAATTTTAGACAGGACATTTTGCTGTTGCGCACACTGCATAGCCTGCGCTGCCCTAACGTTCTTTTGTGGATCCCCGTAAGTCCCTCATTAGCATATTTGACTAGCAAATCAATGGTCTGTCTAGCGCAGTTTTGCGCTGACGGATGCGCCTGTCTAACGAAATTACGCCGGACAAAAAAAAGTAGATTTCTTGCGTATCTCGTTTTGGGGATGCCGTGCATCGAAACGCACGCGCACATTTAGACTTACGCACGCGCATCTCCTGTTGCGCAGGCGTAATCACTCTGTGAATCTGGGCAAATGTCTTTATTGTACAAATAAAATCCAAAAAACAACCAAAGCAATACAGTCAAAACGTAGTGAACAAAAGGAAAAAGGTGTCTTTTTCCTGTTCACTACGTTTTGACTGTGTTGCTTTGGTTGTCTTTTGGATTTTATGTGTACAATAAAGACATTGTTTTTATCCACTTCAAATCCGCGCTATAGACAAAAGACGTCAACAGCGCAGACCTGAAGTGCCGGGTTAACGTCTTTGGACGTCATGTTATTGTAATTCCCTGTGCGCGCCACTGGGTGGCGTGCAGCGGAGAAAAACAGTGACGTCGCATCGCTGAGGATTCGATGCGTGTACCCGGCGGCCGCGGTGTCCGTCAGGTACACGCGATCGGCGGTGACAGAGCAGGGACGTGGAGCTTTGTGTGTAAACACAGAGCTCCACGTCCCGTCAGGGAGAGGAGACAGATGCTGTTTCCCTTGTACATAGGGACACAGCATCGGTCACCTCCCCCAGTCAGTCCCCTCCCCCCACACAGTTAGAACACATCCAGGGAATACATTTAACCCCTTCCTCACCCCCTAGTGTTAACCCCTTCAATGCCAGTCACATTTATACAGTAATTAGTGCATATTTATAGAACTGGTCGCTGTATAAATGTGAATGGTCCCAAAAATTTGTCAAAAGTGTCCGATGTGTCCGCCGTAATGTCGCAGTCCCAATAAAAATCGCAGATCGCCGCCATTATTAGTAAAAAAAAAATAGTAAAAAAAATCATAATTCTGTCCCCTATTTTGTAGGCGCTATAACTTTTGCGCAAAGCAGTCGCTTATTGCAATTTTTTTTTACAAAAATACGTAGAAGAATATGTATCGGCCTTAACTGAGAAAAAAAATAGTTATTTTAAAAAAAAAAATTGGACATTTATTATAGCAACAAGTAAAAAATATATATATATATTTTTAAATTGTCGTTCTTTTTTTGTTTATAGCGCAAAAAAAAAAAACGCACAGGCGATCAAATATCACCAAAAGAAAGCTCTATTTGTGGGGAAAAGAGGACGTCAATTTTGTTTGGGAGCCACGTCGCACAACCGCGCAAATGTCAGTTAAAGTGAAGCAGTGCCGGAAGCTGAAATTTCGCCTGGGCACGAAGGGGGTTGCGACAGTCCAGGATCTTCTTCTATCCAATACACCTCTGCATAGCCAGCACCCTTTTGGTTTAGTGGGACAAAAGCTAAGCCAAGGGATCAGCAGTTTTTAGAGCGGTATTATCTCTCAACTATTGCCTGGCAACTAAATTTGATAGCAACCCTGCCTAAACATCAGGGTGCTACAATAGCATATCTTGAAAATAAATAAGTATGGGGCCGAGTAGGAGGGGGATTGGAGGGAGACAGAGATTGCAATGTTTTGCAACGTTTTTTACAGTTTAGTAATGAGCACTTATGCCTTTTTTCTGCATTTAACACAGAATGTCAATATTTCCCATAGCAATGTTAGTGTTACTTCTTTTATACGAATGAAAAAAAAAAATACAAAATGGTGGTATTATAGAATATAGCATACCACATCATGCATGATAAAAACAATGTATTACAATAAACTTCTATAATTACCTAAGAAAACCAAACATATAAAAATAAAACTATTTCAAATGTTCTTATCTTTTTAGACAGTGTTGTCTTGATACAGCGTGTTAATGGAATTGTTTTTCCCTTTGGGTAATATAAACTAGCGAGCTTTGTTTAAAAAGCAGCAATCATTCTTATATTATGGCCATGGAAGCTACTTTGCAGGCACATGCAGGTGCAAAAAATGAAATGCTACAATTAAAAATATTTCTGGAGGTGTAGACTTATATTAAAGTATACATACACAGTCACTAATGTGTCATATAAGTTTTAACTGGTCCATTTAATTTAAAAGTAGTTTTCAAAATTTTTAAATATGCAGCTTTCATTAAAATAATAGCTGATGATCTTGCCATGAAGATTTTTGCCCATTCACCTACTAGTATGACATGAAAGAACACTATCTGTGTTTCCAAATTGTGTTTCTCTGTTGTCTCCTTGCCAAATGGTTTTCCAACAGAGACTGTATCAACATACGTTATACAACGTGCCTCATTTTTGCCATCACCATGAGTAGATCATGCAACTATTACTGGAGTGTACAAAATGTTATAGACAGAGGCTCCTGCGCTACCGAGGGGGGTGAAATGTGATGGGGCCACTGCTGCAAACACCTGACACTCTGTCCTGGGCAGAGAGAAATAGCAAATAGAAAACAAGAGGGGGTGGTGTCTGCGCTGTGAGAAGTGGGTGAAATCCAAAGGAGACACAGGAATAAATCCCTAGGCTAGTGACCGTGGGTGGAACATGGGGGGGGAGGGTGGGGGCAAGTTCAAAACAGAGTGATAACGTACATGAATATTGTGTCAATACGTAAGACGTCTATGTAGCAATGTGGAATATCAGAAAATGGTAAGTGACACACAAGAAGTCCAAATATATATATATACAGTATATATATATATATATATATATATATATATGTACACAATGTGCTAGTACATATAATGTGATAGTACATATATTGTAAAATCAGGGAAAGCTTCCCACTAAGGGCGCCCCTGGGTGTATTGCACAGTGAGCAATGCAAATGAAAACAAATATGGATCAAGGTCACAAAAATATATATGTACACAATGTGCTAGTACATATAATGTGATAGTACATATATTGTGAAATCAGGGAAAGATTCCCACTAAGGGCGCCCCTGGGTGTATCACACAGTTAACAATGCAGATAATAACACATATGGATCAAGGTCACAAAAATATATGTGTACACAATGTGCTAGTACATATAATGTGATAGTACATATATTGTGAAAACAGGGAAGGCTTCCCACTAAGGGCGCCCCTGGGTGTATCACACAGTGAGCAATGCAAATAATAAAACATATGGATCAAGGTCACAAAAATATATATGTACACAATGTGCTAGTACATATAATGTGATAGTACATATATTGTGAAATCAGGGAAAGCTTCGAGGGATCGAGGAGCATCAGAGTCCACACGCCTGACGCAGCAAGACCCCCCTGTCGTCCGTCTGGTATTCTGTGCCCAGTTTTATCTTCTAAATGTGAGTGCATCCATGTTGTTTCAATAAACTTGTTCCATTTTTGCGGGGCTGTACTATGGTCTTTCTCTCTCCTGACATACATGTTGTGTGAGGGTTCCCTTTACCCACTCCGAGTGTCCACCCGGCCCAGACACAGAAGAAGAGGAGCCAGGTGTGCATCCAGGACCCAGGACGAATTCGGTGTTCGTGGGAGATAGGCCCACCATCCATCACCTCCATGTGAGTGGATGTATGAGTGATTGATGATGCTTGGATAGACATTTCCCTAACACTATATCAAAACTTGCTTTTCTCCATGCCTTACTGCTGAGGAGTGCTGATGTCGTTTCTGCCCATTGAAGTGCATTCCTCCCCCCCCCCCCCTGCTGGAGGTGGTTTAATTTGGCTATCCGTGCCATAGCCGTGAGGTGAGGAGCTAGGGACCACCAGAGGTGTTCACTGTGTAACGTTCTTTCCCGGCACCACTTCTCCATCTTTGGATCCTGTCTTCTGGGACATTTGGGAAATATGCTCAGAGACTGTTTTTTGATTTGATTTTTCAATATATTTGATTTTTTTTTTTTTATATTTTTTTGCACCTGTGACCTTGATCCATATTTGTTATTATTTGCATTGCTCACTGTGCGATACACCCAGGGGCGCCCTTAGTGGGAAGCTTTCCCTGATTTCACAATATATGTACTATCACATTATATGTACTAGCACATTGTGTACATATATATTTTTGTGACCTTGATCCATATGTGTTATTATTTGCATTGCTCACTGTGTGATACACCCAGGGGTGCCCTTAGTGGAAAGCCTTCCCTGTTTTCACAATATATGTACTATCACATTATATGTACTAGCACATTGTGTACATATATATTTTTGTGACCTTGATCCATATGTGTTATTATCTGCATTGTTCACTGTGTGATACACCCAGGGGCGCCCTTAGTGGGAATCTTTCCCTGATTTCACAATATATGTACTATCACATTATATGTACTAGCACATTGTGTACATATATATTTTTGTGACCTTGATCCATATTTGTTTTCATTTGCATTGCTCACTGTGCGATACACCCAGGGGCGCCCTTAGTGGGAATCTTTCCCTGATTTCACAATATATGTACTATCACATTATATGTACTAGCACATTGTGTATATATATATTTTTGTGACCTTGATCCATATTTGTTTTCATTTGCATTGCTCACTGTGCGATACACCCAGGGGCGCCCTTAGTGGGAAGCTTTCCCTGATTTCACAATATATGTACTATCACATTATATGTACTAGCACATTGTGTACATATATATTTTTGTGACCTTGATTCATATGTGTTATTATCTGCATTGTTCACTGTGTGATACACCCAGGGGCGCCCTTAGTGGGAATCTTTCCCTGATTTCACAATATATGTACTATCACATTATATGTACTAGCACATTGTGTACATATATATTTTTGTGACCTTGATCCATATTTGTTTTCATTTGCATTGCTCACTGTGCGATACACCCAGGGGCGCCCTTAGTGGGAATCTTTCCCTGATTTCACAATATATGTACTATCACATTATATGTACTAGCACATTGTGTATATATATATTTTTGTGACCTTGATCCATATTTGTTTTCATTTGCATTGCTCACTGTGCGAAACAACCAGGGGCGCCCTTAGTGGGAAGCTTTCCCTGATTTCACAATATATGTACTATCACATTATATGTACTAGCACATTGTGTACATATATATATATATATATATATTTTTTTTTTTTTTTTTTTTTTTTTTGTACTTCTTGTTTGTCACTTGCCATTTTCTGATATTCCACATTGCTACATAGACGTCTTAGGCCTCGTACACACGAGGGGATATGTCCGCTGAAAACGGTCCGATGGACCGTTTCAGCAGACATCTCCGCTCGTGTGTATGCGCTAGCGGACAGATTTCTCCACCCGACAGATTTCAAAGCATGCTTTGAAATCCATCCGGTGGAATCTGTCCGCCCGACATGTCTGCTGGTTAGTACACTTACCAGCAGACATGTCGTCTCCCACCGCCGCCGCGCCGCCGCCGAATGGATTCGGAGCATGCGCGGAAGTGTTTAACTTCCTGGTGCGGTGACGTGGCGGTGATGTGGCGGCGTCAACGTCACCGCCGCGTCACCGCGCCGTCCGGCGGCGGGGAATTTGATCCGATGGTGTGTACACGCCATCGGATCAAACTCCCGATCGGACATATCCGATGGAAATGGTCCGCGGACCGTTTTCATCGGATATGTCCGATCGTGTGTACGAGGCCTTACGTATTGACACAATATTCATGTATGTTATCACTCTGTTTTGAACTTGCCCCCACCCCCCACCCCCCCCCTGTTCCACCCACGGTCACTAGCCTAGGGATTTATTCCTGTGTCTCCTTTAGATTTCACCCACTTCTCACAGCGCAGACACCACCCCCCCCCTTGTTTTCTATTACTGGAGTGTAGACAACAAATGGATTCAAAGAGGCTGTGGGACATTAGAAAGTGAGATTCAAAAAGAACAAAAAAATTGTGAAAAACAAGTATGTCATTAAAAAGGGCCTGTTTTGATACATAGTTATTTAATCTAGGGATCTACTTTAACCACTTCCCAACCGCCGCACACACATATACATAGGCAGAATGGCACATGGTACTTGGTACCTATCGGGCACACGCAGAGCCGGCGCCACACACATATGCCCGCTGCTTACCGCGGGAGCGTGCCCGCGGGTCCTACAAACTCGATGTTTGCTGGCGGCCTGCGATTGCGGCGAGGAGAGGCAGAGCAGGGAGATGCCTATGTAAACAAAGCATTACCCTGTTCTGCCTAGCAACATGACAGGAAACTACTGCTCCCTGTCATCGGAGCAGTAATCTCTGTCATGTTGTAGTGAGCCCATTACCCCCACAGTTAGAATCACTCCCTAGGACACACTTACCACTTGATCGCCCCTAGTGTTTAACTTCTTCCATGCCAGTGTCATTTATACAGTAATCAGTGGCTATTTGTAGCTGCTTTGATCACTGTAAAAATGTCAATGGTCCCAAAATAGTGTCAAAAGTGTCCGATGTGTCCGCCATAATGTTGCAGTCACGATAAAAATTGCAGATCGCCACCATTACTAGTTAAAAAATAATAATAATAATAAAAATGCCATAAATCTATCTCCTATTTTGTAGACGCTATAGCTTTTGCTCAAACCAATCAATCACTTATTGTGATTTTGTTTTACAAAAAAATATATAGAAGTATTCATATCAGGCTAAACTGTGGAAGAAACTTGTTTTTTATATTTTTTGGGGGGATATGTATTATAGCAAAAAGTAAAAAATACTGCTTTTTTTTTTCAAATTGTTGCTCTTTTTTTGCTTATAGCACAAAAAAAAAAAAAAACGCAGGGGCGATCAAATACTACCAAAAGAAATCTCCATTTGTGGGAAAAAAAACTACATTGATCTTATTTGGGTACAACGTTGCACGACCGCGCAATTGCCAGCTAAAGCAATGCAGTACAGAATCACAAAAAAAAAAATTGTTTAGGAAGGGGGTTGGAGTGGTTAAGTGATAAACATAGATTGATTCTAAGTGGGATCATATGTAGAAAGTTACAGAAGTGTGATAAATGTAACATTTTTGCTGCAAAAAAGTATATTATGTATGTGTTTATATTATTATATTGTATTTTCCCATGTTTGAACTAATACCAAATTTGGAACTCCTCCCCCAGAGTTCCCTGTGTACCTAAAACTTTAAGAAAACGGGACACCCATGCTCCTTCCTTGCAATGGGATATCTCCAGATATCACTGGGACCTGGAAGTAAGAAACAGTTAAAAGCATTGTTAAACATTATAAGTAGGGATGAGCAGAATACCCCCCGGGTTTGGTTTGCAGCAGAACAAAATTTGTTAGAACACGCGAACACCATTAAAGTCTATGGGACACGAACACGAACATGAAAAATCAAAAGTGCTAATTTTAAAGGCTAATATGCAAGTTATTGTCATAAAAAGTGTTTGGGGACCCGGGTCCTGCCCCATGGGACATGAATCAATGCAAAAAAAGTTTTAAAAATGGCTGTTTTTTTGGGAGCAGTGATTTTAATAATGCTTAAAGCAAGCAATAATAAAAGTGAAATATTCCTTTAAATTTCGTACCTGGGGGGGGTGTCTATAGTATGCCTGTAAACTAGTGCATGTTTCCCATGCTTATAAAAGTCCCTGTACAAAATGACATTTCTAAAGGAAAAAAAGTAATTTAAAACTGATTGCGGCTATAATGAATTGTTGGGTCCCGGCATTACAGATAAAAGTAATTGAAAAAAAACAGCATGTGTTTCCCCTTAGTCCATTACCAGGCCCTTTGGTTATGGTATGGATATTAAGGGGAACCCTGCATCATTTTCTTTTTAAAAATGGTGTGGGGTTCCCCCCAAAAATCCTGGCAGGCCGCACGAAAAGAGGGGGGCGAGAGAGCGCCCCCCTCCTGAACCATTCCAGGCCACATGCCCTCAACATGGGGAGGATGTCCCAATGTTAATGGGGACAAGGGCCTCATCCCCACAACCCTTGCTCGGTGGTTGTAGGGATCTGCGGGTGGGGGGCTTATAGGAATCTGGAAGACCCCTTTAACAAAGGGGACCCCCAGATCCCTGCCCCCCTATGTGAATTGGTAACAAGGTACATTGTACCCCTACCATTTCACAATAGAAGTGTCAAAATGTTAAAAAAAAAGGTTCCAACAATGTAATCCCCTCTCGAGCGATACAGAAGAAAAAAAAAAAAACAATGCTAGGAACGATACCGCCTCATAGGAGGTGCCCGGGCGATTGGTGATTGGCGCTCTGCCGGGTTGACAGCTTTTTTATAGATGAGGGCGGGGCCACACATCACATGCGTAGATGACCCCACCCCCTCTTTAACACAAGGAGAAAGCCTGGGGTTACCCAATGACGTGTATGGGTAATCCCGCACCCTCTGACACGTCACAGGAAACCTGTGTTACGCAAGAGGGGGCGGGGTCACCTGTACACATCATTGGGTAACCCTGGGCTTTCTTTTTGCATCAGGGAGGGGGTGGGGTCACCCTCTCATGTGACGTATGGCCCCGCCCTCATCTTTAAAAGAGCTGTCAAACCGGCAGAGTGTCATTCGCCTGGGTGCCTCCTATGAAGCAGTATCATTCATAGCGGTGTTTTTTTTTCTTCGTATCGCTCTAGAGTGGATTACATTGTTGGAACTTTTTTTTTTCTTTTTTTCTTTTTAATTTAAATAAAATATTTGGTTGGTTATATCACTCTTCAAAGATTTTCAAGTGAAAGGCTAATCCCACTTTTCTTAACCTTTTTTTTCTATCACAGCACCCTGTTGAAAAACATAAATGTTACTATCAATGGGAAACCTGAGACTCAGACAATGCGCACAACCATCTTGATGAAATTAACTTCACATTAGAGGTACCCCA
Source organism: Rana kukunoris (assembly GCA_029574335.1). Taxonomy (NCBI): domain Eukaryota; kingdom Metazoa; phylum Chordata; class Amphibia; order Anura; family Ranidae; genus Rana; species Rana kukunoris. The sequence continues at coordinate 315,871,777 of CM056053.1, forward strand.
TCATAATAAAGTCTCCCTTACACATAAGGATGCCAAGTTCTCGCACCACATCAAATTCTGACGACTGGGAAACCTCCCACTGTTGGAATACACAGTACGGATTCCTCTATCAACACTGACTGTTTGAAGGAAAGAAAATTGCATAATGGGGGTTATTTACGAAAGGAAAATCCACTTTGCACTAAGTGCAATTTCAAGTGCACTTTGCACTTGTAATAAAAAGTGGATTTGCCTTTCGTAAATAACCTCCAATGTATGGCCTGCCTTAAGCCTGGTACACACTATGAGATTATTGTACGAATGTCTGTCTGCTTTTTTTTTTGCATGCTAGTCTCCATATCGAAAATAAAGAGGCTACCAAAGTTACGAAAATTCTTGTATGACAATGTAAGGTATTGCATTGTATTTGTATTGTATTTTTGGACAAAAACTGTCCTGACATCAGAGGTAAGCCAGACTTTCCTTTGAGTATAGGCAGGGCCTACTTGGTGACTAAATGGCCCTATATTGAGATGCAAGCTAAACATTTCTTTGTTAGGGGCAGATTTCTTCACCAGAATGAGCTGGCTGCAATATCTTCGACCAAATCCTTCCCTTTTTTGGGCTTATATCCAACTAAAACACTATCTCGACAACCCAGCAAACAGAGGAAGCTTCACAAAAGCTCCCACTGCCTTTGAGTCGCTGTGCTCCAGTTCATCTCCCCAGAGGCATGTGATCTTGGTGCTTTATGCATCAATGTTTAAGGAAGCTTACGCACCTTTGCAAGTGGAACATGCCTTTTGGGAGGCCCAGCTGGACGCAGTGATCGAGAAAGCAATGTCCATTGTAATATCCAAAAAAGGATCACTGAACGTGAACACCCAGGAAAATGGGTATAACATCAAATGAGGTGGTACAAGACCGCAGATTTGTTGCATGAATCTATCCCGACAGTACCAGATCGGTGCTGGAGATGTGGACAGGAATTAGGTACCTTCCCCCACATTTGGTTGACATGCCCACTGATTCAGCCGTATTGCCGTAAGGTATGCAATGTGAAGACTGCGATCTCTCTGCTTCCATTGGACTGTTTACCAGCACAGTACCTCCTTCATCTCTCCAAAATCCCCACAAAAAGATATCATAAGTCAGTGGCTGTCCATATGATTAACGCTGCTAGGCTATGCCTGCCAGATTATTGGAGGTCCACATCACTGCCTTCAATGAAAGAATGGATGACATGCATCAATCACATTGCAGCGATAGAGGAGCTGATATACACCACCAAAGATAGGATATCCAGCTTCTCTAATACTTGGGAAGCCTGGCGTAAATATCATAAATCCCAAGGATACCAAGACCTAATAAAGGACGGTGATTAGCTGGTGTTACCCAGAAATCCTCTTTATAGGTTTGTTCTGAAGGCATAGTAGGTTCTAATGATACTGTATATGTTTTGATACCAGAAGTAGATGGAGAGGGTAGATGGTGGCCATCCCACCCCCTCTCCTGGCATTAGCCTTTTCATACAATCCCCCCTTTTGTTTTCTCTTCTTCTCATTTTGGGAGATTGGACAGTGGGATGACCTACTGGTAAGCCTTTCTGCCCACTCTTCTCACGATCAGCAGACAAACAGAAATTATACTGGGATTCTGGACAGAGGCTCTGAACCTCTAATATACTTGACAGAGCTATACGTTTTTTCTTACGTTACAGGCTACCGCAGCGACATCTAGTAATACACCTTATCTATCCCCATGTTAGGAGAGTTAATAGTGTTATAGGCTGTGAGTACCTTAAAGGGTTTGTAAAGGATTTTTTTTTATCTTAATAGCTTCCTTTACCTTAATGCAGTGCTGTTTTCTCGTCCTCATTGTTCATTTTTTCTCTCAAGTTGCTGTAATTCTTCTTTGATCTCCACACTTCCTGGTTGTCCGTTTCCTGATGACCACAGTACTGGGAGCTTTCTCTCTGTGGTCACTAATCAAGAAGGGGTGATTACTGTGTGTCTAAAACCCCACAGCACCAATCAGTTTTGTTTTTCAAACCATCACTGCCCTGTATTGGCTCTGTGCCTCTGTACAACAGAGAAGCAGGAAACATGCAAAAACGAAACTAGAAACTGCAGGTACATTATATGATTGATTTTTATCTATTTTTAATCGTTTTTAAAGGGAATCAGTTAACTATTATGTCTCTATACCCTGTAAACAGTTATTTCAGCAAAAAAAAATCCTTTACAACTCTTTTAAGGATTATGTTTTTGTATGTACATGGGCCTGTACTCTAATTGGAGCCAAAGCTCTTTTTTCTACTGATACTGATTCTGTACTGTTTGTTTAAATCTTTAATAAAATCTTTGAATAAAAAAACTGTACTGATTAACAGCTTCCAGCCAGGAGGACGTCCTCAGGTTTCTGTGGTTATACCTTGCAGGCATCATAACGGTATGAACATTATGAACATTTTTTTTTAACATTTTGACACTTTTATTGTGAAATGGTAGGGGTACAATGTACCTTGTTACCAATTCACATAGGGGGGCAGGGATCTGGGGGTCCCCTTTGTTAAAGGGGTCTTCCAGATTCCTATAGGCCCCCCACCCGCAGATCCCTACAACCACCGAGCAAGGGTTGTGGGGATGAGGCCCTTGTCCCCATTAACATTCAACGTTACATTTTCAGCCTGTGATTTTGTTTCAGGCTGATGTGATTTTAGTGGCTGTATTAACATTAACATTAATTCAATCACTTGTAAACTTACACAGTTGATACACACTTCTTCTCACTTTGATGACAACAACCTTGGCCTTGTATTCTCCTATCTCTGCACTCCTTGCAACCTCTTCAATACCCTGTTATTTGATCACATTCTTAGCAGTTTCATGCTTACCCTGTGTCTGTAATCTCCTATTGCTTCAACCAAAAGCTAATGATGACCTCTCCTTCCCAAACCTGGCCAATTATGTTTACTACAGATCATCCTCTTTCTACATGGACACACCTACTCCCCTCACTACACTCAGAATCAGTCCCAAACAGCTATGGCTCTTGCAAAAAATGACTCCAGAAGAAGACCTATTTCATCACTTTCATAAACACCCTCTCTTTCATTCAACAATCTATTTTCTACTTTAACTCCCTACTTCGTCCTCCAGTGTTACAAACTACTAATTCATTCACTGTCAAGGACATTGACAGTTATTTCAAAATTAGGATAGATGCAATTTGTGATGATATCGCGATTGTCCAGTTATCTCCCTTAATTAATATATTATCCCTACTACCACATTCAACACTCTCCTCTTTTGACCCTGTCACTACAGATGTGGTTGCTAAATTTTCTCTGGCACCCACCTGATCATCTGTCCCCTGCACTCTCTTCCCTGACAACCACTCCAATCCTCAATCTCTCTTTCCCTTCATTAGTCTGTTACCCTCCCATCTAAATTATACATCAGTCACCCCCATACTTAAAAAGTTACTAATGATTTTCAAACTGCTAAAAACAATGGGCACAGATCAGATCTCTTACTATTAGACTTTTCTGCTGCCTTTAAAAAAGTTGACCACCCACTTCCCCAAAATAAAAAAATACTCCACTACATTGTCATAGTGCTTCTTCCTGGTTTTACACATGTCATCTAAGTGCTCCTTCACTGTCACCTACAACACTATCTCTTCCTCTTCTTCTTCGGTAGGGGTTACCCAAGGCTTTGTCCTTTGACCCCTTCTATTTCCTATCTACATTTATTGCCTTGGTCACTTGATAAACTTGCATGGCTTCCTATACCATTTCTAAGCTAACAACACCTAAATGTATCTCTCTGCCCCTTAGCTCACCCTTTCAGTCTCCTTTGCAACATCAATTTATTAACTGACATATTAGTACATATTCCATAATGTTTCCTTCCACATTCTCTGTAACTCTGTATTCTAAAAAAAACAAACAAACAAGAAAAAAGCTATTTCCTACTCTTGTCAGCTTCTAGGTGAGCCCTAAATAACAAATCTATTCATGTAAGCCTGTCCTTCCTCAATCTAACAGATGAAATCTATTTGCAGTAATATCATATATTTATAACTGGATTTAGTGTAAATATACAGTATATTTTGTAATATGTAGAAGCCCAAGATCACCAGCCAGCCATATTAGCAAAAGCAGTCGGCAGTCAGTTTATTTTCAAAAACAGGCAAATGGGAGTAGCTTATCCTCAGCAGGGAAAAAAAAAACTGGTCTACCATATTCCCGTACAAAAATGAAGACTCAGTTTACAGCCAAAGATCCAGGATCCCAGTGAGAAAAGGGGTAATGAGTCCAGCCCACTGGTCTTGGGTCTACCCCTCTCTCTTTTGTTCTCCCAAAAGAGGCAAAAAATGACTCCACATCATCACAAGGAGTTAGATTTTGCAAGTGATGATTGGTCCTCACAACTACCAGTTTGCTAGGGGCAACAGCCACTTGCACCACTCCGTAAAGAAATGCTACACTGCAGCCACTTGTGCTTGGGTGGTTTCACTTGTGCTTGTCCTGCTTTGACCCAGCACATGCAAAAATGGATCCCGGTCCTATAAATCTCAGTTTTGCTTCAAAACGGTTTTTACAGCTATACTTCTTAGATCCAGGTACCAGTTGTAAAATGTGGAAGCCCGGAATGACCAGCCAGCCATTAAGGTAAAAGCTAACAGTCAAATGCAAGCAAACAGAAAATAGCTTATCCTCAGCAAGTAAGAACAAACCAAAATTGTCCATCAAATTCTGTTACAAAAAGAAAGGCTTAGCTCACCGCCAGTAACACGTGTCCCTTAACAGGGTTTTCAAAAGCTCTTGTCTGCCAAAGAGGAGGTCTCTATAGTTCAGCAACCATTTCTCAGTTACAAGCTAGTCCAAATTGTTCACTTAAAAACAAAAAAGTGTAGCGCTAAAATTATGTGGAGAAAAAAATATGTCATACAGTGAAGTATCATATGAGTGGTAAGAAGTGACAATTCACAAATATAAAATTAGAAATTAAGACATTGAAGTCCAAAAAAATCATATAAAATTGTGAAAAAGTGTCCCAATCTGAGTGTCCAAATAAATGTGACAACAATGGAAAAAGTGTTGATAGTAGATCCACCACCAAGATAATTGAGGGGGCTTACCAGAAAGAATGGACTCAGTTAAGCATACACTTAGTGAGTCACCAAGGCATGTGTTATAATGACCGCCAGGTAATAGACCTCCCAATGGTAAATGAAATTCCAAAGCAGAGCGACTCTTCATATAAAAAGGAGCCAAGAGATTGTATGTGATGTCAGGATCAGCATATATGGAATGGTGGCTCGTTACATACGGTCCAAGGAGCTCAGTGTGGAACAGCCAGGGGAGAGAAAATAAATGCAAACATAGTGTGACACCGTTTAAAATCTTTACTAAAAAAGTTCCAAAACATAAAGGTTTACACTCACATTTAGGTGGACAAATCAGAGCATCATATAGTTATACAGTAGAACCAGCTGGAAACCCGACGCGTTTCGATCTAAAGATCATCATCTGGGGTGCTGACCTACTGCTATACCTACTCACAATATATACCAAAGCCCCCTTATCACAGACGCGGCTCCAGCTTCAATCAATTGATGTTCGATTACCGGATGGACGGGGATAATGTCGGCGTGCGCTCCAAGCCTCGCCTCACAGGACCAGGCTGGAACGCAACGTCGACCGCGCGGACGTTCTGGTGCGTGTCATAAGAATGCGCATCAGGCTGGGGACAGGAAGTGCGTCTACCCGTGTGCCGTACGACGCCGTGCGCCTCAAGCTCCACGCCAGGAAGGGGAGCTGGAGCGCGGCGTCGCACGTTAAACACAGAGGAGTCACGTGACATAGTCGAAGATGCTGGTATCAGAGACTGTCATCACAGAGCGTGATGGCAAACAGCTTATCAGACTTATAGATAAACAAAAATGGGGCATATAAGGACTATAGAAGGAGTAAAGCTCAACTATGTAGTGTCCATATTATGCAAATTTGTGGTAGGTAAAAAGTATATATAAAAATATATAGGACACAGACAGGAAAAAGAGAATAACCTGCCGGTGTACACAAGCAAATCTTATACAGAGTCTCATAATATTAACAAATGGCATAAATGAATAATGCACACTTGACAGTAGTGTCACTATAAAATTAAAATGAATTGAAACACTATAAAATTAGGATATTAAAAAATATTAAAAAATATATAGCTACAAAAATATATATTAATACACATTAAATTAACATGTCTTGACGCCATAATAAAACAAAAGTGATAATATATCTAAAACAACTTCAGGATTTATTAATGAAGGCGTTTATGTCCCACTCAACATTGAGGCCATATGGGACATACGTACGTAACTCATATATCCAATAGACCTCAAGTTGGGAAACACCTCTCAATTTGGCTCCTCCCCTCCAAGGTGATACATATTTGTCAATTATCAGGAATTGAGTACCTATGGGGTTGCGTAAATGACATTCTCTATAATGTCGTGGGACAGTATGTTTGGTACTCCCACCAGAAATTTTGGCAACGTGTTCACCTACCCGTACGGAAAAGGCTTGTATGGTACGACCAACGTACTGTTTCCCGCACGGGCAGGTGATAAGGTACACGACATGAGTGGTGGCACAAGTGCAGAAAGACTTGATGGGGTAACTGCGACCTGTATTGGTGGACCTGAATTCTAACGATTTAGATCTCCCGTTAGTGTTTACCAGGCAAACACTGCACTTTTTACATGGATAGTACCCCTTCATATCCTGGAAAAACACTGGGCGACAGGGTGGATCGACAATGTTGGGGGCAATTCGATTTCTAAGAGTAGGGGCTCCTCTGAAGATGATCTTAGCCCTCTCTGGTAAATTGGGCCCCAACACTTTATCGCTCTTAAGTACATCCCAATGTTTATCGATAATGGATTTAATATCTCTATGCTGGTTAGAATATGAAGTAATCATGGAAAACTTAAAAGAGTCATCCGGTTCACGTGGGGCTTTATCCATCAGGAGTGTATTTCGCTCTATTAGTGCTACCTTCTGTAGTTCTAGATCCACTGCTTTGATGTCATACCCTTTCTCGACAAACCTACTTTTAAGTATAGATGCCTGTAGAAAAAAGGTATCATCATCTGTACAATTCCTCCGTAGGCGGAGGAATTGACTGCGTGGAACAGAATTGAGCCAACTTCTATGATGGCAACTATCAGTTGGAATGAAACTGTTCCTATCGGTTGCCTTGAAGTGGGTCCGAAATTTGAAACTTCTAGATTCAAGTTCGATTTCTAAGTCTAGGAAGGTGATCTTCACAGGACTGGAATTGAAAGTAAATGAAATGCCACGTTCAGTGGTGTTAAGGAATGAAAAGTATTCTTCTAGACTCTGTTGTGAACCATCCCATAGGAGGAGGACGTCGTCGATGTACCTCGCCCAAAGGATGAGGGACGGATGTTGGTCTTGATAGACGACGTCCTCCTCCCATTTGGCCATAAAAAGATTGGCAAGGCTGGGGGCAAACTTGGCCCCCATTGCCACCCCACGTATCTGTAGATAATATTTCTGATCAAACCAGAAATAGTTGTGGGTAGTTGCGAATTCTAGAAGCTCAATGGTAAATTGCCTCTGGATTTCTACAAGGGTATGTTCGCGATCGAGAAAGAGTTTCACAGCTTCTATTCCAAGTTGGTGGGGGATGCAGGTATATAAGGATGCTACGTCGGCGGTAGCAAGAAGGTAGTCACCCTTAATCTCAATCCCTTCTAGCAGCTTAATAGTTGAAGTGGTATATTTTAAATAGGATGGTGTTGCCTTCACTAAGGGTTGCAAATAAGAATCTATATAGCGTCCGATGCGAGACGTTATTGAATCAATGCCACTTACAATAGGCCTGCCAGGTGGATTCAACAGGTCTTTGTGGATCTTTGGTAGATGGTATAGTGTAGGGATCCTGGGAGCTGTAGGCACCAAATAAGTCCATTCTTTCTGGTAAGCCCCCTCAATTATCTTGGTGGTGGATCTACTATCAACACTTTTTCCATTGTTGTCACATTTATTTGGACACTCAGATTGGGACACTTTTTCACAATTTTATATGATTTTTTTGGACTTCAATGTCTTAATTTCTAATTTTATATTTGTGAATTGTCACTTCTTACCACTCATATGATACTTCACTGTATGACATATTTTTTTCTCCACATAATTTTAGCGCTACACTTTTTTGTTTTTACTTGTTTTTGTGCTGAATTGATCCAATTCTGTAGTGATTGGCAGCTTTCTTTATGTTTTATTGGGTAGCGCGGTGTTACATGCATTAGTGTGTATATATATACAAATTGTTCACTTAGCTGTGTTCTTCTCTACTCCACCTCATAAACCCTTCAGGCATTATACTTATGCTTTGTAACGCTCAAAAATATTTTGCACCTACTTGTAAGGTTTCTGGTTTGCATTCTGTTCTGAAAAAATAGAAAGTCTTAGTGCAGTTTCACCTATAACAACCACATTTCCCTTAAAGCAAGCAGGCTTATTTGGTACTTAGAAAGCACAATGCTATATTTTCAGAACCAGGACACTCCCGAGGGAAGATTGTGAATACAGATGGTTTTGAGGTGGCAGTTTACAAGATAGGCATTGAGTGTTGGTGCAAGCAGGGCAGGTCGGTGGCTGGACACTGAGGTAGTGGAGGTCTCAGGCAGCAGCAGACAGTAGCATAATATGTTGTCTAGGCAGGGTTAGGGCAGGCTACAGTCAGAGAGGTAATCTGTGTCTAGGCAAAGGATCAAGCAGGGTTAGGCAGTCAAGAAGGTTTGAGATAATCAAAGGCAGATACAGGTGGTAGGTAATAGAATGCTATTAAAAGCCCAGAGCACAATTAAAGCACTACAGCACTGCCAGCTAACCAATCCAGAGAAAGTAGAAAAGGCATCACTGAGCTACATGAATAAGATGTGATCAGCGCATAAACAAATGATAAAATGACGAAATGGCACTGGGTGAGTGGCTAGCTGTGCCTAAAAACCATGTGCAATAAACAAAGTGCTAAGTACAAATAGAGCAAAAATATGACAAAAGTCCCATGAGGTAATGATAAACTTCTTGTGTGAATGTCACATGAGGTGGCGATGTTCAAGTAATCTTTTCTAGATAACAAGCTCACATTGCGTTTACCTTCTTACAGGTAGTAATGGGCCTCTCTGGGTAAAATGAAGCTACGTGATGCAGCATAACATGTAAGGACCGGAAACTGGAAGTACACACGGAACTCGTTTGTTTGTTTTCATTATCTTTGATGTAAGTGATTTTAATCTTTATTAAACCAGTCCCTGATTTACTTCACTATGGAAATTACCCTCTTCATTTCATGAGCGACACTAAAGGACACATTACAGTAGCTATAGCCTTGGGTACTGGACACCGATTGGAGAACCAATACAAACATCCCCCCAGGACAACACAGGATCGATCCACACCACCCAGAGAGGTGTAAGAAGGTAAAAAGGTAAGCGCAATGTGAGCTTGTTATCTAGGAAGATTACTTGAACATCACCACCTCATGTGACATTCACACAAGGAGTTTATCACTACCTCATGGGACTTTTGTCATATTTTTGCTCTATTTGCACATAGCACTTTGTTTATTGCACATGGTTTTTAGGCACAGCTAGCCACTCACCCAGTGCCATTTCGTCATTTTATCATTTGTTTATGCGCTGATCCTATTCATTCACTGTTGATTATATTTTATATTATTCAATTTATATTGAGCAGCATACTCAGTTTGATTCATTGTTTACACTTCACCCATCTATCACATTATATATGTATTTATATATTTATTTGGTGGCGCAAAAGCTTTTCACTTTTACACTTAATCACTGAGCTACAGTCTAGCAATGAGGACACCTCATGTCATTGCCCAGTGGGAGTGGAGGGGGCTTATTTGGCAATGCAGGGACTGTCTGCCAACCAATGTTGAGTTCCAGAGCAGCATGCTAATAGGATAAGATCATTTGATTCCCCTTCCACTACACACTAATTCAGATCTGACCATTTTACTATCACACTGTAATGATTTTATTTATGATGATCATTCAATGCTAGTGTTTTGTCATTGGTTTTGCAAGGGTTAGCAGTAATTTGGATGAGACTTTCAGAGCAAGAGCCCCTGACAAAGTTTTATGATGAAATGTGTAGGGTGTTGCTAAACAGGTGATATCACAACGTGAGTTACAATTGGGAAAAGTAACTGGCAAGATGGGTGCTGAACCCCGAGGATCCAGTAAGCTGAGTGTTGAATCAGCTGTGAATTTGACTCAGGCTACCATGGGGACTGTTTTGTACAACATATGCAAGTATACATATTTAATGTAAGTGCATGTGATGCCTTTCTGCTTTTAAATATTTCTGAATCCTACTATGTATCTTCTCTCTCTTCTTCACAAATGTTGCATGTCAGTATCTTCCCTGACATTTGGGATGTTATTAATAATCCTTATGTGCCACTGATGTAGTAAGGTCCAACAGCTTTGGCGAGTTTATTCACATTTAGGTGATGGAGTGTGACTCGCCTGAGTGCATATAGTACAATGGATAAGATTGGATGTTTTATGTATGAAGATTTATTATATGAAGGACTTGGTCACCATTTTTCAACTTATTATTTCATTTTATGGCTGGGCTTGTTGATTGTTTTTGTGTGTAGTGTTACTAGAGGCAAGGATATGTATTTATTTTGTTTATGTATACTGTAAGTTCATGAATATTAATTCAAAATGGCTTAGGGCACTATTTGTGTTTGTTACAAGCATATACTGTAGTAGAAGTTTGTTGTGGAACTTTTTATATAGCATCTTTAATATTAATCTATCTGTGGTGTTGAGTTTATTTTTTCATGAATTTCTTTGTTTTGGGGTATTTTAAAGCACACTTTTTTTTTATGGTGCAGTGTTGACTTCTGCTTTATGCATTCTTAATTTGTGAAAGCTGTCAGTTGTTACTAGTTTGAGTTTAACAGCAAGGTCAATTATCCCAAGCATGGTGCTCTAATGAAACTGGGGGGTTCCTTAGATCTTGTGCTTTGGCCCTTCTTAAGGCTTAGATTTGGCTGGTGACATAGAGAGTCCACTACCTCCATGATGCCTATAGAGATGTGTATATAATGCATTCGCCCTTCTTTCTGTAACCCACCCCAGGGCACCAGGGGTGTTAAAAATCCTGGTGCCTATGAGGCACCTTTGCTTTGGAAGGGCATTCAAAGCCGAATGGCAATGCGGTTTTGTATCAACATTAGGGATGACTTGAACACCCCCCTGGTTCGGTTCGCACCAGAACATGCGAACATTCAAAAAATATGTACGAACATGCAAACACCATTAAAGACTATGGGACATGAACACGAAAAATCAATGCTAATTTTAAAGGCTTATATGCAAGTTATTACCTTTAAAAAGTATATGGGGACCTGGATTTTCAATGGGGCATGTATCAATGCAAACATATATATATATATATATTTTTTAAACAGCCGTTTATTCAGGAGCAGTGATTTTATTAATGCTTAATGTGAAACAAAAAAAATGAAATATTCCTTTAAATATTGTGCTTGGGGTCTCCTTAGTATGCCTGTAAAGTAGCGTATCTTTCACATGTTTAGAACAATAGCAAGGCAAAATGATATTTCTAAATGAAAAACAAAATGCTCTAAAATTTACAGTATTTAATTTCAAGCATATTTAATGCATACATTTTAATTCATTTACAAAGTATAGCTTATGCATTTTTAACCTCAACTTGACTACAAAAAATGTGTGCATTGTTTATACAACATCAACGTTTGCTCATCATCAGAGGTAATAAAAAGTTACTCTCTTAAGGCTATATAATATGCAGTTTTGCTAATACTGTAACTCATACACTTGACATACTTAAACACTTAAAGAGACACAGTCAAAGGCAAATTGTCAGGTGTGTTTATAAACCTAATAATAGATAAATAGATAAATATACTGTAAGTGACAATTAAATAAAAAACTCCAAATGTGCTAGAAAATAACAATACATACACAAAACCCTCCACTGTGCTGTTTAACGCTGAGTGCCTTTTATTTCTCATCTATATTCGAGTGAATTACATTTACATTTAATAAAATACCTACATGTTTAAAACCACTTCAGCCCCGGAAGCAGGGCCGGACTTACCATTGGGCTTGACTAGGCTCAAGCCCATGGGCCCCGCCCAATAGGGGGCCCCTCTAAAAAAAGAGGGCCCCAGACAGCAACCCCTACTTTTTTTTATAAAAAAATATGTTTGTATATGTATATATATATATATATATATATATATATATATATACAGTATATATATATATACATACAATTATAATTATAATTATTATCAAAGGGCCCAGAGGTCTCCAGGGCCCCTGGATGGCAACCCCCCCCTGTTTTATAACATTTTTTACCTTTTTTTATATATTTTTAAATTAAAGGGCTCAGAGGTCCCCAGGGGCCCCATATGGCAACCCCCCCCCTTTTTTTATTATTTTTTTAAATGTTTATTTATTAATTTTGTTCTTATTTTTTATTAAAAGGCCCAGAGGTCCCAAGGGCCCCCGGATGGCAACCCCCACTTTTTTTATATATAATTATTATTATTACTATTATTATTAATATTATTATTATTATTAAAGGGCCCAGAGGTCTCCAGGGCCCCCGGATGGCAACCCCCCTTTTTTTAATTTTTTTTATATTTTATATTTATATTTTCTTGATATTTTTTATAAATGTTTATTTTTTATTTATTTTTTATTAAAGGGCCCAGAGGTTTATTTTTTATTTTTATTAAAGGGCCCAGAGATCCCCAGAGCCCCGGATGGCTACACCCCTTTATATATTTTTTTTCCTTTATTTCTTCTTTTTTTTGTAAAGGCCCCCCCTGCTTCTCAATTTGCGTGCAGCCCCCCCTGCTTCTCAATTTCAGACGGCAGCACCCCCCCCCCCGGTTCTCTGCTTTAGGGGGCCCATGCTTTAAGCTGTGTAAGGGGCCCCAAAATTCCTGATGGCGGCCCTGCGCATACCTCTCAACACGCATGGATTCTGCGGGACTTTCCGCTTCTTCCTGCAGTCCCGCGAAAGGGTTAATTCTCCCGCACTGCAATAGGAGGCAACACGGAAGTAGGAGGAACCGGAGCGGTGTGTGGAGGACTGTGGCTGCTGAAGGGAAGAAAGCCGACAGCCGGGCTAATGACAGTCTGTGGCCCTGGCTGTCAGCACAGGTGAGAGGCACTCCCCCCCCGCTTAACAACTGCAAAACCTACCCCCAGGAGGAACCTGAGCAGTGTGGGGATGTCTGCTGAAGGGAAGAGAGCCTACACATTCCGTGCAATAACTTTAATGCGCACATGACACTACGTTACTTTAACTGACAATTGCGTGTTCGTGTGACACTTTACCCAAACAAAATTGATGTCTTTTTTTCCCTACAAATAGAGCTTTATTTTAGTGGTATTTGATCACAATTTTGAAAAAGAAAACAATATATTTTTTTTTTACTTTCTGCTATAATACATATCTCACAAAATATATAAAACAAACAAATGTATTCACCAGTTTAGGCCAATATGTAATCTGCTGCAAATTTTTGGAAAAAAATCACTATAAACCTATATAGATTAGTTTTCACGTCTACAAAATCGGGGAATGATTTAGGGACTTTTTATTATTTTTACTAGTAATGGCGGCGATCTGCGATAAATCGGAGCCTAAGCGACACTTTTTTGGTGATACCAATACAGTGATCAGTACTATAAAAATCCACTGATCACTGTATAAATTGCACTGGCGGGGAAAGGGTTGACACTTGTGGTGATCAAAGGGTACGTGTTCCCTAGGGAGGTGCTTTCTAACTGTTAGAGGGATGGGCTCACTGGGAGTAGAGATTGCTGTTTCTGATCACTAGTAACAACTGATCTCTCTCTCCTCCCGTCAGGTGGTGGCGAGCATGTGCCCACAAAATCCAGTGCACGAACCGATGTTCCAGTACATAGATTTGCGCAGCCAAGCTACCTTGCCGCAGTATAACTGCGGTGGCTAGTCAGCAACTTGTTAAAATACTGCACTATGGTGGATCTATCCTTGATTTGAGTATCTACAGGGTTACATCATGCCCTGTTGAATATTTAAAGAGACAGTATCTACCTAATATGAATAAGGGGGGAGGTGATTGTCGGTGACCAGCATTAACCCCTAAGGTGTGGGGAGGGCGCGTTTTAATATATTGAAGGTGAAAGTACACCCAGAGCACTAGTGGTGGAGTGTTATATTTACTTGAAGCACTGGGATTGTGGTCACAACTCCTGAGAAATGCAGTCATATTTTCGATGACATAACTTTATAATGGACTGGCACTATTAATCACTGGTATTTATGTAGACGTTGGCTTTCAGACTATTTGCAGTACTGGAATTTTGGGTTACAAAACATGTGTATGTATGGGGATTTATTCCGAAATTATGTTGTGCTTTATGATTGATCATTACTACTGTGATAGAGCACTTTGTCTCTCTGCAAAGGTAAAGCATAGCATGGTATCCCAATATGTGACACTTACCTGCAGTAGAAGCTCACAATGTCGCCGTCTTCCTCCATAGCAGCGAGCGTCCATCTTGACCCCTCTTTTTCCGGGGGCCGCAAACTCTGGCTCTGTGACTGGCCAGAGTCGCGTGACGTCACTCCTGCACATGCGCTAGGGACCCGCCTTTAACGGCATGACCCAGCTTGAAACGGCACAGTGTGTCCTTTCAAGATGGCGCATGCGCAGAAGATGGCGTGTAGGTTTCGGAGATATTGCAAGCACCTACAGGTAAGCCTTAATCTACTAGTGCTGTGGAGACACTGGCACCTCTGTGTTATTAAATGTGTTTTTTATGTGGATAATTAATAAATTGCAGTCCTATTTATCCATATTCCTTTTTGACTAATTCTTTCCCTCCCATTTTTGATATGCAGTATTAATTTAGAAAAATGCAGATAGTAATATTTAATATTATATTCATGACTACTATCAAATCGGATAACATGATTTGGTTAGTGTGACTACTGCAGATTTGTTAACAGGAGGGATGTATAAAATTATGGAATTGAGTAAAAGAAAGGGCTGGAATGTGGAACAGACACAGGAACAGTGGCTGGAGGAGGTTTTTGTGGAGTTGTTATAGGTGGAAGGGAAGACGCAGGTGGATTGAAGGCAGGGTAGGTGCAACCAGTAGACACTGGGTAAAAATATTTGGCAGGAAGCTGTGTAAACTGGGCTGTAGCTGGGGTTGCCATAGGTGATGGACGGATAGATTCTTGGGAATGCAGGTGATTAATAGCAGGGCTGGAATGCAGTGGCTTGGCTGAATTCAAGAGATCTGACCATGCCTGCAGCACAGGTTGAACAAAAGCTGGTTCACACACACCCTGTCTAATCAGAGACTGTACTGAACCAATACAATCAGATAACTTCTGCTGTGGACAAGAGAAATAATGTTCATTGAAAAAAGCCTGATCATCCTCTATTAACCATACCAGGGATTCAACTTGGTCACAACTGAAGGGGGAGAGAAATCTTAACTACCATCGGGAATAAACGACAGGGCTGGCATTACACATAACAGGATTAATAACTGAACATCCTTAAAAGACATATTGCCCTGATCCACCAAGGAATGAGCTGATCGGATGGTTTCCATCAGTTGGTCACTAGTCCACCCTTCTAAAACCTGGTGACAATATCCCTCATCCTCTTCTGCCAGCAGAGAAAAGTAAACAATTTAATTGAAATCCATATTTAGAAAAACGCAACACACTAGGATGGTTCCTCAATGCAGGCATGTCTGGTCAAGACGTGGCCTTGGTATACTGTCAGGGAAGCTAGTAGACCAGACTGCGTGACTGCATAGAGGAGACCAGAAATTTATATAAGTGAGAGATAAAGGTATTTATTAAAGAGGTGACAAACAAGTCAAAACAACCAGTGCACAACCACAACCAATAATATATACAAATGCAGGGGAGATACCGTAAACGTAATAAGCCAGGCCGAGGTCATACACCAGGGGATATCAGTAGGATGAGGGACAGGAGCCAGCCAGACAGGGAGAGCAAGGATGGATAGGCTGCGGGGCAGGGATCCAAAAGAAACCAGGCTGCAGACAAGACAGGTCCAGGAAGGGCTTGGGATAAGGATCAGATCGGATCAAGTTGGGTCAGAAGCAGGCTCAGGGTCAGGAAGATAGATAGATACCAAGGCGACGTGATCTTGTACTCGCCGGGTATAAGTAGAGGTGTCGGTGATTAGGTTCAAGTCATACCTGAGCGCAGCAAGAGCCGTATGCTCCACACTGTCAGGATACATCTGCTGGTGGAGGCCAGTACTGCGTCCCAAAGGAGATATAACACCAGCAGGGAGAAGTTCTCCTGACAGTTCCAAACTTCCAGGAGACACCTGCTGGTGAAACGCAGTACTGCGATCAAAACAATAATAATAAATATCACCAGCGGATGGAACCTTTCCTGACACCTAGTTTACAACTGATAAAGAAGATCTACCTACTCAGCACAGACAGGGTTATTTATGGCACATACAGCTATCCTGCTCCATAAACAAAGATAACTAGCAGGATTTTATTTTGAGTTTCAATAAAGATCATTGTATGCAATGAGACTGAGAACATGTAGTAATTATAACATAGCTGTTAATCTAATTTGGCTTCAAAAGTGGAAATACACTTGAAGGTGTTTTTTTTATTTTTATTCCAGACTGACTAGGTATCCCTGGAATGCAGCTTGGTGAATCTTCATCTTCATTATCACAGCCAGTTTGAAATGTGCAAATTAATTATTATGGACATGACTGCATTTATTGTGGACAGCTGTGGTTCCCAGTACATATTTCTCCACTTTCAATACTAGCTGCTATTAATCAAAACACAATTCAACAATATCTGCCCTAAAGGCAAACCAAACCACAATTATTCAACCTTAAGTAAGGACACTTTTCCTGTACAGTCACAGTGAGAGATTGGCCTCAAAGTCACATTTGGAAACAATTAGATTAGGCTCAGCTAGTTAGGCTTTCTTCAGCTTGCCCTTCCACTATGCTGTTTGCAGCTTGAAGATCCTTTTGGAATTATCCTGGGGAAAAAAGGTAACTCTTGGGATTGCCTTCATTACAGTACATATTTAATGGCCCATATTCTGCAAAGATTGCTATCATAGCTTTTATTAGAAGTTATTGGAAGCTTTGCCCTCCAAGGAATATTTTACTTGGTCAGCTGAGATGAAAAAAATGAAATATAAACTAGTCATAAGCATATATTCATTCTAACTTAAATAGATGGCATTTATAAATGAGATATAGGAAAATGGGATTATGTATTGTTTTCAAAGTCATGTGCAAAATGTTTAGTATTTGTCTTAAACAGTATTTTCACATTAAAAGAAAGAACATCAGCAGGAAATGCAAAGTAAAAAGCTTTTTTTTTCTATTTTATGTAAAGAATGAGGCAGGCATTTAAAACCGGTATACCTCCAAGCTGGAGAGGGAGAAGAAAACTAGAGAAAAGCACTTTGCAACCTTTGAAAAACAACCAGCAGTTCTAAACACTGCACCTTTTATCTTTAGACAGTACTTCTCAGGGGATTTTTATATAAAAAAAACACTCTGTACATATAGAGTAGCTATTTAGAAAATCAACTATACAAACGATTTTTTTACCTGTGGGGATTTTTTTTTTTACAGGCTCTATGTTTTGATACAAAGTTAGCATTAGTGCTTACATTAGATGGCACTGATATGATTTGTACTGTGTTATAGAAAGTATTAATTTATTCTTACAAAAAGGAAGTCATATATGTCTTGCTTGGACAAGTCTTTTATATAAAAGTCCATACGCTAGATTTAAAATCAATGACTCACTCTCTACTGCCTTCTCATTGGGCAGTGGTACTAGCCAAAGCCTTGCTGACTTTATTGTTTATAAACTCTTCAGAGCTATTACTAGTCACAATCAAGTCTTAGCATGTCTATATCAAAATATAAAGGGCATAAGAGTGGAAAGGAACATAAATTGACCAAATTAACGGATGGTGTTTCGCTCTCTCTTAATCGGAAACTTTGGCAACTTCTCTGGTGACATTTTATGCCAGTACAGCAGGCATTGTCTCTGATCAATAGTCACAGTAATACAATGCCATTATGAAGAATATTGAAGATATCTAATATTCTGGCATCCTTATGATTAGTATTTATAGCCAGGCTGACTTAAAAACAAAGTGTGAGTTTATTGTCACACAGTTGGCATCATAAATACAATGTGCAAAGTATAAGGCCCCTTTCACATGAGTGGACTGTTCAGGTCTGCCTCTCAGTTTTTTAGGCAGACCAGAACAGATGCTCCGTGCACCTCTATGGAGCTCTGACAGGTCGGTTCCTGCACAGCGTGCAGAGACAGACCTGTCATCTGCCTGCTCAACAGGGATCGACAGATCGATCCCCGCTGAGCAAAGCAGAGCCCGCACACAGACACGTCCGTGTGAAAGGGCCCTAACAGTTCAGTTCAGTGTAGGTAAAAATATAAGAAATAAAAGAAATAGTTATAAAACTGTAATAATCTATGGAATCATGTGTGCAATCCTGACTGTGCCTTCTGTCTCCATGCTGTCTCGTGTGCCAAGAAGAAACAGGAAATGTTGTTTTTGCCCCTGAGAGAAGAAAACTATTACAATTTGTCAAAGGGTATATGAATAGACTCTGTACGTGGAATTGACTGAAGATTGGTCAGCCTTCCCTGTGTGTGTGTCTGTCCCTGAATAACAGTCTCACCTTTATATGTTACGTGTGGATGTCAAACTTCACAAAACTCAGAACCTTGCATGGCACGCATTAATGTTAATATGCTATACAAGAGGATTTACTAACTCACATTGATTGATAAGCCCACATGTAACACTCTATTCTTATTTTGTAATGTGCTGTAAGGCCCTGTACACACGATCAGACATGTCTGATGAAACTGGTCTGCAGACCAGTTTCATCAGACCAGTTTGATGGTGTGAATGGCCCATCAGACCGTTGTATGTCAGACCAAAGTTTTAAAACATGCTTTAAAACCTGTCTGATGGAACCTGTCCGTCGGACAGATTCGATGGTTAGTACACAAAAGCATCGGACCAAAAACCCGCGCATGCTCAGAATCAAGTCGACACATGCTTGGAAGCATTGAACTTTGTTTTTTCATCATGTCGTTGTGTTCTACGTCACCACGTTCTGGTCTGATCGGATTTTGGTCCGATGGTGTGTATGCACATCAGACAAGTTCAGAGTTGTCTGATGAAAACGGTCCGTCAGACAAGTCTCATCAGACATGTCTGATCGTGTGTACGGGGCCTTAAAGTTATATAACCAAAAGTCTACTAAAGTAACACATATTACCAACTTAAACAACATTAAGTAAATACATACAAATACTAATGATTTTAACTGAGAATACACTAATCCCAACCAGTATTTAAACAAATATATATATATATTTTCTCTAATTACATAGATCCTGTCTTTTCTTGACTTCCCATGACATTCTATACCAGATACCTTATATGTCATTCTCAAACTAGCTACATACACCAGAAATATCTGGCATATTACTGACTCAGTTTCATCTGAAGGTCTATTTGACCAAACTTCTGATCAAGGTCATCCACTCATATTGTACTTAATATTATGATTAATCATAAAACCAAATATATTTTGCAAGCATGCCATGAATATAATATAACACCTATAAGTGTAGAATTATGAATTTGGAATAATATTCTAACAATTCCCCTGAATTATGAATAATCAAATTCAATTATTAATACATTCAAATATAATGTGTATCACATATACACATCCTTGTATCAAATGTTCAGACACATTGGGCCAGATTCAGAGAGCCATTACGCCTGTCTAACGTGTTAGACAGGAGTAATTTCAAATTTTGCGTGCCGTATCACTAGTTTGAATCCTCAAACCATGATACAGCGACGTTGGGCTTTGATCTGACAGGCTTACGTCTTCGTACGCCTTCGGATCTACGCTGCGATCTTTTTGCGGCCGCTGGGTGGAGTTTGCGTCGTTTTCAGCGTCGGGGTATGCAAATGAGCTTTTTCCGGCGATCCACAAAGTTACGAGCGTGGTTCGCAATCGTGTACGTCATTTTTTCGCTACGTAAAGTTAAACCAGCTATTAGCTGGTCTAACGTTACGCGGCCCATTTTAAGTATGGCCGTCGTTCCCGCGTTGACTTTCAATTTATTTTTTATTTTTTGCGTAGGTCGTCCGGGAATAGGAATGTCCGTAAACGACGCTACTCAAAAAAAAATTACGTAATGACATGATTTTGCGCAATGCATGGCGGGAAATTTGTGAACAGAGCATGCGCAGTTCGATCGCCGTGGGGACGCGCTTAATTTAAATGCCTCACGCCCCCTATTCGCGTAGTATGATTCCGCCGGGAGAAATACACTACGCCGCCGTACCTTACGGGCTAAAATCTCTCTGAATTCCTCCTAGAGCCAGGTAAAGTACGGCGGCGTAGAGTATCTCTGATACTCTGCGGGAATCTAATTCTTTCTGAATCTGGCCCATTATTTCTCAGAACTGAAGCATCTAGGAATAATGCTGCGTACACACGGTCGTTTTTTGCGATGAAAAAAAACGACGTTTTTTGTGAAGTAAAAAACGACGTTTTTGAAACGTCACTTTCAAAGACGATGATGCATACACACCATCGTTTTTTTCACAAAAAACTAGGTTACGTTCACCACACTTTTCCATTGAAGCTCGCTTCATAACTAGCTTCTGGGCATGCGCGGGTTGAAAAACGTCGTTTTAAACAACGTTTTTGCTACACACGGTGACTTTTTGTGAAACAAAAAACGACGTTTTGAAAAACGACACAAAAAATGTTGGAATTTTTTTTTGGTCGTTTTTTTTAAGACAAAAAAACGACGTTTTGCCCACACACGATCAATTTAAATGACGTTTTAAAAAACAACGTTTTTTTTCATTGCAAAAAACGACCGTGTGTACGCGGCATGACTCTCCTTCTAAACTCTTTTCTCTTTACTTTAACTTCTCTTCAATCTATCTATTCCTGCAATAATGATATTGATTTTAAATATGTATAAAATAATGATGACTGTAAGGTTGGTGGAGTTCCTCTGTACCCGAGTTGGACTATTGGGTGTGTGGAAAAACCTTTGATGTGCATCAGATAACCGAGACCCACCCAGGATTATGGTGACTCAAGATTACAATGGTTTATTGGTTACAGATAATATTTATACAATTATCATTAGGGAACCCCCCCTCGGGTCAGCCACTTAGGGTCGGCCAATTACAGCAGGACACGGTAGTTACATATTCTGCTTGGAGACAATTCCAAGAATATGATAAGGGGGTATTCTTACAGAACCTTACAATCCCTCCTTTGATCATACATACAGGTGTATGTATTGATCACTCATTTAACCATTTTTGATTTATGGTAATCATTTCCATACTGATAGAAGGATCCTCACCTTTTCTTGCTTTTGAGCTAGTCATTTTGCAGATAGCACAAAGCATTAATTTGATAGCTAAATACACTATAAAAACTTCACTCAGTATCATTATAATAATCATTACAATATCGGGAGATGATCCCTTTTAAGCTAAAATCTCCTCCGCCAAACGGGCTCCATGTTTTAGCAATATCTCTTGCATCCAGTTGTAATTTATTTACTTCCTTTCTATGTTGCGCGATTTGTCATATCCTGATTTCCTAGCATAAGCATATTTAAACCTTGACATTTTGTCGGTAAAACTTTCACAGATTTTCTCTTTTCATTCTAGCATGTCTTTCAGCGTGGCTAGGGTTAGTTCCTTTTCCACAGATGTCTTTTATGACACATACATCTTCTGAGTGGTATATACAGTTAGTTATGATCCATGTTGGGAGAAAAACTGAAAGTGTGGTCACCCCCAGGTGTGTCCAAAGTTTCTCAGAATCCTGAGCAGTAAACAAAGTAATGCTGCTGTATTCGCTTTTCAAGGATTTACAACACCTGCTTTACCTCCTTGGTCTGGAACTGAAGCTTTATCTGTGTCTTGTGTTGCTTCGCACACTCCACCTTGACCTTTTTTACTCGACATGAATCCAGGCTTGGTAATTCTCCACTAGGATGGCTGTTCGTGTCACCATGACTTCTAGTGGTAGGAGGTCCAAAGGGATGTGTTGGTTTCTGTAAACAAAAAGAAGAGATGTGTGAGCAACATTTCTTTCAACTTGGTCTAAAGTTTCAATTAACTTTCTGACATTTTTCCTCCCTTATCTGATCAAGATCTCCTGCTTCTAAGATATGGTGTGTTCTAGCCCAAGGGGTGAGAAAGGGTCTACCCATAAGCATCTTGAATGGAAAACTACCCTGTGGCTTTACCGGGGTTCATTCTGATCTCGGCAAGAACTACTGGTAACATTTTATCCCATTTATGGAAATATCCCCCTGTGGCTTTCCTATTTGCAATAGACATTCCCACCTAGGAATGATTTCCTGTGTGAGTATGCGCACTACTGTCTGTGTGTCTTATCTTGTGGTTTTGAATGCTTCCACCCATCGTGAGAATACATCCACAATGACCAAAATGTATTCTTGCCCTGTTCCCTTCTTTGGCATGTGGGTGAAATCTATCTGTAGATGAGTGAATGGTGTAGTAGGATAAGGGAGGTATTCATGTTTCAACTTGTGTGTTATGTTTGGATTATTCCTGATACATGTGATGTACCGTGACACATATGTTTTAACAAGCTTGGGTAGGTTTGCGATAAAGAAATCCTTCAGTAAAATTTCACATGTGTTCTGCCAACCTCTATGACCTACCCCATGGTATTGGGCTATAAACAAAGATGCACTAGCTGCAGGGATGCATCATGTCATGTCTTCCCCTCTTTGAGGAAAAGTCAATTTATGGTCTTTTCCGAGTCATCACCCACCCAAACCTTCAAATCTCTCTCTGTGGCATGTGTCTGGAGATCTAATAATGAATTATCTAGCAGTGCTATTTGAGGTTTTAGTACTGGCATTTGGATTTTTGCTGGCTTCTCGAGTAGCTGACTCTGCAAATGCACTCTAATAACAGCAGAATCTACAAAACCCTTGTGTACATTAGAGAAAACAGTGCGTCCACAAGGGGATGCCCTCGCCTTGTCCACCAGGACGCTAAAACGCATTAGCTAAACCAATCACTATGAAGTGAAGATGGTAGCATTAGATGGTGTGGCTGTGGCATGGCACATCAGGTAAAACTGGTGCTCTGGGTATAACTAAATTTCCCCCAAGTCCTGTATAAAGAGGTTACAGGGTTTATAGAGGTGTTGTAGGGTGATATCCAGTATCCCCTCTTCTAGAAATTTACAAACAAAATATATATTTTTTTGACTATGCCTCAGAACAGGGTGTCAGCATCACTACAATTGCTCACTAATACACAGATTAAGCTTAATAAGCGTTTAAAGTGTTATGTTCTTTTAAGATGCAATGTTTATAAAAAACATCAGAGATTTTTGGCCAAATGCCAAATGGCAATATTTTGAACAGAGATACCCTAATATGTGGCAATCATTTATTCTAAATAAACTTCCTCTTAAGAGATATACCTATTTGGAATCCCGCCAACTATTTTTATTTGAGGGAAAATTGCTGGGGGGGGGGGGGGTGGTGAGGACTAGGGCATTTGGACTTGGCATCCTTCTTCTTCCATCTGCTCTGACCCTAGCGTGTTCAAGTCAGTGCTCTGCCAATTCCAGCCCATCTCTTTCCATAAAGATATATATATATATATATATATATATATATATATATATATATATATATATATATATATACATATATGTATGTATATATATAAAAACGGAACGCTACATACATATACAATGTTTATCTAGCAATATAAACAATACAAATAATAAGTGCACAAGTTCCTTTAATATTCCGGCATGCTAAACCAACCACTTCTGGTACCATTTGTAAGGTTGGTGGAGTTCCTCTGTACCCGGGTTGGACTATAAGGGTGTGTGGAAAAACCTTTGATGCACATCAGATAACCGAGACCCACACAGGATTATGGAGACTCAAGATTACAATGGTTTATTGGTTACAGATAATATTTATACATTTATCATTAGGGAACCCCCCTTGGGTCGGCCAATTACAGCAGGACACGGTAGTTATACAATGCAATAGTACGTTAGGGTTAAACAACACATATTCTGCTTGGAGACAATTCCAAGAATATGATAAGGATATGCAACACAAAAAGCTAGGCGCTCAGTCAAGGTTCTTGTTTGTCCCTGTCCAGAGGCAAATTGGCCCGGATTAACGTAGCACTTACGTCAACGTATCTACAGATACGCTGCGTAAGTACAAATGTGCGCTGTTGTATCTATGCGCCGGACCCACAAACGAAGTTACGTCGAAAAATATTCTTCTTCCGACCGACGTAACTTTCCTATGCCGGCGTATCGTGGACGATTAACGCCGATTAACAAACGTAGATGCGCCCGGCGCATGTTTTAAGCGTTTTGCATAAGGGTTACGTCCGATGTAAAGTTATTCCTCATATAGGAGGCGCAACCCATGCAAAGGTATGGACCAGGGAACGGACGCCGTCAAATTTTATGTCGTTTTACGCCGTTTACGTAGTACGTGAATAGGGCTGGGCGTAGGTTACATTCACATCGTAGGCAGTGTTTCGACGTATCTTAGGCAGTTATTTTGACGTGACTGTGAGCATGCGCACTGGGATGCGTCCAAGAAACGACGCATGCACAGTTCGTTTTTTGAAGCTCAGACCATCATTTGCATGGGGTCACGATTCATTTTAATATATCACGCCCACTTCCACCTACTTTGACTTACGTTGGCTTACGCCGACAACTATACGCTACGCCGGCGCAACGTTGAGTGCACTTTCTTTGTGAATACCATGCTTGTCTCTCAACGTTGCACCGGCGTAGCACAAAGATGCGCCGATGTACGTGAATCTACCCCATTGTATGTTTATTAGCTTGGGCTAACTGCAGGCTGCATCCTTATCATGCTAAGCTAAATGTCAATGCCATACTTCTGCTTCTAGCATACAGAATATGTTACTTCTCACACTATTTGCAACCGATTTGCAGGGTGAAAAAGTGAGTGATATACACCAATAAATACAGTATTTTTTTTTAGATGCCATTTCTGTAAAATAAATGCAATATCATTACTTTGGCATAAAAAATGTACATTATTCTTGTACCTTTTAAAAAAAATAAAAATAATGTTACAACATTTTGGGACAATAGCTTTGTGAGTTTGTAAAACTATATGTGAAATAATACTATCTATATGACAATGTACTTTTCTCATCCTGTCTAAGATGGCCTAAACCATGGGTCTTCAAACTACGGCCCTCCAGTTGTTCAGGAACTACAATTCCCATAATGCCTAGTGATGTCTGTGAATGTCAGTGTGTTACAATGCCTCATGGGATGTGTAGTTCTACAACATCTGGAGGGCCGTAGTTTGAGGATCCTTGGAAACTATAATACATGTACTGGAAAGTGTATGGTAAAACTGTGCTAAAAGAAATAAATATATGAAATCAATGAACACAAGCAGCAACTGTCCTGTATGACATAAATCATAGTACAGTAAAACCTTGGTTTGAGAGTAACTTGGTTTGAGAGTGTTTTGCAAGACAAGCAACATTTTTTCATACATTTTGACTTGATATACAAGCGATGTCTTGAAATACAAGTAGCGTCATGTCACAACTGAGTATAAAAGAGAAGAGAGGGGCCTCTAAGTGTAGCAATACAGTTACATTTAATAAAGGTACAACATGTAGAAACTCACATTGGTTGATGATTAAAACAGGTGTATCTAAGTATCCAGGCATGGACCATCCTCCTCATCGCTTTTAGATTGCGCTACTGCAGGGTAGTCTTCCTGGTCATGATTGCAGACAGCTTTACCCCAGATACTTAGATGTGCCTGTTTTAATCATCAACCATGTGAGTTGCTAAGTGTTGTACCTTCAATAAATGTAACCATATTGCTACACTTAGAGGTGCCTCTCTTCTCTTTTATACTCTGTAGCTCCTGCTGGATTTTGCTTCTAATCCCCTTGTTGAGGCTTCCATTTGTGGATGGAGATTTTATGATTACACATTTTATGGTCACATTGCTATAATCTTTTTATATGGACTATAAACTGAAGGACTTATGGTTGTGTAACAAATTATTTCAGTTTCCATTATTTCTTATGGTGAAATTTGCTTTGATATACAAGTGTTTTGGATCACAAGCATGCTTCCGGAATGAATTATGCTCGCAATCCAAGGTTTTACTGTATAGCATAGATAAAAGAAAAATAGAATCACGCTACATTTGTATTCCACAAATCGATCTTTCAGATTTATAGATAAAAAGTTCATATAAAAGTCCACCAGTGCTTGTAACTAGGATCTTTTCAACGTTTCTGATGGAATGGGCCACCAAATATCTACCTGGGTGTAGAATCCGCCACCAAATAATATGGTTTGCTTCTTAGCAGCTCCAAATGATCCCCTGTTACAGGGGATCAAACAACACGTTTGGTTTAAACTCAGCCTGGGTCTTTTCTCCCAGTGTAAATGTATACCTGTCCACAGGGCACCTCTTGTTCACTCATAAAGATGTATAGATGGATTCAGTCACTATGAGTAGATGATGACCCTGGATGATGCCATTCTTCTGGAGGGAAAAGCAGATGAAGGAATTGTCAGGGCAGAGTTGAGCAAATCTTTCTGGGTTTGGTTTGTGAACAGTTTTGTGAGTCTTGCTCGAAGTTCACAAAATTTGTGGTGAATCCCACTGAAGTATGTCTTTGTATGCAATGCTCTGTGGAAAGAGGTTCCCCAAATAAAGAGTACTGACTTTTAAAAAGGCATTAAGGAGTGGCGATACAACTAAAGAACTATGGTTATAGTAACACATCTCATGTACTGCGAAGTTTAGGTATGACATGACACAACACCTCCTTTTGGTCATGACACAAAACCTTGTTTGCACAAGCAAAGAGGTTTTGTATCACCCCAGAGATGACAATGGACTATGCCTTTGTTCTCATCGCTATAAAATTTGAAATATTTGTAACTGTATTCTGTCTTGCAGCTCTTATTCTAGTGTTCGACTGTTCTGCAGTAACAAGTACTGGTTCAATATCTTTCTTAGTTCTTATACTGGAAACAAGAGCTAAAGACTTCACATATGCAGCTGTATAAACATGTGCTGGTTTGATTTCCTGAAGATGTCTTCCTTTTACATCTATCTGAATGTGCTTAAATCATAACGCTCTGAACCATAAAGAATATGTTTTCCGACATTCTCCAAAACTATCTTTCTCAAAAATACCTTATAGTGAACAGTAAGGTGTTTGTAACATGATTTTGTTTGATTTCACTATGCTCTCTGTTGTTTTAATTGCATACAGTAGTAAATACTTAGCAGTTGCTTTACACCTGACTCAATTTTTTTTTTTTTAAATGATAAAACTCTGGAGAAATAGGCAATTATTTTCTCTTTACCTTCTTGTAATTGAGATAGTATTACTGAGATGACATTCTCAAGTACACAAGTTTTCAAAACAAAATATGATTCAAAACAAACCTCTATGGTACTCACACTGGCTGGAGCATTTTGCAAATCTTTTTTCAAAATTCAAAAGGCATTTTTCTCATTTGGCCGCCATTGGTCAACTACTGTATATTACTGTATAATTTGTAATTTTCCTTAATCAAATTTTGTGTGAAATTAATATCTCACCTATTAGACACAAGCCCTATTAAAAGTCCTATTTACACTGTAGTGGCTAACACCCACTCAGTGCGCTCTTTCCAATTTTCTTTTAACTCATTAAGGACTGGTGCTTTGTGGTCTTTGCTGAAACCCCCCCCCCCCCCCCAAACATTTATTGCTTAAAAGATTATATGGTGGTGTGGAGAGTCAGCCTTGGAAGGGTTAATAAAACAGGGAACGTTTTTTCAGACCTGCTTATAAGGCCTCGTACACACGATAGGATAGCCAGAGGACAATGGTCTGATGGACTGTTTTCATCGGTCAAAACCGATCGTGTGTGGGCCTCATAGGTTATTTAACCTTTGGCTAAAAAAAAGCCAACTTGCTTTAAAATTTAACCGATGGATACCTAAAAATCCGTGCATGCTCAGAATCAAGTCGACGCATGCTTGGAAGCATTGAACTTCATTTTTTTCAGCATGTCGTTGTGTTTTACGTCACCGCGTTCTAACACAATTGTTTTTTTAACCGATGGTGTGTAAGCACATCAGACCATCAGTCAGCTTCATCGGTTAACCGATGATAACGGTCCTTCGGACCATTCTCTTCGGATGGACTGATCGTGTGTACGAGGCTTTAGGCACCTGGTCAGAGAGGCTGGGGAGAAGGCTGTGTTGCTATTAGAGCTGAAGAAAGCTTGATGCTGGAAGGACACCTATTGCCTCTGACTGGATCCTGCTGGGTGAGCTTGCCTGAACTGGGACTTTCCTATGTTATATGCTGTGGCTGGGATGCTGAGTATGATTTAAAGGGACTGCCTTATACTGCTAAGAAGAATATTTGTGTTGTTTGAACTGCCTATAAAGACAAAGCTGAATAAAGCCTTTTAAGTTGACTAAACTGTCTCACAGTTGCTTGTTTACCCCTCGGATCCTGACAGTGGATCAACTTTATCTGCAAAACTGTTTACAAACTCTCTGCAATATTCTATTTTATGCAAAAATGTATGCCTCATGAGTTGTTGGAGTTGGAATTGTAGTAATATATCTAACTATTTCTGGCAACAATTGTCTCTTTCCTTGACTAATTTGCATGTTTTTTTTTTTAACCAGCTGAACTTTTGCCGTGTTTAATTTTAGGCCTTCAACTTTTAACAACATAAACAACTCAGACAAACGAGCAATATGTTTATCGAATATCTGAGTACTCGTATCCACATGCTGACAAATAACTTCTGACCTTGAACATTTTAAATATATATTTTTACTATAGTTTCATGAACTATACCATCACCAATACCTAGGCCAGGTATTAATTGAGTAATCATATAAGTCTCTTTTCTGAATGTGAATGCAAAATTTGTATTGACAACTTATAGTTGAAGGGATGGAAAAATTACTATTAGGCCGCGTACACACGATCAAATCTATCTGCTGGAAACGGTCTGACAGACCGTCTCAGCAGACAGATTCGATCGTGTGTACGGGCGAGCAGACGGGTTTTTCCAGCAGACAGATTCTAAAGCCTGCTTTAAAATCTGTCTACTGGGAACCCGTCGGACCGATATGTCTGCTGGTTAGTACGCTAACCAGCAGACATATCTGCCCGCACATGCGTCGAATGGATTCGACGCATGCGCGGAAGTGTTTTACTTCCTGGTGCGGGGAATTGGCGGCGTCAACGTCACCGCGGTGTCTGCCGGCGGGGATTTTGGTTTGATTGTGTGTACAGCAATCAAACCAAAACAGCCAGCAGACAAATCTGATCAAATCGGTCTGTCCGACCGATTTGAGCAGATTTATTTGGTCGTGTGTGCGGGGCCTGAGGCGGCGTACACACGATCGGATATATCCGATGAAAACGGTCCGCGGACCATTTCCATCGGATATGTCCGATCGGGAGTTTGATCCGATGGCGTGTACACACCATCGGATCAAATTCCCCGCCGCCGGAAGGCGCGGTGACGTGGCGGTGACGCGGCGGTGACGTTGACGCCGCCGCGTCACCGCAACGTCACCGCACCAGGAAGTAAAACACTTCCGCGCATGCGCCGAATCCATTCGGCAGCGGCGCGGCGGCGGTGGGGGCCGACATGTCTGCTGGTAAGTGTACTAACCAGCAGACATGTCGGGCGGACAGATCCCCACCGGATAGATTTCAAAGCATGCTTTGAAATCTGTCGGGTGGAGAAATCTGTCCGCTAGCCCATACACACGAGCGGAGATGTCTGCTGAAACGGTCCATCGGACCGTTTTCAGCGGACATATCCCCTCGTGTGTACGCGGCCTTAGAGATTTCTAGTACAGAGGATACTTTGTCCTTAGCATTCAAATTTTACATTATGTTAGATTTATCAGGAAGAACTGAGTTTCTTGTGACATGTTTATTTAATGTACTTAAGTCAACTGATAGAGAATATGAATTATCAGTTATTTACCACTGATTGTGCTTTCTTTAAAATACCAAGTTGTACAAGCACCTGAATAATGGCATAAAGTGAACCAATTGATTCTAGTGGTAAATCATACTGATTAAAGGGCTCTGGATCTTTTCCCTCAATATTTAGATTGGCATTTTTCATTCAATTCCAATGTCATTTTTGACCACAAACTTGGAAAACGTTGTACCACATACTTTAAAGCACATGGTATGGCCATTTGTGTTCTGTAGACATATTGGTAATTGAACCAACATACTGTATACAGAGGGATCAGTTGGCCATCCCACCATCACTCCACCATACTCTGCCATCCTGCCATCCCGCCACCATATTCTGCCATTCCTCAATCATACTCTGCCATCCCTCCACCATACTCTGCCATGCTCATCCATCCATCCCATCCACCTCAGCCATACTTAACCATGCCCAGCCATACTCAGCCATACTCAGCGATACCCAGAAACATCTGGCCATATTCAGTGATACCCAGCCATACCCAGGCATACTCGGTGATACACAGCCATACTCAGAAGAACCCAGCTGTACTCAGCCTCTGTATGTGGCCAGGCTGTGGAAGTCTCCCACATGTGGTATCACCATACTCAGGAGGAATAGGAGAATCTATTTTAGGGTGTAATTTTTGGTATGTACATGCTATGTGTTAGAAATATTGTGTGAATGGACAACTTTGTGTGGGAAAAAAATGTGTTTTCATTTTCTTTCCACATTTTCCCCAACATTTTAGAAAAAAATACTCATTATGCCTCATAGATTATACGTTGGGGTGTTTTTTTCAAAATATGGTCATTGTTGGTGTGTTTTCATTGTCCTGGTGCTCCAGGGCCTTCAAACGTGTAAGAGGTAGTCAGGCAATTAGATGTGTAATTTATGCCTCTATATGTGGCCACGTTGTGTAAAAGTCTCACACATATGGTATCGCCATACTCGGGAGGAATATCAGAATGTGTTTTCGGGTGTAATTTGTGGTATGCATATGCTGTCAATGGGAAATTACCTGCTAATATGATAATTTTGTGAAGAAAAAAAAACTTGATTTTGCCCGTTTTTTTTTTTACAGAATTTTGAGTCTTTTTTTTTTTATAACGCATAAAAAAAAAACATTGGTGATTAAATACCACCAAAATAAAGTTCTATTTGTGGGAAAAAATTGACAATTTCATATGGGTACAGTGTTGAATGACTGAGTAATTGTCATTCAAATTGTGAGAGCACCGAAAGCTGAAAATTGGTCTAGTTAGGAAGGGGGTTTAAGTGCCTAGTGGTCAAGTGGTTAAAGAACACAACATACTCCCTGTCGGCGCTCTCTGCGACCTCCCTGCTGGAGGCTAGGAAGGCCCTGAGACAGATATACGACACGAAGACCAAGAGGTTTTTGTTTTTCCGTCGGAAGCTATACTACGAACACGGAGATAAGCCCGGCAATTTACTTGCACGGGCCTTGAGAAGCTCGCGCCCCAACACTAACATCTCAGGCATACAGGGTAGAAACGGTTGTATAGACAGGGAGTCCAGCAGAATAGCACAGCATTTCCATAGTTTCTACACCAAACTTTATAACATTCCTTCACAGTGTGGGCCCCATGGCCCTACAGATGAGAGGCTGCACGTAATCCGGGACTATCTGGAATCCTCGGATATGCCCTCGCTTGCCCCAGAGGCGGTTTCTCTGCTTGAGAATCCTATCAACACTCTTGAACTTCAATTAGCCATCCGCGATTTGAAGACCGGGAAGAGTCCCGGACCTGATGGGTTTGGCGCCATTTACTATAAGACATTTTTGGAGGTCCTTGTTCCTCCCCTTAAAGACGCTTTAAATTCTTTCTCAAAACCGAGGGAGATCCCTCGTGACTTTCTCTCGGCGTTTATAACCGTCATACCTAAACCGGGTAAGGACCCGCTCCACTGCACAAGTTATAGGCCCATCTCACTTTTGAATCTCGACACCAAACTTATGGCCAAGATCATCGCCAATAGGCTCAGACCCTTGCTCCATCAGTTGATAGGTCCTAGCCAGGCTGGCTTTGTACCGGGCAGAGAAGCCAGGGACAATGTGACAAAGGCGCTTAACCTCATTTACGCAGCCCGTGAGCGAAAGATCGAGGGCTTTCTCCTGTCAACAGACGCGGAGAAGGCCTTCGATCGAGTAGCCTGGGACTATATGCTTGAGACATGCAGACACATAGGTCTGGGTCCCCAGATGATGGCGTGGATATCTTCCTTGTATGTGAATCCCTCTGCCAGGCTCAAAATCAACGGAACTTTGTCGGATAGTGTTCTAATTAAAAATGGGACCAGGCAGGGATGTCCACTGTCACCCTTACTTTTCATTATCTCCTTAGAACCCTTTATTAGGACAATTTTAGCCAACCCCTCCATTCGGGGCTTTTGGCTGGAGGGAACGGAGGTCAAGGTAGCTGCTTACGCGGACGACCTCTTGTTCTTCCTGACAAATCCCCATACCTCTATACCCTCCTTGCTGAAGGAGTTCGCCACTTTTGGACAGTTATCCAATCTCAAAATAAACTATTCAAAATCGGAAGCGATAAATATCACCCTGCCAGACCCTATCCTGCGTACTACGCAAAGTAATAACCCCTTCACCTGGGTGGTCTTAGTGATTAAATATCTGGGGGTCTGGCTGACTCCCAGGCTTACGTCCGTATTTGAACACAACTTCCTCCCCTTACTTAAAACGATTGAATCTGATCTCCGGGATTGGCATTCTCGATACCTTTCCTGGTTTGGTAGGGCCTCTGCCTGCAAGATGATGATCCTACCCAAAGTACTCTACTTGATTAGGACCCTCCCGGTGAGGATACCCCGAAGCTTCTTTCGTTCGCTACAATCGGTTCAGATGCGTTTTATCTGGGCTAACAAGCCGCCTCGAATCCGGTGGACCCTTCTCACTAGGCCTAAGGAAAGGGGGGGATTAGGTGTGCCAGACTATGTCAAATACTACCACGCTTCGCACGTTGCCAGGATAATTGACTGGCACTGCCATGCGGATCACAAAGATTGGGTCAAGATTGAGGCCATACAGGCCCCCATCCCCCTACGGTTTTCCCCCTGGATCCCTAAAGCTCATCTCCCGCGATCAATGAAAACACACCCCTTGATTGGCACAACGCTTGATATTTTCCACCAATTAGCCCGAAACCCCAGGTTTTCAACGCCCCTGAGTCCACTCACACCGCTGAAGGACAATCCCAGCTTCGTTCCGGGGGTGGGAAACAGACTGTTGGACCCCGGGTCGGACGGACTGCCTCTCCTGACCATTCATTGCTTTGACAATAAACTGATGAAGCCCTTGTCCTCATTTAGTAGAGACGAGACCCTGCCCACCGTACCCATGTGGCTGTATTTTCAGATTCGTAGTTTTGTGAATCAGGCCCCCCGTAGAGACCACTTTGCAAGGACCATGACGGAGCTGGAGTCAGTCTGCCTCAGGGGGGACGAGGTTCTTAGAACCACTTCTGTCGCATATGCCTGGTTACAGGACCTGTTGGGCTCTGGTGCAGACACTTACAAGGAGAAATGGGCTAGGGACCTAGATGTGACATTTTCAGACGCTCAGTGGAGTAGGGCGTGCGTCTCTGCACACAAATGTTCTCTCAGTGCACGGTCACAAGAGACTGCCTATAAAATTTTGACACGGTGGTATGCCACCCCCGATAGGATTCATAAATGGTTTCCGGACTCGACTGATCTTTGCTGGAGGGGTTGTGGAGAGAAGGGAACCCTACTACACATATGGTGGTCATGTGATAGAATAGCTCCCTTTTGGGAGCAAGTAAAGGGGATAATTAGGCAAATCACGGAGACCAGCCTCCCCCTTGATGCAGCCTGCTGCTTACTTAACGTTTCCCACTTCTCCTTGCGGAGATACAAAAACTCGCTGTCCAAACACCTGATCAGCGCAGCAAACTCATTGATCCCCCTGCATTGGAAATCTCCACAGGTCCCCACCATACCTACCTGGCTTCGCAGAATCTCATTGATCTGCGAAATGGAGGATACTGCAGCGCAGTCGGCTGAACGGGTTCTCAGATACCATGAAATCTGGTCTCCCTGGTTTGCTTTTCGCTTCTCTGAGGAGTATAAGGCCCTAATTAATGATGCCACTTGAGGGGCCACATTGCTGCCTCTCCCTTGGTCATAGATCTTCTTCACGCCCTGCCGCTTACATGACCTAATTACTTGAGGATCTGAGCAGATAATACACATTCTCTATTATACCTGGACCCCTTCTCTCTCTCTCTTCTCTTCTCTTCTTTTTCTTTCCATATTACTGTTCTTTGTTTCCGTTTTCTCTTCCTCTTTATTAGCTCTCCTATATGTATTACGTTGAGGAGTGTTTCTTGATCATAGGTGGATCTTTTCTCTGCATTTCATGGGAGGCAACGTGAATTGTCCGCCTCTTTCTTTATATCCAGTTGGCACTAGATACTAGCTTACAGTGTGCAGATATTGCTCGCCTTTATTTTTGTTTCTTCCTTCTGTTGTTTATATTTTACCTATGTCGGGGCAATATTGTGTTATGGTTTTCTATGACTGCCACTCTACCACA
Organism: Rana kukunoris; assembly: GCA_029574335.1. Taxonomy (NCBI): domain Eukaryota; kingdom Metazoa; phylum Chordata; class Amphibia; order Anura; family Ranidae; genus Rana; species Rana kukunoris. The sequence continues at coordinate 315,906,696 of CM056053.1, forward strand.
ACGTATCTTGATGTCTGTATATTACTTTTGTACTTCTTTTTCTTCAATAAACTTTGATGTTGAAAAAAAAAAGAACACAACATACAGGGATATGGGAAATAATTATAGATACTGACACATGTGCACCTACACAGGTTTAACTGGATGGTTTATTGTCTTTATTACAGTTTTTCTCTATTGTTTTGGCTCATTTCTTGAAACCGAAATGACATTGTCAAAACTCTGAGGCCTCGTACACACGATTAAATAAGTCTGTTCAAATCGGTCGGACCGACCGATTTGAATAGATCTGTCTGCTGGGATTTTGGTTTGCTCGCGTGTACACACGAGCAAACCAAAATCCCCGCCAGCAGACAGCGCGCTGACTTGTCGGTGACGTGGCGGTGACGCTGACGCCGCCACGTCACCGCACCAGGAAGTAAAACACTTCCGCGCATGCGTCGAAATCATTCGGCGCGTGTGCGAGAAGACATGTCTGCTGGTTAGCATACTAACCAGCAGACATGTCGGGCGGACGGGTTCCCAGCCGACAGATTTCAAAGCATGCTTTGAAATCTGTCGGGTGGCCAAATCCGTCTGTTTGCCCGTACACACGATCGAATCTGTCTGCTGAAACGGTCTAGCAGACCGTTTCCAGCAGACAGATTTGATCGTGTGTACGAGGCCTAAGATCATTTGGCAAAACAGTCTTACAGTTCAGCACAACACTATAACTCACTTGCAAAAGCTCATATCTTTCTCAAAACTGTTCACTCATGCTTCAAAACCATATTCCTTTCCCATATAAAGAGTCAGTGCCTCCCAAATGGCAAAGATTCTTCTCAATCGCTTTGGCTCATTTCTTGAAACAGACCAGATATTCTCAGCTTTTGCCAAAATAACCTGGATGGTTCGGCACAACACCATGGTTCACTTTCAAAAGTTCATATCTTTTCGGGGCGTGGCTTGCGCGCGCATGAAGATGGACGCTTGAGCCGTGAGCTCCGCTGACCCGACCGGACCAAAGCGACGAAACAGGGCGACCATCGCCGCAGCTGCCACGTAGTGTCTGCCCGATCACCCCCCCACTACTCCGCCGCATCGATGTCCCGCAAGAGGGTTCAGGAAAAGGGGCTGAAGCGGCTGGAGGCCTTCTCCTTCCAGCCGCGCCGCAGAGGCCAAGATGGCGCCGACGGAGCGGCAAGCAGGCAATCGCTCTCCTATGGAGACTCCCCGGACCTGCATCCACAACATCCAAGATCAGGACTCCACTCTCATGTGCCCCAGGACGACTCCCCTGCTACCCCGATAACACAGAGCCCCGCAAAGTCGAGGATGCGGCTGGACGCCTCCAACCAGGCCTCAGACACAGTGAGTACAGGCCTGCACAACCCTTCTGCAATCTCCTCACTGCAATCCTCCATAGCTCAATTCCCAACATCTGGCCAACCAGTGCTGGACACCACTATGAAGGACATGCTCATGTCACTACAATCTTCCCTTATGACCAATCTATCATCACTGATTAACAGATTTTCATTAGAAATGAAACACATGGACAATAGGGTACAGTTTATAGAAAGCAAGATGGAGGAATGCACGGAGACGGTTAATGATCTGGTGGATGCATGTAATGATCAGAAAGAGGACTCCCTCTGGATCAAAGCAAAACTCGCAGATTTAGAGGACAGGTCCAGACGCAATAATGTCAAAATGCGTGGGATCCCTGAATCTGTCCAACCTAAAGACCTGCACAACTTTGCCGCCACGCTATTTTCCACTATGCTGCCAGACCTCTCCCCGATCGAATTAACGATCGATCGCATACACCGCATCCCCAAACCGCGCCACCTTGAGGCAGACGTCCCCCGCGATGTTCTACTTCGTGTACAATTCTACCAGGCAAAAGAACAGATCCTTATGAAAGCCAGAGAATTATCTCCGCTCCCAGCTCCGTACTCTGACATCCAACTATATGCCGACCTGTCCCAGTACACGCTGCAACTGAGGAGACAACTGAAAACCATAACCAAAGCCATGCATAACCACAAGATTGTCTACAAATGGCGCCATCCAGCGACCATTCTGGTCACGCACAATGGCGTGCCACACACCATCTCCACACTGGAAGGAGGAATGAAGCTGCTACACTCATGGGGCATCCTGCCTGACCCCTCTCCTAACCACCCAGGCCCTAATGGCCCTCCTAATCTGTTCACGTTCGGGTCTGATCGGGAGAAAAAGAAGACCACCCACCGTTGATCAACCAGCCCTATACTACTACTACATACAACGTATGACCTGGTCCGGTCCGGCTATGCGATTGTACACCTGCTCGCTGAACTTTCCCCATTACTAGTCAGCTGCTCTTATGAGCGGTTCTTGCTGACGAATTTGTGCTTGTTTTATTTTTCTTTGCTCTGTAGTTATAGACTGTTTTTTTTTCTTTTTTTTTTTATCCTCCTATCCCCCCTTGCTCATATTGTTACACGCAAGTTGATATTCCATTGGTGCAGCAACCAGGCTCGGATTGCCCTGGGACTTTTTTGTAATCTCATTAAAATTCTGTACTAATACGTTTTATTTCCTAGAAGGCTCAACATCTGAAACTCTCCTTGTACAGAAGCACGTCTATCCCCATCACAGCTACCACCACCTTCTGCCATCTGGACCATTGCATCACCATCCACAACTGTGAGTAACTACACCCACGTCACACCACCACCCACCCACAATGGGGATCACTGTTCTTTCCCTCAATGCTAAAGGGCTGAATCACCCTGTAAAACGCTCCTCTCTTTGGAAATCCGCACTCGACTATAAATGTGATGTATTGTGTGTCCAAGAGACACACTTTGCTACGGGGGCCTCCCCCAAATGCCAGCATAGGCAATTCCCCCATGTTTTCCAGTCATCCTTCTCTAAAAAACAACGAGGAGTTATGATTGCCGTCAAGAACACTGTTATTTTTCAACTATTGACCTCGGTTATCGACCCGGACGGGCGATACATTATCCTGGTCTGCATCCTCAATAACGTCACCTACACCCTGGTCTCGATCTACTCCCCGAACCATGGCCAAATGCCTTTTCTCAGAAAAACCTTGCGAGCAGCCCGCAAAGTACAACAGGGCCATTTGATGATCTGTGGCGACTTCAATATGGTACCAAATCCCACAATGGACTCCACTGCTGGCAACAAACGTTGTTCTTCACCTCTAGAAACTTTCATTAATGCTAATGACTTGTATGATGTTTGGAGGTGCTGTCATGCGAGTGAAAGGGATTACACGTTCCTTTCGCCGCGTCACAACACCTACTCACGTATCGATTTGTTTATGACTGACAGCCGATTGCTACACAAAATTTTAGACTCCTCTATACATGCCACCACCTGGTCGGACCACGCTCCTGTTAGCATTACTGTCACCGATGACGCTCGTCATCCTAATTCCTATATTTGGAGGGTTAACAACCACCTACTTCAAACACCATGCTACTCCAACTCCATTAAACAGAAATTGGAAGATTACTTCTCCCTTAATCAGGGGTCAGTGTCCGACCCGCTGGTGGTATGAAACGCTCACAAGGCGGTCATCAGAGGTTCATTTCTCCAAATGGGGGCTAGAGCTAAAAAAAAAAGAACCCAACGCATAGACGAACTGACGAATGAGATAACCGTGACTGAATCCCTGAATAAACTAAATCCCTCCCCACTCTTACAATCTAAGATATTCTCCCTCCGCCAGGAATTGAGGACACTCCTTCTTGATAAACATGTTAACGCTTATAAGATGTTTAAATCCACCTTATACTCGACGGGCAATAAGGCAGGCAAAGCGATGGCTCAAAGGGTTAAAGGTCACAGGGCTAAGACAAAAATCCCTTACATACAGCACCCTCACACTAACGAAAAGCTCCTCAAACCCCAAGAAATAGCAAACGCCTTTAGTGCGTATTATGCGGACCTGTATAACTTAGCAGCGGACCCGACTACAGCCCAACCCTCTCCTGAGATGATCCATGACTTTCTAGATCCCTTAAATCTCCCTTCTATAACTCCCCAACAGCTGGCAGACCTAAACTCCCCCTTCTCAATCACTGAAATCATATCAGCCATAAAAACATTGCCCAACTCTAAATCACCAGGCCCCGACGGCTTCACTGGGGAATACTACAAACAGTTTAAAGACATTCTAGCTCCTACACTATGCCAAGTTTTCAACTCAGCTGCGACATCCTCGTCGTTCCCTCCCGAAATGCTCAAAGCCTTGGTGGTGACCCTACCCAAACCGGGAAAGGAACCCACCACCCCGAAAAACTTTCGTCCCATCTCCTTACTTAACCTCGATGTAAAATTATTTGCAAAAATGATTGCCAAAAGATTAGAAGATTTACTCCCAGTCCTTATCTCCCCGAATCAATCAGGATTCACTAAAGGTCGGCAGGCCTCTGATGCCACAAGACGGATGATTAACATCATTCACCATGTAGAAACCACTAAAACCCCAGCACTACTACTATCCCTGGACGCCGAAAAGGCCTTTGACAGGGTCCACTGGGATTATATCTCAGCGGTCCTGTCAAAATTTGGTATTAAAGGTACAATCCGTGATGCTATAATGGCCCTGTACTCCAATCCCACTGCGCAGGTCTTCTCTGCAGACGCCCTCTCCGCACCTCTACAAATCTCCAATGGTACAAGGCAGGGATGTCCACTATCACCCATTATTTTCAACCTTGTCATGGAACCCCTGGCAGAAAGAATTCGGTCTAACCCGGCCATATCTGGCATTCCCCTAGTAGATCAAGAACACAAAATAAGCCTGTTCGCGGACGACGTGATCCTTATGGTCACAAACCCTACACACTCTATCCCTGAGATCCAGAAGACGCTAGCCTGGTTCGGCGATGTCTCTTATTACAAGGTCAACGAAGCCAAATCTTACATACTGGACCTGGGTTTAGATACACCCACTAGTCAACAAATCAAACTCCAATTCCCATATGCTTGGGCAGATCACAGTTTGACTTATCTGGGCATCCAACTGACTAAATCCACCAAATCGTTATTCGCATCTAATTATCTACCGTTAAGATTACAACTACAGGCTGATCTTACCAGGCTGGCGTCCTTCGAGTTCTCATGGATGGGCCGACTAGCGGCGTTCAAAATGTTCCACTTACCCCAAGTATTGTACTTGTTTAGAACTATCCCTATCCCTATCCCACTCAACTACTTCAAATCTCTTCAGACAATCTTGTCCAAATTTGTTTGGAAAGGTAAAAAAGCTTGATGCGGCCACTCCCAACTAATTAAGCACCGTTTAGCTGGGGGCTTGGGATACGTCGATTTCCAGGACTATTATATGGCCTCTATTTTAGTACAATCAAAAGATTGGTTCGCAAACCCCTCCCCATCCACAACATGGGGGCAGATGGAAGCATCATTCATCCCGGGAAAAAACATACAGGCCTGGCTGTTCGCGTCATTATTAGGCAAAACTCGCTTCGCTCAGATGTCACCCCCCATAGTAGCATCCATCAAAACCTGGTCCAAGTTCTTACGAGCACTCACCCCAACCTAGCGACCTGGCCCATTCCTATTGACACGTTGAGACATCTCATTGAATCCTCTTCCTACACGGGATGGAAACACAAAGGTATTGCATACATCTCAGACCTTATTGCCGAGGGTAAAACTAAAACATTCCCCATGCTCTTAAAAGAATACCTTCTCCCACAAACTGATAGGTATCTGTACATTCGCACCCAACACTGCCTTGCCAAGCTCAAATCTTTCTTGTGGAGGATTCCTCAGATAGCTTGGATCTTCCTTAAATCCCCCACAATTAGAAAGAAGGGAATATCCCTGTTCTACAACATTCTGCACCAAAAGACTACCTTTACCAGCTCAGCAGCCCTTGCACGCTGGGAAAAAGATCTAGGACAAACCTTCTCGCTTCTCAAATGGGAGAAGGCCTGTTTATCCACCTACAAAGCCACATGTTGCTCCTCTCTATGGGAACTCGCATTCAAACTAACTCACCGGTGGTATCTGACCCCCGACAGAATGTCTAAGTTTAGCGCAACGCTGTCCGCCTCCTGCTGGAGGAACTGTGGACAGAGTGGTGATTTGCTACACACATTCTGGAAATGTCCCAAACTCAAACGTTACTGGCACTCTGTCTTTAACCTTATATCTGCAGTCACTGACATTCCACTAGAAGAATGCCCATCAATGGCTCTTCTGTCCCTAGACATCGACCGGCTCCCTAACCCGATGCGGTACACCATAGTACATATACTCCTGGCAGCCCGCCTTAGCATCACAAGGAAGTGGAAGGACCCTGACCCTCCCACGGTGGTAGATGTTATCCGCACCACACAGGAACATTTCATTTACGAGACGACTCTAGCTCTGAAACAGGGGGACAGACTGATGCAGCTCCACTTATGGCAACAGTGGAAGGACTGGACGGAATCTCCTTCCTTTGTCAAAATGTTTAACCTGTAACGTTGATAAATGTCTTACTCGCCCTCATGACTAACTACCCAACCTGTGACCCCCAAACGGGACCTGGTGGGGTGGAACACTCGAGCACAGTCTTGCTCCCTTAGAGGGGTGCTTGAGTGGTTCTGCCCTTCACACGCCCCCCGATGTTGCACGGTACGAAACAATATAAGCTTTAATATGAAGCCTCACTGCTTCAATAATTCCAAATGTTACCTGGATGGTAGATGTATGAATGTTGCTGCACTACTAAGGTTACCAATGTTACAATGACAATCTCTATGTTCCTATTTGTTGCATACTATGTCTATATTGTAAAGCGTTTAGACCGCTTGTTAAATGTTTACCTTACTCTGTTTTATGTGAAAATTGACAATAAAAACTATATTTGAAAAAAAAAGTTCATATCTTTTCCAAAACAGTTCACTTATGTATCAAAACTAAATTTCTTTCTCATTCAAATAGTCAGTGCCCCCAAAATGCATCATCCCTTTGGCATTGTGTAAGCACTGCAAGTCAAAATGTTTAGATGTTTTATCTCTATGGCAGAGGACCATTGAAATATCCCTCATGTCCACCTTTAAGTCTTAGCCCCGTCCTTCATTGACAATGGTTACTGTACAGTTTTTGTCTAGCTAACTGAATAAAATTGTGTATAAAACTGAAAAAAAAGAAAAGATTTTAGGGTAAGAGTAGCCTCCAAGGTTTGACATCACACATTGCACTCATACTGCCAAGGAAAAATTACTTTACAGTATTGTAACCATTATCATTCACACACAAAGTAACTTCCATACATGAGACTAAAAAGAAAATGTATACAGCATAATATACGGAAATATAAACACACAAACAAAAAACAAGGACAATTACTGTAAATTTAGCCTACAATGCTGTAACTAAAGCTTGAGTTTCACAACTACTGTAAGGCCCCTTTCATACGGGGCGGATCAGTAATGATCCACCCCATGAACCTCCACTTGCTCAGCGGGGATCGCTCCGTTGATCCCCGCTGAGCCGGCGGATGACAGGGAGGTCCTCGCACACTGTGCAGGGACTGCCCTGTCAGCTCTCCACTCTCCCCTATGGGGGGATCAGATGAACACGGACCGTCTGTCCGTGTTCACCCGATCCGATCCGCCAGACGGATGGAAAAGTAGGTTTTTCCTTCGTCACACTTTGGCGGATCAGAGCGGGTCGGATGTCAGTGGGCATGTCACCGCTGACATCCGCGGCTCCATAGAGGAGCACAGAGCACCCATTCAGGTCCGCATAAAAAACTGGCAGGCGGACCTGAACAGGCCACCCGTGTGAAAGAGCCCTAACATCTCTTCACTGGTCGCTGTCCTCACCCCCCTCTCCTGGGAACTGCCCTCACCCTCCTGCCCATCCACACACTGCTGTCTGTCTGGCCACAGATTCCCATCAACATTGCAGCATATATCCTCCCTTGCGATGCAACGAGGGAAGAAACGAGGGAGATGTCACAACCATCGCCTACACTGATCTCCTGTAATATTCTCACAGGCAGCGTCTATTGCATGGAGCAGGGACCTCTGATCTTGAGCCTGATGCTCATACACTCTCCACCTCCAAGCGCAGAAAAACTCCTCAATAGGATTGAGGAAAGAAGAGTAAGGTGGTAGGAACACAATATCCATCCTTGGATGAGCAGTGAACCAGGCCCTGATAAGCGGGCCACGGTGGAAATTCACATTGTCCCATACAATTATATATTGTGGTAGGTGAGGCCCTATGAGACCTCTCATTTTCAGGGATCAAATCCAAATGAATGTGGTCCAAGAAGATGAGGAGCTTCTGTGTATTGTATGGGCCAAGACTGGGCATGTGAGTGGCCGCACAATTCTCAGAAATGCCAGCACACATAGTTATATTGCCCCCTCGCTGGCCTGGCACATCCACCGTGGCCCTGTGGCCAATAAAATTACGGGCACGTCTTCGGCCCTTGGCCAGGTTGAAGCCAGCCTCATCCCCATACACGAGTATGTGAGAGGTTTTGTTTCCTTCCAATACCATTATTCTCTACAATAGAGTAAATAAAGAAAACATCAAATCAGTCATACAGAAGAGTCATACACTACAGTTACAGACAGCTACATAAGAATATTCTATGTTTTGCACAAGTTCAATATACTACTGGCCAGTATTCCAGTGGATCCAAACCTGGGGTACATGTACCCTATGCAGAGGTACTACAGGGGGTATTTGACAGAAAGGGGAGGGGAAAAATTATCAACGACTAGACTTACTGAAATGTTAGGCCGCGTACACACGATCGAATTTGTCCGCTGAAAACGGTCCGATGGACCGTTTCAGCAGACAAATCCGATCGTGTGTACGGGCTAGCATGCTTTGAAATTTGTCCGCTACAAACCTGTCCGTCGGATATGTCCGCTGGTTAGTACGGGAAACCAGCGGACATATCCTCCCGCACATGCGTCGTATCCTGTGAATGGATCCGACGCATGCGCGCGGAAGTGTTTACTTCCTGGTGCGTGACGTAGCGGTGACGTGGCGGCGTCAACGTCACCGCCGCGTCACCACGCTGTCTGCCGGCGGGGATTTTGATCCGATGGTGTGTACACGCCATCGGACCGAAATCCGATGAGACATGTCGGCTCTAAACTGTCCGTCGGACAAGTTTGAGCGGACATATCTCATCGTGTGTACGGGCCTAACAGTAACATTATTAGATAGATTTATATGGGAGGCACTACTGTAATTGCAGCTCATTGACCCTTTTTCTTACTGTATTGTATGTTATATTCTTCAAAATAAGGATTATAATGATAATTGCATCATACAGTAAGCTGCAGTTTTTACTGTAATACTGGAATACTACTGTAAACTGTATCATCAATATTGTAGAAAATAAACTATTCCATACTATTCCATAGTTTATTTTCTACAACATTTTTCTTGTCATGGTTAGTATCATATGTAACATCCCACTGAAGTAAGATACAGTAATACTGTAGGCCTATCACACACACACTAAATGAATACGTAAATGAGTAAATAAACATATTTGTTGCTCTATGCACAGTGTCCTGTCCTATACATTATATAATTCCATCATTGATTGTGAGGCCATGGTTGATGACATGGTCTAAAATTGTGGCCCAAATTTCATCAGGGACATCATGGTGTCTTCGTGCTCCTCGGCCTCTTCCCCCTATTCCACCACAACGCACCCTTACTCCTCCTCCTCTTCTTCCTCTTCCTCCAGCAGGCAGTTGCCCTTGTTCATTTACTTGGCCAGGTGCCTCCATGTTCAGAAATTCTACTGGTCCTGCATGGCCAAGCTCTATATGTATATACATGTTTGGCAGCATTCACAATCATGGACAGCACCTCTCAGGTAACTAAACTAAACTTACTGTTTGATTGGTGACCTGAAACCAACTCCAACTCCTCCTTCGTTAGTCAAGTTCTAGTTGTACCCGACTGCCAATTGCTGTAATCATTTTATCAAATTTTGCAAGAGATTCATATATGGTAATTATGGTATTATGTTCCTGAATAATTTTGACAATTGAACAGACTATTGTGCATGTGATGACTTAAACAATGAAATGACGCTGACACGTTTTGGAGAGAACGACCATTAGACTGAGAATTGACAAATCAGTTTAGATCAACAAGATCTATTCAATCGAAAATCGTGCTAAATGTAGGCTACTTGTACTAAATAATTTGAAAAATGTACTAAGACATTCAGACATGTACTGAGATATTTGCAAATACTGTGTCTATATTAGTAGTTATATGTTGTCAAAGATTTTACTTGAGAAAAGGGAACAGAATCAGGAGAACGTTAATCAAACTTGTGGTTAAATTTTTTATAGCTACCAAATCTGTTATATCATGTATTAGTGCGTTTTTACTTTGATTTAAAAACATTTAAATAAATAAATAAACACACCTCACATCCTAGTCAAAATGTTTTAATTGTCTTATCAATTTATTATTATTGTTATTTGTATTATTACTACATACATTGATTGATATTTTGGTTTATGTACTGCCTGTTCATACTTTTATTTGTTTAATCCACTAAATGCTGTAAATATAAAGTAATTTCCTTTTGTAATAGATATATTTAGATAGATAGATAGATAGATAGATAGATAGATAGATAGATAGATAGATAGATAGATAGATAGATAGATAGATAGATAGATAGATAGATCATGAATGTGGCTTTTTATGCATAATTATGAAAGGTTTTTTCCTGTGTTTGCATTTGACGAAGCTTGCTTCAGAGCAGGTGCTCCATCCTTTTGCAGAAACAACTTTCTTTTTATTATGTTTTTTCTCCAGCTGTGGCCACATGCACACAATTCCCAAGATTACATTGATATGGAGCCGTTCCTATCTTGTGAATCAGTTATGAGAGCTTGCCAATGCAGTGGCTTTGTTGGTGCTTCCTACAAACATATAACCTATATAACAAACAATAAACCCCCATATGCTCATGGCTTGTGGGGACACAACATCTGCTCTTGCATTTGTTCTGGCAGAAGGCTAAAGTTATTACTTTTTATATGCAGTCATTAAGAATAAACATATTTAAAATTAATTAATTCCTGAAGTAAGAGACAAAAGACAAATTATCCGTTCAAGACCAACTACAATTCAGTGACAATTCAGTGACATTCATTTTGGCTTTACTTACATGAAACACACTAAAAGGAATTTTGGCTGAAACAAAGAAAAAATAAGTTCCCTTTTTAATTTTTTTATTGTGTTTTCATTTGAAAAGTACCCAGGGTGAAGAATGGGAATATTTGGTTGGAAATTGGAGGTAGATTTAAAGGTAAATGTAGAAACAATTACTGACCTTAAACAGTATTCACTCTAAAGAACTCATGCTAAGATAAAATTATACAAAAGGTTAGATTATTTTCACTCTAAAAAGTGCATTTTCACTTAGTTTAGAGAATAGGGTATGTTACATCATTCAAATGTAAAACTGTGAAGTTTAACGTTCAATTTCAATTTATTTTAGTCATAGTGTTTTGACTAAAATGACAATTTAGTTTTTGTTTTGTATTTTAGTCATCTGGATTGTTTGTCATATTTTGATTGACTAAAATTTCCAGTACATTTTAGTCTAATAAAAGCTCCAGTACCTACCTGAAATTCCACTTTCCTTGAAACTCCACCTGTCTGTTAAAGCCCCAGTCCCCTGACACTACCTGGGAGTTCTGAAACAATGCCCTGCAAACCACAGAAGAGAAACTCTTCCATCTGAATTGTGTCTGTATGAATGTGACATGGTGAGAGTTTCCCCTCACAGCAAGGTAGAAGTGCTTAGTACTGTGTAAAATAACAGCCTTCTCAGACTGTCCCGTTTTCTGTCCTGTGCACACACCTCATCATCCCAAGGTATAATTCACCCTGTCCTGTGCAATCCCTCACTCCCATTTACTTCCCTATCCCCACTTGCAGCCTGGCATTACAGCCATTAGAGTTTACAGTTTATTATTTAGTTTTTCTATGTTTTAAATTTGCACTTCAGTTTGTCAAAAGCAGTATTTTTGTTATGAAACTCTGTTTCATTATTAAAGATGTTGTATATAGCTAAATCTGTGTCTGTAGTGCATGTTCAAACCTTAAAGCAGAGTTCCACCCAAAAATGAAACTTCCGCTTTATGTGCTGGTGACACCCTGAAGGGTCTGGTATGGATATTTGGGGGGAACCCCACAACATTTTATTTTAATTCGGCATAGGGTTCCCCTTAATATCCATACCAGACCTGAGGGGCCTGGTAATGGAATTTAGGGGGACCCCTACGCATTTATTTTTTCAATGACTTTCAATGACTTCTGTATTGCCGGGACCTGACAATTCATTATAGCCACAAGTCGTTTTAAATTGCTTTTTTTCCTTTTAGAAATATTATTTTGTGTAGAGACTGTTATAAACATGGGAAACATGTGCTATTTTACAGGCATACTATAGATACCCCCCAGGTACGAAATTTAAAATAATATTTCACTTTTATTGTTTCACTTAAAGCATTATTAAAATCACTGCTCCCAAAAAAAATGCCATTTTTAAAAACTTTTTTTGCATTGATACATGTTCCTTGGGACAGGACCCAGGTGCCCAAACACTTTTCATGAAAATAACTTGCATATTAAACTTTAAAATTAGCAGTTTTGATTTCTCCCATAGACTTTTAAAGGGTGTTCTGCAGCTTTTCGAATTTGCCGAAAACACCCTAAATTGTTCAATGTTTGGTGAACGGGTGAACAGCTAATGTTCGAGTCGAACTCATGTTCGACTCCAACATAAAGCTCATCCCTAATAAAAAGTCAGCACCTACACTTTTTGTAGCTGATACATTTTAAATGGTTGGAACTCTGCTTTAATACCATAAATAATAATACATTATTATATTTTTACTTCAGGAGTTTATAAAGGGTTTGGAAATTCTAGAGAAATGCTTAAATGATGCATTATATTTTACTAAACCCATTTGATTTTAGTCTACTAAAATTTACTGGAGAATTTAGTAGACTAAACGAAAATTAGAATTTTTATTTTCATCTTAGTTGTCATCAATTGGCTTAACTTTTGTTTTTATCACTGAAAATGTGCAGCTGACATATACTATAATGAAAATATTTTGATCTGCAAAATTAACACTGATATGCAAGCAAAAAGTTTGTTTTCCCTCATACAGGATTGGGTATTCAGAGTTGACATAGTTTTACATGATTCACTGAAATAAGTAAACATTGCAAAGTGGACATTCTCTGATTCCTTTATAAATTATCCCCAAAGTGCACATCTACTAGTGATTTTAAAAAGTAGTAAAAAATGGTGAAACAAATCATTTCAAAAACTTTTGTAGTTTCATATAGTTGCATAGATTTGGGTACTTTAGTGGAGAGTTCTTTGCTCCAAACACTAGTCATAGACAGCTCAATGGGAAAACTGGCCTACATGAAGCTTGAATTACCCAATTCACTTTTTTTTGTTTCAACAGTTTTTATTGAAAAGAGTAGTAACAGAACAAGGGATACAATGCATTGTCATTTGTCAGTAAAATGCATATTCGCGGGTTCAGCCGCTACATAAAGATTATAATAGAAACAGTACAAACGATCATGAAAGCATAGAAAATCAAAAATTCAATGAGATCATGCACGTGGTAAACTACACGTCAATGGAAACAGTAACCAAAAGGAAGTAACCTACGGATTGCTGATTGGTTATCCAATGCTAGAGGCATGTAAAAACAGTGAGGAAGTAGGTCTATATTTTAAGATTTGGGCTATATAACCTGGAGAGTGGGGGGGTTGTGCAGGGAATATGTGTGGACGGATCAGGATGGGGAGTAGGTACGGTATATAGTAGGAGATCTGAGAGGGGTGTCACCATGTGTGTTTGTGTAGCAAGTTGGAACATGAAGAAGAAGGCCAGGTGAGAAAAGGGGGTATCGAAGAGTAATCCAGATGGGATGGAAATAGTAGACAGGTGAAAAAATTGTTCAGTTTCCCACCACAGCTCTCGGAAATCGTTCACGGAATAGAAGCCTTATATTCATCCGTTGTGGTAAAATGTAACCAGCAAGCCCACGATTTGGTGTATTTAGAAAGTGTGTCGTGTGACTGATGTATCAGTTCCTCCATGTCTGCAGTTTTATGTATAAGTTTGAACCAGTCAGATAAAGATGGTGGCTCTGGTGATCGCCATTTTGCTGGGATACACAGCTTTGCTGCATTGATCAAATGCATGGCCAGGGACCATATGTAAGTCTTTGGAAGTATGTTGGAGTGGTGGAGCAAAAACTGCGCTGGCGAATATTCAAGGTTGTAGGTGGTTATATGGTTAGTGAGTCGATGGACTTCCTTCCAGAAGGGTTGCAGTTTAGAACATGTCCACCAGATGTGTAAGAGCGAGCCAATTTCGGTCCCACATCTCCAACATTGTGGGGAAAAGGAGGGAGGTGTTATATAGCCTAAGGGGGTCCTGTACCATCTTGAAAATATTTTAAAAGCGTTTTCTTGTGCATGTACATTCACCGTCCCATTGTGGATGCAGGAGTATATGGCTTCCCGGTCCGTTGGATGGAAAGTTCTGTTTCCCATTTGTAGCTAGCCCTGTTAAGTTTTGGATGTTGGTCTAAGAATAACAGCGCGTATGTGGATGAGATCAAGTGGGTTAGAGGTTCAGCACTCAGACAGAGTGCCTCGAAGGGGGTATGTCGCTGTGACAGTCAGGTTTTGGATTGGGCCTGTCAAAAAAATATCTAATTTGAACATACGTCCAGAAGGGGAATGATCTATTCACCATTTTAGTTACCAGATTCGCGTGGGAAACAAGATGGTCGTCTTCGAAGAAGTGTTCCGCACGGACATCTGTGTAAGGCCAAATGTCAAACAAAAAGAAGGAAAACGTTCCCAGAGCAAAGTCTGGGTTATGTCTAAGGAGGGTCATCAGGCCTAGAAGTGAGGAAATTCGGTACTTAGTGCATGCCTCACGGAAAGAGGCCAACGTTGGAAGAATAAGAGGGTGAATCTGACAGGAGTGAGGGGTGTGGTTTGGGCTAATCCAGGGGGTTTGGGAGAGCGGGATAGGTGACATTGAGTGTTCCAGTCAGACCCATGCTTTGGTGTTAAGGTGTACATTCCAATCAACAATCCTAGCCAGATGGCAGGCTTGTTGATATTTGCAGAGATCTGGGAGGCCAATGCCCCCCTTGAGTTTGGGGATGGTGAGTCTGGCATAACTTAGTCTAGGTCGGAGCCCGCCCCAGACAAAGACCCAATTCACTTTTTTTCAAACTGTTGTTAAAAGCAGCCCAGTCTACCCAGAGCTGGATTTCCTTCATAGGGACCAGCATGCATAACATTTTTTTTGATCAAAGCAACATCTATCAACTTGGATTGCCTCCAGGGGTGTTGCTAGGATTGTGAAAGATCAGAGGCACTCCTAGGCAATGCACCTGAATGCATGCCATGGCAAACATCTAGCACACCATGGAAAACAGCAGGTAAGGCCATACTGTGCCGACAGTGGGAGGACTTTCAAGATTATAATTAAATAGGGCCCGAGCCTAGTCTGGGGTTAATTTACTAAAACCCCTTTGACACTGGAGCCATTTTCAGGCACTATAGTGCTAATAATAGTTCCTGTAAAGCACCTGAAAAAAGCCTTAGCTGCAATCCCAGTGTGAAAGCCTGAGTGCTTCCACATTGGGGTGCTCCTCTGGCAGGGCGTCAAAAAAAAGTCCTGCCAGCAGCTTCTTTGCAGTGCTTCAGGAGCCGTGAATACACCACTCCTAAAGCACCCCTGCCCATTGAAATGAATGGACAGCGCCGCCAAACTTCCAGCAAAGCGCTGCTGTATTGGCGCTTTGCGGTGCTTTGCGGACACTTTTAAAACTTTTTCGGCCACTAGCAGGGGTTAAAAGCGCCCTGCTAGCAGCCAAAAAGTGCTGTAAAAACTACACTAAAGTGCAGCAAAAAGAGCATCGCTTTACCACCAACGCCTGGGCACTTTCAGTGTGAAAGCACTCAAAAACTAGCGAGTGCAAAATCTAGTGCAGCTGTGCATGTTAGCCAAACCGCTTTTAACTTCAGCTTGCTCAATTAAGCTTTGACAAACAAATCTGGAAGCTGACTGGTTTGTATGAAGAGCTTCACCAGATTTTGCACACACGGGCTATTACCCTGGGGCACACACGTCTGTACTTATCCTCAAGCTATTGGACACTGTTTGGACTTTATTGTCCATCTTTGCTGGATGTTGAAACAGCATTTGGATTCATACCCTGTAGCTGTATATTTACAACTCAGAGTACACCGCCCCAGCTCCTATCCCATTTTGGGGAATTTTAGATTGGGACTCCTTTCCCCTGCCATTTATTTGGCTTTTTCTTCCGTTTTCTGCCTTTTAAATTACTTGAAGAGGTGATTTCTGCCACTGATGATAATACTCTTGGAACATCATAATAGATTAACTGTCTAGTCCATTATCCTTGTGGGAAACTCACTTGCTGGCTGTATCCATCGCGATATCGTATATGACATAACAAAATAATATTCACGTATTGTCAAAAAATTCCTTTTGTATCGTCCTGAAGAAGCCCAACCGCGAAACGCGTAGGCGACTTCAAAGGATTTTTTTCTGTATTTCATGTTAATTTTTATGTAATATTGATATTGATGCAATATTTACCTTTGTAATAAAATGTATATTTTAATATACTTCCGGCCTGCCTCAAAGTCCGACCATCAATTTCTATTCTTAGCAATTGTTTTTTTTTTTTTAGTTTAGCTAGATCCGCTCTTCCTAATATACTGGCAGGCAGGTGATTGTGCAGGTGATTGTGCTAGCTGCAGTATTTTCACTTGGTGTACTGTCTGTGTCCTCTGAACAGTGTGCACCTAAAGCTACGTCAATAGATTTGCTGGTGTTCTCATATTAATTTCTACAGGCAGGAATCTGCTCATAATAATACCACAGGCAGGGGATCTATACGTATTCTCACGTGGTGTACTATAATCCTCTGCACAGTGTGCACCTAAATGTCAATAGATTTGCTGGTGTTCTCATATTAATTCCATATAATATAGATGGGAGCTCTCGGTCCTCAGCCCAGCTCAGCTTCAGGGAATCAGTAACTGGGATCTCTCTCTCTCCCCGCATCAGACCCCCCTTTCTGCCCCGCACTGAGCCCTTTCTCCCCCCGTCTGACCGTGTGGACTTGGCCGACCGAGCATTGTGTGGCGCTCTGACGAGCTTACCTGCACAGAGGAGGTGAGCGACCGATTGGCGCTGGCTTGGCAGAGTTGCTGGGAGGGCAGGAGCTGCCTGTGGACGGCGTGTGGAGAGGTCACTGCGGTGCATCGGGAGGGCCAGGACACCGGGGCACAGACAGAAGTCACAGGAGTGAGAAGCTTGTGCGGGGGTAGGCAAGAAAAGCTGCGAGTTCCATCATATGGACCACAGCGGTACGTAGGGAGCGTCTTGTAGATAGAAGGTGGTATAGCAGCAACAGCAAACCTGCACAAGCTGAGCTGGAGGAAGAGGTGCCTGTGTCCCTCACTCCGCGCACTCCACCCACATGTCGGTAAGTGTCAATACAGCCCCTCTCCAGCAAGTTGGTCTCAACCCTCTCCCTTTGGCCTCGTACACACGAGGGGATATGTCCGCTGAAAACGGCCCGATGGACCATTTCAGCAGACATCTCCGCTTGTGTGTATGGGCTAGCGGACAGATTTCTCCACCCGACAGATTTCAAAGCATGCTTTGAAATCCATCCGGTGGAATCTGTCCGCCCGACATGTCTGCTGGTTAGTTCACTTACCAGCAGACATGTCTTCCCCCACCGCCGCCGCGCCGCCGCCGAATGGATTCGGCGCATGCGCGGAAGTGTTTAACTTCCTGGTGCGGTGACGTGGCGGTGACGTGGCGGCGTCAACGTCACCGCCGCGTCACCGCGCCGTCCGGTGGCGGGGAATTTGATCCGATGGTGTGTACACGCCATCGGATCAAACTCCCGATCGGACATATCCGATGGAAATGGTCCGCGGACCGTTTTCATCGGATATGTCCGATCGTGTGTACGAGGCCTTAGAGGCATCAAAATGGTGAGTACCTTATAAGAGAAGAGACTGTTGGGACATCAGTAATATGCACCGAAGAAGGATACAACTCAGAAAACTAGACACAACGCTTTGGCAGTTGCTCCTTGGGACATTTTCTTGTCGCCTTTCTATTATGCAGTATTAATATTTTGAACTGTATTTGGTACTCCGTTGACATCCTGATTTATTTTATCTCTGAGTACTCTCTGAGTGCTCTGTAAACAAAACAAGGCACCACCAATACATCAGAAATTAATACTAGTGAGAAACCATTAAAAACCTTTTTTATGCTGCTCCTCTGTTAAATAATCACTAGCATTGGGCATAAACTAACAGATAGCAAGGAAAAAAAGTTAAAGTATAAGAATGAGAAGGGACCCTATCAGTATATACCCTACTGTGTATGTGAACTCCCGATATGAAACTGTGAAAAGCTGGAAACAGCGATTGGTGAAACCATGAACTATATGTGTGGTTACTATTATGGAAAAGGGCATATAAGACTAGATACTTTATGCTAGAAAAGGGGGGGGGACATAAGGCCTAGATAAAGGGCGTAAACTGTTGTTTTTTTGGGACTAGTTCTGTAAGCCGTCTGCGGTTCTCTCTAGTATCGAAATCACCTGGGTCTCTTTTTCATTATCATTATTTTTAAAAGCTATACTCGTAGTGGACCAGGATGACTGACTGATAGGCCACTAAGGATCAAGAGGAACCAATATCAAAGGTAAATCAAAATGTCACTCTCATTATGATCTCAGGAGCCCCTTGGTATATCTTCTACAAACATACCTCCTCACTCAAAGAACTTAGAAGCTAAAACTCTCCAGCAGCAGAGTAATGGCTGGTGAACTATCTGGGCCAAGGGAGGGGGCAGGAGAGGAAGAGAAAGGGGGAGGAAAGGGTAAGAGGAAGGAAAAAGGTGAAAGATAACCACAAGGGGAAGATGAGCGAGAGGAGGGGCAATTTCAAAATCCCCCCGATTAAGTCAAAGCCCGGCCCAATTAGTAAGTTTGTGTCCTATGGGGGAAACGGAGACACACAGGCCGTGGAAAAACAGCAAGGTGTTAAAAGCAGCCAGACAGAAAAGGACAAGAAAAAAGATAAGAAAAAAGCCGCTGCTAAAACCCCTGCAGAACATGACACACTGTCTGAGTCTAGGATAGACCAGGAGGTGGAAATGGATCTCGAACAGAGAATGGAGGATGAACAGAAAGATAGGACACTATTACCAACAAAACAAATAAGAAGGTATTGTATGTCTGCGGCTTTAGAAAAATCACTCAAATCACAAATGGAAAGAATGGAGAGAAACATGGGACATATGCTGGAAAGAGTGAAACAGGTAGAGAAAAAAATAGATTGTAATGTAACTGTGGTTAAAAAATTAGAGGAAGAAATGTAATCTTTAAAAATGGACCAACGGGAACAAGCGTACAAACTAAAAGACCAAGAAAATAGAGACAGAAGGAAAAATATCAGAATACGTGGTGTACCAGATTCACTGCAATCTGAAAACCTCCCAGAATTAATAAGGAAATACAGTAGGTGACTGGGATATTGTGTCAATCTCGCTCCCTTTCTCGGCGAGATTGAGCACTTGCGAGCCCCATCGCGGGAGCCAGCGCCGAGCTGGCTTGCCGCGATGGAGACAAAGCCGTCATAGAAGCGGCAGAAGAGAACCAGACGGCGGTGAAGAACAGCGGCACCCACCCCCCTGCAGAAGCCCGCCGGAGGGGGGCGCTTTTATAAAAGCGATCATACACACCCCCCCCCCCCGGCGGCCAACTAATAAAATATTTCAATACACTGTGTGGTTTATTTGTGTTTAAGCTTTTCTTGCAGGTGAATGGGTAGGGGTACAATGTACCCCATACTCATTCACTTAGGGTGGGGGGCCGGTATCTGGGGGCCCCCTTATTAAAGGGGGCTTCCAGATTCCGATAAGCCTCCCGCCCGCATACCCCGACAACCAACGGCCAGGGTTGTCGGGAAGGGGCCCTGTCCTCATCAACATGGGGACAGGGTGCTCTGGGGTGGGGGGCTGCAGTGCGCCCCCTGCCCCAGAGCACCTGACCCCCCCATGTTGAGGGCATGCTGCCCGGTACGGCTCGGGGGGGGGGGGGGGGCGCTCGCTCGCCCCCCACTCCCCTCCTGACCGGCCGGCCGGCATGCTTTGGATACGGGTCTGGTATGGATTGTGGGGGGACCCCCACGCCGTTTTTTTCGGCGTAGGGGGGTCTCCTTACAACCCATACCAGACCTAAGGGCCTGTTATGCTCCTGAGGGGGGAACCCATGCCGGATTTTTATTTAAAATCCGGCGGGGACTTCCTTCTCAGGATTCATAACAAACTCCGCCCACGTGTAGAATTGGCGGGAATCCGCGTCGGATCCCCGTCGCTTCTATGACGCACTCGCTGGAATGTGCTTTTACTATTCCAGCGAGTGCGAGATGTCGGCAGCCTGTCGCCGAGAATCAGCGCGATGCTGTCGTGCTATAAACACATTCTCGGCGGCAGGCACTGTATGTAATCCAATATTAGAGAGAGAAATGACCTCCCCACTAAGAATTTAATGGGCACACAGGGTAAGATAAATAGCACAGGAGAACCCTAGAGATATCATTGTGCGATTTGAAAGTTGGGAGGAGAAAAATCAATTATTGAGAAATCTGAGAGGAAAGCCGCCAATAAAATTTGAAAATTTCTATAGGGGGATCAATAGAGTAAGCTAAAGAGTGGGATACGGGGACTGGGGATCCTGGGAGTACTCCGGCACAAAAGCCCTAGGAATAGGGGAAAGGAGACTGTGCCAAATAAAACCCGACCTCAGTGAGAGAAGCAAAAGAGCGACAAGAGCGCCAAAGAGAGAATGCTCTACACGAGGACCAGAGGGTCAGGGTACAATCAGGAGAGGGATGAGAGTGGAGGGAGGGAGAGGGGGGCCAGGAGGGAGGTGGGAGGGATGGGGGGTAGAAGGGGACTAGGATATGTATACTCTATAACAAAAAACATATATCTGTCTGAAAATGGAAAAAAAAGAGAAAGATAACGTAAATTTTATTACATACAATGTGAGAGGCCTCAGTTCTCCAGAAAAACAGGCATATGGTATTAAAAGAGATTGAATGGTACGCAACAGAAATAGTCTTCCTGCAGGAGACACACATAGCACTAGACTCTAATGTGAGACGGTCACCACCACTTACGACCTTCCATCCAACCACGACAAGCTTATCTGACACACTGCGACAATCCTGCATACACGATCCATATCAATTCCCATAATCAAGACGAGACTCAGCTCTGCACTTGGTTTCAAAGATATGACTTTAATGGTATTTTCTCAGCTTCTTATACAGTTTACAAGCATATGGCAGTAATCACAGGACAATACAATCTCCACTCACCTTCACACCATGGGGGGGCTTCAATCACATTCTAAAAAGCATTCAGGTAAGCTAATTAGGTAGACACGTCGGCACCACATTATCAATAGAGTTAACTCAGAGAGCATGACATTCCTGTAGACAATGACATGCTAATTCAGTACATCTGAATGGAGAATTTAACACATTGTTTTAGACACGATGAATCCCACAATCAAAAGGTCGTTCAGGCCCTGATGCAATTAACACCTTTCAAAAGCATGTGCGCCCATATTGAATAGGCAACAGCTTGTGATATCTCAAGACATCCACTTTGTAATATTCCAGTCCTGCAATATGAATTATTATTAATGTCCCATCTCATGTAATATATGAATTATGATTCTTCGTCACCCTATGGCCCTAGTGGACATAAGGTGACCCTAGACATACGGTGGGAGATGGACACATGTGGGAACCCCAAACGGGTTGACTCCAAAGTCCGTCAGTAGTTCCAGTGCTCCAATGCTGGTATCCATACTGTACCCCAAATAAATGGCTCCAAACAGAGCATTACTCACGCCGCCAACCTCTGCCTCTCCGCTGGGGAGAAGGCAGGGTGGCTGGGCTCAGTCCATCATGCTGTTGGGGGTCTGGGCCAACTGCCCCCCCTTCCTGGGGTATACCAGTGGAGACTGAATTCCCATCCACTGGTGCTAGGTGAAAACCCCCGGTGCTTGCAAAGCAAAACCGACATCCTCCTGTTTCAGGGCCGCACCATTTTCTGGGGTTGTGTCAGTGGAGACTGAAGTCCCATCCACTACCCCAGGAACCCCCCCTTCTGTTAGTTGGGAGCAGAGTCCCGGGGCACTCTGCTCTGTTGCCAGCTCTTCCGCTGGGTTGCTGTGAGTGGAGACCACAGTCCCATCCACTACTACAGGGTCCCCCTCTTCCGTTAGTGGATAGCAGAGGTCTGTGACCCTCTGTTCTGTTGCCAGCTCTTCCGCTGGGTTGATGTGAGTGGAGACCACAGCCCCATCCACTACCACAGGGACCACCTTTTCCGTTAGTGGAGAGCAGAGGTCCGCGACCCTCTGTTCTGTTGCCAGCTCTTCCGCTGGGTTGCTGTGAGTGGAGACCACAGTCCCATCCACTACCACAGGATCCCCCTCTTCCGTTAGTGGAGAGCAGAGGTCCGTGACCCTGTGTTCTGTTGCCAGCTCTTCCGCTGGGTTGCTGTGAGTGAAGACCACAGTCCCATCCACTACCACAGGGTTCCCCACTTCCGTTAGTGGAGAGCAGAGGTCTGTGACCCTGTGTTCTGTTGCCAGCTCTTCCGCTGGGTTGCTGTGAGTGGAGACCACAGTCCCATCCACTACCACAGTGTCCCCCTCTTCTGTTAGTGAAGAGCAGAGGTCCGTGACCCTCTGTTACGCTGCCAGCTCTTCCGCTGGGTTGCTGTGAGTGGGGACCACAGCCCACTCCACTACCACAGGGACCCCCTTTTCCGTTAGTGGAAAGCAGAGGTCCGTGACCCTCTGTTCTGTTGCCAGCTCTTCCGCTGGGTTGCTGTGAGTGGAGACCACAGTCCCATCCACTACCAGAGGGTCCCCCTCTTCTGTTAGTGAGGAGCAGAGGCCCATAACACTCTGCTTTGTTGCCAGTGATTCAGCTGGGGGTAAAAGCTTTACCACCTCAGCTTGTTGCTGGAGAGAGGGGCCAACCGCCCCGGCTCTCTGGAACTCCACACCATCTGCTTCGGCTTTAGGGATGGCAATCTCCATATATTCCACTGCCGATTCATCAGCCAGGATTTCACAGTTGTCATCTGACCTTTCCTCATAGTTGCAGGCAACGGGAGCCCCACCCTGCTGCTGAGTCGAGTCTAGCAGCTGTCTGTAGGAGATTTCCAAATCCCATTCTTGAATGGCCAGAAATTCCAAATCTTCCTGTAACCAGTGGCCTCCTGAGATATTCAATTTTTCCTCTCTGTGCTCCATTATGTCCTCCAAGTGCCACTCCCGATCATCCCCAAAGCTGGGATCACTGGACATCCTCCAATACAACAATCCCAGGCCATCATAGTCATAGCCTTCTGTGGGGCTGTCACCAGCTGACCACGGGCACTCTTGGGCTACATACCACCGGAGGGCTCTGTAGCTCTCGTCTAGCTGCATCTCTGCCCGGATCAGCCTGCTTAACCCTGCTATCCACTCCTGCTTCGGTTGTTCCCCCAACAACAGCATTCGTACATCATACTGCGGCCAGTACCTTGCATAGATGTAGGGCAGGACCTTTCCTTGGTGATGCTGCTCCCGAGCTAATGCTTCCTTCCAGAGTTGGCACCGAATCACATCCGACCATCCCAACAGGACCTCCTCTGATACTGGTCCTCTATGCTGTATACGCATCTCTTGTAACCTTCTTTGGAATTCCTTTTCCATGGAGACTGGTGTCTGCACCTCTCCTCTCTCTTTAGTTGGTGCTGCTGTGACTTCAGCTGCTGCAGCACTTCTTCGCTGTAGCAAGGTGGCATTCAGAGCCGCTATAATTCGGTCCCTGATCTCCGTTGGAGGGTTAGGACCATAATGTGTCAGTCTTATGTTAACGGCCCGATCAAAACTTGCTTCTTCTGGTATCCTGTCTGTTACGGCGGGCCTTTTAGCTCTATCCATTTCGACCAGTTCTGCGAAAATGTCCCTTTTCTTACGGTTGCTGGCCGATCTGCCCCGGCTCTCCAGTAAGTCCATGAGGGAAGAGAGCTTCATCCGTTCATACACCGTCTCCATTGTCATGTGTCCTTGTAGCCGTCCTTCTGAAGATGGAATCATCCCACCGCTGCCAACCAAATGTAACGGTCACCACCGCTTACGACCTTCCATCCAACCACGACAAGCTTATCTGACACACTGCGACAATCCTGCATACACGATCCATATCAATTCCCATAATCAAGACGAGACTCAGCTCTGCACTTGGTTTCAAAGATATGACTTTAATGGTATTTTCTCAGCTTCTTATACAGTTTACAAGCATATGGCAGTAATCACAGGGCAATACAATCTCCACCCCCCTTCACACCATGGAGGGGCTTAAATCACATTCTAAAAAGCATTAAGGTAAGCTAATTATGTAGACACGTTGGCACCGCATCATCAATAGAGTTAACTCAGAGAGCATGACATTCCTGTAGACAATGACATGCTAATTCAGTACATCTGAATGGAGAATTTAACACATTGTTTTAGACACGATGAATCCCACAATCAAAAGGTCGTTCAGGCCCTGATGCAATTAACACCTTTCAAAAGCATGTGTGCCCATATTGAATAGGCAAAAGCTTGTGATATCTCAAGACATCCACTTTGTAATATTCCAGTCCTGCAATATGAATTATTATTAATGTCCCATCTCATGTAATATATGAATTATGATTCTTTGTCACCCTATGGCCCTAGTGGACAAATGGTGACCCTAGACATAGGAAAATCTCAGTCTGTCACAGGTCATTCCTTTACAGAGACTTTATTCTCGGGAAGTCCCAACCTGGTACTATGGGGACTCCCCAAAGAAAAGAGCAAAGGGGGTCGCCATAGTGGTAGGGAAGAATATCTGTTTCAAGGTAAAAGATAGGAAAGTTGACCCAGAGGGTCGCTATTTGTTTCTGAGAGGGGCCCTCCAAGGGAAGAAATTTACACTTGCAAATATATATTGCCCTAACAGACACCCCCAAAAATATCTTAGGGGGATCCTAAACGCCCTAATGGACTTTAAACAAGGTTACGTAATACTAGCAGGGGACTTTAATTTTTTTCAATGGAACATCGCCTTGATAGTACATCTGATGGACAGATGCGAGATACTAAACAACTATGATTACTTAGAAAAACATTTTTTAACCAGCAATTAATAGATCCATGGAGAATCGCACATCCAAACAAAAAAGACTATACATATCACTCATCTGTGCATGGTACGTACTCAAGTTTGGATTATATGTTGGTAGATCACGAGGTATTGGAACATGTATTTAAGACTTCAATAGGTAAAAATGTAATCTCAGATCACGCGTCGGTAATAGTTAAAATACGGTTTAATTAAACAGAGCAAAGAAAAGGGTCGTGGAATCTAAATGAAGAATTTATAGATGATATAGAAGTAAGTAAGGTAATAAAAAAAGAGATTGAGTAATACTTTATGATAAACAACACACCAGATGTGAGTGCAGCAACAATATGGGAAGGCGTACATTAGGGGTAAGCTCATTTCTATAGGGGCGGGGAAAAAGAAGGCAAGAGAACTATATTTGAAACATATAACAAAGGAGCTACATGAACTTGAGCAAAATCATAAAGATCAAGGGAAAAGCGAGATACACCAAAAAATAGTGATAAAGAGGGCCCAGCTTAGAGATTTGATGGAACAGGAAACTAGAAATATATTAAAAAATGTTGCAAAAGAAAGGTATAAGTGGGCTAATAAACCAGGGAAATATTTGGTCAGAGTATCCAAAGAAAAAAAAAGTATAAATTATATTGAAAAAATAAAAAATCAGGCAGGGCAGGTGAAATATAAGAAAAAGAATGATTGAGGGCGCTATTATATGTTTGAGCCCAAAGATGGATAGGCTAAGTATGTATGAACCTTGGGTGATATTGGTATTATGCCTTCACCATATAAATTAGGACTTCACCCAAAGTGCTGTAGAGCTATTTAAGCGCTTACCACAAGGAGAGACCTCTTAATTAAAAGTAGGTCACTTCGTTCCGTCCCGCAGACTCATGAATGGCTCCGTTCACCCAGCCTACAAAAACCACAATCCCCAGGGGCCAGACACGCCCCCCTGATGATGTACTAGATACGAAACATAAATAGCTCTACAGCACTTTGGGTAAAGTCCTAATTTATATGGTGAAGGCTAACTAAGCACATCTGCGACCCGACGTCCAGCATTTCTTTTTTGAAAATTGGTTCTCGGCTACATTGGACTTTACACTCTATAGACTGGTCTATTAACCTTTTATTGCACTCTATCCCACGAACTATCCTTATCAATAGTGGATGGTCACCAGACTTATTTCACTGGCACAACGTGTGATTTGCTGTGCACTTAATAATCATTAGTATTATTACCATTTATTGTTTTTCATATATTTGTTGCTTACTAAGGTTTTATGTATTTGTTGCATACCAAGGCACCCACCTGTTTTTCACTTTTATATCACACTATTATTGGGCATAATACCAATATCACCCAAGGTTCATACATACTTAGCCTATCCACCTTTGGGCTCAAACATATAATAGCGCCCTCAATCATTATTTTTCTTATCCACTGCAGCACACCACTGTACCACCGAGGAGCAGCTGATTAATTATACAATTTTTTGTATTATCTAGCACTTTATTCCTCAACTTTTGAGGAACACTCAATTGGTGCGGAAATCACCCCACTGTTCTCAACAGATGAAATATAAAACTTCTGAAATAGTAGAGGCCTTTGAGACTTTTTATTGCACATTATACTCCATCAGAACCAAGGAGACGCAAGAGCAGGAGGAAAGTATAAAAATAAAAATTCAGAAATATTTAGAAGAAGTAACTTACCAAAGATATCTCATGAAGATGTTGAATTCTTAGGCTGCATACACGCGATCGGTCAAAACCGATGAAAGCGGACTGAAGGACCGTTTCACTGGTCCAAACCAATCGTGTGTGGTCCCCATCGGTCAGTTATCCTGCGGTCAAAAAAAAGAGAACTTGCTTTAAAATTTGACCGATGAACGCCTGACCAATGGATCAAAAATGATCGTTAGTATGCAAAAGCATCAGTTACGCGCATGCTCAGAATCAAGTCGACGCATGCTTGGAAGCATTGAACTTTGTTTTTTTCAGCACGTCATTGTGTTAAAACACGTAAACATCACCGCGTTCTAACATGATCCTTTTTTTAACCGATGGTGTGTAGGCACATCAGACCATCAGTCAGCTTCATCAGTTAACTGATGAAAACGGTTCTTCGGACAGTTTTCATCGGATGGACTAATCGTGTGTACGCGGCCTTAGAGGAACCAATTACCCAGGATGAAATCCACAAAGCCTTGCAGGAAACATCAGGGGGTAAGAGCCCAGGCCCGGATGGATAACCGATTAAGTACTATAAAAAAATTAAGAAACTCTTGGTGCCAGAGTTGTGTAACTATTTTAATAGAATAGGAGAAGAGGAAGAAATAAGAAAAGAATCTCTTCCAATATTTTAATTATACCTAAAAACGGTAAAGATGGAACTTTGTGTTCCAATTATCGCCGAATAGCTTTGTTGAATGCTAATATCAAGGTATATGCAAAAATATTGGCAACGAGGATAAAAACATTAATGTCCAACCTAATAAACGTGGACCAGGCGGGATTTTTAAAAGGAAGGGAAGGCAGAGATAACAGCTTAGGAACCATATTGCTATTACAGCAGGACAAAAAGAAGAAACCCCCAGTCGTACTCATGTCAATAGATACGAAAAAAGCATTTGACAGAGTCGACTGGGGGTTTATGATGGATACCTTGAGGAGCATAGGCCTGGGACCCAGATTTATGAAATGGGTAAAAAACCTATACAATCATCTGACGGCCAGGGTGAAGGTCAATTGGAGTGTGTCGTCCGTGTTTGAAATGATGAATGGAACCAGACAAGGTTGCCCGCTCTCAGCCCTCCTATATGTAATATCACTGGAACCACTATTAGCTAAAATCTGATACAATCCAGATATGGGGGGGTGAGAGTGGGGGTGGAGGAACACAAGGTAGCGGCGTACGCAGACGACATACTCCTATATTTCACTAAACCCAGACTTTCACTCCCCAATGTAATAAAATTAATAAAAAAGTATTGGGAACTTTCCAATTTTAAAATAAACCCAATAAAATGGTAATCTTGAATTTGTGGCTAGATAAAAAAGAAGACGAAGAACTACAGAAAGAATTCCCATTTACTTGGGAGAAAAAAACTTTAACAGACCTAGGAATAAAGATCACACTAACAGTGGAAAAACTTTATCTGGCCAACTATGTCCCCTTAATTCATGAAATAAAACAAAATATGAAAAACTTAGCAAAGGAAACCTATCTTATGGTAGGCAGTAGGGATGAGCTTCGCGTTCGATGCGAACACATGTTCGCATCGAACATCGGCAGTTCGATCGTTTGTCGAAAACGAACAAATCGGGTCGTTCGCGCCAAATTCGAATGACGCGCAACGGCCCATAATTCACTGCGGCGTTGCGCGCTGATGATTGGCCAAGCATGCACCATGACCCCGCATGCTTGGCCAATCACAGCGCCCAAAAAACGAAGAGACCTAATTGGCCAAAGCCTGGGTGCTTTGGCCAATTAGGGCTCAGGGCTTTAGCACACGCCCCACACTATAAAAGGCCGCCTCCACGGGCGGCCTTGTGTAGTGCGTTCCGGCTTGCTTAGAGAAGTGAGACAGACAGACAGAGAGAGAGAGAGATAGATAGATAGATAGATAGATAGATAGATAGATAGAGACACAGGGCCAGATTCAGATAGAATTGCCTATCTTTAGGCGGGCGTAGCGTATCTCAGATACACTACACCGATGTAACTCAGAGAGGCAACTACAGTATTCATAAAGCACTTGCACCTAACTTTGCGCCGGCGTAACTTAATTCCTTCGGCGTAAGCCGGTGCAAGTGGAAGTGGGTGTGACCTTATGCAAATGAATGGTCTAGTGATTTACCCCCGGCGTATCTTGAACGGAGCATGCTCAGTACGTTCGTTCCCTTGTGAGCATGCTCACAACTATGCCGGCCCAACTTACAGAGATTACGCCGGTCCAACTTACGCCCGGCCGATGCAAAAGTACATCCAGTTTTATTCCCCCCCCCAGGGAAGGTACTTTTGCTGTGAGATGGCTGCTCCCGTTCCCCACAGGCAGAGGAGGAAAAATAACTTTAACACCCAGGAGATGTCAGCCCTCATATCAACAATAGAGACTTATGACCAGGGCTGCCATCAGGGGGGTACAGGCAGTACACCTGTAAGGGGCCCGGGGGTCCCCAGGGGCCCGGATGGGAACCCCCCTTTTTTATTTTATTTTTATTTAAAAAAAAATGTTTTTAATATCATTTTATTTATATTTTTTTGATGGACAAGAAGGCCTGGCTTGCAGTCTCTGCTGTAATTCATTTCTAATGTGTTCTATCGAGTTGAGGTCAGGACTCTGTGCAGGCCAGTCAAGTTCCTCCACCCCAAACTTGCTCATCCGTGTCTTTATGGACCTTGCTTTGTGCACTGGTGAGCAGTCATGTTGGAACAGGAAGGGGCCGTCCCCAAACTGTTTCTACAAAGTTGGGAGCATGAAATTGTCCAAAATGTCTTGGTATGCTGACGCCTTAAGTGTCCCCTTCACTGGAACTAAGGGGCCAAGTCCAACCCCTGAAAACAACCCTGCACCATAACCCCCCTTTAATCAAATGATTTGGACCAGTCCACAAAGCAAGGACCATAAAGACATAAATCAGTGAGTTTGGGGTGGAGGAACTGGACTGGCCTGCACAGAGTCCTGACCTCAACACCTTTGGGATAAATTAGAGCGGAGACTGTGAGCCAGGCATTCTTGTCCAACATCAGTTCCTGACCTCACAAATACACTTCTGGAAGAATGGTCAAACATTCCCATGGACACTCCTAAACCTTGTGGACAGCCTTCCCAGAAGAGTTGAAGATTTTATAGCTGCAAAGGGTGAGCCAACCCAATATTGAACCCTACAGGCCAAAGGATCACACACACGATCGAATATTCAGATGGACGTGTTTTGTCGTATAATCAAACCGTCTGTACGCTCTATCGGACAAAAGAGCAGAAAAACTACGTAGTTTCGTGAATGTTGGCTGAAAAAGTTCTGCCGTGTGTATGCAGAACAAATTCACGGCCAGTGCCTTTAGGACAAATATATATATATATAATTATTATTATCATTATTATTATTAAAGGGCCCAGAGGTCCCGGATGGAAAGCCCCCTTTATTTGGTAATTTCTTTTTATATAAAAAAAAGGGAGGTTGCCATCTGGGGCCCTGGTGGCCTCCGGACCCCTAAAAAAAAAAAGAAAAAAAAGTTTTTTTTTTAAGGGGGTTCCCAACCGGGCCCCTGGGGACCCCCAGGCCCCTTACAGGTGTACTGCCTGTACCCCCCTGATGGCGGCCCTGGTGGCAGGGGACCCATTAGTATTGCTAGGACCACGGCTGCCATGTCTTGTCCTGTAACGGTGCTGCTGAAGCTGCTCTCCAGCTGACTTGAGCAAGTCTGGTGCAAAGTTACCCCTGCTTTATGAGGGGTAACTTTAGGCCGGCCAAACAGCTTAGGCACACCACGCGTAGCCTGTGCCGAACGGGCCTATGTTCGGGAATTGGCGTATCTCCCTCATTTGCATATTTGCATAGGAAATCACTGGGGTAGATTCACATAGAGATACGACGGTTTATCTACTGATACACCGTCGTATCTGTGAGATCCGACGCTCAGATCTATGCGGCTGATTCCTCGAATCAGGTTCCGCATAGATCTCCCTTAGAGCCGACTGGTGTAAGTGAGTTACACTGTGGGATCTTAGGCTGCAATCTCCCACCGTCCACTAGATGGCGCTTCTGTTAGTATACGTGACGAATATGCAGATGAGGAGAACCACCGATTCAGAAACGAACGCCCGGCCGTCGCTTTTTTTTTTTACGTTGTTTGCATTCGGCTTTTTCCGGCGGATAATTACCCCTGCTATATGCGGGGTAAGTGCGGCGTATGTTAAGTATGGCCGCCGTTACCGCGTCGAGTTTTGAATATTTTACGTCGTTTACGTAAGTCGTTCGGGAATACGGCCATACGTTAATTGCGTTAACGTCAAAAACAATGACGTCCTTGCAACGTCATTTGAAGCAATGCACGCTGGGAAATTTAGCCGGCGGCGCATGCGCAGTACGATCGGCATGGGGACGCGCGTGATTTAAATAGTAAACTCCCCCTAGCCGCGGAATTTGCATTCCGCTGGGGGATTTACGATCCGCCAGGGCAACTTACGAGGCAAGTGCTTTCTGAATACAACACTTGCCTCAAAAACTGGCGCAGGCGGATTGTAAAAAAGATAGATCACGCGGATCAAAAGATCCGCTGATCTATGTAAATCTACCCCAGGATGTGCAGGTGTAGGCAAGTTACATCAGTCGGGAGTAGCCTATTTTGGTGCGTATCTAGTTCTGTGGGTACGGTGCATAGATACTCCGGTGAAAATTTAGACTTAGGGCCAGATTCAGCAAGACTTGCGCTGGAGTGTTTCGATATGCGCCGCGTAACTGTAAAGATGCGCCGTCGTATCTATGTGGCCGTACCCACCAAACTAGATGCGACAGAAAACAGGCCATTTCCGATCGGCTTAACTTTCCGACGCCAGAGTTATTTCTACAAATAGCTGCTTTATCTTTACTCCAGACGGCCACAGGTCAGCAGGAGAGCAGCTACAGTAGCGTTACCGACGATAAGAGCTAGCTGAGCACCCCCACTTGCAGGACAACACCTCTGTCCCTGCTTGTCTGTCAACTTTTACAGCCATGGAGGAAGACATCATAGGTCTCCATAGCCAAGATGACGGCTGACAGCTCCTGGCCTTTAAAGTTCAGCTTTCTCCTGTGTTTGCGGGGAACGGGAGCAGCCATCTCAGAACAAAAGTAACTTCACTGCGGGGAGGGGGAACAGGATATACTTTAGTACCGGAATGGCGCATCTACGGGTGCATTTAAACGTCCAACGGAACACATTGCGCTGTCGTTTCCAAGGAAGTGGTGCCGACGGAAGTTGTGAGCATGCGCACTGGGATGCATTGACAGTCGACGCATGCGCAGTACGTTCGCCGCGGGATCGCGCCTAGTTTTAATAATACACGCCCCGTATCCGCCCAATTTAATAACGCCGGCTCATTTTCGATACGCTGCCGCAACTTTAGGAGCAAGTGCTTCATGAGTAACAGCACTTGCTCCTAAAATTTCGCCAGAGTAACGTAAATGAGAAACGTTACTCCAGATTAAAGATGCGCCCATCTACCTGAATCTGGCCCTTAGGCGGCACATCTCGAGATACTTCAGCATAAGTCCTATCTGAATCTGGCCCACAGTGTCTTTTCACATAGATAGACAGACAGACAGACAGACAGACAGACAGACAGACAGACAGACAGACAGACAGACAGATAGATAGATAGATAGATAGATAGATAGATAGATAGATAGATAGATAGATAGATCAGAGAGGCTACTAGTTAGTATAGTTAAATGTACAGTTTGTAGAGAATATATTGACATCCTTAGGAGTTGTCAATATATTTATAAACTGTATAGCTTAGCTAGTTCTGCTATTAGTATCTGTCAGGCAGGAGATTGTGCTTGATGCTCTAACGTGTTAGTGTACACGTGTTAGTTAATTGCACATAGACGCATTAACTGTTACTGCACGTGTGCTATTTATTTGCACAGAAAGGCAGTTGCTGTTAATGCAAGTGGGCTATTGAATTGCACAGAAACGCAGTCGCTCTGACTGTGTGTGTGCTGTTTAATACCACCTTAGCGCATTTGGGGTCACCGCACGTGTGCTGTTAGATATCACCTGAGCGCATTTGGGGTCACCGCACGTGTGCTGTTACATACCACCTTAGCGCATTTGGTCTCACCGCACGTGTGCTGTTACATACCACCTTAGCACATTTGGGGTCACCGCACGTGTGCTGTTACATACCACCTGAGCGCATTTGGGGTCACCACACGTGTGCTGTTACATATCACCTGAGCGCATTTGGGGTCACCGCACGTGTGCTGTTACATATCACCTGAGCGCATTTGGGGTCACCACACGTGTGCTGTTACATATCACCTGAGCGAATGTTGGGTCACCGCACGTGTGCTGTTACATACCACCTGAGCGCATTTGGGGTCACCGCAGGTGTGCTGTTACATATCACCTGAGCGCATTTTGGGTCACCGCACGTGTGCTGTTACATATCACCTGAGCGCATTTGGTCTCACCGCACGTGTGCTGTTACATATCACCTGAGCGCATTTGGTGTCACCGTACGTGTGCTGTTACATACCACCTTAGCGCATTTGGTCTCATCGCACGTGTGCTGTTACATATCACCTGAGCGCATTTGGGGTCACCGCACGTGTGCTGTTACATATCACCTGAGCGCATTTGGGGTCACCGCACGTGTGCTGTTACATACCACCTGAGCGCATTTGGTGTCACCGTACGTGTGCTGTTACATACCACCTGAGCGCATTTGGTGTCACCGTACGTGTGCTGTTACATACCACCTTAGCGCATTTGGTCTCACCGCACGTGTGCTGTTACATATCACGTGAGTTCTGCTATTAGTATCTGTCAGGCAGGAGATTGTGCTTGATGCTCTAACGTGTTAGTGTACACGTGTTAGTTAATTGCACATAGACGCATTAACTGTTACTGCACGTGTGCTATTTATTTGCACAGAAAGGCAGTTGCTGTTAATGCAAGTGGGCTATTGAATTGCACAGAAACGCAGTCGCTCTGACTGTGTGTGTGCTGTTTAATACCACCTTAGCGCATTTGGGGTCACCGCACGTGTGCTGTTAGATATCACCTGAGCGCATTTGGGGTCACCGCACGTGTGCTGTTACGTACCACCTGAGCGCATTTGGTGTCACCGTACGTGTGCTGTTACATACCACCTTAGCGCATTTGGTCTCACCGCACGTGTGCTGTTACATACCACCTTAGCGCATTTGGGGTCACCGCACGTGTGCTGTTACATACCACCTGAGCGCATTTGGGGTCACCGCACGTGTGCTGTTACATATCACCTGAGCGCATTTGGGGTCACCGCACGTGTGCTGTTACATATCACCTGAGCGCATTTGGGGTCACCGCACGTGTGCTGTTACATACCACCTGAGCGCATTTGGGGTCACCGCACGTGTGCTGTTACATATCACCTGAGCGCATTTTGGGTCACCGCACGTGTGCTGTTACATATCACCTGAGCGCATTTGGTCTCACCGCACGTGTGCTGTTACATATCACCTGAGCGCATTTGGTGTCACCGTACGTGTGCTGTTACATACCACCTTAGCGCATTTGGTCTCATCGCACGTGTGCTGTTACATATCACCTGAGCGCATTTGGGGTCACCGCACGTGTGCTGTTACATATCACCTGAGCGCATTTGGGGTCACCGCACGTGTGCTGTTACATACCACCTGAGCGCATTTGGTGTCCAAGAACCTGTCCTAGAACCGCCTAATTTGTGACATGCCCACCAGATGGAACTCAACGTTGGCCATGCTGCAGCGGCTGCACACGCAGCAACGGGTCATTAATGAGTACCTGTGCCAATATGGCAGCAGAACTTGGTCAGGGGAGCAAGGTTTTTTTTCCCCACGCCAGTGGGCCTTGATCAGGGATGCATGCACTGTCCTGTCACCATTTGAGGAGGCCACGAGGATGGTGAGCAGTGACAGTGCATGCATCAGTGAGACTGTCCCTCTTATTCACATGTTGGAGCACACGCTACATGGAATAATGGACAGGGCCCTTGAGGCAGAACAGAGTGAGGAAGAGGAGGATTTCCTTACCTCTCAAGGCCCCCTTTACCCAGACAGTGGTCCTGCTTGCCCACCTAGCACACAGGAAGAGGATGAGGAGGAGGAGGAGGAGGATTGTATCAGCAGCATGGGGGTGGAGCCTAGCACTCAGCAGCAGCAGTCTTCAAGGGATCATTTACAGTCCTAAAGAGCACGTGGAGTTTTACGTGGCTGGGATGAGGTGCCTGTGGATCCTGTCGTCCTCAGTGACCCAGAGGACTGTGGCCCGAATGCCTCAGCAAACCTACGCTGCATGGCCTCCCTGATCCTGCAAAGCCTGCGTAAGGATCCTCGTATTAAGGAGAGGGATCAGTACTGGCTGGCGACTCTCCTTGATCCACGTTACAAGAGTAAGGTTGCGGACCTTATGTTGCCATCGCAGAGGGAGCAGAAGATGAAACTTCTGCGGGAGGCCTTGCAGAAAGGTCTGTGCAATGCGTTCCCAGAAACGGGGGGATTACCAAAACCTGGCTCTGGACAACGTCTTGCTGAGGCTTCGGTGAGTCACAGAAGGGGCAGTGGAGAAGGTGGTCGTCTGACCGATGCATTCAGGCAGTTTTTTAGTCCGCAGCCCCAAGGTCTGACCGGTTCCAGCAACCATCGCCAGCGTCTGGTTTACATGGTCCGGGAATACCTAGGGGCAAGATCCGATTTGGACACCTTCCCCACTGAAAATCCTCTGGCTTACTGGGTCTTGAGGATGGATCACTGGCCAGAGCTTGCCCAGTACGCAATTGAGCTACTGGCTTGCCCTGCATCCAGTGTTCTTTCAGAACGGACATTCAGTGCTGCTGGAGGCTTTGTCACTGATCACAGGGTGCGCCTCTCCACCGGCTCTGTTGATCGACTGACCTTCATCAAAATGAATCAGGCTTGGATCAACACCAGCTACCAAGCACCTGATGCTGATATTAATGAATAATATCTTTTTGTTGAAAAGTCTGATCCCTTTTAGACTGCTGATGCTGAGTGACTGTCCTCTTATGCTGCTGATGGAATATCCTTCTCCTCCTCACTTTTCTTGCTGATAGCTAGTAAGAAATGTTGTGTTTCTGGGCTCCGTCACCAGGCCCAATTTTTCAGCCCCTGTTTAACAGGGGCGCCTAATAACAATTTTTGATGCAATACTTTGCACGTGGCTCCTTGCTGCGCTCCAATTGGAGTTATTGGGAGGGGTTGCAGTGTTGTGTTGTGCCCAAGGCACAATTTTTCAGCCCCTGTTTAACAGGGGCGCCTAATTACAATTTTTGATGCAATAATTTGCATGTGGCTCCTTGTTGCGCTCCAATTGGAGTTATTGGGAGGGGTTGCAATTGTTGTGTTGTGCCCAAGGCACAATTTTTCAGCCCCTGCTTAACAGGGGCGCCTAAAAACAATTTTTGATGCAATACTTTGCACGTGGCTCCTTGTTGCGCTCCAATTACAGTATGTTTGAGGGGTGCCCCTTTTTCTAAAATGTTTCTTTCACAAAATAATAATGGCCCCCCACCACCGCTAAAATATTCGACATATTGTTGCCACACAGAACGTGCGCAAGTAGCATTAATTACTTTTTTTTTATAGTCCTCTCATGTTGTGCAGGGACATTTCTAAACACGTGCCACTACTATAGACACCCAGCAGGTGTGATATTTAAAGGATTTTTTTTTTTTTCACTTTAACCACTTAAGACCCGGACCAATACGCTGGCAAATGACCCAAGGGGTTTTTGCGATTCAGCACTGCGTCGCTTTAACAGACAATTGCGCGGTCGTGCGACGTGGCTCCCAAACAAAATTCGCGTCCTTTTTTTCCCACAAATAGAGCTTTCTTTTGGTGGTATTTGATCGCCTCTGCGATTTTTATTTTTTGCGCTATATACAAAAATAGAGCGACATTTTTGAAAAAAAATCAATATTTTTTACTTTTTGTTATAATAAAAAACCAATAAACTAAATTTTAGTCAAACATTTAGGCCAACATTTATTTAGCCACATGTCTTTAGTAAAAAAAAAATCGCATAAAAAAAAATTAGCTACCTAGCGGGAACAGCGACACTAATACAGCGATCAGAAAAATGATCGCTTAGTGACGCTGGCAATAGGGAGTGAAAGGGTTAACTAGGGCAGTGATCAAGGGGTTAAAACTTTATTGGGGGGGGTGGGGGGGCTACCCTGACACTAACACTGACTGACTGTCACACTGTCTGTCACACTGACACTAAATACAGTAATCATACATGTATAATTACTGCATTCAGTGACACTGTGACAGGGGGAGGGGGGGGGGCGATCGCGGGGGTTAAATGTGTTTGTGTGTGTGTAAGTGTGCTGTTTGGTGCAGGACTTACTTGGTGTGTTGTGATCTCTCCTCAGCGGCGCTTGAAACAAACGCCGAGGGAGAGATCACGTCGCTTCCTCCTTCCTGTGTTTACACAGGAGGAGGAAGTGACAGGGCGGGCGGGCGCGCGCATTGGCTGGGAGCGATCCGGAGGGGGCGGATGAAAACGGATAGCCGCCACCACTTGTCGGATCGCTCCTGCAGCCGCGCGGACCGCCGCATGTACGGGGGGGGTCCGATCGGACCCCCGATCCCCCCCAAGGCACCAACGTATATATACGTTGATGTGCCTGTCGGTGCCATTCTGCCGACGTAAATGTACATGCGGCGGTCCTTAAGTGGTTAAGCATCATTAAAATGGCTGCTCCGGAAAACACGGCCGTTTAAAAAAAAAAAAAATTCCATTGATACATGTTCCCTGGGGCAAGACCCAGGTTCTGAACGACATTTTCCAACTTTTAATTGAATTTTGGTCTTTAAAACGACCGTTTTTGAATTCGAACGTTCGGGTCCCATAGACTTCAATGGGGTTCGAAATGTTCGCGCAAACCCACGGTCTGTTCGAACGTTCTGGTGCGAACCAAACCCGGGGTGTTCGGCTCATCCCTAGTAAGCAGGATCAACGCATTTAAAATGATGATACTACCGAAAATAATTTATACATTTCAAATACTTCCCATAAGAATACCACAATAATTTTTTTAAGATAATTAAAACAGTAATCTTGAAATATATTTGGCAGGGCAAAACAGCCAGAGTAAACTATACACTTCTCAGTAGTAAAAAAAAAAAAATGGGGGGTTGGCACTCCCAGATATAAAAAGATACTACAATGCGGTGGTATTAGCAAGATTAGCAGAATGGACAAACTTATACACTAAAAGAAGTGGGTGCAGACAAGAGACACCTTAAAAATGTGGGATAGGGTTCAGACACTTCTTAAAGGTAAATTTAATTCTCCACTGATTAATTTAAAAGACAATGCATATTTCGCACCTGGGGAGAAAGAAATAGGGGGGAACTGGATTAGAAAGGAGACAGTTCTATTAAGTGATATCATAAGGAATGGTGAATTAGAGACTTATGAAGAGTTGAATTCCAGACTAGATATCTGGAACCTCGACAGGTGGCACTATATCCAGCTGCGTCATTTTGTGCAACAACTCCCTTACCCTTTACGGTCGAACTCGGAGTTGACAACAATCGAAAAGTTATGTGCGGCAGAGAACACTAAGGGCACGGTTTCCAAATGATATAAGATATTAATTAAAATAGGAGCACGGGGGGAAGCACCGTTTGTAGAGAAATGGGAAAGGGAGTTGGGCACACTTAGGGGGGAAAACACGGTTAAAAAGATAATGAATCTGACCCACGCTTCTGCCATGGATGTAAGGACGGCCGAGACAAACTATAAGTGTATCTCAGGCTGGTACATCACACCAGATAAATCTAGTAAATACAAAATTGGACAAGCCCCTGAGTGTTGGCGGGGATGCCCTGATAGGGGCACGATGGCACACCTTTGGTGGACTTGTCCAAAAATTCAAAAATATTGGGATACTATTCTGTGTCAAGTAAAAGAAATTACGGGTAAGGAGATAAAGAAAGATCCTTGGGTAGTCCTTTTCCATGGCAGCTGCGAGGGCATTAAAAAGTACAAGCAGACCTTACTACCCCATCTACTTAATGCAGCAAAAAGGCTCATACCAAAAAAATGGCATGAACCTGAAAGCCCCCAGATTTGGGAATGGGTCGATGCAGTAGAGGAAACCCATAGGATGGAAGAGCTGAAGGAGAATGTCTCAGAAAATAACAACGACTCTGAGGCCAAATGGGATAAATGGAAGGAATATAAGTTATGTTATGTTGAAAGACTGAGAATACCCAGGTGAGGTGAAGGGGGGGAGGGGAGAGAAATGGAGAGGAGGACTTGTATTAATGCAGCCCTTCTTTGCTCTTCTCTTTCGTTTTCGTCCCCTCTTACTCTCTTTCTTTTTCTTTTCTTTTTATTTCTGTCCCTTTTTCTTTCTCTTGGAAATTAGGAGTCCAGTTCATGGAATCAAACCTTATGCTACCTGAGTTGAAGATCTAACCAGATGCATTATTAAAACAGATAATAGGAGTCTTGGGGGCCACAAGGGGGAGGGAGGGGGGGAAAATTATGCGTGGGAGGAAAATATTTTGATGGAAGGCCGAGAGGCAGTAAATAATAATTGTAATGTATTAAGTCCCCTTTCTATGAAAACAGTTAAAAAAAAAAAAAACATTTATGAGAATA
This sequence comes from Rana kukunoris, assembly GCA_029574335.1. Taxonomy (NCBI): domain Eukaryota; kingdom Metazoa; phylum Chordata; class Amphibia; order Anura; family Ranidae; genus Rana; species Rana kukunoris. Next base: position 315,946,456 of record CM056053.1, read on the forward strand.
AGCAAAGTATCACAGATGATGCAGAACCGCAAATAGAGATGTACGATACACAAAACTATGAGCGGGTCTCTAATGTTTTGTAAAATAGCTGATGTGATTTAAAAAAAAAAAAAAAGAAAGAAGTGGGTGCAGATGGAAGATACATTAGGCATGACACAATTATATAAGAATGTTTGGATACCACCTAAATTTTGAAAATTGGGCACGGACATGCACAGTATAATGAAGAACATATTTAAAATATGGGACACATTACACAGGCGGGAAAAATAGGAGTACAACTCCCCATTAATACCGTTAGCCGGCACAAACTTTTTTCCACCAGGTAATAAGACACGGAACCTGTGGTGCTCCGTAGGCATTCAAGGGGCTACGTAGGTACGCAGGCAAAGGATGCCATGCGGTGCTTGAGCTGGTGTGCTTGGGGGACAGGAGCCACACTGGGGCATAGGTTCTGTCATGCATTTCCAGCGGTCATATAATACCAGTGCTCGGCTGGCAGACCTCCAAAAGTAATACGACCTGCCCAAGAACCGCCTAATCTGTGACATGCCCACCAGGTGGAACTCTACGTTGGCCATGGTCAGACGAGCTTGTTTTTTTTTCCCCACGCCAGTGGGCCATGATCAGGGATGCATGCACTGTCCTGTCACCATTTGAGGAGGCCACGAGGATGGTGAGCAATGACAATGCATGCATCAGTGACAATGTCCCTCTTACCCACCTGTTGGAGCACATGCTGTGTGGAATAATGGACAGGGCCCTTGAGGAAAAACAGAGGAAAGGAAGAGGATGACTTCCTTACCTCTCAAGGCCCCCTTTATCCAGACAGTGTTCCTGCTTGCCCACCTATCACACAGGAAGAGGAGGAGGAGGAGGATTGTGTCAGCATGGAGGTGGAGCCTAGCACTCAGCATCAGCAACAGTCTTCAAGAGATCAATTACAGTCCCAAGAAACCCATGGCTGTGACAAGGTGGCTGCGGATCCTGTCGTCCTCAGTGACCCAGAGGACTCCGCACCGAATGCCTCATCAAACCTACGCTGTATAGCCTCCCTGATCCTGCAAAGCCTGTGGAAGGATCCTCGTATTCGTGCTATCAAGGAGAGGGATCACTACTGGCTGGCAACCCTCCTTGATCCACGTTACAAGGGTAAGGTTGTGGACCTTATCTTGCCGGCGCAGAGGGAGCAGAAGATGAAACATCTTTGGGAGGCCTTGCAGAAAGGTCTGTGAAAAGTGTTCCCAGAGACTGGGAGGTTACAAAATCCTGGTCCTAGACAACGTGTTGCTGAGGCTTCGGTCAGTCACAGATGGAGTGGTGGAGAAGGTGGCCGTCTGACCGATGCGTTCAGGCAATTTTTTAGTCCGCAGCTCCAAGGTATGACCGGTTCCAGCCACCATTGGCAGCTTCTGTTTTACATTACCTGAAGGCAAGATCAGACTTGGATACCTTTCCCACCAAAAATCCTCTTGCTTACTGTCCAGGGGTCTTGAGGATGGATCACTGGCCAGAGCTTGCACAGTATGCAATTGAGCTACTGGCCTGTCCTGCATCCAGCGTTCTTTCGGAACGCACATTCAATGCTGCTGGAGGCTTTGCAACCGATCCCAGGGTGCGCCTCTCCTCCGACTCGGTCGATCGACTGACCTTCATAAAAATGAATCAGGTTTGGATCACCACCAGCTACAAAGCACCTGATGCTGATGTAACAGAATTATTTTTTTAATGTCAGATTCCTTCAAGACTGCCTATGCTGATTCTGAGTAATTATCCTGTTATGCTAAGCGACTATCCTTTTCCTCCTCAATGATCATGATGATAGCTTGTAAGAACATTTTTATTTCTGGGCACCGCCACCAGTGGCTAAGGCCCAATTTGTCTGCCCCTGTTTAACAGGGGCGTGTAATTACAATTTTTGATGCAATACTTTGCAGCAGGGCTTATTGGATATGAATAGGTGATGGTGAAGTGCTGTGAATCCTAATACGGGTATAAAACCAAAGGGTAAATACCAGGGGAAATATGCTAAGTGACTGTATAGTGAACAGAAAGGTGAATAAGCAACAAATAAATGAACAAGTGAAATGTACCAAACACACAATGAAATAAAATAAAATGCAGTATACAAAATATGAGCCAAAAAATGTAAAACACAAATGAAAATAGGTGTGCGTGACAGCACACGACAAGTTGTATAGCATATAAACATGTGAAAAAGTCCATACAAAAATGGAGCCTGCAAAGCTCAAAAAGTGGTACGGTGTGAAAGCAGGTAAGGTGTGAAAGCAGGCAGACCTCGGTGCGCACACCTCTTGTGGTACTAAAATGCTCACCTCAGAGCCTTAGCACGGATGGCCCAAAGTACCAGACAGTAGTTACTGGGGTGCAACCACACTTATTGAGGTTGAAATGGAGAGCTTCTTCACCAGGTGCTCATACAGACATGAAAGGCAGAAATGAATGGAAAGTGACATAACCTTAAAAGAGACCTAGAAATTGATGAATCACATCAGCACCCACTCACATTGAGACTGAGGATGGTGGACCTATCTCCACAAACGCCGCGTTCGTATCCGGACCTGATGTGCTTGGGGGATCACTGACAGACGGGTAACTCCCACTTGAAATTCCTCTAAAGCTTCCACCTCTCAAACTTGGCATCAACGGGTGCTCAGGCAATGCACGGTAAAAGGAGAGAGAGGGAGGCCCATAGTGCAGTATTCCATAAAAGTTTATTAAGGTACAAAAAAATAGCAAAGTAAAAACTCACATTTAAAATTGGAGCAGCAGCAAAACACCTACGAGCAGCAAGCTTGTTTCATCGCCGTCGGTCTGTGTCAGCTCTGTAATCCTATTCCCATACGTATTCGTCACGTCACATGACTTCTTCATGGCTTATTACTGCGCTCCAACTAGAGTATCTGTGACGGGTTGCAGTGTTGTGGCACCAGCACCAGTGCCTAAGGCCCAATTTTTCTGCCCCTGTTTAACAGTGGCGTGTAATTACAATTTTTGATGCAATACTTTGCAGCAGGGCTCATTCCTGAGCTCCAACTAGAGTATCTGTGAGGGCTTGCAGTGTTGTGGAACCACCACCAGTGCCTAAGGCCCAATGTTTCTGCCCCTGTTTAACAGGGGCATGTAATTACAATTCTTGATCTAAATTTTCACAGCAGAGCCCATTCCTGCGCCCACCAAGAGTAACTGTGAGGGTTTACAGTGTTGTGGCACCAGCACCACCAACAAAGGGCCAATTTTTCTGCCCCTGTTCAACAGGAGCATGTAATTACAATTATTGGTCTAATATTTCACAGAAGGGCCCATTACTGTGCCCACCAAGAATAACTGTGAGGACTTACAGTGTTGTGGCACCAGTGCCAGCACCTAATGCCCAATTTTTCTACCACGGTTGAACAATGGCATGTAATTCGAGATTTTCCTAGCATGTGACGGAAAATATTAATTATATGAAGACAGGAGGCGAGTATCTTGCATTAATCCTTCTTTTTAATGCTCATAGCAGAACATATTTAACATTTTAAAACAACTAAAAACTTTCCCACAAGGAATGATGAAGAAAACTACATTTCCCATCAGCCCCAGCGTCCGTGTAACTCCCACCCCTTAGGTGACCCGAACCTATATCTAGGACTGTCCTTATGAGTAACCTCCTCGTTCTGGAAGCGAATGTCCAATGCAGAATAACTCGAAGAAAACAGCGCCATGACTCTTCGGCCAGCCGGCCAACCGACGACGACGTCAGTCCAGGAAGTAATTGGCGATAACCATGTCGATTAGGAAAAAACTCCAACAGGGAGATCATAACCAAGCTTTCGTCCCCACGGGGACCCAGGAATCAGAATAGTAAGCGTCCACAGGAACCTGGAACGGAGTTCAGTACCCTGAAAAGATAAAACAAAAAATCCGTAATAGGGTGGGTAGGGAGGGAAGATACTCGCCTCCTGTCTTCATATAATTAATATTTTCCGTCACATGCTAGGAAAATCTCGAATTATATCACAGACAGGAGGCTCAAATCTTGCAATTTCAAAGCTATCAATACAGAAAACATCATGTAATGAAAGTAAACTTATCCTGAAAGCAAAACCACCTGATACTGCCTGTCTAATACCCAGTAAACAGCCCTATGAAGGAAGGACAGATAAGGAAACATGATCTTCCGGTCTGAAATAAAAGTGACGAAAAACAGTTTCTGAAGACCAATCGGCCGCTAGTAACAGGTCTGATAATGAGCCCCCTGACATAACCACCTTAGTGGCCATCGCACCCCTGGTCGAGTGTGCGCCAAAGAGGGATACATCTATACCTGACATCTCCATCGTCGACCGTACCCATCTGGCCAAGGTGGCTGAAGACACCGGACGGTGTGGTTGTACGTATGAGATTAACAACTGAGAGAAATCAGGCGAGCGTAGGGTCGAAGTAAAAGATTTGTACGTCTGCAGACAACGGACCACACAGAGGCGCGGATGCGCTTGAAAGAAAGGGTAAAAGACCGAGTGTAGATTGGTCTTAGTCCTGCGAACTATAGAAAACTTGACCCCGTCAGGCGAAAATTGTCGCCTAGATACATCTAAAGCTCTAACATCAGATATACGTTTAACAGAAATTAGACATAGTAGAGTAGTAAGTTTTAAAGACAAATTCTTCAGAGTTAACTGGTCATTGTCTTCCCAAGAGGAAAACAGTTGCAGAACTTTGGATACATCCCACGTGGATTGGTATCGTGGGCGGGGAGGACGCTTGTATTTAACGCCACGTAATAAGCGACACACAAGAGGGTGTTTGCCTATAGGTATAGTATTCACTGGAGAATGGTATGCTGAGATGGCCGACCTATAGACGTTGAGGGAACTGTAGGACTTCCCCAATTAGTAAGATTCAGCAAGGAAATTTACCACCGAGGAAACAGGGGCATGAATGGGATCAACCTGCCGTTGATCACACCAACGGACCCATAACCCCCAGGCAGATCGATATGCCGATCTAGTCCCTGGGGCCCAGGCCAAGGCGAGGAGGTCTCTAGCCGATCGTGAAAGGTCTGAATCTGATTCTGGCATCCCGAAACCAACCAAACAAGAAGCGGTAGCCTGCCGTCCAGCAACAGCGGATGTAGACCCTTGGTCGGATTTGTCAACAGGTGAGTTGAGTGAGGAAGCAGTCTGGGGTAGCGGGAACCACGGTTGTGTTGGCCACCAGGGGGTGATCAACGCCACCGTCGCACACTGATTCCTTATGTGCAGGAGAAGTCTGGTGATCAATGTGAAGGGGGGGAACGCATAATGTATCCCCTTCGGCCATAATTGAAGAAATGCGTCCACAGCTGTTGCTTCGGGGTCCGGCCTCCAACTGTAAAATCGGAGAAGTTGCCGGTTGAGCCTTGAAGCGAAAAGATCCGTGTGAAACGGACCCCAGAGCTCCTGTATCGACAGAAAAATCGTTCTGTCCAAAGTCCAATCGCTGGCATCGGACAAGTAACGGGAGTTCCAATCTGCCACATAATTGGATACCCCGGGAATGTATTCCGCCACAGGTAGAATGTCTCGGAGAAGACAGAAATTCCAGAGATCGGACGCGATGTCCGCTAGAATCTTGGATTTGGTGCCCCCTAGGCGGTTGATATATTGTACTGCCGCCACATTGTCCATGCGTAAAAGAACGCAACATTTGGATTTCCGGGAGAGGAAACTCCTGACGGCGAAGAGAGCTGCCAAGAGTTCTAGCGCATTGATGTGAAGGGATAATTCTTCCACGGACCATGTCCCTCCTGTGGAGGCCTGCCCACAACGAGCCCCCCAGCCCTGTCGGCTCGCGTCGGATTCTAAGATGACATCTGGGCGAGAATTGAAGATGGTCTTGCCGTTCCATTCTATGGCATGTTGGAGCCACCATCGCAGTTCCTCCTCTGACTCCGAACAGAGGAGGACTTTGTCCGAATAACGGAGACCCTGCCTCAGGTGAAGAGTTGTGAGGCGTTGTAAGGCCCTGTAGTGTAGGGGAGCTGGAAAAATCGCCTGGATGGAGGCTGACAATAGACCGACTATGCGTGCCAGGGTTCTCAGTGACACCTGACCCTTGCGTAAAACTGACCTTATTTCTTTCCGAATCAGAGACAGTTTGGACTGGGGTAAGCGTAGGACCGCTTGTCTGGTGTCTACAGTGAAACCCAAAAATTCCATCTCCTGAGTTGGAGGTAGTACGGACTTTTTGTGGTTGATGAGGAAACCCAGTTCCTCCAATAGTGACACCGACCAATTTTTGTGTAGTTCAGCTTGTGATTTTGAATGAGCCATGATTAAGAGGTCGTCTAGATATATGATGAGACGAACCCCTCTGCGTCGTAGAGCAGCCACCACAGGCTTCATTATTTTGGTGAAGCACCATGGGGCCGAAGAAAGGCCGAAGGGTAGGCAGGTAAACTGCCACATTCGAGCCCTCCATTGGAACCTTAGAAATTTTTGGGAAGAATGGTGTATTGGAACCGTCAGGTATGCATCCTTCAGGTCTATTTTGACCAGCCAGTCTCCGTGGGAGAGTAGGTCTCTTAACAAATGAATGCCTTCCATTTTGAAGTGACGATAAGTCACGTATTGGTTCAGTTCTTTTAAATTGATAATCGGGCGATAACCACCGTCTTTCTTCTTTACTAAGAATAGGTTGCTGACAAACCCGGGGGAGAGAGGATCCACTTCTATTATAGCTAGTTTTGATACCAAATCCTGTACTTCCTCGTCTATGAGGCGGACTTCTCGGTCCGAAAAATGCATCGCATGCGGTTGGGTCGTCATGATTGGATGAGAGGCGAAATCTATTTGATAGCCCACCACTGTCATTAGTATCCAAACATCTGCTGTAATCGTGTGCCAGACGTGGATAAAATGTCTCAGTCTGCCCCCTATCGGTATATGAGAAACATAATTCTTTGATAGACTTATAGGGGCGTGATCTGGGGAAACCTCTGCTACCGCGTCCTCTCCATGGACGTCCTCTGGGGGGAAAAAATGGTGCTGGTTGCGCCACTGGTACTGAAAATTGCTGCTGCATGGGTGAATAAGGTTGAGCGGTTGCTCTAGGGTAGGCCTTGTAATAATTGTTTCGACCGGCAGATCGGCCTCTTCCTCTGCCGGTCCTACCAAAAACCTTGGACCCCGAGCCTGATCTCTTTAATGAGGTTTGAGCCTTGTCTAAACTATTAAACAGGCCAACAAACCGATTAATATTTTTCATCAGATCATCTCCGAAAAGTAAGCCCTCTGCTGAGGGACCCGGTTCTGACTCTGCCAAATGGGAGAGCTGAGGATCTAGTTTCATTAAGATCGACCTGCGACGTTCAACGGCGCAGGCCGTGTTAGCTGAACCCAACAGACAAATGGCACGTTGTGCCCACCTTTGAAGCTGAACTAAATCTACTGATCCTTCATTGGAAGCTGCTTGTTCTGAGAGATTCAGAATTTTAGTTAAGGGACCTGAAAGATCTAGAATATGGTCTTGAATCAATTTAAATGATCGTTCGATACCCTTCTTGGCTTGTTTGCCAGATTTTGTTAGATATTTAAGCAATACCGGGTCGATCTCGGGGGTGGAGACCACCTTCTTTGGAATAACAGGTCTGGGACATTCTGCCCTTAGTTTATTCCTATTTGTTCTGTCCAAACTTTTCCGCATCCAGTGTTCCACGTATTGGGATACCTGTGGTAGGGGAGTCCAGTCCCCGGATCTCGGATGCGAGATACTCTCTGGATTGAAAAAAGGTTCGCCTAGAGAGTCTAAAACCATTTCTGACGGTAAATCTGGGTTGGCCCCATTATCAGTATACACTTGCCCAGCCTCTTCCATATCGGAGTCAGAGTCCTCTGATGCAACGATCAGGGAGCCTTCTGCAGCATTGTCCTCTGAGTCCTCATTAAAGGAATCCGGTTTTGTCCGGTGGACAGATTTAAATTTCTTGGGAAACTCCTTGTTTGTCAAGGGTCGTTTGCTTTCAGTATGGCTAGGGCGGCAGGCCGTGGGGGGTCCTGCGTCAAGCATAAATTCTACTTCCCCTGCCGGGGAGTCAAGACAAGCAGTCAGATGTTTGCGCTTGCAAAGGGCTTTTCCCTTTTTTACCACCTCAGTATGAGCAATGGGAGGATTGGTATGAGAGGCTAGAGCTGACTGTATGGAGCTGCTAATAAGCTCCTGTATTTGTGCTACAGTTAAAAGCTGTGGGTTCTCAGGGGTTAAGCCTGTAAAGGCATTATCAGCCATATCCATTTCATTAGTAGTGTTGCTCACGAATATTCGCATTGCGAATATTCGCTACGAATATTGCATATTCGAGTATTCGCGAATATCTCGAATATCGCGGCGAATATTCGCTATTTCGAATATTCGCATTTTTCAAATTTCGCAAAAAAAAAAAAAAAAAATCGCAATCAATTTCGCAATCGCGAATTTCGCAATAGCGAATTTCGCAATAGCGAAATTCCTTTTTTTTTTTTTTTTTATAAATATCGAATATTCATGATATTTTATAAAAAAAAAAAATCGCGAAATTTTGCATTAGCAAAATTTCGCATTGGAATTTGCATTGGCATTTTTTTTTTTTTATAAAATATCACGAATAGTCGATATGAACGAATCTTCGCGACCGCATATGTGAAATTTCGCTTTTTTTTTTATAAAATATACCGAATATTCGTAAATATCGAATATTCGTGATATTTTATATAAAAAAAAAAAAAAATCGCGAAATTTCGCATTAGCGAAAATTCGCATTGGCGAAAATTCGCAATTTTTTTTTTTTTTCATAAAATATCACGAATATTCGATATTAACGAATATTCGCGAATATTCTTCGAAATATTCGCGAAATATCGCGAAATCGAATATGGCGTATTCCGCTCATCACTAGTGCAGACCTCAGACAGTAACCCCCAATAGTGCAGACCTCAGACAGTAACCCCCAATAGTGCAGACCTCAGACTGTAACCCCCAATAGTGCAGACCTCAGACTGTAACCCCCAATAGTGCAGACCTCAGACAGTAACCCCCAATAGTGCAGACCTCAGACTGTAACCCCCAATAGTGCAGACCTCAGACATTAACCCCCAATAGTGCAGACCTCAGACAATAACCCCCAATAGTGCAGACCTCAGACAATAACCCCCAATAGTGCAGACCTCAGACAGTAACCCCCAGTAGTGCAGACCTCAGACAGTAACCCCCAGTAGTGCAGACCTCAGACAGTAACCCCCAGTAGTGCAGACCTCAGACAGCGGCGTGTGTGGTTTCCCTCAAGCGCGGGCTCCTCCTCCTCTGTGGGTGTGAACAGAGAGGAGGGCCGCCGCCGGGTGTACCAAGATGGCCGCTGCTCCGGAGCTAGGCCGAAGCCGGAGACTTGCCGAGGCTCCGGAGCGCTCCGCGGAGCCGGTGGATGGATTCGCCCCCCCCCCCTTTTATCGCCCGGTGCGACAGCCCCCCCCCGCTACGCCAGTGATGGGGGAGAACTGTATATATGGGGGGGGCTGTATATATGGATGTGTATGGGGGGTAACTATGTATATGGGGGAGAACTGTGTATATGGGAGGGCTGTATATATGGATGGTGTATGGGGGGAGAACTGTATATATGGATGCTGTATGGGGGGGAAATGTACATATGGATAATGTATGAGGGGGGGGGGAACTATGTATATGGGGGGCTGTATATATGGATGGATGGTATATGGGGGGGTGGCAGAACTGTATGTATGAATTTGGGTGTAAAGTGGTGAGGACTGTATATATGTATAGTGTATGGGGGGGTGGAGGGGGGGTGAGAGTACTGATAACTTGGAAAAAACTGACCTTACATGCTGAGCTCCAGTCTCAGCACGATCTCTGCACACATTCCAACAGAGAAGCAGGGAATAGGGAGGCTCCGCCTTCAACCCCACCTCCTTGTCCCTTCTGCAGCCAATCAGAGGAGAGTACACGGCAACATGGAGGCTCTGCCTCCGCCACTGTGTCCCGTCTGCACTCTGCAGCACACAGAGCAGACGGAGGTTTGCTAATGGGGGGGGACACCTGCACTGTCCGGGGGAATCCTGTACGGGTGGCAACCCTAGCCCATGGTGATATAGTATAGTATCATTTTCCCTGGGGGTAAAATGAATATTGAAATAGTTGAAGAGAGAGATGTAATGTAACATCCATATATGTTGCTTTATTGGTTTTTGTTTATTCCTTTTATTGTGTTTTCTGTACTGTTTTCATGCCTCTGGGGAAAAATAAAATAAAAATATAGAATTGAAAAAAAAAAAAAAAAAAAAGGCAACATGCAAACTCCAGGCACAGGTCATGGTCGGGATTCGAACCGGCGACCCTTTGGCTGCCAAGCAAAATAGTTAACCACTACACTACTGTGCCACTCACGCAATCTCAGTGGCGCCCCCTAGAGTGTTACCCATGCGGAGGGGGTGTGATAGTCCGGCAGGTCATACTATTTCTTGTCGGTGACCACTGTTCCCTCCATGCCAGCCGGGGCAAGGAGGTGTCTGTGCTGGTCGCTCAGACACTGAGGCCTGCTCCTGGTGGAGGTTATAATTAGTGTTGCTCACGAATATTCGCATTGCGAATATTCGCTACGAATATTGCATATTCGAGTATTCGCGAATATCTCGAATATCGCGGCGAATATTCGCTATTTCGAATATTCGCATTTTTCAAATTTCGCAAAAAAATCGCAATCAATTTCACAATCGCGAATTTCGCAATAGCGAAATTCCTTTTTTTTTTTTTTTTTTTTTTTTATAAATATCGAATATTCATGATATTTTATAAAAAAAAAAAATCGCAAAATTTTGCATTAGCGAAATTTCGCATTGGAATTTGCATTGGCATTTTTTTTTTTTTTTATAAAATATCACGAATAGTCGATATTAACGAATATTCACGACCGCATATGTGAAATTTCGCTTTTTTTTTATAAAATATACCGAATATTCGTAAATATCGAATATTCGTGATATTTTATAAAAAAAAAAAAAAAAAATCGCGAAATTTCGCATTAGCGAAAATTCGCAAATTTTTTTTTTTTTTTTTTCATAAAATATCACGAATATTCGATATTAACGAATATTCGCGAATATTCTTCGAAATATTCGCGAAATATCGCAAAATCGAATATGGCGTATTCCGCTCATCACTAGTTATAATCCCACTCCGGTAACAAAAGCCTGACAAAGCTGGCGGTGTCCCTCTTCCTCGGTCCGGGAGTAGGCCACTCACTAAGTGCTATGAGGTCAAAGTTAGGCCGCGGTGGTCGGTGACGCAATAGATAGCCGGTACGTTTCTCTCACGCCGCTCTCCTCGCTAGCCTCGATAGCCGACGCTATCACAGGGTTTTTTCTCTCTCTCCTTCTACGCAAATCGGTGAACAGGAAAGCCGAGCCCCCGTCTTAGAGTCAGCTGATCAGATCTGGGTACATGGGGCTGACAGAAAAAGGGGAAGGGTTTGGGGTACCCCCTTTCCAATTGGATATGAGGGGTGATGGGGAAGGGATGTGTGTGGCTGTTTAATTTGGCGGCTGCTTTGGCGTAACCCTAATTTAGGAGGCTCCATCCTTTAAGGGGGGGGCTCATCCTATAAGGGACCCTAGTTTCAGAGGCTGCTCATCCTTTAAGGGGGCGCTCATCCTATTTTAAGGGTGGTACCTTATCCTATTAGTTGCTTGCTCATCCTTTTAGGAAGCACCCATGGGGCTCATGGGCTGCGTCCTCTAGGGATGGCTCACATCCTATCCTTATCCTTTGGGAGGCACCCATGGTCTCCATGGGCTGCTCATCCTCTAACTGGATATACCCTATATATCTTATAGTGGCCATCCTTTGGGAGGCACCCATGGGGCTCATGGGCTGCGTCCTCTAACGGGACTGGTCACATCCTCATCCTTTGGGAGGCACCCATGGGCTCCATGGGCTGCTCATCCTCTAACTGGATATACCCTACACTACCTTATAGTGGCCATCCTTTGGGAGGCACCCATGGGGCTCATGGGCTGCGTCCTCTAACGGGACTGGTCACATCCTCATCCTTTGGGAGGCACCCATGGGCTCCATGGGCTGCTCATCCTCTAACTGGATATACCCTACACTACCTTATAGTGGCCATCCTTTGGGAGGCACCCATGGGGCTCATGGGCTGCGTCCTCTAACGGGACTGGTCACATCCTCATCCTTTGGGAGGCACCCATGGGCTCCATGGGCTGCTCATCCTCTAACTGGATATACCCTATCTATATACCCTATATACCTTATATCCATCCTTATATTTAGTGGCTGCTCACATCCTTTTAGGGCGCAACATCCTATTTGGGGCGGGGCGCTCATCCTCTTAGACATTAGTGCCACAAATGCATGTCTTTGGAGTGTGGGGGGAAACCGAAGTACTCGGAGGAAACCCACGCGGTCACAGGGAGAACATGCAAACTCCAGGCACGTAGCGGTTAACGCATCCGCTTGGCCGTGTAAACCACTACGCTACTGTGCCGCCCCAGGACTCTAGAGGCTGCACGTTGTATATATAGGTCGAACAAATGTGTTCCTTTCAACTCATGGAGAGAACATTTTTGCACTTTTTTTTTTTTTTTTTTCTGTCATTGCAGGCGATATCTACTATACTGTCTGTTACTAGTTCTACTTCTCCCACTCCCATCATCATCTTTTTTTTATTATTTATTACTTAGAAAATATAAAAAATCAAGGAATATAAGTACTTTCCTGAAATATGCAAATTTACAAAAACCAAGCAACGGGATTGGTTAAGACAGACTCCTCCCCCCCCACATGTTAATACTATACATATGCAGCTGTGTGAGCAGAATGTCCTGGTCCTGTCATGGTGGGGATTTGAACCAGCGACCCGTGTTATCCACTACGCTACTGTGCCGCCCTGAAAATCACATGTATTTTTGGTTATTTGATGTCTCTAGCTTATACTGGAGCGTTCCTGGTGCATTTAGAGGATTTCTGCTGCATTTTTGATGCCTTTAGAGGAACTCTGCTGCATTTGTGATGCGTTTAGAGGCACTCTGCTGCATTTTTGATGCCTTTAGAGGAACTCTGCTGCATTTTTGATGCCTTTAGAGGAACTCTGCTGCATTTTTGATGCCTTTAGAGGAACTCTGCTGCATTTTTGATGCCTTTAGAGGAACTCTGCTGCATTTTTGATGCCTTTAGAGGAACTCTGCTGCATTTTTGATGCCTTTACAGGCACTCTGCTGCATTTTTGATGCCTTTACAGGCACTCTGCTGCATTTTTGATGCCTTTACAGGCACTCTGCTGCATTTTTGATGCCTTTACAGGCACTCTGCTGCATTTTTGATGCCTTTAGAGGCACTCTGCTGCATTTTTGATGCCTTTAGAGGCACTCTGCTGCATTTTTGATGCCTTTAGAGGCACTCTGCTGCATTTTTGATGCCTTTAGAGGCACTATGGTGCATTTTTGATGCCTTTAGAGGAACTCTGGTGCATTTTTGATGCCTTTAGAGGAACTCTGGTGCATTTTTGATGCCTTTAGAGGAACTCTGGTGCATTTTTGATGCCTTTAGAGGAACTCTGGTGCATTTTTGATGCGTTTACAGGCACTCTGCTGCATTTTTGATGCGTTTACAGGCACTCTGCTGCATTTTTGATGCGTTTAGAGGCACTCTGCTGCATTTTTGATGCATTTAGAGGCACTCTGCTGCATTTTTGATGCGTTTAGAGGCACTCTGCTGCATTTTTGATGCGTTTAGAGGCACTCTGCTGCATTTTTGATGCGTTTAGAGGCACTCTGCTGCATTTTTGATGCGTTTAGAGGCACTCTGCTGCATTTTTGATGCGTTTAGAGGCACTCTGCTGCTTTTTTAAAGCGTTGAGGCGCTCTGCTGCATTTTTGATGCGTTTAGAGGCGCTCTGCTGCATTTTTGATGCCTTTAGAGGAACTCTGCTGCATTTTTGATGCCTTTAGAGGAACTCTGCTGCATTTTTGATGCCTTTAGAGGAACTCTGGTGCATTTTTGATGCCCTTAGAGGAACTCTGGTGCATTTTTGATGCCCTTAGAGGCACTCTGCTGCATTTTTGATGCCCTTAGAGGCACTCTGCTGCATTTTTGATGCCTTTACAGGCACTCTGCTGCATTTTTGATGCCTTTAGAGGCACTCTGCTGCATTTTTGATGCCTTTAGAGGCACTCTGCTGCATTTTTGATGCCTTTAGTGGAACTCTGCTGCATATTTGATGCCTTTAGTGGAACTCTGCTGCATTTTTGATGCCTTTAGAGGAACTCTGCTGCATTTTTGATGCCTTTAGAGGAACTCTGCTGCATTTTTGATGCCTTAAGAGGAACTCTGCTGCATTTTTGATGCCTTTAGTGGCACTCTGCTGCATTTTTGATGCCTTTAGAGGCACTCTGCTGCATTTTTGATGCCTTTAGAGGAACTCTGCTGCATTTTTGATGCCTTTAGAGGAACTCTGCTGCATTTTTGATGCCTTTACAGGCACTCTGCTACATTTTTGATGCCTTTACAGGCACTCTGCTGCATTTTTGATGCCTTTACAGGCACTCTGCTGCATTTTTGATGCCTTTACAGGCACTCTGCTGCATTTTTGATGCCTTTACAGGCACTCTGCTGCATTTTTGATGCCTTTAGAGGAACTCTGCTGCATTTTTGATGCCTTTAGAGGAACTCTGCTGCATTTTTGATGCCTTTAGAGGAACTCTGCTGCATTTTTGATGCCTTTAGAGGAACTCTGCTGCATTTTTGATGCCTTTACAGGCACTCTGCTGCATTTTTGATGCCTTTACAGGCACTCTGCTGCATTTTTGATGCCTTTACAGGCACTCTGCTGCATTTTTGATGCCTTTACAGGCACTCTGCTGCATTTTTGATGCCTTTAGAGGAACTCTGCTGCATTTTTGATGCCTTTAGAGGAACTCTGCTGCATTTTTGATGCCTTTACAGGCACTCTGCTGCATTTTTGATGCCTTTACAGGCACTCTGCTGCATTTTTGATGCCTTTAGAGGCACTCTGCTGCATTTTTGATGCCTTTAGAGGAACTCTGCTGCATTTTTGATGCCTTTAGAGGAACTCTGGTGCATTTTTGATGCCTTTAGAGGAACTCTGGTGCATTTTTGATGCCTTTAGAGGAACTCTGGTGCATTTTTGATGCCCTTAGAGGAACTCTGGTGCATTTTTGATGCGTTTAGAGGCACTCTGCTGCATTTTTGATGCGTTTAGAGGCACTCTGCTGCATTTTTGATGCGTTTAGAGGCACTCTGCTGCATTTTTGATGCGTTTAGAGGCACTCTGCTGCATTTTTGATGCGTTTAGAGGCACTCTGCTGCATTTTTGATGCGTTTAGAGGCACTCTGCTGCATTTTTGATGCGTTTAGAGGAACTCTGCTGCATTTTTGATGCCTTTAGAGGAACTCTGCTGCATTTTTGATGCGTTTAGAGGCACTCTGCTGCATTTTTGATGCGTTTAGAGGCACTCTGCTGCAATTTTGATGCGTTTAGAGGCACTCTGCTGCATTTTTGATGCCTTTAGAGGCACTCTGCTGCATTTTTGATGCCTTTAGAGGCACTCTGCTGCATTTTTGATGCCTTTAGAGGAACTCTGCTGCATTTTTGATGCCTTTAGAGGAACTCTGCTGCATTTTTGATGCCTTTAGAGGAACTCTGCTGCATTTTTGATGCCTTTAGAGGAACTCTGCTGCATTTTTGATGCCTTTAGAGGAACTCTGCTGCATTTTTGATGCCTTTACAGGCACTCTGCTGCATTTTTGATGCCTTTACAGGCACTCTGCTGCATTTTTGATGCGTTTAGAGGCACTCTGCTGCATTTTTGATGCGTTTAGAGGCACTCTGCTGCATTTTTGATGCGTTTAGAGGCACTCTGCTGCATTTTTGATGCGTTTAGAGGCACTCTGCTGCTTTTTTAAAGCGTTGAGGCGCTCTGCTGCTTTTTTGATGCGTTTAGAGGCGCTCTGCTGCATTTTTGATGCCTTCTGCTGCATTTTTGATGCCTTTAGAGGAACTCTGCTGCATTTTTGATGCCTTTAGAGGAACTCTGCTGCATTTTTGATGCCTTTAGAGGAACTCTGGTGCATTTTTGATGCCCTTAGAGGAACTCTGGTGCATTTTTGATGCCCTTAGAGGCACTCTGCTGCATTTTTGATGCCCTTAGAGGCACTCTGCTGCATTTTTGATGCCTTTACAGGCACTCTGCTGCATTTTTGATGCCTTTAGAGGCACTCTGCTGCATTTTTGATGCCTTTAGAGGCACTCTGCTGCATTTTTGATGCCTTTAGTGGAACTCTGCTGCATATTTGATGCCTTTAGTGGAACTCTGCTGCATTTTTGATGCCTTTAGAGGAACTCTGCTGCATTTTTGATGCCTTTAGAGGAACTCTGCTGCATTTTTGATGCCTTAAGAGGAACTCTGCTGCATTTTTGATGCCTTTAGTGGCACTCTGCTGCATTTTTGATGCCTTTAGAGGCACTCTGCTGCATTTTTGATGCCTTTAGAGGAACTCTGCTGCATTTTTGATGCCTTTAGAGGAACTCTGCTGCATTTTTGATGCCTTTACAGGCACTCTGCTGCATTTTTGATGCCTTTACAGGCACTCTGCTGCATTTTTGATGCCTTTACAGGCACTCTGCTGCATTTTTGATGCCTTTACAGGCACTCTGCTGCATTTTTGATGCCTTTAGAGGAACTCTGCTGCATTTTTGATGCCTTTAGAGGAACTCTGCTGCATTTTTGATGCCTTTAGAGGAACTCTGCTGCATTTTTGATGCCTTTAGAGGAACTCTGCTGCATTTTTGATGCCTTTACAGGCACTCTGCTGCATTTTTGATGCCTTTACAGGCACTCTGCTGCATTTTTGATGCCTTTACAGGCACTCTGCTGCATTTTTGATGCCTTTACAGGCACTCTGCTGCATTTTTGATGCCTTTACAGGCACTCTGCTGCATTTTTGATGCCTTTAGAGGAACTCTGCTGCATTTTTGATGCCTTTACAGGCACTCTGCTGCATTTTTGATGCCTTTACAGGCACTCTGCTGCATTTTTGATGCCTTTAGAGGCACTCTGCTGCATTTTTGATGCCTTTAGAGGAACTCTGCTGCATTTTTGATGCCTTTAGAGGAACTCTGGTGCATTTTTGATGCCTTTAGAGGAACTCTGGTGCATTTTTGATGCCTTTAGAGGAACTCTGGTGCATTTTTGATGCCCTTAGAGGAACTCTGGTGCATTTTTGATGCGTTTAGAGGCACTCTGCTGCATTTTTGATGCGTTTAGAGGCACTCTGCTGCATTTTTGATGCGTTTAGAGGCACTCTGCTGCATTTTTGATGCGTTTAGAGGCACTCTGCTGCATTTTTGATGCGTTTAGAGGCACTCTGCTGCATTTTTGATGCGTTTAGAGGCACTCTGCTGCATTTTTGATGCGTTTAGAGGAACTCTGCTGCATTTTTGATGCCTTTAGAGGAACTCTGCTGCATTTTTGATGCGTTTAGAGGCACTCTGCTGCATTTTTGATGCGTTTAGAGGCACTCTGCTGCATTTTTGATGCGTTTAGAGGCACTCTGCTGCATTTTTGATGCCTTTAGAGGCACTCTGCTGCATTTTTGATGCCTTTAGAGGCACTCTGCTGCATTTTTGATGCCTTTAGAGGAACTCTGCTGCATTTTTGATGCCTTTAGAGGAACTCTGCTGCATTTTTGATGCCTTTAGAGGAACTCTGCTGCATTTTTGATGCCTTTAGAGGAACTCTGCTGCATTTTTGATGCCTTTAGAGGAACTCTGCTGCATTTTTGATGCCTTTAGAGGCACTCTGCTGCATTTTTGATGCCTTTACAGGCACTCTGCTGCATTTTTGATGCCTTTACAGGCACTCTGCTGCATTTTTGATGCCTTTAGAGGAACTCTGCTGCATTTTTGATGCCTTTAGAGGAACTCTGGTGCATTTTTGATGCCTTTAGAGGAACTCTGGTGCATTTTTGATGCCTTTAGAGGAACTCTGGTGCATTTTTGATGCCTTTAGAGGAACTCTGGTGCATTTTTGATGCCTTTAGAGGAACTCTGGTGCATTTTTGATGCCTTTAGAGGAACTCTGGTGCATTTTTGATGCCTTTAGAGGAACTCTGGTGCATTTTTGATGCCTTTAGAGGAACTCTGGTGCATTTTTGATGCCTTTAGAGGAACTCTGGTGCATTTTTGATGCGTTTAGAGGCACTCTGCTGCATTTTTGATGCGTTTAGAGGCACTCTGCTGCATTTTTGATGCGTTTAGAGGCACTCTGCTGCATTTTTGATGCGTTTAGAGGCACTCTGCTGCATTTTTGATGCGTTTAGAGGCACTCTGCTGCATTTTTGATGCATTTAGAGGCACTCTGCTGCATTTTTGATGCGTTTAGAGGCACTCTGCTGCTTTTTTAAAGCGTTGAGGCGCTCTGCTGCATTTTTGATGCGTTTAGAGGAGCTCTGCTGCATTTTTGATGCCTTTAGAGGAACTCTGGTGCATTTTTGATGCCTTTAGAGGCACTCTGCTGCATTTTTGATGCCTTTAGAGGCACTCTGCTGCATTTTTGATGCCTTTAGAGGCACTCTGCTGCATTTTTGATGCCTTTAGAGGCACTCTGCTGCATTTTTGATGCCTTTACAGGCACTCTGCTGCATTTTTGATGCCTTTACAGGCACTCTGCTGCATTTTTGATGCCTTTACAGGCACTCTGCTGCATTTTTGATGCCTTTAGAGGAACTCTGCTGCATTTTTGATGCCTTTAGAGGAACTCTGCTGCATTTTTGATGCCTTTACAGGCACTCTGCTGCATTTTTGATGCCTTTACAGGCACTCTGCTGCATTTTTGATGCCTTTAGAGGCACTCTGCTGCATTTTTGATGCCTTTAGAGGAACTCTGCTGCATTTTTGATGCCTTTAGAGGAACTCTGGTGCATTTTTGATGCCTTTAGAGGAACTCTGGTGCATTTTTGATGCCTTTAGAGGAACTCTGGTGCATTTTTGATGCCCTTAGAGGAACTCTGGTGCATTTTTGATGCGTTTAGAGGCACTCTGCTGCATTTTTGATGCCTTTAGAGGCACTCTGCTGCATTTTTGATGCCTTTAGAGGCACTCTGCTGCATTTTTGATGCCTTTAGAGGAACTCTGCTGCATTTTTGATGCCTTTAGAGGAACTCTGCTGCATTTTTGATGCCTTTAGAGGAACTCTGCTGCATTTTTGATGCCTTTACAGGCACTCTGCTGCATTTTTGATGCCTTTACAGGCACTCTGCTGCATTTTTGATGCCTTTACAGGCACTCTGCTGCATTTTTGATGCCTTTAGAGGAACTCTGGTGCATTTTTGATGCCTTTAGAGGAACTCTGGTGCATTTTTGATGCCTTTAGAGGAACTCTGGTGCATTTTTGATGCCTTTAGAGGAACTCTGGTGCATTTTTGATGCCTTTAGAGGAACTCTGGTGCATTTTTGATGCCTTTAGAGGAACTCTGGTGCATTTTTGATGCCTTTAGAGGAACTCTGGTGCATTTTTGATGCCTTTAGAGGAACTCTGGTGCATTTTTGATGCCTTTAGAGGAACTCTGGTGCATTTTTGATGCCTTTAGAGGAACTCTGGTGCATTTTTGATGCCTTTAGAGGAACTCTGGTGCATTTTTGATGCCTTTAGAGGAACTCTGGTGCATTTTTGATGCGTTTAGAGGCACTCTGCTGCATTTTTGATGCGTTTAGAGGCACTCTGCTGCATTTTTGATGCGTTTAGAGGCACTCTGCTGCATTTTTGATGCGTTTAGAGGCACTCTGTTGCATTTTTGATGCGTTTAGAGGCACTCTGCTGCATTTTTGATGCGTTTAGAGGCACTCTGCTGCATTTTTGATGCGTTTAGATGCACTCTGCTGCATTTTTGATGCGTTTAGAGGCACTCTGCTGCATTTTTGATGCGTTTAGAGGCACTCTGCTGCATTTTTGATGCGTTTAGAGGCACTCTGCTGCATTTTTGATGCGTTTAGAGGCACTCTGCTGCATTTTTGATGCGTTTAAAGGCACTCTGCTGCATTTTTGATGCATTTAGAGGCACTCTGCTGCATTTTTGATGCGTTTAGAGGCACTCTGCTGCATTTTTGATGCGTTTAGAGGCACTCTGCTGCTTTTTTAAAGCGTTGAGGCGCTCTGCTGCATTTTTGATGCGTTTAGAGGAGCTCTGCTGCATTTTTGATGCCTTTAGAGGCACTCTGCTGCATTTTTGATGCCTTTAGAGGCACTCTGCTGCATTTTTGATGCCTTTAGGCCCCATGCACACGAGAAGCAAATGCAAACACATCTAAACTCATGTTTTCAAAGGCAAAAACCGGCGTTTAAAACGCCAGTTTTTGCCGCGAATTTCGCGGCGTTTTTTCCGCGTTTTACCGCGTTTTGCCGCATTTACGGCTATCAGCGTTTATAGCACAGACATTGTAGACCCTCCCAAAGCTCTGAAAGCTATATATTTTTAACTATTTCTGCCATTTTCAACAGAGAGAGCAGCAGCAGACTTTCATATGCAGACTTGCATACTTTCATTTGATTCTTCTTTTTTTAAATGGATCCCATATTGAATATATGCCAAGAAATTGTCCATACGTTGCTCTTGCTGAGGATTCAACGCCGTCGCAAACTACGCGAGAGATCCGTTGGCAGAGCTCATCACTATTGGACCCATCCGTTGATGGCACAGAGATTTTCAGTTGGCTATTTTACCAATATGTATGTCCAGCTGCGTACTTATCCAGAGAATTTTTTTAAATTTTCGAATTTTTCAAATTCTGAAGTACGAAAATTGAAAAATTTGTAATTCGAAAATTGAAACATTTCGAATTTCCTATTTTCGAAATTTCCAATTTTTCAATTTTCGAAATTTTGAATTTCGAATTTTTCAAATTTCGAATTTTTCAAATTTCGCATTTTCAAATTTCGCATTTTCAAATTTCGCATTTTCAAATTTCGCATTTTCAAATTTGGAAATTTCTAATTTTCAAATTTCGAATTTTTCAATTTTTCAATTTTTCAATTTTCGAAATTTTGAATTTCTAATTTTTCAAATTTCGAATTTTCAAATTTCGAATTTTTCAAAAATTCGAAATTCTAAATTACGAAAATTGAATAATTCGAATTTCGAAAATTCTAAATTCTAAATTTTTAAATGTTCGAATTTCGATTTTTTTAATTTTTGTATTTCCGAATTTGAAAAATTCGAAAATTCGAAATTTGAAAAATTCGAATTTCGAAAACTGAAAAATTCGAAAATCGAAATTTCGAAAATTGAAAATTTTTTCTAATTTCAAATTTTTCAATTTTCGTATTTCAGAATTTGAACAATTCGAAATGTGAAAAATGCTAAATTTGAAAATTCGAAATGTCAAAATTTCGAAAATTCGAAATTTGAAAATTCGAAATTTGAAAATTCGAAATTTGAAAATTCGAAATTTGAAAATTCGAAATTTGAAAATTCGAAATTTAAAAATTCGAATTTCGAAAATTTCACAATTCTAAATTCTAAATTTCGAAAATTGAAAAATTCGAAATTTGAAAATTGAAAAATTCGAAATTTGAAACTTCGAAATTTGAAAAATTCGAAATTTGAAAGATTTCGAAAATGTCGAAATTCGACATTTCGAAAATTAGAAAATTAGAAATTTGAAAAATACGAAAATTGAAAAATTCTAAATTTGATTGTCCACTTGCCATGTCACCTGCCACAAGTTGTGGATTGTCCACTTGCCACGTCACCTGCCACATCACCTGTTCACATCACCTGCCACGTCACCTGCCACAAGTTGTGGATTGTCCACTGGCCACGTCACCTGTCATGTCAACTGGCCACTTCACCTGCCACAAGTTGTGGATTGTCCACGTGCCACGTCACCTGCCACATCACCTGTTCACATCACCTGCCACGTCACCTGCCACAAGTTGTGGATTGTCCACTTGCCACATCACCTGGCCATGTCACCTGCCACAAGTTGTTGATTGTCCACCTGTCATGTCACCTGGCCACGTCACCTGCCACAAGTTGTGGATTGTCCACAATGCAATGCAAGCAATTACAGTTGTTTAGTTTTTTTTTGTTTTTTCATCATTTGCCATCATTTTTGAGATTTCTAATGTAAAAAAATAGGTCACCTTTAAAAACGCCTATAAACGAAATCGCGGCTAAACGCCGGTACCGCGTTTTGCCGCGATTAGCGGCGTTTTGCCGCGATTTGCGGCTGAAACGCGAAAACGCGAAAACGCCAAAAGCTTCTGAACCCAAAATTTTGGGTTTGAAAAAACGGCCCTAAACCCAACTGCTTTAAAACGCCAAAAAACATGATTGTGTGCATGGACACATAGGATAACATTAAATGTGTTCAGGGGCAGTTGAAAAAAATGCCCAAACGCCTCTGAACTCGAGTTTACCAGCGTCTCGTGTGCATGGGGCCTTAGAGGCACTCTGTGTCAGGGCCCTGGCGCCGGCTCCCGGCGCGCCCCTGGTGTGCGCGCGCGTGTCCGCGCTCGTGCGCGTGCACCGGAGGTGCGCGCGCGTGCGCGGGTGGTGCGCGCGCGGCGGGAGCGCGCGCGTGCACGTTGGCGCGAGTCTTTGGCGCCAATGTGCCTTTAAAAGGCAATCAGATACAGCAGCCCCTTGCTGTCTGATCTGCCAAAATACCCTGTGATTTAAACCTGAATCTGCATCTGAAGTACCTGACCTGATCTTGACCCGGCTACGTTTGACTCTCCGTATCTCTCCAATCCTGACCTCGGCCTGTTTGGACTTACCTTCTGTTACCATTATCACCGCTGCCAGATCTTCTGCCTGAACACCCGACTACGCCTGCCTGTTTAACCCTTCGCCTGCTCCCGTATTGACCTCGGCCTGCCTGACCCAGCTTACGTCTCATCCTCCTGTTTACTTCGCTCCACACCAGTTCTGAAGTCACCTGCCAAGTCGCATCGGGATCGCAAACCTCTGCATCTGCATTCATACCACCAGTTCCCGTATCGGAGTGCCTGTTCCGTCCTTGTTCCTGTGACCCCGGAAGAACCTGCACCGAGCTGACCTGACCTGCACCATCATCCAGGCACCCTTACCCCGCTGCGCTCCCGAGTCGCTGTTCCCAAATCCAGCGTCTCCCGAACCAGCGCCGTACGAGAGGCCACCTCCTGCGACCAGGATCTGACAACCAGGTATTTACCATACATAACAGTATCAGACAGCCATTATGTCAGATCCTGCAGGAGTAGCCCCCGCTGTGGACGAGATTTGCAAACATCTGGCATCCCTCACACAAGCTGTCAAGAACCTGCAAGATGGATATATGAGGTTAGAGGGACAAGTCCAAAACCTGTCGGGCTCCAGCGATGCAACTTCCGCAAACCCCACTAGATCTTCTTCGGCGGGCTCCGCCCCCTCAGTGGTGATGCTCCCACCCGAACCCAGAGTTCCTATCCCAGAACGGTTCTCAGGGGATCGGGCGAAGTTCCGGGCCTTCCGCAATGCCTGTGAGCTGTATTTTGCCTTGCAACCTCGGACTTTCTCTTTGGAAGCTACCAAGGTGGGATTTGTGATCTCCCTCCTCCAAAATGAGCCGCAGACCTGGGCCCACCGACTGCTGCAAGAAGACAATGTTCAGACCCAGTCCCTGCAAGCCTTCTTCGAAGCCATGGCTCTGCTGTACGACGATCCTCAACGGACCGCCACTGCTGAATCTGCCCTACTCGCGCTCCAGCAAGGCCGTAGGGCAGTTGAGGACTATGTTTCAGACTTTAGACACTGGAGCACGGATACACTCTGGAATGACGCGGCCCTCAGACACCAATTCCGCTTGGGCCTTTCCGAAGGTCTCAAGGATGAGCTTGCCCGGGTAGGGGTGCCAGAGACTCTTGAAGACCTAATCACTAAAGCCATCCAGATTGACCGCAGACTCCGTGAACGTCGGGCCGAGCGTTCCTCTCAGCCAAACCGGCCTGTGTGGATGACCACTAGGGCACCGTTGCCCGCCTCCCGCTACTTACCTCCTACCAGCATGAATTCTTCCAGTGCCCCTCCAGACACCTCCGAACCCATGCAACTCGGCCTCATGCGGCCAACGCTGCCACCTGAAGAACGGGCACGGCGCCGCCAACTAAACCTGTGCCTTTACTGCGGCGGGACCGGTCACTACGTGAGCAATTGTCCCACCAAAATGCGTAAGTGCCCTTCTCCGAATCCTGTTAATCTGTCAACCCTGCCTACCCGTACCTCCCACCTTGCTCTTCTTCTCTCGTTTCAGCTCCAGGAAAAGACAGTGCCAGTCAACGCCATCATTGACTCAGGGGCATGCAGCTGTTTCATCGACTCCGCCTTCGCTGACCTCCACCACATACCATTACGTAAAAAGGCCCATGAACTTACCGTCTTCCTGGCCGATGGCTCCCGCATAAATTCAGGACAAGTTACCCAAGAGACTCTTCCCTTGATCACCACGATTCTTCCCCTACATAAGGAACTACTCACTCTAGATGTCATCTCTTCGCCTCTGTTCCCTGTGATCTTGGGCCTACCCTGGCTCCAGGCCCACGATCCTGTAATCAACTGGAGTTCTGGAAAGGTGTCATTCGGTTCTTCCTACTGTCAACAATTCTGCATACCGGCTCCCCCTGCTCTACTTTGTATGGACACTGACCCCAACTTGCTCCAGTCCATTCCGGAGCCATACCATGAATTTGCCGATGTCTTCAGCAAGAAGGGAGCCGACTCCCTTCCGCCTCATCGTCCATACGATTGTCCAATCGAGCTCCTCCCAGGGGCTGCAATCCCTTTTGGACGCATCTTCCCGCTGTCCGAGAAGGAACAGGAGGCCCTGAAGGTGTATATCGATGAAAATCTGAGTAAAGGGTTCATTCGCCCGTCTACCTCCCCAGCAGGCGCAGGAATATTTTTCGTCAGTAAAAAGGACCAATCTCTCCGCCCATGCGTAGACTACCGGGAATTGAATAACATAACAATCAAAAACCGCTACCCATTGCCTCTGATACCGGAACTTTTTCATAAATTAAGATCTGCCACCATCTTCACCAAGCTGGACCTGAGGGGAGCGTACAATTTAATTCGCATTCGGGACGGGGATGAGTGGAAGACGGCTTTTCGTACCCGTTTTGGACATTATGAATATCTGGTCATGCCTTTTGGTCTGTGCAATGCACCCGCGACGTTCCAACACTTCATCAACGATGTGCTTAGAGACTTTCTTGACATCTTCGTCATCGTCTACCTAGACGACATATTGGTCTTCTCCGGATCACTGGACAAACACCGCGAACACGTCTGCAGGGTTCTAAATCGCCTCCGTCTACATAGACTATATGCCAAAGTCGAAAAATGTGAATTTGAACAACAAACCATTCAGTTCCTTGGCCTGATCTTATCCCCTACAGGAATTAAGATGGATCCCAACAAAGTGTCCGCCATACTTGACTGGCCAGCACCCCTGGACAAGAAGGGGGTACAACGATTTGTGGGATTCGCAAATTTTTACAGAAGGTTCATCAGAAATTTTTCCGCGATCATCTCGCCAATCACGCAATTAACCAAACAGAACCAACGTTTCCAGTGGAATTCAGAAGCCCAAAAGGCCTTCGATACACTTAAAGGACTGTTTACATCTGCCCCGATTCTTAGCCACCCTGACCCGGCGTTACCCTACCTCCTTGAAGTAGACGCATCCGAGGTAGCAGTGGGCGCTATTATCTCCCAACGCCAGGGGAACAAAGATCTGATGCATCCTGTGGGCTTCTTCTCCCGAAAACTCTCCCCAGCGGAGAGGAATTATGATGTTGGTGACCGGGAACTACTCGCCATCAAGGCTGCACTGGAGGAATGGAGGTACCTTCTGGAGGGCGCTGCACATCCGGTCTTGATCTATACGGATCACAAGAACTTAGAATACTTAAGATCCGCAAAACGCTTGAAACCCCGACAGGCCCGATGGGCATTATTCTTTTCTCGTTTTTCTTTCCACATCACGTATCGCCCCGGCTCAAAAAACATCAAGCCAGACGCATTATCACGGATGCACGACAATCCCAAGGACTTACCTGCCCCTGACACCATTCTTCCGGCCGGGAACTTTCTACTGCTGCACCATGATCTGCTTCCCCGACTTAGAGAAGCATCCACGGATTCTGCAAAACCCCCAGGTGTCACCCTGACCCCCAGAGACGGACTTTTTTGGAGAGGGAGCCAAATTTTTGTGCCAGCAGATATTCGGGTAGAGGTCCTAAAACTACTTCATGACCATCCATTGGCAGGACATTTCGGAGTCCGTAAAACCCTTGAACTGGTACGACGTACCTTCTGGTGGCCAGGCTTGGAGGAATTCTGCAAATCGTACATCAATACATGTCCAACCTGCAATCAAAACAAGACTACAAGGAATCGAGCCTGGGGCTTACTAAAACCTCTGCCGGTACCCGATAGACCATGGCAGATGATCGCCATGGACTTTATAGTAGAGCTTCCATGTTCCGAGGGGTGCACAGCGATTTTTGTAGTCGTGGATCGCCTATCTAAGATGGCCCACTTTCTCCCACTAAAAAATACTCCATCCGCTGCTGAGACTGCCCGTGTCTTCATCAGAGAAATTGTCAGACTCCATGGAATCCCTGCAAACATCGTGTCAGATAGGGGGGTCCAGTTTACATCTCGTTTCTGGAGAGCCCTGTGTGAGATTCTGAATATCAAACTTGCTTTCTCCTCGGCCTACCATCCTCAGACTAACGGACAGACTGAACGCACAAACCAGACCCTGGAGCAATATATTAGATGTTTCACTTCCTTCTCCCAGAACGATTGGGTCTCCCTGCTACCCCTGGCAGAATTTGCCTACAATAACGCCAGCCATTCAGCAACCGGACAATCCCCCTTTTTCGCCAATTATGGCTTTAATCTAACCTTCTTACCAGATTTTCTTCCAGAATCCCCAGTTCCGGCGGTGCAGAGCACGGTGGACTTCCTCAGTCGCAACAACCGGGTGCTACAAGAAGCAATAACAAAAGCACAAGCCGACAGCAAGAAAGCCTTCGATAGGAAAAGGAGAGGTGAGCTGAACCTACAACCAGGAGATCAGGTATGGCTTTCTACTAGTAACCTCAGATTAGCTTGTCCTTCCAAGAAACTGGCACCCAGGTTTATGGGACCCTTTCCGGTAAGAAGAAAAATCAATGAGGTTTCCTATGAACTGTCTTTACCCGAGTCCCTTAAGGTTCACCCGGTATTTCACGTATCATTGCTGAAACCCGCAATTCCTGATCCCTTTCCTGACAGAGGGGCTGGTCCACCTGAACCTATTTCAGTTGATGGCTGCGAGGAGTATGTAGTAGAAGCCATCCTTGACTGCAGGAAACGGCAGGGGCAAAATCAATTTTTGATCAAGTGGAAGGGGTACGGGCCGGAGGACAATTCGTGGGAACCCGAAAACAATATCCACGCCCAAGAACTAATTTGTGCTTTTTTTTCTTCCCACCCTGAGAAACAGGCCCGCCTGGGCATCCGGAGGCTGCCCCTTGGGGGGGGGCAATGTCAGGGCCCTGGCGCCGGCTCCCGGCGCGCCCCTGGTGTGCGCGCGCGTGTCCGCGCTCGTGCGCGTGCACCGGAGGTGCGCGCGCGTGCGCGGGTGGTGCGCGCGCGGCGGGAGCGCGCGCGTGCACGTTGGCGCGAGTCTTTGGCGCCAATGTGCCTTTAAAAGGCAATCAGATACAGCAGCCCCTTGCTGTCTGATCTGCCAAAATACCCTGTGATTTAAACCTGAATCTGCATCTGAAGTACCTGACCTGATCTTGACCCGGCTACGTTTGACTCTCCGTATCTCTCCAATCCTGACCTCGGCCTGTTTGGACTTACCTTCTGTTACCATTATCACCGCTGCCAGATCTTCTGCCTGAACACCCGACTACGCCTGCCTGTTTAACCCTTCGCCTGCTCCCGTATTGACCTCGGCCTGCCTGACCCAGCTTACGTCTCATCCTCCTGTTTACTTCGCTCCACACCAGTTCTGAAGTCACCTGCCAAGTCGCATCGGGATCGCAAACCTCTGCATCTGCATTCATACCACCAGTTCCCGTATCGGAGTGCCTGTTCCGTCCTTGTTCCTGTGACCCCGGAAGAACCTGCACCGAGCTGACCTGACCTGCACCATCATCCAGGCACCCTTACCCCGCTGCGCTCCCGAGTCGCTGTTCCCAAATCCAGCGTCTCCCGAACCAGCGCCGTACGAGAGGCCACCTCCTGCGACCAGGATCTGACAACCAGGTATTTACCATACATAACACTCTGCTGCATTTTTGATGCCTTTAGAGGCACTCTGCTGCATTTTTGATGCCTTTAGAGGAACTCTGGTGCATTTTTGATGCCTTTAGAGGAACTCTGGTGCATTTTTGATGCCTTTAGAGGAACTCTGGTGCATTTTTGATGCCTTTAGAGGAACTCTGGTGCATTTTTGATGCTCTTAGAGGAACTCTGGTGCATTTTTGATGCCTTTAGAGGAACTCTGGTGCATTTTTGATGCCTTTAGAGGAACTCTGGTGCATTTCTGATGCCTTTAGAGGAACTCTGGTGCATTTCTGATGCCTTTAGAGGAACTCTGGTGCATTTCTGATGCCTTTAGAGGAACTCTGGTGCATTTTTGATGCCTTTACAGGCACTCTGGTGCATTGTTGATGCCTTTACAGGCACTCTGCTGCATTTTTGATGCGTTTACAGGCACTCTGCTGCATTTTTGATGCCTTTAGAGGCACTCTGCTGCTTTTTTAAAGCGTTGAGGCGCTCTGCTGCATTTTTGATGCGTTTAGAGGAGCTCTGCTGCATTTTTGATGCCTTTAGAGGCACTCTGCTGCATTTTTGATGCCTTTAGAGGAACTCTGGTGCATTTTTAATGCCTTTAGAGGCACTCTGCTGCATTTTTGATGCCTTTAGAGGCACTCTGCTGCATTTTTGATGCCTTTAGAGGCACTCTGCTGCATTTTTGATGCCTTTAGAGGCACTCTGCTGCATTTTTGATGCCTTTAGAGGCACTCTGCTGCATTTTTGATGCCTTTAGAGGCACTCTGCTGCATTTTTGATGCCTTTAGAGGAACTCTGGTGCATTTTTGATGCCTTTAGAGGAACTCTGGTGCATTTTTGATGCCTTTAGAGGAACTCTGGTGCATTTTTGATGCCTTTAGAGGAACTCTGGTGCATTTTTGATGCTCTTAGAGGAACTCTGGTGCATTTTTGATGCCTTTAGAGGAACTCTGGTGCATTTCTGATGCCTTTAGAGGAACTCTGGTGCATTTCTGATGCCTTTAGAGGAACTCTGGTGCATTTCTGATGCCTTTAGAGGAACTCTGGTGCATTTTTGATGCCTTTACAGGCACTCTGGTGCATTGTTGATGCCTTTACAGGCACTCTGCTGCATTTTTGATGCGTTTACAGGCACTCTGCTGCATTTTTGATGCCTTTAGAGGCACTCTGCTGCATTTTTGATGCCTTTAGAGGCACTCTGCTGCATTCTTGATGCCTTTAGAGGCACTCTGCTGCATTTTTGATGCCTTTAGAGGCACTCTGCTGCATTTTTGATGCCTTTAGAGGCACTCTGCTGCATTTTTGATGCCTTTAGAGGCACTCTGCTGCATTTTTGATGCCTTTAGAGGCACTCTGCTGCATTTTTGATGCCTTTAGAGGAACTCTGGTGCATTTTTGATGCCTTTAGAGGCACTCTGGTGCATTTTTGATGCCTTTAGAGGAACTCTGCTGCATTTTTGATGCCTTTAGAGGAACTCTGCTGCATTTTTGATGCCTTTAGAGGAACTCTGGTGCATTTTTGATG
Source organism: Rana kukunoris (assembly GCA_029574335.1). NCBI lineage: Eukaryota > Metazoa > Chordata > Amphibia > Anura > Ranidae > Rana > Rana kukunoris. The sequence goes on from CM056053.1 coordinate 315,976,364, forward strand.
CGTTTAGAGGAACTCTGGTGCATTTTTGATGCGTTTAGAGGAACTCTGGTGCATTTTTGATGCCTTTAGAGGAACTCTGGTGCATTTTTGATGCCTTTACAGGCACTCTGCTGCATTTTTGATGCCTTTAGAGGAACTCTGGTGCATTTTTGATGCCTTTAGAGGAACTCTGGTGCATTTTTGATGCGTTTACAGGCACTCTGCTGCATTTTTGATGCCTTTAGAGGAACTCTGGTGCATTTTTGATGCCTTTACAGGCACTCTGCTGCATTTTTGATGCGTTTACAGGCACTCTGCTGCATTTTTGATGCCTTTAGAGGCACTCTGCTGCATTTTTGATGCCTTTAGAGGCACTCTGCTGCATTTTTGATGCCTTTAGAGGCACTCTGCTGCATTTTTGATGCCTTTAGAGGCACTCTGCTGCATTTTTGATGCCTTTAGAGGCACTCTGCTGCATTTTTGATGCCTTTAGAGGCACTCTGCTGCATTTTTGATGCCTTTAGAGGCACTCTGCTGCATTTTTGATGCCTTTAGAGGAACTCTGCTGCATTTTTGATGCCTTTAGAGGAACTCTGCTGCATTTTTGATGCCTTTAGAGGAACTCTGGTGCATTTTTGATGCCTTTAGAGGAACTCTGGTGCATTTTTGATGCGTTTAGAGGCGCTCTGGTGCATTTTTGATGCGTTTAGAGGCGCTCTGCTGCATTTTTGATGCGTTTAGAGGCGCTCTGCTGCATTTTTGATGCGTTTAGAGGCACTCTGCTGCATTTTTGATGCATTAAGAGGCACTCTGCTGCATTTTTGATGCATTAAGAGGCACTCTGCTGCATTTTTTTATGCATTAAGAGGCACTCTGGAGCGTTTCTGATGCATTTAGAGGCACGCTGCTGCCTTTTTGATGCCTTTAGAGGCACGCTGCTGCCTTTTTGATGCCTTTAGAGGAACTCTGCTGCATTTTTGATGCCTTTAGAGGCACTCTGGTGCATTTGTGATGCCTTTAGAGGCACTCTGCTGCATTTGTGATGCCTCTAGAGGCACTCTGCTGCATTTGTGATGCCTCTAGAGGCACTCTGCTGCATTTGTGATGCCTCTAGAGGCACTCTGCTGCATTTGTAATGCCTCTAGAGGCACTCTGCTGCATTTGTAATGCCTCTAGAGGCACTCTGCTGCATTTGTAATGCCTCTAGAGGCACTCTGCTGCATTTGTGATGCCTCTAGAGGCACTCTGCTGCATTTGTGATGCCTTTAGAGGCACTCTGCTGCATTTGTGATGCCTTTAGAGGCACTCTGCTGCATTTGTGATGCCTTTAGAGGCACTCTGCTGCATTTGTGATGCCTTTAGAGGCACTCTGCTGCATTTTTGATGCATTTAGTGGAACTCTGCTGCGTTTTTGATGCATTTAGAGGAACTCTGCTGCATTTTTAATGCATTTAGAGGAACTCTGCTGCATTTTTGATGCGTTTAGTGGACAGTAACCCCTATAATAGTGCAGACCTCAGACAGTATACCCCAGCATAGTGCAGACCTCAGACAGTAACCCCAAGTAGTGCAGACCTCAGACAGTAACCCCCATAATAGTGCAGACCTCAGACTGTAACCCCCATAATAGTGCAGACCTCAGACAGTAACCCCCATAATAGTGCAGACCTCAGACAGTAACCCCCATAATAGTGCAGACCTCAGACAGTAACCCCCATAATAGTGCAGACCTCAGACAGTAACCCCCATAATAGTGCAGACCTCAGACAGTAACCCCCATAATAGTGCAGACCTCAGACAGTAACCCCCAGTAGTGCAGACCTCAGACAGTAACCCCCATAATAGTGCAGACCTCAGACAGTAACCCCCATAATATTGCAGACCTCAGACAGTAACCCCCAGTAGTGCAGACCTCAGACAGTAACCCCCATAATAGTGCAGACCTCAGACAGTAACCCCCAGTAGTGCAGACCTCAGACAGTAACCCCCAATAGTGCAGACCTCAGACAGTAACCCCCAATAGTGCAGACCTCAGACTGTAACCCCCAATAGTGCAGACCTCAGACTGTAACCCCCAATAGTGCAGACCTCAGACTGTAACCCCCAATAGTGCAGACCTCAGACATTAACCCCCAATAGTGCAGACCTCAGACAATAACCCCCAATAGTGCAGACCTCAGACAATAACCCCCAATAGTGCAGACCTCAGACAGTAACCCCCAGTAGTGCAGACCTCAGACAGTAACCCCCAGTAGTGCAGACCTCAGACAGCGGCGTGTGTGGTTTCCCTCAAGCGCGGGCTCCTCCTCCTCTGTGGGTGTGAACAGAGAGGAGGGCCGCCGCCGGGTGTACCAAGATGGCCGCTGCTCCGGAGCTAGGCCGAAGCCGGAGACTTGCCGAGGCTCCGGAGCGCTCCGCGGAGCCGGTGGATGGATTCGCCCGCCCCCCCCCCCTTTTATCGCCCGGTGCGACAGCCCCCCCCGCTACGCCAGTGATGGGGGAGAACTGTATATATGGGGGGGCTGTATATATGGATGTGTATGGGGGTAACTATGTATATGGGGGAGAACTGTGTATATGGGAGGGCTGTATATATGGATGGTGTATGGGGGGAGAACTGTATATATGGATGCTGTATGGGGGGAAATGTACATATGGATGATGTATGAGGGGGGGGGGGAACTGTGTATATGGGGGGCTGTATATATGGATGGATGGTATATGGGGGGGTGGCAGAACTGTATGTATGGTGGGGAAAGTGGTGAGGACTGTATATATGTATAGTGTATGGGGGGGTGGAGGGGGGGTGAGAGTACTGATAACTTGGAAAAAACTGACCTTACATGCTGAGCTCCAGTCTCAGCACGATCTCTGCACACATTCCAACAGAGAAGCAGGGAATAGGGAGGCTCCGCCTTCAACCCCACCTCCTTGTCCCTTCTGCAGCCAATCAGAGGAGAGTACACGGCAACATGGAGGCTCTGCCTCCGCCACTGTGTCCCGTCTGCACTCTGCAGCACACAGAGCAGACGGAGGTTTGCTAATGGGGGGGACACCTGCACTGTCCGGGGGAATCCTGTACGGGTGGCAACCCTAGCCCATGGTGATATAGTATAGTATCATTTTCCCTGGGGGTAAAATGAATATTGAAATAGTTGAAGAGAGAGATGTAATGTAACATCCATATATGTTGCTTTATTGGTTTTTGTTTATTCCTTTTATTGTGTTTTCTGTACTGTTTTCATGCCTCTGGGGAAAAATAAAATAAAAATATAGAATTGAAAAAAAAAAAAAAAAAAAAGGCAACATGCAAACTCCAGGCACAGGTCATGGTCGGGATTCGAACCGGCGACCCTTTGGCTGCCAAGCAAAATTGTTAACCACTACACTACTGTGCCACTCACGCAATCTCAGTGGCGCCCCCTAGAGTGTTACCCATGCGGAGGGGGTGTGATAGTCCGGCAGGTCATACTATTTCTTGTCGGTGACCACTGTTCCCTCCATGCCAGCCGGGGCAAGGAGGTGTCTGTGCTGGTCGCTCAGACACTGAGGCCTGCTCCTGGTGGAGGTTATAATTAGTGTTGCTCACGAATATTCGCATTGCGAATATTCGCTACGAATATTGCATATTCGAGTATTCGCGAATATCTCGAATATCGCGGCGAATATTCGCTATTTCGAATATTCGCATTTTTCAAATTTCGCAAAAAAAAAAAATCGCTATCAATTTCACAATCGCGAATTTCGCAATAGCGAAATTCCTTTTTTTTTTTTTTTTTATAAATATCGAATATTCATGATATTTTATAAAAAAAAAAAAATCGCGAAATTTTGCATTAGCGAAATTTCGCATTGGAATTTGCATTGGCATTTTTTTTTTTTTTTATAAAATATCACGAATAGTCGATATTAACGAATATTCGCGACCGCATATGTGAAATTTCGCTTTTTTTTATAAAATATACCGAATATTCGTAAATATCGAATATTCGTGATATTTTATAAAAAAAAAAATAAAATAAAAAAATCGCGAAATTTCGCATTAGCGAAAATTCGCAATTTTTTTTTTTTTTTTTTTCATAAAATATCACGAATATTCGATATTAACGAATATTCGCGAATATTCTTTCGAAATATTCGCGAAATATTGCGAAATCGAATATGGCGTATTCCGCTCATCACTATTCATTAGCCATGTATACAGTGAGGATAGTTTAAATGAGGATAAATCTAGCAGACCACTTAAAGACAAGTGCTCCGCTCAGAGACCGAATCAATATATATGTGTATTTTAAACGTAATTATCTTTCCCTATTCTGCTAAAGAAGAAAAAACCTGTATCCCTGAGAGCAAACCGTCCCCTCACCGCTCAGCAGCAGACTGGCGTGGCGGTGAGGGAGACGTGAGGGAAATCTGCGCCGTAGTCAACCTCTCGCGAGATTGGGAAGTGAGAGTTGTAATTGGCTGGCGCGCTGAGGGAACGAGATTGCGCGCTCTATACGTCACCCCCTCCTACGCCTGCCGCCCGCGAAACTACGGCTTGTGGCGGGGAGGGGGAAACGAAGTGATAATTGTGAATGTAGTGTCCTGCAAGAAGAAAAAAGGGCAAGGCAAACTGTCCGCCGCTAGTCAGAAACGAAAAATACAGATCAAGAACAATTCACATAATAAAGAAACAAGAATAATAAGAGACAATAATAAAGTATACTTATCTCTGCCATGAGCAGAAAGAAAGAGGAGGTTACTCATAAGGACAGTCCTAGATATAGGTTCGGGTCACCTAAGGGGTGGGAGTTACACGGACGCTGGGGCTGATGGGAAATGTAGTTTTCTTCATCATTCCTTGTGGGAAAGTTTTTAGTTGTTTTAAAATGTTAAATATGTTCTGCTATGAGCATTAAAAAGAAGGATTAATGCAAGATATGAGCCTCCTGTCTGTGATATAATTACAATTCTTGATATAATAGTTTACAGCAGGGCATTCCAGCCCCCTCCAAGACTAACCGTGAGGGCTTACAGTGTTGTGGCAACAACAACACCTAGGGCCCCAATTTCTGCAGAGTATATACGGAAGGCCCCTACTTTCAAACATCCAACTTACTAACAACTCCCACTTGCAAACGGAAGGAGAAAACAGGAAGTGAGAAGAAATATACCCTTAGGATGGGAAATTCTTTTCTGTAAGAGGTGTCTCCTGTCCACTGATGCGTTATCACCAATCCTTGTTTCACTAAAAAACCCAAATTCTCTAAAAATCATTTGTCATTGGGACAGAAAGTGAGGTGCAATCTTCTGAACAGATACGCAGAGACAGCAAAACAAATGTTTCAGGGGTGATAACCCTTCTCTATGTTTTCCAAAAAGCTTAAAAATAGATTTTTTTGGCTGGAGCTACACTTTAAAAAAGTACCAGTTCTAAATTACAAACAGATTCTACTTAAAAACAAACCTACAGTCCCTGTCTTGTTGCACCACCTGTATACTTCTGTTCAAAGTATATAGTGCCAAAGGCGGCTGGTAATGACCTGGGGGGAGGGGGGGGGGAAACCCCTGCTATTTTTCTCAATGAGTTTCATCCATATTGCAGGGACCATACATTACATTAAAGCTACAAGCAGTTTTAAATGACTTTTTGTGCAGGGACAGTTCTAAACACGGGAAACACGTGCCCCTTTCACAGGCATACTATAGACACCGAGCAGATGCGATATTTAAAGGAATTTTTCATTTTTTTTTTACTTTTAAGCATTATTAAAATCACTGCTCCTGAAAAATGTCAGTTTTTAAAACTTTTTTTTTGCATTGATACATGTTCCCTGGGACAAGACCCGGGTCCCCAAACCCATTTTAGGACAATAACTTGCATATTAAAGATAAAGGGCCAGATTCACAGAGCCATTACGCCGGCGTTACACGAGATGCGCGGCGTAAGTCTAAATTTGTGCATGCGTTTTGATGCTCCGCACCCCCAAAACAAGATACGCAAGAAATCTACTTTTTTTGGACTGGCGTAATTTCGATTTGCTGGACAACAAACTTTATGCCAACATGCCAGGGGCATCCTTGCTCATAGCTATACTAATGACTTTAGATGAGCAAAGAAGGAGGAGGGCACGGAGGAGGGCACGGGAGAGGATATACCGCACACGCATATACCTCTTTGGCATGAGTGATTCTGAGGTGTATCGCATCTTCAGATTCACCCCTGCTGCCATCATGGAATTAACCATAACCCTGCAGGATGACATCACCAGCCCAACACACCACTCACATGTAGTGCAGCCACTGGTCAAGGTCCTGGCAACACTCCATTTCCTTGCCAGTGGCTCTTTTCAAAGAACAAGTGGAGTGGTGGCTGGGATGTCACAATCCTCCATGAGCAGATGTGTGCACCAGGTTATCCCTGCAATCCTCAGATGCATGGCCAACCAAATCATCAAACCAACCACTGAGGACCTGCGGCTGAAGGCAATGACAGATTTCTACAGAATTGCCAGATTTCCACGCACCGTGGGGGCCATTGATTGCACACATGTGGCACTCCAGCCCCCCCATGAGACAGAGCACATATACCGCAATAGGAAGCATTGGCATTCTATCAACGTACAGGTGATAGTCGATGCCCAAGGCTTCATATGGCACGTCTGTGCCAAACACCCCGGAACCAGCCATGACAGCTACATATACAATCAGAGCCCCATCCCAATGGAATTCGAACAGAACGTGTATGGGGACACCTGGATGGTTGGTGAGTGACATGGGTGGCAGGCATGACTGTCCCCCCCCATGATGCACACAGCACATGCATGACTAACATCCTTCTGTCTTTTCCCTTACAGGTGACTCTGCATATGCACTGGGACCCCATCTCATGACTCCTATCTGGAACCCCCAAACCCCAGGAGAGGAAAGATACAATGAAGCCCACGCCCAAACATGTGCAGTGGTGGAGCGCACCTTTGGCCTCCTGAAGTCACGTTTCCGATGCCTGGATAAGTCTGGGGGGACCCTGTTGTATTCCCCAAACTTTGTGTGCCAGATCATCGGTGCATGGTGCATGTTGCATGCTGCACAACTTCGCAGTGGGAAAGGGCCTGCAGATTGACATACGTGATGACCTGACCCCTGAACCAGACAATCCCCCCCTAACCGAGGCTACCCCGTCTTCTGAGGGAAGAGCAGCCAGGAGACAGCTCACATTAGGCATCTTTGCACGTTAAACACACACATTAATCATGGCACAATGAGAATGCATGCATGCACACCACTGTGGTCCCTAGCACAGACACATCACATCCTCATCAAATTGTATTAGCACAAGCCCACCATGCAGGACTTGTGAGCAGCAACTCCACGCCACGGCTCCAATTATGTCACTGTACATTAATACACCATTCACACGGACCTGGGGATCACTTCTCCCTGGTCCTGGGGAACCCTTCTCCACCACAAATGAGGGTGACACCCCTTTTCCGGCAGGAATGTCACCCCCACAATCAGAAATCATTCACAACACAAAAAAAAAATTGTCCAGCACAAAACAAAAAATGTCCAGCAACAAAAAAAAAATCCCCCCCCCCAAAAAAAGTCCTGAAAAAAAAAAGTCCAGAAAAAAAAAGGGGGAAACCAAATTAATGCCACTGACGTGACCCACACCTGGGGCGCCCACGGCCATGGCTCCGGCTCCTCAGGGGAGACTCATGGGGAGGGGGGGTAATCCAGGGAAGGAGGAGCAGCCCCTGGTCTCTGCCCACCTGGTGGCCTGCCCTCCAAGGCCACGGCACTTCTGGTCAGGCCAGCACTTAGTGTTGCCGTATTTGCCTGGATAGCCTGGGTGAGGGCCCTCACATCCTGCCCAATGTCTGCTGTAGTAGTCTGCAGTTCGTTTAGGCAGTTTGTAAGAGCCAGGGAGTGGCAGTCCAGGTCCCCAAGCGTATCCTTTATGGAGGACAGACTCTCCTCCATCCGTACCAAAGTCTGGCTGACCTGTCCCAGATGGTGGGTCTGAAGGGCCTGGTCCCTTCTCAGATTGGTGGGCAGAACCTCGGCCACCCTCTGGTCTTCTGGGACGACTTCCTGCCTCCAGCTGATGCTTGTGGCCGGGGAGAAGGGGAGGCCCTTGGGAGGGCAGCCCTGTTGGGGGAGGAGTGGGAGGGGCTACCCCTTATGGAGGGCTGGCTGCTGCCAGCCAGAGGGGAAGACTCCTCTAAAAACAACAATCCACTGGCTGACATGACATCCTCCTCAAACTCCTCCTCCTCCAACTCCTCCGAGGACTCCGGCCTTGTCTGGGGGTCCTCATCAGGCTGGTGTCCCGGGGATGGTGCGGTCAGGCCAGATCCTGTGGATGACACAAAACATTCACAGGTTGGAGGATCCACACACTTGCCACATATTCCTCCCCCCCTCCCCCACACATGCTACACACCAGATAGGAAAAAAAAACCTTACCTGGCATCACGGCCTCCTGACTGGAGTCATAGCCAGGCAGGCCCTCCACTTGTTGTCTATTAAAGGTGTGGGCCACCGCATGCTCCTCCACTGTCAGCCTAACAGGGCATGGTGGGCCCCCTCCAGTGCCCCTGGCATGGGCTGCCATTTTGGCCAGCTTCCCACGGACCAGACGCCGGAGATCATTGATTTTCTTTACGATCCCCTCGCGTGTCCGGGTCTCCCCCCCCCCAATGCATTTACCTGGTCGGTAATGTTCTGCAAAATCTCCTTCTTCCTGGCCGGGGTGGTGTTGGCACTCTCTGGGCCGTGAAGGAAACACCATTTTGGGTAAGGGCCCGGGAAATAATTTGTTTCTCCCCCAAAGAAAAATTGCTCTTCCGCTTCCTCTCAATCATACTCCTACAACAACTCTCTCCCAAACAATCACCAAAAATCACACACAAAAACAAGCAGGAAAAATCAAGCAACAAAACAAACAAACAAAATCTATCAACCAAAAAGTCTCACAACCAGTCACCAAAAGACACTATCAAATATATTCTACAAAACACTAGATCAAACAGTCAACAAATATCACAAAGACAAGTCACAACGCAACAAACAACAGAACAAAAACACATTGCTGTATAGGAAGGGATACAAAGGGATGTACTTCTTTTGCAAAGGAAGGGCGTTTGTGTCTGTCTATTTATGCTGTCTGAGTAGTTCACAAAGTTGCCTGGGTCCACTTCCAATTTCACTGATTGCGCCGTTCCCGAGTTGTGTGAATGCACACAGAGGTGCTGACCAAGGTCTGCTTCATGTGCGCATGCGCGATCCGGCCAGCCCTTCATTTGCATGGGGTCACGGCTCATTTCAATGAAACAAGCCCACGTCCTTCACAATTTGAATTACTCCGCCTTACGCCTCGGAATTTACGTTACACCAGCGCTAATTTCTGCGCAAATACTACGGGGATACGGTGATTGCGCCTCTACATTGCGCCGGTCTAACGTAAAGGAGGTGCGCTACGGTGGTCAAAATATGCGCCAATGTACGTGAATCTTGCCCAAAGTGTCTCTCACGCTACTGATGAGTAAATATGAATGTATGGAAGCTAGAGCAAAAAATCTGCCAGATCTAATAGTGTTCACTGTACATGTAATTAAATAACTCTTAAAGTGATCTTGCGCTAAAGAAATACATAAACGAAAATGTGCAAACTGCAAGAAAGTGGTAAAGTGCTATATGATAAATGCCAAAAAAGCTCATATAAAGTGTATAATATATATACACCTACTAATCCACAGATACATCATAATACAACACCAAAGGATGATCAATAAATAAAGTGTCCCTGTGCAAATGAGCAAAAAACTGCTAAAAATGCAAAGAGTACAAAAATGACAAAAAGTGCAAAAGTACAAAAACTGCAGTTTCCTCTCCTCCTTGCTAATTTCTGGGCACGAGCTGGAGTTCCTTCAGGACTGTGAGATTGTAGGGAATCGAGGAGAGAAGTAGCAATATCACCATAACAACCTGAATATTGAATAACAGAGAAGAGTGGGAAAAACTTGATGTGCCTGTTACCATACTGTATATCTGTCAGGTGAGGCCCGGATTCAGATACATCAGCGCATATTTATGCAGCTGTAGCGTATCTAATATACACTACGCCGGCGCAGCGCAGAGAGGCAAGCACAGTATTCACAAAGCACTTGATCCCACTTGCTCCCAAATCTACCCTGGGTTTTGAAAGCGTAAGTCGTCGTAAGTGGAAGTGGGCATGAGCAATGCAAATGAGGCGTGACCCCATGCAAATGATGGGCTGAGTGCCAGACAAGTACTTAAAATTAACGGCGCATTCGCCGTCCTGTGGACGTATCCCAGTGCGCATGCTCACAATCACGTCGAAACAACTGGCTAAGATACGTCGAATCACTACCTACCGTGTGAATGTAACCTACGCCCAGCCCTATTCACGTACTACGTAAACAACGTAAAATACGACAGCTGTGTTCCCTGGTCCCTAGACTGAAGCCTGTTTCTAGGCGTATATTAGTTCTGCGGGCACGGCGCACAGATACGACGGTGCATATGTACACTTACGCAGCGTATCTCGAGATACGTCGGTGTAAGTGCTTTGTGAATCCGGGCCTGAGAGTTCTGGGAGACTGGTGAAGGACAGATTTCATGGTTCAATACTCCAATTAATGAAATACTCTCATCAAGATTTTGGAGAAATTGGAGGATCGGTCCCATGTCTATTGTTTGGGACATTTTAGAATTTTTTTCTCACTAACTTTATTCATATTGCAATATTGAACCATCTTTCACATTCAGCACTATTGTGTGCATTGTTGCACTTTTTTGCACTTTTTGCACTTTTACACCTTTTGTCATTTTTGTACTCTTTGCATTTTTAGCACGTTTTGCTCGTTTGCACAGGGACACTTTATGTATTGATCATTCTTTGGTGTTGTATTATGATGTATTTGTGGATTAGTAGGTGTATATATATTATACACTATATATGAGCTTATTTGGCATTTATCATATAGCACTTTCTTGCAAATTGCATATTAGCATTTAAAATAAGCACTTTTGATTTTGAATGTTCGAGTCCCATAGACTTAAATGGGGTTCTAAAGTTTGCGTAAACGTACGGTCCGTTTGAAGGTTCTGGTGCGAACCGAACGTGGGGGGTGTTCGGCTCATCCCTACTTAGCACTAGACATGTGCACAGAAAAAAAAATTGTTTTTTTGTTCTGTTTTGTATCGTTCCGTTTTTTCGTTTGCGTTCGTTTTTCGTAAGATGCCCATTTTCCTGTTTGTTCCTGTTCGTTTTTCGTATGACGCGATTTTTTCGTATTCCGATCGTTTCGTATTTTCGTTACTGTTTTATTTTCGTACATGCGGGATGGTTCGTTATTCTGTTTAGCTCATGTTCGTTACTTGTTAGACAATAATTTTCGTGAATTTTCGTCAATGATTTGCAGTATCTTGAAACCCTTTTCTTTTGCTATTTTCAGTCGTATGTTCATATGACATCTATAACAAAAGATTTGCATTCTGTATTTTAAATTCCTTTTTTCTGTTCGTATTTTGGATTCAAAATACAGCATGCAAATCTTTTGTTATAGATGTCATATGAACAATGAACATAGGACTGAAAACAAACAGAAAAAGGATTGAAACAAAATACAGCATGCAAATCTTTTGTTATAGATGTCATATGAACAATGAACATAGGACTGAAAACAAACAGAAAAAGGATTGAAACAAAATACAGCATGCAAATCTTTTGTTATAGATGTCATATGAACAATGAACATAGGACTGAAAACAAACAGAAAAAGGATTGAAACAAAATACAGCATGCAAATCTTTTGTTATAGATGTCATATGAACAATGAACATAGGACTGAAAACAAACAGAAAAAGGATTCAAACAAAATACAGAATGTAAATCTTTTGTTATAGATGTCATTTTTGTTCTTTTGCCGTTTTCGTTTTGTCGTTTTTTTTCGTCGGATCATTCGTTCGTATTTGCGGTTGTTCGTTATGCGGCTCATTCGTAATCTCATAGTTTTCGTATTTTGGTGCTTTAATTTTTTCGTATGTACACATTATCCTGCGGGTACGAAAATGAACATTTTCGTACGAAAATAACATTCGTACGAACGGGAATGCACATATCTACTTAGCACATGCCAGCTTTCAAAAGACAAAGCCAGCACTGGAACAAAGGGATTTCACTCTACCAAGCAAGAGCGTTACACAGAGCTGAAAAGAGCACATATGGAGACTATGGGCATTTAGGAGACACATTTTCGGACAATCCTGCCCCTTTCTAAAGTCAGATTTTTCTAAAAAATTGGGAATGATTCAAAGGCCAGACCATGGAACTACTAGGAATACATTTGAAAACATTAAAAGATTGGAACAGATAGAACAATAGAACTTTACTATTTCACAGATATCCTATTTTAGAAAAATAAAAAAGAGAATATTGGATCAGACACATTTTCGGACAATCCTGACCCTTTCTAAAGTCAGATTTTTCTAAAGAATTGGGAATGATTCAAAGGCCAGACCATGGAACTACTAGGAATACATTTGAAAACATTAAACGATTGGAACAGATAGAACAATAGAACTTTACTATTTCGCAGATACCCTATTTTATAAAAAATAAAAAAGAGAATATTGGATCAGACCACCCTTGCATCCACAAAACAGTGGGTTACACTAGAAGAATTAATATCCTCATTACCCCAAGCTATCACACTATGGCTATTGTCCAAACACATTCTGTTTACTATCTCTGACTGACATCAAAACTGGCATCAAATATTCCCTCTTAACTACAGCAGGCCCCATGACACCACTCCGGCTTAATCCCCCCATGAATGTCCAAGCAATTCTCATCAATCTCATGGCCACATAAACACATTCTAGCTAAACACTTCTTCCACAGGGCCACATTCCTAAACTGTGAGGAACTAGCCTCCCAAATGAAAGACCTCAAATTCCCACTATGGACATATCTTTAAATACAACGGCCCAGATTCACAAAGACTTACGCCGACGTATCTACTGATACGCCGTCGTAAGTCCAAATGTGCGCCGTTGTATCTATGCTCTGATTCTGTAAATCAGATACGCCTGAATTTAGCCAAGATACGACCGACGTAAGTCTCCTACGCCATCGTATGTTGGGTGCATATTTACACTAGACGCATTCGGTGTTCCCATTATAAATATGCAAATGAGCAAGATACGCCGATTCACAAACGTACGCACGCCCGACACAGTAATCTACGATGTTTATGTAAGGCGTTTTTCCGGCGTAAAGATAAACCACCAAAAAGGTGGTGCATCCCATGCAAGGTATGGACGTCGGAACAGCCATCGTGTTTACGTCGTTTACGTAAGTACGTGAATGGAGCTGTGACGTTCACGTCGTAGGCAGTGTTTGACGTGTATCTTAGGCGTTCTATTTGTCGTGATTCTGAGCATGCACGTGCATGCGCCGTTCGCTCAGCCGCTCATTTACATGGGGTCACGGTGTTGCAGTCACGTAAACTCTGGATAAAAACTCAATGAAATTCCAGCTAGAGAGGTTTCTCAGCATAAAACACAACTGCACTCTCTTGTATGAACAGAAAGTTAAGGGTTTAAATCATCACAACCTCTATCTGGGAACCAACCCTGAGCGTGCGTACTCAGTCAAAACATAAGCAAACATAGGTTTAATAAGGATAGATAAATTGGTGAGTCAAAGCTAGCAATAAATTAATGTGACCCTGTAGCTCCGGGTCATCTATAGTTGGGTATCAAGGAGAGTCTTCAGCGACAGTTCATATACAGGGTACTTGTGTGTTAAACGATCTAATGATCAATCAGGAATCAATTAACCACGAGTGATAGCATACAAAGAAATGGGAAATCCCACAGCCCAAGCCTGGTTCCAGTTCTTAACAGCCTATATTACAGTTTTCTTGCGGTTCTCATGTTGGTCTTCAGAGTGTCAGCTCCTGGTCCTGAGAAGCCAACTATAGTAGGAGGGATCCTTAGAAGCAGGGTAGTGGAGCTGGGTAGATCCAGATTGCAGCGAGCAGGGGTCCTCCCTGTGTTGGACGCAGTGGTCTGATACTGTGGTTCTTGGGGTGCTCTGATGGGTCCCAGGTGATGGCAGGTGCCCAACAAAATAGTGGAACAACCTGCCGTCATTCCTGGGGCTTTAAATAGCGCGCACGGCGCGGGAGAAGGCGCAGCACGCCGAGGCGCACTTCCGCGTTCCAGCTTGGAACGCATAACAGAGCGCACCGGAAGTGACGCGCATGAGTCAGTGCGGACGTCTGGGGGAAAGACAAGCGCTGTGGCTATAGAGAGAGGAACGCCGGTGGCGTTACATACTCCCCTCCTCAAGGGGGCACCAACAGTGCTCTTTGTAGGACATGGTCGGTTAGGGTACCTACGATGGAATAGTTTGATGAGGCGGGGAGCATGGAGGTGTGAAGAGTCTTCCCAGGAGTCTTCAAGTTGACTGTAACCTTTCCAACGTATCAAGTACTGGAAAGTAGACCCCCTTCTCCTTCAATCCAAAATTTTCTCAACTTCATATTCAGTTTCATCCAAAATGTCAACTGGAGGTGAGGGAGCTGAATCTCTGTTGGGGAATGGGTTTGGTACAAATGGTTTTAGGAGTGAAACATGGAAAGAGGGGTGGATCTTCCAATCGGTTGGTAGAGTTAGTTTGACTGCATTAGGATTTATCACATGTGAGATTGGAAAAGGGCCAGTGAATTGTCGGCCTAGTTTCTTGGAGGGTATCTTGAGACGTACATTTTTGGTGGATAACCAAACTAGGTCTCCCACCTTGTAAACAGGTGGTTTTGATCTGTGAGCATCATAATTTTGTCGTTTTTGAGCAGCTTCTAAGTTATTACGAAGAATTCGCAGAGTGTCCTTTAAGGTTGAAAGGTAATGTCTTACAGCAGGAACTTTGTTTGAGAGCACATTGGACGGTAAACTTTGTGGGTGATAACCATAATTTGCATAGAATGGTTAAAATCTAGAAGAAGAGCTGGTGGCATTATTGTAAGAAAATTCAGCATGGGGAAGCAGATGGTACCAATCATCCTGTAAGTGTGTACAGTAACAACGTAAATATTGTTCTAGGGTCTGGTTGACCCTTTCTGTCTGGCCGTTTGTTTGGGGGTGGTAAGCACTAGACATGCAGTGGTCAATTCCTAGTGTGTTACATAAAGCTTTCCAGAACTTAGAGATGAACTGAGATCCTCGGTCAAAAATGATTTGAGAAGGAAGGCCATGTAGTTTGAGGACATTATTAATGAAGGCTGTTGCTGTTTCAGATGAAGTTGGTAAATCTTTTAAAGGAATGAAGTGAGCCATTTTTTGTGAGTAAATCGACTGTGACCATAATAGTATTTGATCCGTTTGACCGTGGGAGTTCAACTATAAAGTCCATCGAGACGACCTCCCAGGGCCGGTTTGGTATTGAAATGGAGGATAAGAGACCAAAAGGAGGTTTTCTTGAGAGCTTATTACTAGCACAGATGAGACAGGAATTGACGTATTCATGGACCATTTTAGCCAAATGGGGCCACCAATAATGTCTTTTAAGGAGGTGTATCGTCTTATTGATACCAGGGTGGCCAGCTAATGGGGAGTCATGTAAATGTTTGAGAAGTGTCAGTTGTAGGCTGGGAGGAACATATAACTTATTCTTAAAAGTATATGCACCATCTGATTGCCTTGAGGTTCCTTTGGGTAAGGAGGAGAGATCCTTGGGTGTGTTCTGAGAGATTAGTTCTCGAAAGGAAGAGGCTATTCCAATAAATCGGTTAGAAGGTATGATGGATGAAGGAGGACTTTCAATGATCTCTTCTTCATTGATCCGGGATAGGAAATCAGCCTTTAAATTCTGGGTCCCTGGTCTGTAAGATATAAGGAAGTCGAATCTATCAAAGAACAAGCTCCATCTTACTTGACGGGCAGAGAGAGTCTTGCAGGCCTTTAAGTGTTCTAAGTTACGATGATCAGTGAGAATCATTACAGGGTACGTAGAACCTTCTAGGAGATGTCTCCAGTTTGCTAAAGCATCTCTTATTGCTAGGAGCTCCTTCTCACCAATAGGGTAGTTTCTCTCTGCAGAATTTAGAGTTCTGGAGTAGAATGCGACTGGGTGTAGAGGTTCAGATAGGGTAGCTTGTTGTGAAAGAATGGCACCTAAAGCGTAGTGGGATGCATCCACTTCTAGTGTGAAATGTCATTGTGGATCAGGTAGTTGGAGAATGGGAGCAGAGGTGTAAGAGAGTTTGAGTGCCTCAAAAGACTTCTGCGCTTGATTTGTCCAGGTTAAAGGTGTTTTCTTACTAGTTAACCAGTTCGGGTCCGCGTCATCGTCGAAAGACGTGAACAGCGCAAGCCTGAGGCGCCGGGTTGACGTCTTTGGACGTGACTGCCTTTCCCCGCTCGCCGCGCGTCCCCGCGAGCGCGCATCGGCGAAAAACTGTGTTGGCCGTGTCCCTTGGACACAGCCAATCACAGATCGTGCTGAATGGCCAATCGCAGAGGCCATTCAGCACTCGATCCCGCTGTCCAATGAGAGATGATCTCAATTGTAAACAAATGAGATCATCTCTCATCGCCGGCTTTCTCTCCTCACACACAGTGTGTGAGGAGAGAAAGAGAAAGACAGCAGTTTTACAAAGTGAGTTTAAAAAAAAGTCTAAGTCAAAAACAGTGCCACAGTCTCTGCCAGTGCCACCTGCCAGTGCAAACAGCCTGTGCCACCTGCATCAGTGCCACCTGTCCCTGCCATCAGTGCCACCTGCCCCCAGTGCCATCTGCCCCTGCCATCAGTGCCATCTGCCCCTGCCATCAGTGCCACCTGCCCCCAGTGTCATCAGTGCCACCTGCCCCTGCCATCTGCCGTAAGTGCCACCTGCTCGTGCCATCTGCCATCAGTGCAATCTGCCATCAGTGTCACCTGCCAGTGCAATCTACCATCAGTGCCACCTGCCAGTGCAATCTACCATCAGTGCCACCTGCCTGTTCCACCTGCCTGTGCCACCTGCCAGTGCCATCTGCCTGTGCCACCTGCCTGTGCCATCTGCCTGTGCCACCTGCCATCAGTGTTATCTGCCCGTGCCACCTGCCTGTGCCACCTGCCCGTGCCATCTGCCATCAGTGCCATCTGCCCGAGCCATCTGCCCGAGCCATCTGCCCGTGCCATCGGTGCCATCTGCCATCAGTGCCATCATGCCCGTGCCAGCTGCCATTAGTGCTACCTGCCATTAGTGCTACCTGCCATCAGTGCCATCTGCCACCAGTGCCATCTGCCATCAGTGCCATCTACCATCAGTGCCATCTACCATCAGTCCGTGCCATTTGCCATCAGTGCCACTTGTCAGTGTCATCAGTGCCAACAATGGCTAAAAGATCCTTTTCACTTGAGGAGGCGTATGACATTATTGCGGCTGACGAGAGCAACGGGGAGCTCTGCGATTCGGATTCCTCTGAAAATTCAGACAACGAATCTGACGTCACCTATGAGCTGATAGTCAGCAGTGGAGCAGAGACATCCTCGGAGGAGGAGGAGGAAGAAGAGGAGGAAGAGGAAGAAGAGGAAGAAGAAGAGGAGGAGGGTCCACCCGCCAGAAGAAGGCGTATTGCTAAGGAGGCAGTGCCATCCACCAGCACCGCTGTGCCATCCACCAGCACTGCTGTGCCATCCACCAGCACCGCTGTGCCATCCACCAGTACCGCAATACCTCAGCAAGCAAGGTCACGTACCAGTGGGGTGTCACCTCAGTCCCAAAGGGTTAGGTCCCATGCCAGCCTTCCCTATTCCCTTCAGAACCCCCTGTGGCTTCCTTCTAATTCAGGAGAAGCCAACATTCCCCCTTTCACTGCCCAGCCAGGAGTCCAGGTGGACACAGAAAAATTTTGCCCCGATTAACTTTTTTAATTTAATTTTCACCGACAACATGCTTGCCTCAATTGTTACCCAGTGCAATCTTTATGCACAACAATTTATTTCCAGTAACCCCACATCCCATTATGCCCGTCCCTTCGAGTGGAGAGTCCTAACAGTGGAAGAGTTTAAAAAAAATTTGGGCCTCGTATTCTGTATGGGACTAAACCATAAAAACCAGCTACGTGCCTATTGGTCAAACCTCCCCATCTACCACATGCCCATCTTTTCCTCAAAAATGCCCAGGTCCAGATATCAATTGATCATGAGATTCCTACACTACAATGACAATACCCAGTGCCCTCCCCGAAATGACCCAAATTTTGATAAACTTTATAAAATTCGGCCACTACTTAATTATTTTTCCGAAATTTTTCCCCAGTTGTTTACCCCTGACCAACATATATGTGTAGATGAGTCCCTTATAACATTTTCTGGCAGGCTGGGCATAAAACAATTCATTCCCAGCAAAAGGGCCCGCTATGGGGTGAAGCTCTATAAATTGTGTGACCGAGCCACAGGTTATACGTATGCCTTCAACGTATACAAAGGAAAGGACAGCCAGCTACACCCCCCTAATTGTCCAGACTATGTAGGAACCAGCGGGAAAATTGTTTGGCAACTCCTGAACCCACTCATGGAGAAAGGATACCACTTATATGTGGACAATTTTTACACAAGTCTGCCCCTGTTCCGAAACCTTTTCCAAAAAAACACCCCAGCATGCGGCACCGTGCGATCGAACCGGAAGGGCTTTCCTCAAAGTCTTGTCACCAAAAAATTAGAAAAAGGGGAGACGGCGAGTTTACGCACAGAGGAAGTTCTGGCTGTGAAATGGAGGGACAAAAGGGATGTGTACGTGCTTTCTACCATCCACAACAACACATTCGTTGAGACCAGAACGAGGAATGGGCTAATCCAGAAACCTAAATGCATTCATGACTACAATAAGTTCATGGGGGGTGTCGATTTGAACGACCAGATGCTGGAACCCTACCTTTCCACAAGAAGATCATACCAGTGGTATAAAAAAATGTCAGTTTATTTGTTCAATTTGGCCGCGTACAATACCTACGTAATATATCGTAAATCCACTCCCAGACCCAAACCCTACCTTTTCTACCTTGAGGAAATCACCACTGTTCTTTTATACCCCAGCAACCCACCAGCAAACATTCGATCCGATGTGGTTAGCCGACTCAACGAGCACCACTTTCCAGATAAACTCCCTCCCAGACCAACAGGCCAAAAATGCCAAAAAAGATGCAAGGTGTGCTCCAAAGCAGGAGTGAGAAGAGACACCACTTTTTATTGTCCTAAATGCCCTTCCCAACCAGCCTCTACACCTGTCCCCATTCTGTCCTGAACGAGGCCCTACTTCTGCCTGTAGGACCTATGCCATCATGCCTCTGCCTGTTGCATGAACTGACCACCTGCACTAACCCTGATGGGACAGTTTCCCTGCCTGGACAATTGTGTATGCCGTTGCTGACCAAGTCCCTGCCTGCTGCCTGGACCAGTGCTATCCTGCTGTGTAAAACTGTGCTACTATTACCACAGGTAATCTTTTGTTTACGCTTTGCTTAGCATAATGTATTTTGGGGTGTAACTCTTGGTATGTTCATGCTATGTGTCTCTGGAACACCTGACCGTGTTCCTTGCATGTTTGATCTCTGTATGTGGTCAGGCTGTGTAGAAGTCTCACACATGGGGTATCGTTTTACTCAGGAGGAGTAGCAGAATGTATTTTGGGGTGTCATTTTTGCTATGTAAATGCTATGTGTTGGAAATATTTTAGAAACGGACAACTTTGTGTAAAAAAAATGCGTTTTCATTTTTTTCCACGTGTTCCAAAAACTTCTGGAAAAAAATGAACCGTTCAAAAGACTCATTATGCCTCATATATTATACGTTGGGGTGTTAGCTTTCCAAAATGGGGTCATTTTGTGGGTAATTTCATTGTCCTGGTGTTCCAGGCCCTTCAAAATTGTAATAGATAGTCAACTAGTTAGATGTGCAATTTATGCTCCTAAAACCCCTGATGGCGCTTCCTGCATGTTGGGCCTCCGTATGTGGCCAGGCAGTGAAAAAGTCTCACACATGGGGTATCGTTTTACTCAGGAGGAGTAGCAGAATGTATTTTGGTGTGTCATTTTTGCTATCTAAATGCTATGTGTTGGAAATATTTTAGAAACGGACAACTTTGTGTAAAAAAAATGCGTTTTCATTTTTTTTCCACGTGTTCCAAAAACTTCTGGAAAAAAATGAACCGTTCAAAAGACTCATTATGCCTCATAGATTATACGTTGGGGTGTTAGCTTTCCAAAATGGGGTCATTTTGTGGGTTATTTTATTGTCCTGGTGTTCCAGGGCCTTCAAAATTGTAATAGGTATTCAACTAGTTAGATGTGCAATTTATGCTCCTAAAACCCCTGATGGCGCTTCCTGCATGTTGGGCCTCCGTATGTGGCCAGGCAGTGAAAAAGTCTCACACATGGGGTATCGTTTTACTCAGGAGGAGTAGCAGAATGTATTTTGGGGTGTAATTTGTGGTATGCACGTGCCATGTGAGAGAAATAAGCTATTACAATGACAATTTTGAGAACATTTTTAAATAAAAAATAAAAATCTTAATTTTGCAAAGTATTGTGGGAAAAAATTACAACTTCAAATACCTCACCATGCCTCTTAATAAATACCTTGGAATGTTTAATTTCCAAAATGGGGTTATTTGGGGGGAATTTGTACTTTCCTGGCTTGTTGGGGTCTCAAGAAATGAGAGAGGCCTTCAGTACATCAGGTGTAATCAGATGTGATAATTTTTTATGATTTGCACTATAGCTTGTAGACTCTAAAATTTTCACACAGACCAAATCATTTCGAAAAATTTTGGGTTATTTTTATCAAAGACATGTAGCAGTATACATTGTGGCCAAAATGTATGAAGAAAAATTAATAATTTGCAAAATTTTATCACAGAAACTAAGAAAAAAACATTTTTTTTCAAAATTTTCGGTCTTTTTTTATTAATAGCGCAAAAAATAAAAAACCCAGAGGTGATCAAATACCACCAAAAGAAAGCTCTATTTGTGGGAAGAAAAGGACAAAAAAATCATTTAGGTATAGTGTTGCATGACTGAGTAATTATCATTCAAAGTGTGAGAGTGCTGAAAGCTGAAAATTGCTCTGGGCAGGAAGGGTGTTTAAGTGCCCAGTAAGCAAGTGGTTAAGGAATTCAGAGGTTTTACAATTTCTGAGAAATTCTTAATAAATTTCCGGTAATAATTTGAAAACCCAAGGGATCGTTGCAAAGCCTTCCTGGACTGGGAAATAGGCCAGGAGAGAATACAATCAACCTTAGATCGATCCATCTGGATCCCGTCGGGAGTAATCTGGTAGCCAAGAAATTAGATACTGGTTTGGTTGAAGACACACTTCTCCAGCTTAACGTATAAGCGATGTGTTCTAAGCCTTGATAGTACCCATTGTACGTGTTTGGTATGTTGTTCAAGGTTGTCTGAGAGGATCAAAATGTCATCAAGATAAATTACCATGCAAATGTCCAACAAGTCACGAAAAATATCATTAATGAACCTTTGGAAAGTTGCAGGGGCATTGCACAACCCAAAAGGCATAACCGTATACTCGAATAGGCCGTAGCGAGTCTTGAAAGCGGTTTTCCATTCGTCCCCAGGACGGATTCGAATTAAATTATAAGCGTCCCTAAGATCTAGCTTTGTAAAGATTTTGGAGGTCTGGAGATGTTCTATAAACTCCGGGATGAGAGGTAAAGGATACCGATTCTTTATTGTGATGTTATTGAGGGACCTGTAATCAAATATTGGCCGGAGTGAACCATCCTTATTCTTTACAAAAAACATGGCGGGGCTTGCTGGGGAAGTGGAAGGCCTAATGAAACCCTTCCTCAGATTATCATCGAGGTAGTCCTTGAGATGGATAAGCTCCGGTTGGGATAGGGGATACATTTTCGCGGTCGGAATGGGGGAGTCTGGAATGAGGTCGATCGGGCAATCATATATGCGATGAGGGGGGAGTATCTCTGCATTAGTCTTACTGAAAACATCGGAGAAATCATATAAGTAGGAAGGGAGAACAATGTTTTGTTCAGTTGTCAAAAGTAAATTGTATACAGGATAACAGGTATGTTCACAAAATGAGGAATCAAGTGTGATTGAGTTACTAGGCCAGTGGAAAGTTGGTTGGTGAAGGAGTAACCAAGGTAAGCCTAAAACTATTGGGAAAGTGGGTGAACGGATGTTTTTAAACACAAGGGTTTCTGTATGGCCATTGCCACAGGTGACCAACAAAGGTGAAGTTTGAGTGTTTACTGGCCCATATGAGGAAGTAGAGCCATCAATAAAAGTGACAGACAGTGGATCTTGCTTTAACACACTTGGGATTTTATTTGAGTTAACAAATTCTATATCAATGAAATTGCCACAGGCACCGGTGTCAACCATCGCATCTAAGGTACTTCTATCTTGGTCCCAGTGTAAAGTAAGCGTAAGAAAAACATAATTACTAGTGGAAGTTCGGGGCACAGTAACCTTATTAATGCTATGGAGGTTACCTTCAGACCTCCTCTTAAGGAGTGGGCAAGTAGGGACAATGTGGTCAGGGGCAGCGCAGTAAAGACATAGATTTTGGGCTCTGCGTCTTTGTTTCTCTTCTGGGGATAGTGGGCCTTTGATTGCTGTGATCTCCATTGGAACCTCTTTGGTGGGGACCTGGACCTTCTGGGAGGTGTAGGCTGATATGAGTTAATTCGTTCTGCCTGTCTCTCTCTAAATCTACGGTCAATGGAGAGAGAGAGGTGCATGAGATCCTCCAGAGTAGTGGGAATTTCAACTCGGGCTAGTTCGTCTTTCATTGGTTCTGAGAGTCCGAGACGAAATTGATTTCTGAGAGAAATATCAGTCCACATATTTTCACGGCACCAGAACTTAAATTCGGAGATGTAATCCTCAACTGGTCTTTTACCTTGCTTAAGGTTTCTGATGCTGTTCTCTGCTGCGAGTTGTTTGTTAGGGTCTTCATAGAGAAGGGACATTTCATCTAGGAAAGTGTTAAAAGTTCAGAGTAAGTCACCATGTTCCTCAACGTAGGCATCAGCCCAAACTCTTGGTTCCCCTTTTAGATAAGATATTAACATAAGAATTGTGATTCTTTCAGTATGGTAGGTACGGGGGCGTAACTCGAACATAAGACGCCAAGAACTAATAAATTGACGAAAAATTTTCCTGTCTCCTGAATAGGGTTCAGGAGCGCAGATCTTGGGTTCAGGTCGATCTCTTGGTTGAGCAAAATTATGATTCCGGTGTGCCTCGTTTTCCAAACGGAGGTCGTTCACAGTATTGGTAAGAGTATCCACTCGCTGTGACAGTCCAACAATATGATTGGCAAGTTCCGCTGGATCCATTAAGTTATGTATGGGTTCCA
Organism: Rana kukunoris; assembly: GCA_029574335.1. Lineage (NCBI taxonomy): Eukaryota > Metazoa > Chordata > Amphibia > Anura > Ranidae > Rana > Rana kukunoris. Next base: position 315,999,744 of record CM056053.1, read on the forward strand.
CTATTATGTTACAGTCACGTAAACTCTGGATAAAAACTCAATGGAATTCCAGCTAGAGAGGTTTCTCAGCATAAACCACAACTGCACTCTCTTGTATGAACAGAAAGTTAAGGGTTTAAATCATCACAACCTCTATCTGGGAACCAACCCTGAGTGTGCGTACTCAGTCAAAACATAAGCAAACATAGGCTTAATAAGGATAGATAAATTGGTGAGTCAAAGCTAGCAATAAATTAATGTGACCCTGTAGCTCCGGGTCATCTATAGTTGGGTATCAAGGAGAGTCTTCAGCGACAGTTCATATACAGGGTACTTGTGTGTTAAACGATCTAATGATCAATCAGGAATCAATTAACCACGAGTGATAGCATACAAAGAAATGGGAAATCCCACAGCCCAAGCCTGGTTCCAGTTCTTAACAGCCTATATTACAGTTTTCTTGCGGTTCTGATGTTGGTCTTCAGAGTGTCAGCTCCTGGTCCTGAGAAGCCAACTATAGTAGGAGGGATCCTTAGAAGCAGGGTAGTAGAGCTGGGTAGATCCAGATTGCAGCGAGCAGGGGTCCTCCCTGTGTTGGACGCAGTGGTCTGATACTGTGGTTCTTGGGGTGCTGTGAGGGGTCCCAGGTGACGGCAGGTGCCCAACAAAATAGTGGAACAACCTGCCGTCATTCCTAGGGCTTTAAATAGCGCGCGCGGCGCGGGAGAAGGCGCAGCACGCCGAGGCGCACTTCCGCGTTCCAGCGTGGAACGCATAACATAGCGCACCGGAAGTGACGCGCATGAGTCAGTGCGGACGTCTGGGGGAAAGACGATCGCTGTGGCTATAGAGAGAGGAGTGCCGGTGGCATTACACATGGTTAATTTAAATGAAGCACGCCCACTACCTGCCTACTTTGAGATGCGCTACGCCGGCCAAAAAATACGCCGCTGTACCTGAATCTGGCCCAACATCTTCTTCTCTTAGGTCCGAACTACAAACCTCACTGGACCTGTCAACTTACTCCCCTAGAATCACTATGCTCAGAAAACACACCGCACAGACATGTGGTTTCAACCATCTATTCTCTACTCTTTCCCAAACACCCCATAAAAAAAAAAGACATGTCAAGTTTGGGAGAAAGAGAACTATCCTTAAACCTGACAGAAAAATCCTTGGAGCAAATATTCAAAAACATCCTCAAGGGCTCAATAAATGTGTCAACCCAGAAAAATGGCAGTAAGGTCCTCAATAGGTGGTACACAGTCCACAACATAATCTCCAGGATCTTTACCCTCACATTAGAATTCTCTCCTTCCCAATTCCTGCTACACCATATTCCTATACCTAGAAATCCTAACTTTAAAACTCTTGCCATGCGCCTGCTAAATGCTGCTTAGCTATGTGTCCCAACCTTATGGGGCAAAACTCATGCCCTCTCAATCAATTAATGGTTTCAGAGAATTGACAAAATCGCCAAAGTAGAAGAGCTCATAGACATCTCCAATGACAACATCTCAAAATACACTACTTCCTGGTCTTGTTAATCGCATTTTAGAACCACCACTGAATATATCAACCATGGACCCCAAATCTAAATGAAGAAGGAAAATGCCCAGGATTTCTTTTCTATTTCTACTGGGTGACCTCACACCGAATTACCCTACATAAAGCTCTGGGGATAGTGGAGGCTGGATAGACTGGTCAGGTAGGAGGTATATGCTCCCCCTGTTTCGGTCCACCCTGTCCATATCCCCCGCCGCTCTTGCATTCATCCTTCCTCCCATTCCCTAACCCTCTCTCCAATCCCATCTCCTTCCTCTCTCATCTCACCACTCTCCTTACCACACATCATTATCACAAACCAACTATGTACCTAACCTTGGCTGTCAGCAAGGTCATATGTATATAAACACCACCCTATGTAATCTATCACCCCGCAGACTATTCTCGTCCACTTCTATACAGAGATTTCCGTAACCAATCTTTCTGTTTTCAAGAGACCAGCTCAATTCACAACACAGTCAACTCTAACATGGAATTGACCTCCTTAAAAACAGGTCGCTTCAGACCTAAGAGCTACAAAATGTGTTAATACTCACTATATAACTTTTACTAATCCTCTGTATTCTTTAATGCCGCCATTTCACTCCGGGGTAGAGCATAATACAAACAAAAGAAATTTCTTAGACAATTAAGAAAACAATTATCAATCGACATTATAAAATCCCCGCCATACAGAGGTTTCCTGAGTGTCAATAATAAAGAGATATATCATATGAGTGTACTTAATTTGGTCGTCAATCCAGACACCCCATATGGGTACACACTGTGTCAGGGACCGACTGGCTCTATAGATATGAGTAGTGCTCATCGAAGGACAGAACTTGTCTCGCAGCTCCGAAATAACAGCGTTTTCCAGAGCTGCGTGAGAGTCCCAAGGTGAGTAATGCCCTATACACACGATCAAAATTTCCAATGAAAAAAAGACAGACAGAATTTTTTCATCGAATATTCTGACCATGTGTGGGCCCCATTGGACTTTTTGCTTCTGAGTTTAGAAATAGAACATGTTTATTTTTTTCCGATGAGAAATTTCTTTTGTCTGTGTGGAAATCCTAAGGAGAAAAAACCCACGCATGCTCAGAATCAAGTCAACGCATGCTCGGAAGCATTGAACTTCATTTTCATGGCTTGTCATAGTCTTTTATGTCACTGCGTTTTAGACGGTCGGAATTTGGTCTGACAGTGTGTATGCAAGACAGCTTCAATGGAATTCCGACTTTTTTCAGATTTTATCCCAGCTCATGCAGATATACAGTACTGCAGCAGGTCAGCTCTCCTGCGATGTACATATATGTTGGTCCGTGAAAGGAGGAAAGGGGGAACGAGCCTGCGGTTCCCGTAGACTTAATGTCAACTGGCGACCCACGATTACGGTAAACAAGGAGATTTCCTGCTCTGCATAGTGACATGACAAAGATCTTCTGTTCCCAGTGATTGGGAACAGTGATCTCTGTCATGTTACAGTAAGCCCATCTTCCGTACAGTTATAACTGTTATAACAGTTATTACCTAGGGAGCACACTTAACCCCTTTATTGCACCGCAGTGTTAACCCCTTCCCTGCCAATGTCATTTTTACATTATTAATGTCACTGGTCCCCAAAAAAGTGCAATTTGGGGGTCACATTTTTTTTTGGGGGAGCTAATTTTAAAAAGTTCAGAAGGAAGAAGGTGTCCAATGAAACACGATTAAACCGTACTGTAGTTACCTAGGTCCAAATAAGGGAAATAAACATTAAAAGCAAAGAAAGTGGGGTAGCATGTGAGTATTAAATATCCTCTACGGCTAAAAGGGTAGGATGTAAAAAGTGAGGACTAGTGACAGAATCTCTTAAAGTAAACAACAGTTCTGAGAGTTTAATTTCATAGCATTGGATGGGCTAGCTGTTTCCCTTGGCTACAGGTGAATTTTTCTCCCAAGATAAAGGGAAAATTATTTATTGGAACAGACCATGTTGATTACCAATTTTCAATGCTTGCCGTATGCTTTTGATTGGATCAGTTGTGTTAGAGTGACTTTTTCTATTTTAATAAATCACGCCATTATAGTTCATCCTTCTGTCCTTCTTAATTTATTCCTTCCATTTCCTTCCTGAGTGGACACACTGGACAGTGAGTCAATATCTTTCGTGGACACAGTTATGTCAACAATAAATGCTCTAGTGCATGTAGTTTTTCAATATAACATTTATTTGTAGCAGTATGCGTTAATTGCACATTTTAATCCTTAAACAAGATTTAATAGTGAATATTATAGAACAAATATTGACATAAAATAAATGTCTAATCAGTTAAAGTAGGCATACTTATGTATTCTATTCTCGTATATTTGCTGCAAATTACTCTTGTCTCCAAGTGTTCATGTCTCTTCTGTACTGTCTTTAATTAGCACTTTATTGGCTTGGCTTCTGAGACATAGTTTCAGAGAAAACTTTCCTGGAGCTGCCAAATGGACACAAGTATGAGGTTATTAAATATAGTCTCATGAAGTAGATTTCTCTGTTCATCATTTGTATTGCTTTGAGTTTGAGAAAATGTTCCGAGTCAGATATACCTAGAGAGATCAAAGTCATCACAATGTTATATTTGAAAATATTGATTCATATGATTAATTATAAACAATAAACCACTTAGTTATATTTACATAATCTCAGTTCCTTGACCCTATATTCTGATGTAAGTTGTTGAGTTTTGCATAATAAAGAGGTTTTAATAAATGGTTCACTTGGGTTTTGAGAATTCTTGAAACACATAAACCATACAATCTGAAAACTGGGGACATTTTAAATAAGTGATATTTTTTTTTTCTATATTGATATTTTTTAATTGTGTTATTAGTTGTTAATTGAGTCCTTAATGAAGAGACAGTGGCATTGTGCATCCTTGTGCTCAACTATGAAGATCCAAGGAGCTAAATGCAATATGACAATACTCACACTTTTGGATTTTCTGTTGGGGGATCCCAAGTGTTATGCCACAGAGAATGATTAGTCATTCATTGTAGGGATTCTTCTTCATGGAGATTGTGTTTGCTGAATAAGGGCCATGGGCAGGGCCACCATCAGGAATTATGGGGCCCCTTACACAGCTTCAGGCATGGCCCCCTGGAGCAGAGAAGTGGGGGGGTGCTGCCGCCTGAAATTGAGAAGCGGGGGGGCTGCCGCGATTTGAGAAGCGGGGGGTTCCTTTACAAAAAAAGGGTGGAAGCCATCCGGGGGCCCTGGGGACCTCCGGGCCCTTTAGTAAAAAGAAACCTCTGGGCCCTTTAACCACTTAAGGACCGCCGCATGTACATTTACGTCGGCAGAATGGCACCGACAGGCACATCAACGTATATATACGTTGGTGCCTTGGGGAGGGATCGGGGGTCCGATCGGACCCCCCCCCCCGTACATGCGGCGGTCCGCGCGGCTGCAGGAGCGATCCGACAAGTGGGGGCGGCTATCCGTTTTCATCCGCCCCCTCCGGATCGCTCCCAGCCAATGCGCGCGCCCGCCTGACCTGTCACTTCCTCCTCCTGTGTAAACACAGGAAGGAGGAAGCGACGTGATCTCTCCCTCGGCGTTTGTTTCAAGCGCCGCTGAGGAGAGATCACTACAGAACAAGTAAGTCCTGCACCAAACAGCACACTGACACACACACAAACACATTTAACCCCCGCGATCGCCCCCCCCCCCCCTCCCCCCTGTCACAGTGTCACTGAATGCAGTAATCATACATGTATGATTACTGTATTTAGTGTCAGTGTGACAGACAGTGTGACAGTCAGTCAGTGTAGCCCCCCCCACCCCCCCCAATAAAGTTTTAACCCCTTGATCACTGCCCTAGTTAACCCTTTCACTCCCTATTGCCAGCGTCACTAAGCGATCATTTTTCTGATCGCTGTATTAGTGTCGCTGTTCCCGCTAGGTAGCTAATTTTTTTTTAATGCGATTTTTTTTTTACTAAAGACATGTGGCTAAATAAATTTTGGCCTAAATGTTTGACTAAAATTTAGTTTATTGTTTTTTTATTATAACAAAAAGTAAAAAATATTGATTTTTTTTCAAAAATGTCGCTCTATTTTTGTATATAGCGCAAAAAATAAAAATCGCAGAGGCGATCAAATACCACCAAAAGAAAGCTCTATTTGTAGGAAAAAAAGGACGCAAATTTTGTTTGGGAGCCACGTCGCACGACCGCGCAATTGTCTGTTAAAGCGACGCAGTGCCGAATCGCAAAAACCCCTTGGGTCATTTGCCAGCGTATTGGTCCGGGTCTTAAGTGGTTAATAAAAAAAAGAAATACAAATATATATATATATATATATATATATATATATATAAAAAATAAATAAACATTTATAAAAAAAACAAGGGGGTTGTCTGGGGACCTCTAGGCCCTTTAATAAAAAATAAATAAATATATAAACAAAAATAACATGGGGCCCTGGGGACCTCTGAGCGTTTTAATATATACATATATATATATATATATATATATATATATATATATATATATATATATATATATATATAATGTAAAACATTTTTATAAGAAAAAAGGTTCTCATCTGGGGCCCTGGGGACCTCTGGGCCTTTTAATAATAATAATAATAATAAATGTATGTATATTTATATGTATAAAAGTAATAAAAAAATATATAAAGATTATAATTTTTTTATAAAAAAAGGGGGGTTGTCATCTGGAGCCCTGGGGATCTCTGGGCCCCTGGGGACCTCCAGACCCCTAAAAAAAAACATTGGCCCTTTAATAAAAAAAAAAAAAAAAAAAAATATATATATATATATATATATATATATATATATATATATTAAATATATTTTTTTATAAAAAATAAATGAAAAAATGGGGGGTTGCCACCCGGGGCCCTGGGGGCCTCTGGGACCCTGGGGACCTCCGGACTGCTAAAAAAAATAAAAGAAAAAACATTGGCCCTTTAATAAAAAATAAGATAAATAAAATATTAAAAAATATATTTTTTTTATAAAAAATAAAGCAAAAAAGAGGGGGGTTACCATCTGGGGCCCTGGGGGCCTCCAGGCACCTGGGAACCTCCCATCTGGGCCCCTGGGGACCCCCGGGCCCCTTACAGGTGTACTGCCTGTACCCCCCTGATGGTGGCCCTGGCCATGCGGGTTCTACATTTACAGAGATTGGTGAGAATCATCCTACATTTCTTAAGGGTGCCAAGACCCAAAACAAAAAAAGAAAACAAAAAGAAACAACACGGTGCAAAATGTTGCAACAGCAGTACAGCATATTTATGGGCACATTGAATCCAGAATTTAGAATAGGCAAAACATACAGAAGTAAGGTAGAAGATTGTTAGAGAATGAGAGTCATCTTGTGTAGTGTGCACAAATAATACATAATCAGAGCAATAAGAGTACAATGATGAATACCAATTGCATACAATGTTAGATAGGCACAGACTATAAGGTATGTACTAAGCAAATAGACACAGTAATTTAGTGGATAAAGAAAATCTCAAAATGTTGCACCTCATCCCGTATGAGTATAAACATAAAAAGCAAAGGATGGGTACCTATGGACCCTGGGATTATGCGTCGGTGCAAATGGAATGTACTGAGACAAAAATTAAAATGGTAGAAAAGTTTTTAATTCATACAAAAATATATATATACACATAAATCAAGAAACCATCTGAAACCAACAGTGAGAGCAAGCCGGCGGATGGTGCGCACGCATGTAGCGGTGCCTGAACAAGTCGAACGACGCTAACATGTCCGGAGGCGTGCGCCGCCATCTTAAGTATGGGAAAACAAAGTGGAATCCCATAGATGGCAGTAAGGGCACGGAAAGATGGAAAGGGCTAACAGATAAATACTGAGAGCCTGAGCGAAACATGTCCAGCCAAGATATAACTACATGGAACCTTCCTCACATTGTTGAAGTTTGATATTTTGGAAGACTTCAGATGGTTTCTTGATTTATGTGTATATATATTTTTGTATGAATTAAAAACTTTTCTACCATTTTAATTTTTGTCTCAGTACATTCCATTTGCACCGACGCATAATCCCAGGGTCCATAGGTACCCATCCTTTCCTTTTTATGTTTATAAGCAAATAAACAAGCAAGCGTCTTACAGGGCATGGCAGGCCGGAAGGCTGAAATATGTTTTCAAGATAGCAGCACTGAAGGGGAAACATGTGTTCACAAAACAGAGGGTAGGTTATTTTAATGTTCCTATAATCAGTGTTCTTTGGACCCCTCTTGATAAGGAAACTAGAAATGGTCTGGTGGGCTTTAGCAAACAGTACTGAAGAAGGATTCTCTGGGAGGATAGGAGATTGCAGGCATTTCTACTTTCTTGTAAAAGCTAGGCAGATATAAAAAGGTGAGTTACCACCTAGGCCAGGTGTCAGCCTCCATGCCCATCAAAACTGCCTGTGGTGGTGTGGAAGTAAATTGGACATGGGTTGCGTAAGTTATAAATAGAGCAATAATAGTTCCGAATTTAGTATGGTTTGGGCTTTCCCACCAAATGTGAAAAATAGTCCCATTAAAACCACAATTCTTCCAGCAGGCAGGGAAGGAGGATGGATAGAATGTTGCCAATTTGGACAGTATATAATATCAGTTGTGTAAAATCTTTTGGATGGATTCCAAATGCATTTTGCAATGGAAAGTTTATAGCGGTGATTTAGGCTCTTGATGCCACTATGAGGTGGTAAAAGAGCACTGGGTGATACACTCCCAGTATTGCATTGAGGATGTTTTGAGTGAAACAATTGGTTCGTCTGATGAAAACGAACCGATGGATTTTTTCATCAGATATCAGATGAAGCTGACTTTCATCAGTCTTGCCTACACACCATTGGTTAAAAATCCGATCGTGTCCAACGCAGTGACGTAAAACACGTGGAGAGAAATGAAAGGATTATCCATTCACTTACTTTGTATTCACACCACATTGTACTCTGGAAATTACTTACTATAATATTTGGGACTTTTTCCACCCAATAGCCACTTCCACATGAATGGGACTTGTGCTTGCAGACGTTATCACTTGTCAGTTACCTCTGCATAGAAGGGACTGTTGTTTATTTCATATTTAATTCTATATTTATTGGGCCAGAATCACATACACTTAATATTGCGCTGCGTAATCGAAATACTCTACGCTGCCGTATTTTACCAGGCTCTACACCTAATCCTGGTAGACTTTTGCCCGTACGCTACGGCGGCGTAGTCTATTTCTCGGCGCGTAATCGAAATACGCGATACGGGGGCGTGAAGCATTTAAATTAAGTGCGTCCCAGCAGCGATCAAACTGCGCATGCTCCATTCAGAAATTTCCCGCCGTGCATTGCGTGAAATCACGTCGTTACATCATTCGTTGTTTGAGTAGCGTCGCTTACGAACATTCCTATTCCCGGACGACTTACGTAAAAAATAATAAAAGACGTCGGAAAACGTAGAAATTCGACGCGGGAACGACGGCCATACTTAACATGGGCTGTCTAATATTAGAGCAGCAAAAAGCTGGTATAGTGTTACGCAAAAAAAAGATGACTAAAGGTGCCGTAAGAGATTGCGAATGAAGATCGTAATTTCGGAGATCGCCGGCAAAAGCTCATTAGCATACTCCGACGTGGAAAACGACGGGAAGTCCATCCAGTGGCCGCAATTTTATTGCAGTGTAGATCCGAAGGCGTACGAACACGTAATCCAGTCGAATTGAAGCCCACAGCCGTCTATTCATGGCTTGAGGTTTCCGACTAGCTAGAAAACGCGCGTAATTTGAAATTACTCCAGTCTAACACCAGTTAGACAGGAGTAAGGGCTCTGTGAATCTGGCCCATTGTTTCTTCCATGTTGGAGTGATTATTACACTATCACTGATTCTTTATGATATGAGCATTCTTATATTGATTAGTTTGTGATATTACTCATTACACTATTTGTAAACCTTTTACTCATTGGTTTTCACACCACAATTTGAACCATATTCAGTCCACCCACCCAGGCCTAGCGCTGCACTTCTTATTCAAATTATTTAGTCTGAGAGGAGACTTACACAATTGTTGAACTCTAGTCTCTGGAACCCCCAGCCAGGCAGCACTGCAGCAGGCAAGGTATGGTACTATATTCTATATAGTCACACTTATGTTATCATCATCATCATCATCATCATGTTCCTGTGTACAGTATAATGATATGCGCAACTGCCAAGCAGGCAACCAAATATAGTGCTTAATATATGGGTTAAATAAATTATAATTATGCAAAGCCATAGATATCATAAATAAAGTGATTTGTGCAAGTAGTACCTTCTGTTGCACAAATCACTTTATTTATGATATCTATGGCTATGCATCATTATAATTTATTTAATCCATATTGAGCAATCACTATATTTGATTGGCCGCTTGCTTCTGTTTGGGCCTGTGCCTGGCATATGATGACTTGGGGTACTTTTACACTGGGGCGTTGCGCCGTCGGCGGTAAATCAGCGCTATTTTAGCAGCTATTTACTGACGTTTTTAGTGGCGCTATTTGGCCGCTAGCAGGGTGCCTCAAAGATATGGCTGGCAAATTATAACTGCACCTTTCTTGCTTTCACTGATGCCTGTGCTTGGCATACAGTATGTATTCAGTAATCTGAAAAATGGGTTTTAAATGTTTTGACAGTGCTTGCCATAGGCACCATTTTCACTAGATACGCCTCTGCCCTTCTGTTCTGTGTATTCCTGACCCCCCACTTTACACTGCTTTGCTGATCCCCTGCCCTTAGCCCTACTGACTCTTGTCCTTTGCCCTATTGATGCCATGTTTTCTTACCTATTAACCTCTGTCCCTCTCACTCCTGGCATCTGCCTCACTGATCTCTGTACCTTGCTTTACATACTACTAAATTGCGTAAACTGCCCTGAGATCTACTGACCTCTTTACACTGCCCTACCCATTACTGAAACCCTGGCCGTAGGTTGTCGGTGGTCTGTGGGTGGGGGGCTTATCAGAATATGGAAGCCCACTTTAACAAGTGGGCTTCCAGATCCTGGTACCCCACCCTATGTGAATGAGTATAGGGTATATTGTACCCCTACTCATTCACCTAAAAAATGTGTCAAAAATAAAACACAGTACACATGTTTTAAAAGTAATTTATTAAAACAGCTCCGGTGTTGCTTCCGATATCTTCTCCCCTCTCTGCCTCTTCTGCCTCCTCCCCTGTTATTCCAACATTAGAGCGGGAGAGAGCGTCAAGTCGACATCGGAAGAAGAACAGAGGGAGAAGACAGTGGAGAAGAACCAGAGAGGGCTAGAAGACATCAGCGGAGAAGATCCAGAGAGGGGAGAAGAACTGGCAGAGGCAGAAGACATCAGTGCAGGAGGCAGGAAAGAGAGGGTAGAAGAGATCAGAAATGACGCCGGAGCTGCCTTTATAAAATACTTTAAAAACCTGTGTACTGTGTTTTATTTTTGACACTTTTTTAGGTAAATGAGTAGGGGTACAATGTACCCGATACTCATTCACATAGGGTGGGGGGCGGGATCTGGGGCCCCCTGTTAAAGGGGACTTCCAGATCCTGATAAGCCCCCTGCCCACAGCCCCCAACAACCAACAGCCAGGGTTGTCAGGAAAAGGCCCTTCTCCTCATCAACATGGGGAACAGGTGCTTTGAGGCAGGGGGGTGCAAGGCCCCCCTGCCTCAAAGCACCCACCCCCTATGTTGAGGGCATGTGGGCTGGATCAAGAGGAGGGGGTGCTTGCTTGTCCCCACCCCCTTTCCTGACCTTCCGGGCTACGTGCTTGAATAAGGGTCTGGTATGGAATTTGGGGGGTTCCCCTTAAAATCAGTGCCAGACCGAAGGGCCTGGTATGGTCTTGAAGGGGAAAAACATTACGTTTTTTTTTGGCAGGAGTTATCCTTCAAGATCATCAGCGCACAAGTCGCATGCCAATGTCGGATCAGTTAAGACATCGATCCGACTTTGATCTGACTTTTAGTGATATTCAATGGGCTGAAGTAGGATCAAAGACAGACCAAATTAGTGCAGGGAGCATTTTCAAAGTTTCAAAGTTGGACCGACTTGTGTCGGACCAGTTAAGACATCTCTCAAAGGAAACATTAATTTTCACACGTCATGCGACATAAGCTACCAATGTTGGAGTGTTTGTCGTACCATGTGTGTGCTGGTCTATGTAGCATTCCTCCAGGCCCATGGGTTTGTCACTTACAGCATGGAATCACAAGAAGTGAATTGAATGAGATTTGGTGTCGTACAGTCTGAACAAGAACCAACAGCAAGATCAAAAAAGGATGTAGGAGGTAGCACTGGAGAATGGACAGGGCAGGGTTTTAAACCTTTTTAACCACTTTAGCCCCGGACCATATTGCTGTCCAAAGACCAGAGCACTTTTTGTGATCCGGCACTGCGTCGCTTTAACTGACAATTGCGCGATCGTGCGACGTGGCTCCCAAACAAAATTGCCGTCCTTTTTTCCCCACAAATAGAGCTTTCTTTTGGTGGTATTTGATCATCTCTGCGGTTTTTATTTTTTGCGCTATAAACAAAAATAGGGCGACTATTTTGAAAATAATGCAATATTTTTTACATTTTGCTATAATAAATATCCCCAAAAAAGATATAAAAAAACATTTTTGTTCCTCAGTTTAGGCCGATACGTATTCTTCTACATATTTTTCAGGGTAGTTTTATGGCATTTTTATTAATATTTTTTTTTACTAGTAATGGCGGCGATCAGCATTTTTTTTCAGTACTGCGATATTATGGCGGACACATCGGACACTTTTGACACATTTTTGGGACCATTGTCATTTTTATAGCGATCAATGCTATAAAAATGCATTGTATTACTATAAAAATGCCATTGGCAGTGAAGGGGTTAACACTAGGGGGCGGGGAAGGGGTTAAGTGTGTTCCTGTTTGTGTTCTAACTGTATGGGGGGGTGGACTCACTAAGGGAAATCACTGATATTCTGTTCATACATTGTATGAACAGAAAATCAGCGTTTCCCCCGCTGACAGGAACGAAAGCTTTGTGTTTACACACATAGCTCTCGTTCCCCGCTCTGTACCGAGCGATCGTGTGTGCCCGGCGGCGATCGTACCCGCCGGGCACGCGCGCGGGACTCGGGGGCGTGCGGGGGGCGCACGCGCGGGCCGCCGGCGGCGCGCACGCGCCCCCTAGTGGCCGAGAAAGAGAGGACGTAGAGCTACGCGCTCCCGCGAGACAGAGCCACCGTCCCGCAGTAATATGACGGCGGGCGGTCGGGAAGCAGTTAAATACCGTATGCAGGAAAACAATTGTAATAAAACAATAAATGCTGAAAAATAATTTCTATAAAAACATTCAGTCTTGCATTTTAAAAAGAAACACAGCTGTAATTTTTTTATACATTTTATTTTCCTATTTTACATGTATGTTTCTTTAAGTTTTGATACCAAAAATTGCATTACACCTACTTTTATTACATTTTAAAAGACAAGATAATATGAATAATAAATAAGTGACCCTTAACAAAGAAATTAAAATCTAGTTAATGGTTGCATATGCAAGTAAGAAAACTGTTCACAGAAAACATAAAAAATGATGAGATGAAAGGCTATGTAAATAAACTTTATCTTTCAAGTACACAATTAGTGTGCACAATTTGTATGGGTTCATACTCTTTTTTCAAAGTATAAAAATAAATAAATACAATTACACTTATACTGTTATACAGAAACAATCCACATTTACTGTGTATGTGTATGTATGTAAATATATATATATTGTGACAGTAGGCAGGTTAAATCCCCTGGTTGCGTCCAAGAGGACAGGTATATCTCTCCTAGATTCAGGCTTTATGCCACTTTGTATCTCTAGGGGGAGTGCTGGGAGTCCTGCTAGGAGGACTTGATTACCCCAGCTGTTTCAGGTGGGCTCGTTAGGGGCTCTTGTAAAAGCTCCCAGCATGAATAGAGTGTCACTCCAAGCTGGAGGCAGACCTGTGTGGACTGTCAGTGCTTTGTGCTGTGAGCTAAAGCCTGTGTGGCTATTCCTAAAACATTTAAACTCCAGGGAGTCAGGGACTGGGGCAGCACAAGGCTGTACCTAGTTGGTAGTTAGGGATACCAGCGTGTGTAGCAAGCAGGTCAAGTTGACCAGGATTTATTTTGTTATTTCTTTTGTTTTCTGTCATAATTTTTTGTGGTGTATTTAAAATAAAACCGCACCTTTTTGTTTTCTCCTACCACGGTCTGCTGTGCCTAGTTCTTTTCTGTGTGCTGAACCCTTCCAGGGAATCGCACAGACCCGCTGCCGAGCTAGCCCCTCACAATATATATATATATATATATATATATATATAAAATGTATTTGAAAAATGCAGGAATTGATAATAAATGAATTTTCTTTTCAATTAGTTTTTATTGGTTCATAAAAAAGAATAACAGTATAATATTGCATAAATCAAAACAAGTGCATACAAGATCGCCGGCAAAAGCTCATTAGCATACACCTGGAGGTTGGACAAAGTGCATTTCCTTAATGATTCCTGGGGGCCTAATAAATTGAGTTTTTTCCATGCAGCAAGTGTCGCCGCAATAGAGGGGAATTTAGGGCAGACTAATGGTGCCTCCACCAGATTGGCCAGAAGAAGGGAAGGTAGATCTCTGTTGGATAACACCGATCTCTCTATGTGAACCCATAGTTTAGGGGACTGCGGGTCAAACCAGGCTTTCACCTGGTCCAGAATAGCCGCCCTTTAGTAGTTTCTTACATTTGGGAACCCCGCCCCCTCATTTTTCCTATGTTTCTGGAATATAATATAGGGTATTTTGGACATTTTTCGATTCCACACAAATTGCCTAAAAAGTTTATCTACAAGGTTAAAGAAGGATTCAGGCAGACAGATAGGAATAGTTCTAAAGTAGTAGATCAGTTTAGGGAGTACCACCATTTTCAATGCTGCAATTTTCCCAAGCCATGAAAGTTCATAGGAGGCAATATGCTGAAGGTCATTCCTAACCGTATGGATTAGGTTAGGGAAGTTGGCTTCCTTTGACATCCATTGGAATTTATATTTACCTTTCAAAATGTCCATTTGTTTCTGAGACATGTTGATAGGTAACAAGCATGACTTTACCACATTTAATTTGTTATAGGAAACATTGCTATAGTTCTCCAATACTCTAAATACGCCCTCCAGGGAGCAAGCTGGGTTAGTAAGTGTTAATACCACGTCATCGGCAAAAAGGCCGATTTTATGGACAATTTTCCCCACCTTTATACCTGATATTGTGTCGTCAGTTCTAATGGCCTCCGCCAAGGGCTCCATCATAAGGGTAAAAATGATGGGGGAAAGTGGGCATCCCTGGTGGGTACCATTTGTGATAAGGAATTTATCGGAGAGAACATTCGATGTAAAGACTTTCGCTGAGGGTGTAGAATAGAGGGCTAAGATTGCTGATAGGATTTGTCCCTGGAGGCCAAATTTCTACAACGTGGCCCGCAGGTAGCCCCAGTGGACCCTATCGAAGGCCTTTTCAGCATCAAGTGCCAAAACGGCCGCAGGAACTTTTTTGGTCTCGGCTATGTGTAGTAGGTCGAACAGTCTCCTAGTACCATCAGGAGCTTGCCTTCCCTTGACAAAACCTACCTGGTCTGATTTGACCAAGGAGGGGGTTATTTTTGCTAGCCTGTTAGCCAGAATTTTTGCATAGACCTTGAGGTCAGTGTTCAGAAGGGAAATTGGTCTAAAGTTTTGGGGTGAATTCGGCTTCTTCCCTGGTTTGGGCAATGTCACGATTATGGCTTGTAGCATTTCCTCTGGAAAGGAGGCTGAGGATGAGACATTACTGAACAACCTTTCCATATATGAAACTAGGGATTGGGAAAATACCCTATAGTACTCGGATGTGAAGCCATCGGCTCCTGGGGATTTGTTTTTTGGTAAGGATTTGATAGTGTCCATTATTTCCTTACTAGAAATCTGGGAGTTCAGAATGGCCAGCTCCTCCTCCTTTAACGAAGGTAGTGATACTGAGTCTAGAAAATAATCAATGGATTGTGGAGTGGGTTGAGGAGTGTCACTATCTAAGTGGAGATTGTACAAATCACGGTAGTATTTCATAAAGGAATTGGCTATTTTATTGGGGTGGGGTTCTAACACGTTAGTATGGGGGTCCCTGATGGACGTCAAATTCGTTTTTTGTTGCCGTCTAGATATATAGCTCGCTAAGAGTTTGCCCGCTTTGTTACCATGTACATAGAATTGGGCCTTGAGTCTCTTTAAACTATTTTGGTGATTGGATAGAAGAGCTAAACGCACTTTCTGTCTACACTCAAACAGGTCAGATTCTATTTTAGGTGATGGAGCCTTCTTGTGGAGGTCTTCTAAGAATTTAAGATCTGTGAGAAGGTTGTTCAGCAATGCACCCCTCCTTTTTTTTTCTCGAGCTGCAGCCTGAATAAGCAGACCCCTACTGAAAGCCTTATGAGAACACCATAACGTAGATATATTGACATCAGCAGTATCATTGATTTAAAAAAATTCAGACAGTTGATTGTTGAGCTGTGAAACAACAGTGGGATTAGTAAGGAGATCAGTATTATTTCTCCAGAGGTATGTAGGGGGAACATAAGAATTACTCTTCAACACCAAGGATATCGGGGCGTGGTCTGACCACGTAATGGCGTGGATCTTAGCTGATTCAGCTCTATGTAACAGGGTAAGATCCGTGAGAAAAAAGTCAATCCTGGAGTATATGCGATGGGGAGAAGAGTATTAGGTGTAGTCTCTTTCAGCTGAATTGAGGCACCGCCAAGGATCATAGAGATTATGCTCCAACAATAGAGGTTGCAGTTCTTTTCTGGAGGGCGGAGTCGTGCCTGAGCTGTCTAAGTGCTTGTTCACGATGCAATTAAAGTCTCCACATAATAGTAGGGATCCCTTCTTAATTTTGTTAACTTTTTTCATTAGGGACTTAAGGAAAGAAAAAGGTCTCCGGTTAGGGCAGTGTTTCTCAATTCCAGTCCTCACGCCCCCCCAACAGGTCATGTTTTCAGGATTTCCCTTAGATGAAAAGGCTGTGGGAATTACTAAGGCAGTGAAACTGATCAAATCACCTGTGCAAAATAATGGAAATCCTGAAAACCTGACTTGTTGGGGGGGCCTGAGGACTGGAATTGAGAAACACTGGGTTAGGGGCATATACGTTTACCAAAGTGTAAGTGGAATTATTCAACTCGCATACCAGAATGATAAATCTGCCATTTGGGTCACTAATCACTTCATGTAACTGGAAGATAATAGATTGTTTGATTGCGATTAATACTCCCCGCTTTTTGACCGGGGCCGTTGCATGAAATACATGAGGAAAAGCTCTGTGAGTACATTTTGGCTGTTTTGCCGTCATAAAATGGGTTTCCTGCGCACACAAGATTTCACTTTTAAGCCTGATAGCGTCTCTCCACATAGCGCTTCTCTTGAATGGGCTATTAAGCCCGTGTACGTTCATGGAGACTATTGATAGAGACATTTTGTAAAGGGAAGACTGGGTGCATAATTCATAGTAACTATTAGATTTACCAGATGTAGTACCAACATGTTACCTGTAGATGGTACTAACACAGTGGGGATGTACGTCCAGGTCCCATCAGCAGAGTAGAATGCTGTATATACATGCTGTAGAAGGATTGCGATGCAGGTAGGCATAGAGATGTTATCTTCAGGTGTAGTGACAAAAAGGAGACAAACTAAGGGGAAAGAGAAAAACATACAAAAATAAAAAAATATCAAAAATATCAAGCAACATATAAAAATGTGACAACGTTCACAAAGTGCGAGCATTTCTTGCTATTTCACACGAGGGGTATGAACTCTGAGAGAACCCAAAAAAAAAAGAACAAAATGAACTATGATTGCAAACCAGCCTCTTGATGAGGATTAGAAGGAGAAGGTAATAAAGGCTTTCCTATGACATGATTCAAGTAGTGCTCCAATCGGGAGACAGCCGAGTAGTAGTGGTTTTGGGTAAAGGAGCATGAGCTTCTTCTGGAAGAAGGTTCCATTTTTTAGCTAGATCCATCCCCTCTTCAATACTTCTGATGGCGTAGGTGCGGTTGTCTCTAGTGATCAGTAGCTTAGTGGGGAAACCCCATGAGTATGTGATCTTGTTATTTTGCAATATCTTAGTGATTGATGTCAGGTTTTTGCGCGCCATCATGGTATGCTGTGACAAATCAGAGTAAATTGAAATGCCTGAGTACGGAGCAGGTAGAGGATGGTTTTTTCTTGAGAAGCGCATCAAGTCATCCTTAATATGAAAAAAGTGGACCCGCGCTATGACATCTCTGGGAACCTTTTCAGAGAGAAATTTAGGTTTAGGTAGACGGTGCGCTCTGTCCACAATGCCAGGGGTATCAGGCAAGATGACCGCTATGAAATCCTGAACATAACGTCTTAGGTCCGCTGGTGACACTGACTCCTCTACCCCCCGCAGCTTAACATTGTTCCTTCTGGACCTGTCCTCTAAATCCGCTAATTTTTCACGCATAGCTTGGAGGTCCCCTTCAGTCTCACAGTGTGCACCTACTAAGTCATTATGAGCTATAATAACATCGCCCATTTTATCTTCCACGTGGCTGATTCTGTCACCAATAGCTGACACCTCGCGCTTTAATTGTGATACGCACTGCATCATGTCCTTATGCATGGACCCTCTGAGGGTCACCAGCATATCCCTCATGACGGTGTCACTGAGCGGGACCCCTGATGTTGGGAACTCGTGGATCTGTTCTACAAAATCCCTGGTGCTATCTTGGGAGTTGCAGGGGTCATCTTGCTCACCTGCATATCTGTGCCCCTCCGATCTCCGCTGAGATGACTTCTGTGGGCTGCATATGGGAGACGGGGTCGGCGTGGAGCCCCCGCTTCCCCCTCCGGTCCGGTGGAGCGATGTGCTTGGCAGATGGATCGGGCTATGCTGGCGTCCTCCGCCGCTCGAGCCGTGCCGCGAGTCTGAGGCTTTGGCGCCATCTTGCGGCCCAGGTGTGATCGCCGCGGGGTAGAAGTCAGTAAGCTTCTTGGGCTTTCTGTCCTGTTTATGTTTCCCCATCTCCTCCGCTTGTCTTTCGGAGTCACCTCCTGGGTCTCAGGAGGCAGATGGCAGATGGATCGGGCTATGCTGGCGTCCTCCGCCGCTCGAGGCGTGCCGCGAGTCTGAGGCTTTGGCGCCATCTTGCGGCCCAGGTGTGCTTGCCGCTGGGTAGAAGTCAGTAAGCTTCTTGGGCTTTCTGTCCTGTTTGCATTTCCCCATCTCCTCCGCTTGTCTTTCGGAGTCACCTCCTGGGTCTCAGGGATAGATTAGGGCTGATTTGGTTGCTGGATGCCGCTGGATGTAGGTTCTTTCCTCGGAGCTCCTGTCTTACACAGCCATCCGCTCCGGCTGCTGGCCACGCCCCCCCATAAATGAATTTTCTATACATTTTACTTTAACCTCAGAGAAGCACACAACACTGAGATTTTTTTTAATGAAATACCTACCTTATATCATAATTTTTAAACAATAAAATCCAATACTATTGTTGTCAAGAAAACTGAATTTATATTTTCTTTAATTTAACGACTTGTTAATGGACCTTTTTGACATTTATTTACAGTTAATTGATTCAGCAATACCTTCTTCATGACTTTTAGGCAAATCTGCCCAGGTTTGAATCCTGCTTGAGATCCCTGAATCCTGCTTGAGATCCCTGAATCTCAACCTTAATTGCAATTACCCTGTTTCCCCAAAAATAAGACCTACCCAGATAATAAGACCTTCTGTGATTTTGGGGGAGGGCTGCAACATAAACCCTACCCCGAAAATAAAACCTAGTTTAGTCAAATGCTAGTTGGTTGTCAAATGCTACAGTTTACTCTCCTGCACTAGTATATGCGTGTTTCTGTGATTCTGTGAGTTGTATTGGTTACCTTTGGTGCAGCACCGCTTGGTGCTCAGCTGATCTCCTCTTATCTCAGCTGTCAGCAGGAATCTCAGCCCCCCTCCCTGCATTGCTCAAAGCGGAGAAGACAACTCAGGGTGAGACAAGGAAGTACCGAGCAGGGCTCAGCTGATCTCCTTATCTCCTGGGTTTCAGCCGGGGATCTTGACCCCCTCCCTCTACACTAATTGTAGCTGTGGAAGCGCCATTGAAGCGCTAAGATAGACTTAGCTCTCTCTGCTGCTCTCCTCTTCTCCTGGGTGTCAGCGGGGGATCTTACCCCCTCATTCTGCAGTTCCGGAGCAGTGGAATTATGTTGTTCTGTGATAGGGGGGATTCTGGCATTTTTCAACCACTGGGAAGTTAGCGCATTGCATGGCAAGCTCTACCCTGAAAATAAACCCTAGTGAGTTTTTGGCTGACAAAATGAATATAAATGAATATAAGACCCATTCTTATTTTCACGGAAACACAGTAGCTTGGCTTACATGCAACAGCATTCCAATCTGATTCACTTCAGTTTGAATGTAGTAATCAGATTTTTGGTCAATGAAAACACCAAAGATTCCTGGGTGTCACATTACATTACTGAAACTAGGAATCTGTCACTTAGTAATGGGAGTATGACATCACACATCGGCAGTCAATGGATCATTGTGATTGATGTTGGGTTTTCATCAATGGATTCTGTAATTAATGTTGGGAATCTCCAGATAACAGTTGAATGGGCTGGGTGGGGATACGTCAGAACGCCATTAGCAGTAGTACATGCACAAAGAGAAAACATTGCCCACAGGACTTTAACGAGGCACAACCAAAAATATAAAATATACAACAGATTTATTGTCACAAAAAACGATATTAACAGACATTTAAATTCATAATTACCTTGGTGGATAGAGCATCAGACCAATGCTGCAGCTGTCCCCCAGCATCTCTGCAATGAGAAGAGAACCAAGCCACTGAACACTGCCCATGGCTCGGTTCTCACTCCTCCCTGAGCAGAATGATGCTACCTGTCAGTCGGCATCTCTCCTGCTTTGATCCTCCACGCTCATTGGAGAAATGAGCTGTGGAGGGGCGGGGAGCTGCCATCTCATCGCCTCGCTGAGATGCTGAGACTGCCATTAACTTCTTGCCGACCTGCCGCCGTCATTTTACTGCAGCAGGTCAGCTCCCGGTCCTGTCAGCGGGGTAAAAGCTGATCTTCTGTTCATACAATGTATGAACAGAAGATCAGTGATTTCCCCTAGTGAGTCCACCCCCCCATACAGTTAGAACACACCCAGGAACCTACTTAACCCCTTCCCTGCCCCCCTGTGTTAACCCCTTCACTGCCAATGGCATTTTTATAGTAATCCAATGCATTTTTATAGCATTGATCGTTAAAAAAATGCCAATGGTCCCAAAAATGTGTCAAAAGTGTCCGAAGTGTCCCCCATAATGTCGCAGTACTGAAAAAAAACGCTGATCGCCGTAAAATATTAAAAATGCCATAAAACGACACCCTAGTTTGTAAACTCTATTACTTTTGCGCAAACCAATCAATAAACACTTATTGTGATTTTTTTTACGAAAAATATGTAGAAGAATACATATCGGCCTAACCTGAGGAAAAAAAAAGTTTTTTTATATATTTTTGGGAGATATTTATTATAGCAAAATGTAAAAAATATTGCATTTTTTTCAAAATAGTCGCTCTATTTTTGTTTATAGTGCAAGAAATAAAAACCGCAGAGATGATCAAATACCACCAAAAGAAAGCTCTATTTGTGGGGAAAAAAGGACGCCAATTTTGTTTGGGAGCCACGTCGCACGACCGCACAATTGTCAGTTAAAGCGACGCAGTGCCGAATCACAAAAAGTGCTCTGGTCATTGAGCAGCAATATGGTCCGGGGCTGAAGTGGTTAATATACAGATAATTTCTCTAGCATGTGCTCAGACTAACAAATCCTGTAGATTTTAATTATGCCTATGGACTTGTAATGGTAGGCTTTTCAGTTTATCACACAAGGATTCATCAGATGCCAAAATATTCATATCAGAGATATGTGTGATGTGGTCAAAGACTTGGCAAAAGCATTGTATGAAAGACATTCAATTTGCTTGTTAGTGGTGTTGTTTTGACTGCAAACATTCCTGATTCAAAGCCATTGATAGAATATTTGGAGAAAAATCCCTTGCAGGAATATGTCCCACATCAAAGAAATGTGTTCCATTCTTTGCAATGGTTCAGAGCAAATATGTAATAATCTCTAAGGCCTCGTACACACGATCGGACATATCCGATGAAAACGGTCCGCGGACCATTTCCATCGGATATGTCCGATCGGGAGTTTGATCCGATGGCGTGTACACACGATCGGATCAAATTCCCCGCCGCCGGACGGCGCGGTGATGCGGCGGTGACGTTGACGCCGCCACGTCACCGCCACGTCACCGCACCAGGAAGTTAAACACTTCCGCGCATGCGCCGAATCCATTCGGCGGCGGCGCGGCGGCGGTGGGGGACGACATGTCTGCTGGTAAGTGTACTAACCAGCAGACATGTCGGGCGGACAGATTCCACCGGATGGATTTCAAAGCATGCTTTGAAATCTGTCGGGTGGAGAAATCTGTCCGCTAGCCCATACACACGAGCGGAGATGTCTGCTGAAACGGTCCATAGGACCGTTTTCAGCGGACATATCCCCTCGTGTGTACGAGGCCTAAAACCATGAGAAAGAAAAGCTATTGATCAAGTGGTTGGAATGTTTAGTAAAAGAGTTTGCCTAGAGTTTCAATGGAAATTTCCCATAAAGTAACACTATTCACATTTACATATAAATTAAGGGTAAAGGTAGCACAATTAGAATTTAAGAAGGAAACAAAAGGTGTAAATTAATTAGATTAATCATTTCAAAAACACATATACATTTTTAATATAAAGTATTTTTACCATTTCCCAACTCATTAAACATAGTGTTTAGAGCAGTGGTTCTCAACCTCTAGTGCCGTGACCCCTTAAAAAAAATTCCCAGGTTGTGGGGACCCCTAACAGTAAAATTATTTTCGTAACATGGGTGGTCAGCACCCAAGGCAAGACACGTAATTTGCACCCTTAACCCACGGACATTTAGTGCTCCCTGAGTCCTTTCCACTCGTACAGTATTAAAACCCCTTATGGTACATTTTTGGATGTACCACTCTCTCTCTTTGTTCTCCCTTCTTTCCCTTTTATCTCTCTCTATCCTATTTTCTTTTTTTTTATCCCCATGCCTCTCTTTAGCTGTCATTCTAGCTCTTTCTCTCATTCTTTCTCTCCCCTTTTCTTTGTCTCCCCCCCATGTTTCCTTTCCCTTCTATGTATTCTCTATTTTTATTCCTTCTCTTACTTCTTGGTGGGGGGGGTGGGATGAGTGGCAGTGCTGATGGGAAGTTGGGATGAGTGGTAGTGCTGTTGTTACTCACTGTGTCTCCGGCTTCACTGTATCTCTGTGGTGTCTCGCAGCAGTGACACCTATGCAGAAATCAGGAGATGGGGGTCTCCTCCAGCCCCTCCCACTTTACGTTCCTCACCAGTCAGCTGACCTCTAGTCTCTGCCCCTCACCCATGTCATTAACTAAATGGGTGGCTGTGAAGTGGCTGAGTGAGTGGCTGTGGGCTCAAGGAACACCCCAGCTGGGCTTCCACAGGCTCCAGGGACAGTCCAGATGGGCTTCCACAGGCACCAGGGACAGTGGTACAGGCTTCAGGAACAACCCAGGATTTGGTTACTACTGGCAAATCGTCATTTGACCCCCATGGGGGTCCCGACCCCAGGTTGAGAACCACTGATTTAGAGGATATTTCTAAAGAATCTTTAAAGTTTGCCAAGTTTGATGCAACCAACATGCCCACACCGAGGCAATAAAGTTCTGGAATTTTTTTTTTCTCAAAATGAGAACAAACACATCAACACAGTTATTATATAGGAAATGATGTTCTCAGGGAGCTTCCAGTTCTTAGTACCATGCCATTTATACACAGCTATTTTTGTAAGTAATACATAAGGGGAGGGGGCTTCTAAATCCAATCTCTTTTTTTTGTTATCACATTCGATTTAGACATTTAGGCATCTCATTTCTAAAGATACTGTATATCACATGCTTGCTTCTGAAGAGTGGCTCAAAGCCATGAAACATGTCGAGATAGCAGATGTGTTCAATACTAACCATCATATGTTTACATCAAACTGCTTCATATGCATTATGTGTACATATATATATATATATATATATATATATATATATATATATATATATATATTTTGTCTACAACCCTTCACAAGAGCACAGTTGGGATAAAATCTGTGAGGAGTACAGAGGAGGGGGTAAAGAGCTGCAGTTACAACTCTTAAACACTGTGTGAGAGCTGATTAGAGGAAAGGAACACACCCCTTCACATAGGCAGAGGAACAAAGGTACAAAGCTGTATTCTGAATAGACACGCTGTGTGCTTATCTCTCTCCCCATCACAAATTGTATCTCATGTGTCAGGAAAACTTTTCAGAAGTGATTAATGCTGATAACAAAGGAACAAAGAGAGATGTGGCACTTAGAGCTTTGGCGATAGACAAGTAAACACTACAGATATATGTGCTTAGTTCACATTATGACTGGGATGTACAACCACTTTAAGTCCTCTGTAGTTAGGTTTAACTAATAATATTTTTCTTTAATGTGCATATACAGTACTGTACTATGTCTTGTATGCTTAGGCTGCATTCACACCTAGGCGACACGATACGCCGCGTACGCAGCTTATCTTGCCGTCTTTAGATTAAACTTTTTTTTTTCTTCTTTCTTTAACATTGCGGTCTATGAGCGAACGCCAATGTCGCCTGAAAAAAAGGGTCCGGGACTTTTTTTCAGGCGACAGGCGTTGAGATGTGAACCATCTCCATAGACCGCAATGTTATTTCACATCTCGAGCGACAAGAGCGTTGGGCGACCGGCGTTTTGTCGCTCAGATGTGAATGGAGCCTTATAGTTACTCTGTCAAAAAATATTTAGTAAAGGGTGCCCCCAAAAGAAGCTTCTGGTTATTTACTACTTCAGCTGTCATTAGGTTCAAACTGTACCATTTTCTACCAGACTGTAGTGCTTGAAGACAGCAATATTTGGCTCACCATCTACTGGAGGGGTATATATTCAGCAACTTTGTTTTATAGACACCTTTGATATAATTTTTTTTAAAGAGTCACTTTAAGTGTGTGTGTGTGTATATACAGATTGCACAAGCAGAGAATTATCATCTTTTTTGTCTAAATTAAAAATTAAAAGTTTAACTGTTGTCTTTAAAGACTATATTTTAATGCAGTATCACTTATTCTACTTCCCTGCTAATTGCTGCCACTGCTTGTTTAAGTATGCCTTGTTGCACTTATGACAATTATCATGAAATATTCTGTTGTTGGTGGAACATTACAAACATCTCACCAGATGTCATCATTAATATGGAAGGTCTTTCTGCCAGTTTGTTCAAGATGTTTGCAGACAAAGTGTAGCTTAACTTTCTCTTATGCATATTCCTTCCTTAAAATGTTCTATTTCTGGTATAAATTTGGGTGATCATTTGGAGACAGGATCTGTAAATTCATAAACATTTATGTTTAAACGCATTTAAGTATATACTCTTTTGGGGAACTATTATGTTTTAAACTATATTTAAATGTAAAACGTATTTAGTTTAAAAAATGAATGAAAAATGTTTGCATTGATATCTTATGCATGTTTTAAGGCGTACAGAAAGTAATTAGTTTATGTTGTGTGTTATCTAAAACATTGTAACTTAAAATGTTAGCTAACATAAATATTATTCCTTCCTTGTGAAGCATTTAATCATAACTCCAGGAAGAATCATTATCATTTGTCTACTGCCTATGCAACATGTGCAGGGACATGGTGATCCTGGCAGGGTCTTGTGGCAGCCTCCAGAATTCCAGAAACTGGATGCTTGTCCAGTCACTTCCAAAAATATACTGTAAATATACCTTAGCTTGTTGGCTTAATTACATGTGTGGATTAATCTCAACCCGAAGGTACACACATAGTTCTGGCATTGATATACAGTAATTTAAAAGAGCTGGAATCTTCTCTGATGATGATGGTGATGATAATGAGGATGATTACTAATATTATTATACAGTATATAAACAACACCAAGAGCTTGTGAAGCACTTTACAAAATAAAGCTGAATACTCACCCACTTTCATGGCCAGCAAGACTATTTTTTTTTTTTTGCATGGGTTTACCCACACAAATCATACCAGACCCCAAGAGACTCGTGAGTCTTGGAGCAAAGATGTTTTGTAAAGCTTTGGGTGCAATAAAGCCCTTCAGTACTAGGTTTATTTTCACCTGGTAACCAGACATTCTTATTAATCATATCTGTCCATATATAAGACATTATTTACTCTTTCTGCTATGATAGCCTACTGCTGTGTGCAAATACTGACTGCTGACAGAATTGTTTAGTTTGTGTCTAAGATGAGCAGATTATTTCTCTTTTTTGTTTATGCTACTGACTATGCCACTGTATCAAGCCCTCCTATATTGAAACTGTGCAACCATCCCCCCCTCCTTACCCCTGTGACAAGCCCCCCTGCTAAACCAAATCAAATAGTAGGTGTGGCCAAAATACAGATGTGCACTATGCACAGTGTTCAGAGTTCAGGGGTGCACTATGCACAGGTGCAGAGTCAAGGGGTGTGCTACACATAGGGTGCAGCTGTCAGGGGTATATTAACTAATATTATGATTGCTTCTTTTTGCTTCTAGTGGGCAGGTATCCTTTATATTCCAAGTTGTCTACAGGAAAAACAGCTCATTGAGTGCTGCCTTAAAGGAGGAGTTCAGCCTGAGCTCATTCGGCTGGGCTATGGGTCACAGAAGTGCAATTATTTTGCACTCCTGTGACCCGTTTTCAGTAGAGAGCGGTCTGAAGTCCGCTCTCTGTTGACATCACCAAGATCAGTCCAGCCACCTCGTCATCCTGACTTCAGAAGTCTGGATCCACCAGGTACCTGGACTGATAGGAGTCTTAGCCTCTCAACGAGCTGCTGAGATGGCCGGTCCCCGCCCCTTCACAGCTCAGTACTCCAGTGTGCATGGAGGAGCAGAGCAGGAGATCTGCTGATTGACAAGCATCATCTCTCCACTCGGGGAGGTAAGAGAACCGAGCCATCTGTGGTGTTCCATTGCTCAGTGAAGAGGCAGCGGGGGACAGATGCATCAACAGACCGATGCTGCATCCACTTAGGTAAGTATTTTTATAAGATGAAAAAGAATCCCATACTTCTCTTTTAACCACTTAAGCCCCGGACCAATATGTTGCTAAATGCCCAGAGACGTTTTTACAATTCAGCACTGCGTCGCTTTAACAGACAATTGCGCGGTCGTGCGACGTGGCTCCCAAACAAAATTCATGTCCTTTTCTTCCCACAAATAGAGATTTCTTTTGGTGGTATTTGATCACCTCTGCGATTTTTATTTTTTGCGCTATATACAAAAATAGAGAAGAGGAGGGTGAATGGCAAATGTATGCTTGTGCCACATCCAGTTATGAGAAAAGAAAAAGGGGGGTTCCCCTGGGTGGACTTTTAAGTCACTAATAATATTTCAAAATATACGGCATATTGAATGTAAAAAAGGTTTTATTCACAATTATACATATTCATCAAAAACATTTTTAAATATCAAATTAAAATACAGAGTTCCAATGATTGTCACCATATAGATATATACAAGAAGAACCTTCTTAACACCCGACGCGTTTCGGGATAACCTTCTTCAAGGATGTGTAGAGAAGGATAATTAGTTCATCTGGAGCGTAAGAATACATAAAGTTAATTACATGCATTTATAGCATTATTAAATATATACAAAAAGTTTTTCTGTGTAATATATATACACACACATGTAATTGTTCACTTACGTATTAAAAAGAATGATGAATATTTCATTGGATATGTTTTAAAAGAATTGGAAATATATACAGCACGCTGGGTTCAAACAATGAGGTTGACAGTCAAAGAAAGGTATCAGGATGTGCAACTAATGCAAATTTGCGGTGTTCATCCCGTTAGGGAGAAATTATTCCAAAGATCAGGATGCCGGTGGATCAGCCAGAAGGGATATACTGGGACTGGAGTGGAGGTCCCTAAAATGATATAAAATGATACCAATAATAGATTGCTCCCAAATGAGGCTAAATAGTACATATTATATAGGTAGAGTAATAGTTTGCTACAATAACAGTTTGTGGCAGTTTATATGTTAGTGAAGGGTTATATGTATATGTACCTGATTATATGAGATCCTCAGAAAACCTAATAATGTCCGCTGTCAGAGAGTACACTGAGTTACTAGAAGGATAGAAAAAGATATGACATTACTATAGGGATTTATCTAGCCTTAATTTTAAGCTCTTTTATACACATATCAGGACTTTCTTTTCCTTTTTGCTGCCATTCAGTTGTTGGCAATTGGACTCCTATATCATCTGATATAAAACTATATGGTTTATATACACACTCATGCACTTAGTGTGGTATTTATATTGTTTATATTTAAGATATTTTCCACAGTTTTTATTTACATGTTGGTTTATAGCGCAGTTTCAGTATTTTCTTTTGCTTAATTATTTGTGTTGTCGCACAATTTTCCACTGCTGCTTTATATTTTTAATATTGCATTTACTGCTGTTTTTATATTAATTTTTTGAATCAAATCTATGTAAGTACCTTTGGCCATTGTTATACTTTAAAAAACGTTGTTTATAATATGGTGATGTTTCTCTCTACAAATACCATTACATATCTGTACTTATATTACAGACAAGAACACTAGCCTATCAACTACAATACTACCCCTGATGAAGGAAAAGACGCATATCAATGCAACAATTTCCGAAACTTGTTGGGTATATGTGTGTGAATCTAACTAGCTGAGCAACAATTTGGATCAATACTAAAATGCACTAGAATCAACCTCTTATGCCCTGTACACACGATCGGATATCTGATGGAATCTAATCAGATGGATTTTTTCATCGGATATCCGATGAAGCTGACTTTCACCAGTCTTGCCTACACACCTTCTGTTAAAAATCTGACCGTGTCCGACGCGGTGACGTAAAACACTACGACGTGCTGAGAAAATGAAGTTCAATGCTTCTGAGCATGCGTCGACTTGATTCTGAGAATGCGTGAATTTTTCTCCGATGGAGTTCCACACAGACGATCGTTTTTTTCTATCAATTTTTTATCCATAGGAAAATTTTAAAACATGTTCTATTTTTTTTTTCACCGATGGAAAACAAACCGATGGGGCCCACACACGATCGGTTTGTCCGATAAAAAATGGTCCATCAGTCCATTTTAATCAGACAAACCGATCGTGTGTACAGGGCTTTACTAAACACAGTGAATACAAATTAAATTAATTTAATTTATGGAGATTATGGGCCAGATTCAGCAAAGATGTACGCCGGCGTATCTCCAGATACGCCGACGTAATTTCAAATGTGCGCTGTCTCATCTTTGCACTGATTCACAAAGCGAGATATGCCAAAAAACATGGCTTCAGCCGTCCGACGTAACTTGCCTACGCCGGCGTATCATGGACGCATAGTTACGCTTAACGCATTCATCGTTTCCATTAGAAATATGCAAATGAGTAAGATACGCCGATTCACGAACGTAGATACACCTGGCCGCTTCATATACACGATTTGTGTAAGGCTTACGTCCAGCGTAAAGTTACCCCTGCTATAGCAGGCGCATCTAATGCAAAGGTATGGGCCAGGGAACGACGCTGTCGAATTTTACGACGCGCATGGCGTTTACATAATACTACATGAATAGGGCTGTGCGTAAGTTACGTTCACGCCATAGGCATTTACGCCGACGTATCTTAGGGAGTTTATGCAATGTGATTCTAAGCATGCGCGCGCATGCCCAGTTCGACCGGCCATTCATTTACATGGGGTCACGCTAAATTTAAATAGATGACGCCCACCTCCTTCCTACTTTAAATTAGGTGGGCTTACGCCGACCAATTTACGATACGCCGCCGCAACTTACAGAGCAAGTGCTTTGAGAATACAGCACTTGCCTCTCTAAGTTGCGGCGGCGTAGCGTATATTCGATACGCTACGTCCGCCTAAACATACGCTAAGCTACCTGAATCTGACCCAAAATGTGCAGGTGAATCCTTAACTAATAAAGAGTACCAATCTTGGATGTATATAGAAATGAGTCCTCTAAACAGTTAAACAAGAAAATTGTATAATTTATGGTCAGCTTTAGACCTTAGCATCTCAAATGAAGAATGGGAAGCAATTTATTGCATGATACATAAAAGCTTATTTAGCAACATCATTCTGATGAAGCACATTGGATTGGATTACCATAGTCAAAGTATATAACAATGCACTATATCATGGGAAAATAAACCAATAAAATAAGAGGAAGATTTAAATATGTACAGTAACACAACAATTACGAGCATCATATGCTTCATTGAATGCAAATAGATGGGATAGGGAAGGGGTTAATAATGGATAACAAGGGGTTAATATGAAAAACACCCACATTAAGGAGCAAATAGGGGATGAAGCTGTAAATAGGGCTTATACAGTGTTATCTACTAGACATGTGCAGACTGGAATATTTTTATTTATTTTTTTCGTTTTCGTCTGGAAAATAAATTCATTTAGTTAATCTCGAAAATCATTTTGATTTATTTCGTTTTTCGTTGGGGAATAGCTTTCATCCGAAAATCCAATAATACGAATGGTCAAAGAATATTCTACGGAACTTCGAAACTTTATGCCGAATCGTACATTTCCGGTCGAATATTCCGCCTACAAGAATTCTAATGTTGTATGACTAGTAATAATAATAATAAATAATTATATTATTATTACTAGTCATAGTCAACCAACATTAGAATGTTTCTATAGCCTATGGGTGGAGCATTAAAATGTACGAGTGCAGTATATCTTCCCTGTCGAATGTCGAATCTATTATTTCTAAAGTGTCAAATCTTTTCTCTATGATGTCAAATCTTTTCTCTATGATGTCAAATCTTTTCTCTATGATGTCGAATCTTTTCTCTATGATGTCAAATCTTTTCTCTATAATGTCGAAAAGTACCGTATGTGTGTGTATATATCAGGTTCGATAGACAGATTGCTATTCTGTATTCAGTCAGCGTCATGTCGAATCTCTCTATATCAAATTTTTACCGCAACGAAAACAAAAATAAAGCATTTTTTATGTCGGATCTTTCGGTTTTCGTTTCTAACGCTTTCGTTATCGTTTGTTAAAAGACATTCGGTTTGTACAGGACTGTGCACATAATTGAGCATGGGAGAGGAGAAAGTGCAGGCAGTCTCCTAGACATACAGGAGATCAGTGTCGGCCTGCCCATAAAGGGCGCCCGGGCAAGACCTGTCAGTAAAACAAAAAAAATCTAAAAAAAAATAATAAATTTTATTTAAACATGTCCCTTTAAGGAAAAAAAATCCAAAAAAGGTTCTTATGTGCACTGAGTCCGGGCGTCGGGCACCAGGCACAGTGCGTTATGGGTAGCGCCACGTGTTTGCAATCACGGGATTGCAGACGTGGCGCTACATTGGCAGCCCAAAAATGCCTTTGTGGCGGAGTCCATTTCGCTACTTGCTTCCGGCGCGATGGACTGCATTGTTATGGCCGGGGGCGGGTGCATCCACTATCTGTGCTAGTTCCGTCCCAACGTCCCTGGAAGAACAGGAAGTGACGTTGGGACTCGGGATGCTCAGTGCTGTACAGGTAAGCTGAGCTATGCCGTCTGCCTCTGCCCCCTCTGTAATGGACTGTGTAAAGCTCGGCGGCAGCAGCAGCGGTCAACCCCCCTTCTTCAAAGATTACCTATGTTCCAAAGTTTTTTCTTATAGTGAATATTCGGCCAAAATCACGGCAAAACCACCTCCCCCTTATTCCAATGCTCAAAAGTTTTTTTTAGAGTGAATATTTTTAGAGTGAAGTTTTTTTTTTATATTTAATATTCGGCACAAAAGGCAGGGAACACAACTACCCCCCACACTTATTAGCTTATTAACAAAAATATCTGTAAAACGTAAGAATTTTTTCTACTACATTTGCAACGATAGTAGCGGGTGTAAACTTTTTTTGCAGGAACTACTTTAAAGTTGCTGTGACTTGAAGTCGCACAGATATGAATGGTTCTCATTGGAAATCATGGGGTACGACTTGTCATGCAACGTTGAAGTCCCAAGTCGCAAGAGAAGTAATGCAGTATGTCTGCAGTCTCTGGTAATCTTGTGCAGTATGTATGCAGTCTCTGGTAATCTCGTGCAGTATGTCCGCAGTATCTGGTAATCTTGTGCAGTATGTCCGCAGTCTCTGGTAATCTTGTGCAGTATGTCCGCAGTCTCTGGTAATCTTGTGCAGTATGTCCGCAGTCTCTGGTAATCTTGTGCAGTATGTCCGCAGTCTCTGGTAATCTTGTGCAGGATGTCTGCAGTATCTGGTAATCTTGTGCAGTATGTCCACAGTCTCTGGTAATCTTGTGCAGTATGTCCACAGTCTCTGGTCATCTTGTGCAGTATGTCTGCAGTCTCTGGTCATCTTGTGCAGTATGTCTGCAGTCTCTGGTCATCTTGTGCAGTATGTCCACAGTCTCTGGTAATCTTGTGCAGTATGTCCACAGTCTCTGGTAATCTTGTGCAGTATGTCTGCAGTATCTGGTAATCTTGTGCAGTATGTCCGCAGTCTCTGGTAATCTTGTGCAGTATGTCTGCAGTCTCTGGTACAATTGTGCAGTATGTCCGCAGTATCTGGTTATCTCGTGCAGTATGTCTGCAGTATCTGGTAATCTTGTGCAGTATGTCCGCAGTCTCTGATCATCTTGTGCAATATGTCCACAGTCTCTGGTAATCTTGTGCAGTATGTCCGCAGTCTCTGGTAATCTTGTGCCCATTTAGAGTCCTTCATTACTAACAGTGTAATTTTTTAGTTTGTTTGCGCCAATCTGTAAGGCTGCGCTATATACCATGATTTGTGATGCTGGGGCTGTAAACTCTGTCCTGGGATGCTGAGCTATATACTCTTGACACTATGAGGTGAAGCAAGTGGAATACAGGGGATGGAATGGGTGGATTATATAAGGGGTGTGGCTTATGAGATGTGGGATGGACCCAATGTGGAGGGGCGGGGCCTTGCACCCCCCCATCCTAACACTTCACCAGCCGCCACTGCAGGAGATGCCCTGTGTACAGTGGAGGAATTTTTTTGGGCTGGTTATATGTACTTTGCTAATCTTGGTGAACCACAGACTAAGTTATGGGGGGTATAGTTTGTTTCCAATAAATCAGTAAAAAGGTATTCTTTGTATAGAGAAGATGTATAAGTAACCAGTGTTTATATCTCTTCATGGATAGCAGAGTCAAATAAAGGAGGCTAGATCATCTGGCATTTGTATTCATGGTTATCTGTAAATAACCTGTCTGACCTTGTTCCAGAAATATGTAATCCCAAAGCAAGTCCAAAATATGTGAAGTAAAGAGCCTTCCTTCCCTTAACATTTCCAGCACACAGAGGAGCTTTGCGGAAAAAGTTTGTTTACTGTAGTGGGGACCTTTTACCACCCAGACAGGATTTTATATCCCGTTTCCTGCATCACGTTATTGGGAGTGATACTTTACATCAACACATGGGTTGTTTCACATTTGCACTTATTACCTGGACCCTGAACTGTATTATGCAATTATGCTTTGCAACAAGTTCACAGCATATGAATTAATTGAGGTTTATTTGGTATTATAATATTTAGGTAATGTTTGTGTTAATTATATATGGGATATATTGAGGATGAATAAAAACTGTTCATAAGCTTAGTATAATTTTAAGTAAATATATAGGGTCACTGTTTACATTTTGTGAATGGACTTAATTAGTGCTGTAATTATAAGACCTTAATAACTTAAAAATACCCTTTGTTTCCCTTGATGCTGAGAAGGCCGTTTGACAGGGTGGCCTGGGATTATATGCGGGAGGTACTAAATGGAATTGGACTCATGCCCTGTATGGCTACTTACTGTATATTAACTCCCTCTACTCTAACCCTTCAGCAAGGGTGAAGACCAACGGCCTCCTGTCAGATGCCTTTCCTATCAGCAATGGGACACGCCAGGGCTGCCCCCTGTCCCCTTTGATCTTTGTTTTGACATTAGAACCCCTCTTGAACAGAATACGTAGCAATCCGGATGTCAAGGGGGTCACCATTGCAGGCAGAGAATTTAAGGTAGCCGCTTTCGCGGATGATATTCTGCTTTCCCTACAAAGCCCTAGGATTTCATTACCCAACCTATTAAAAGACATAAATCACTTTGGGGAACTCTCGAATCTAAAAATTAATTACTCGAAATCTCACTCCCTGAATATTACCCTACCCTCACGAGAAGTAACACATTGCCAGGAGTCCTTTCCGTTTCAATGGAAGGAGACTTCTATCACCTACCTTGGCATTCAGATAACTAGGAAGATGTCGGACCTTTATAATTTGAACTTTGTAAACACTCTCGTGAAAGTTCAGAAGGACCAGAAAGATTGGGCCAGCCTGAACATATCCTGGTTCGGCCGTGCAGCTCTTATCAAAATGATAGTTCTCCCCCGTTTACTATATCTGATGCAGTCGGTTCCAATTTTCCTCCCCCTTCTTTCTTTGCGACATATAGGAAAGCATGCACAATTTTTTTTATGGAAAAACAATCCTCCACGCATAAAATATACACGCCTTACCCTTCCCAAGGCTATAGGTGGAATAGGTCTACCGGACCTGCATAAATAATAATTGAATAATGTCTGTTCCTGTTTGATGCAGGGGCCTCTTTCACACTTTTTGCAAACCAGTTTGTACTCTCTGTGCACCTTACTGTTTTAAAAGTTTTGATCGTCCTTATTAGTTGTCATTGAACTATTACCAATATTTTCTTAGAAACCCTAAATGCGGGTGCCTGGTTACTACACTGGGATTGATTTGTGCTATAGGACATCCATAAACACAAAAGTAAGTATAACATAGAGCCTGGATGCCAGTGACAGCTGGTGGATTTTTCACTGACTCTGGCCAGACTTGCTGTCAGAGACTAATTATAACAACGGTAATACAGTGAAGCATCACTTTAGAAATAAAGAAAACAGAAATTTCAAGTTATCATATGGTCAAGACGAGATTACTTATGCCAGGGGGAAAATGAAAAATATTTATTACTAGTCAGTAATCCTTCCACTGATACAATTTGTTTTAAATATGCATTCAATAACATTGCAGCTTTCATATAATTACAATAATAATAATAATAATAATAATAATAATAATAATAATAATAAACTATATGTATTGTCACATAGTCAGAGAGCGCTAAGCATCTATTAGGCCCCGTACACACGAACAAATGAATCTGCTCAAATCGGTCTGACAGACCGATTTGATCAGATTTGTCTGCTGGCTGTTTTGGTTTGATCGCTGTACACACGATCAAACCAAAATCCCCGCCGGCAGACAGCGCGGTGACGTTGACGCCGCCACGTCACCGCACCAGGAAGTAAAACACTTCCGCGCATGTGTCGAATCCATTCGATGCATGTGCGGGCAGATATGTCTGCTGGTTAGCGTACTAACCAGCAGACATATCGGTCCGACGGGTTCCCAGCAGACAGATTTTAAAGCAGGCTTTAAAATCTGTCTGCTGGCCAAATCCGTCGGCTCGCCCGTACACACGATCGAATCTGTCTGCTGAGACGGTCTGTCAGATCGTTTTCAGCAGATAGATTTGATCGTGTGTACAGGGCCTTAGAGTTTGCATTTAAACATGAAGGCCAAAATAGCCAAAAGCCATTTAGACTTTTTGCATCTTTATTTGGATTAACATAGGAAACATGTTTTTAATTATACATTAAGGTATTTTTTTCCGTTTAATCACCAGAAAAATGGTTTAGCTTAGACTTAGTATAGGAAAGAGAGACAAGAGAGAGAGACTGAAAAAGGAAACATGGAAGCATAAAAAAACCTGAAAAGAATCTTATTTGAATTTTGATAATAATATTATTCAAAATATGAATGTCCATGGGAATATATTTCCAACGATAAATTTAAAAACAGAGAAAATTAAAATAGTGAAAAAGTAATAGAATGTTTTCTATGCAGGCAGATTGGTGATTAATGTGTAGACACCATCTTTTTTAATAAAACAGAGTTATAATATTAACACTGTGCTACATGCATCACCTTCCATTCACCTACCCCAGAAGTCCTAATAAAACAAAATCCTTATCCCAGAGTCGAGTGCTCTCTAGAGAGGAGACAAAAGAAGACATTGAGTAGTATACAAATGTTAAGCCTCCTAGCATTATTCCCCTGCTGCTATTCTACCACCCCTTTCGTTTCTTTCTTCTGACATGATGAATGAAGCAAATGCAGAAGAATTTTTCTTCATCTGCCTGAAAAAAAGCATTACCTTCGATGCTGAAACTAAATTACTACCCTGACTCATGATCTGGAGATATGAGACAGATTTTCGCCTTATTATTGCAGTTGAATTATTCAGTGGTGCCCATTAGCAAAACGATAGCATGACAATTTTATATTTAGACTATCTTGCTGACTGCATAGCAACTTACATCTAAAACTCGTTTAAACAGCTTTTGACAAGAGGCATGTACAGTCACTGCAATTAGTGAGTAGGTGAATATGCTAATAGCTTATTTTGACTAAAGTGGAAACATATTGTGAGCTAGCAACATCTATATTTCCACACCCATAGCCTTTTATCTAACCAAAACACTTTAATTACAAATGGAAGGTATAAGTGTTCTCTTTAATGTCATTACTGATAAAGCATATTCCCAGTAGAACCATGCAAGACTCATTTTTCTTATTAGTACATTTTATTGTAAAAATGCCATACATTTTCTTTCAGACTTTCTTCTGTGTAATTCATAAACTGTCAAACCAATCCTTTTCCACTTTGTTAAAAGCTGTTGCCTTCTTGGATTGTTATATTGCAATGTTTCAAAATTGAATCTTGGTGATCTGATGTCATTTCAGTTTGACAGACTGAAGACTTCTCTGCAACTTTTTCTCAAGGATGTCCTATAACTTTCTTAATCTTTTGCGAACAGATGGTCTTTTT
Organism: Rana kukunoris; assembly: GCA_029574335.1. Classification (NCBI taxonomy): domain Eukaryota; kingdom Metazoa; phylum Chordata; class Amphibia; order Anura; family Ranidae; genus Rana; species Rana kukunoris. The sequence continues at coordinate 316,036,479 of CM056053.1, forward strand.
TAAATGAAGAATGATTAATCTGAAATTTAAAGTGGCATTGCATGCTTCTTCAGAAGTGTAGAATATTGTAAATGCAATATTTAATGATGGCAAGCTAAAGAGGCATTCTGAGTTTGCCTGGTATATCTATCACTAATTATATTATAATCATAAACATTTTTCATTCTGTAGTTGATAACATAGTTAGGTATTGTAAGCATTGTAAAAACATGCAGATCAAAACAAAAGACAATATTTAGCATAGTAAATAAGAAAGGATAATTGCAGTAAATGTAGGTATACCATTAGACATCACATTCTTGGTTGTTCATTTTAATGCAGGATATATTATCTGAGGGAAAGTAAAAGAACAAAAGTCTGTTCTGAACATTATTAACCGGCATGAGCACTTTTTTTCAACATATACAGTATATGTACTTCAAATCCAGTGATTAGTGTATAGGGCAAATACACAGCAGAGGGAGATTAAGCCAGGGGGCAAGGAGCCATTTGCTCCTGGGTCAGTACTAATAGCAGGGATGATGGCCCTATAAATATGTACTTATTATAAAAGGGATGGTTGGTTGTGTTTGCCATCTAGGCCCTCCTTCTTAGTTAAAAGTGATTTATTTTTAATTGCTCATACTTATTTTCCAACTTGTTAAAATATGTCTGCTAATGATTTACATGAATCATGAGATTTCAGTGCTAAGCTCTCAGTGCTAAGATCTCAGACCTTGCTATGCTACTGTTAGTAGTCAGCTTCAATGTTTCAGGTGCAAAATAAGATAAGAAAGCTCTTGTAGAAATTAAATTCGTTTTCAGCAAATGTAAATTATGTACGGTACATCTTTCTTTCACAGGTGTCAGGAAAGATGTTTGCATACAAACAGGCGCATAAGCCTAAGAACCCCTGCCAGTGGCCGATTAAAGAGAGTGCACACACAATCAAGAGTGCACATTGGTGCCAGATGGCTATTTAACCACTTAAAGCGGAGTTCCACCCAAAAATGGAACTTCCACTTTTCGGAATCCCCCCCTCTCCGGTGTCACATTTGGCACCTTTCAGGGGGAGGGGGAGCAGATACCTGTCTAATACAGGTATTTTGCTCCCACTTCCAGGCATAGATAGCCGAGCCACCTGCGGCTATCTGTGCCATTTCCGGTGCCTTCTCCGCCCCCTGTTGTCTTCCCAAAAGACAGCAGGGACTGGTGGGATTGCACAGCATAAGTCACGCATGTGCAGTAGGTAACCAGGAAGTGAAGCTGCAAGGCTTTACTTTCTGATTCCCTTACCGAACATGGCGGCGCCTCCACCCGAGAGCCAAGAGACCGATTGGCTTCGGGTGCCAACATTGCAGGCGCCCTGAACAGGTAAGTGTCCTTATTTTAAAAGTCAGCAGCAGCAGTATTAGTAGCTAAAGACTTTAAAAAAAAATGGCGGAACTCCGCTTTAAGTACTGGAAGGATTTAGCCCCTTAATAACCAGACCACTACTTTGCTTTAACTGACAATTTTTGGGCGATGCTGTGCCCAAACAAAATTGACGTCCTTTTTTCTCACAAACACAGTTTTCCTTTGGTGGTATTTAATCACCTCTGCAGGTTTTATTTTTTGTGCTATAAACAAGCAAAAGCAAAAATTTTGAGAAAAAAATAATAATTTTTACTTTTTGCTGTAAAACATATCCAAAATAATAATAATAATAAACAAATGTATTCATCAGTTTATATATATTATAGTATGAATTATATTCTTCTACATATTTTAGGTAAAAAAAATGCAATAGGCGTATATTGATTGGTTTGCGCAAAAGTTATCACATCTACAAACTATGGGAAAGATTTAGGGACTTTTTTTTTATTATTGTTTCTACTAGTTATGGTGGTGATCTGCTATTTTTAGCAGGATTGTGACATTGCGTCGGACAAATCTGACCCCATTATTACATTAATCAGTGCTATAAAAAATGCACTGATCGACAATATCTCCGCAAAGTCGCTGTGGGCAGAACACAAGGCCACAATTAGGGGAAAACGTATACAAATTTCTACCCAATTAAAAAGATCTAGATGGCTGGATGTAGAGAAACCTGAAAAAACCTTTGCCTCCCTCTATGCAGATCACAAGAAAAATCCTGATTTGGTTCCTGGTCCCCGCTTGGAATTGAATCTAGCGCTAACAGTTAATGCGGAAAAAAATATTAGATGGAGTGGAGCGAGATATTATCATCAGAGAGGCAGGATCGGCTCTCTCTTGCGGACTGCGGACCAGTTTCAGCGGACATGTTCGATCGTGTGTACGTGGCCTCATGGCTGGGCAGGATTCATTAAATTAAGATGACCCTACTCCCTAGGAAACTATATCTTTTCCACTCTCTGCCAATTTTAATTAGAAGAGATCATTTGTGCTCCTTCCAAAGTAAGATTTTTAAATTAGTTTGGGGTAGAAAAGGCCATAGACTCTCGAAACACACAATCTTTAGGTTAAGGAAAGAGGGTGGTCTGGGTTTACCGAACCATTTTTGGTACTTTCAGGCCGCGCGTCTTGCACAAACCTCCACGGTTTACTCTAGGCTGGTCAAACCGGACTGGGTGGACATGGAGAGACAAGCGGGTCCTTCTTTCACCCTAGATTTCCTCCTTTGGTGCCCCCCAAAAATCTCCCTTCCATTCTCTCTCCATCCCTCTCCCACACAATGGCTTTCTGGGATAAGCTCAAACAACCCCCCTCTTTAGTATCCAAATCCAAGCCCTTGGCTCATTTATTTCACAATCCAGACTTTCCTCCAGGGATGGACATTGGAGCCTTTAGATGGTGGTTAAACAAGGGAATGTTCCGCATCGGACACTTCTTCACATCTGCAGGACCCATCTCTCTGGCCCATTGTATTAAAGATTTAGACCTCCCTGATTCTGAGCGCTTTCGGTTTACAAATTTCTCACTATTTACATTCCTTATGGCGGACAAAACCTATTCCTCCTCAATTTTCCCCATGCAAGCTATAGTGTGGTCAAGCTGCGGAGCAGAGGGGTGGGATCTCGATTATCTATTCATCGCTTGCCCATTCTGAAGTAAAACTTACTTACATGACTGCCTGAGAAATTGATCTACAGGAAGAATGGAATTTGAATATTTGGCACAAAGCCTTTTTTTCGATCCTACAAATGTATACTTAATACTTCCCTTTCGGAAGATTGCCTTAATATTATCACCAGATGGTATATGACCCCGTCAAGACTTTCAAGGATTTTTTCTTTAGTGTCTCCCCTTTTGTTTTCAGGGTTGTCAGATGGAGGGAACTATGTTGCATATCTGGTGGGATTGCATTAGGATCAGAAGCTTCAGGAATAAGATTTTTCTTATTATCTTTAAGGTTACGGGTCTCAGGGTTCCGAAGTCTCCTTCTACTGCCCTTATAAACTTTCAAATTCCTAAGGTTTCGAAATACTCTCAGAAACTTATATTTTTCATACTCCTGGGTACCAAGCTTACCATTGCTAAATCATGGAAGCTTAGCTACCTAAGGTTTCAATTCAAGCTGCGTAAAATTTTCTGGATCATGTCACGAGAAAAACTGGTTTGCTTCCTATTAAATACATCCCAACAATTTGAAGAGACTTGGGAGCCCTGGGCCACCTACGTAGGTACTGTATCAGCAAACCCCACTAGATGTCGTAACAATGAGAATCACTGTTGGTGTTCCGGCAGAGGAAGCTTTCCTCTCTTTCTCACCTTCTCTTTTCTGGTCTGTTCTTCTTCTTATCCTCATGTGATGGGGGTTCTTTCCTCTCTTTTATGTTAATGGTTCACTAAGGACAAATGTTGCCTTTTTTTGAGGTCATCTACTGAATCCAAGGGATTTCTGGGGGGGGGGGTTCCCCCTTTTATTTTCTCCCCCTCTGTAATAGAATGGTTACACTATATGATCTCTATCACCTTCTGTTATAAATATCTCATGTTATATTAGCTTCTGAGTAGTTTGGGATTGAGATAATGCATGACAGTTCGGACCTCTAGTCACCTACACAGTCAGATGCCTTTTGGGGTGTGGGTGATGGGGAGGCCTGGATGTGTGTTCTTTATGATTTGTGCCATTTATGTTTTTTTCCATTGTGTCCGGTTCTCAATCTCTCTGATTATTTATTTGCTATCGGTTGTATTATCTCTCTCTTGGTCTCAATGGATTTGGTTTTGCAGTCCTTTTGTCTTTTGTCATTAACAAGTGTTAATGTTATAATAAAATATAAAATCCTTGGAAGTAGAGACAAAATGCACTGATCAATGTAAAAATGACACTGGCATGGAAGGGGTTAACACTAGGGGGTGATCAAGGGGTTAAGTGTGTTCCCTAGGTGTGTTCTAACGGTAGGGGGGATGGGCTCACTGGAACATGACAGAGATCACTGATCCCAATCCTTGGAAACAGTAGATCTCTGTCATGTCTCCTGTTAGAATTGGGATCCGCCTTGTTTATTCTGCCTCTGTACTAGGCGACCGTGTGTCGTTGATGGACTTCGAGTCTGCCCAACCCACAGGCACGCTCCCACAGCGTGCAGAGGGGGGCAATAGTCTGCAACAATGCCTGCATGAGCTAACGTACAATGACGGCGGTTTGTGCAGGGGAGCCAACCTGCCGGAGTACAACTGCAGCGGGCGGTTCTTAAGCGGTTAAACTGCACTAGTCCTATGTGTCATTGCCATTTGGTCTCCTGAGCATCTGTTTCTGTTACCTGGTGGCCCTGGGTGGGCATTCCTGGTTGACCTGGGCGGGCATCCTAGGGGGGCTGTGCTGATAATCAATCAGCGCAGACCCCCCTGCCAGATGAGCAGCCGATCGGCTTTCCTCTACTCATGATAAAAAAAGCTGATACATGTTTTTTCCTGTTTACACTGTGATCAGCTGTGATTGGACACAGCTGATTACGTGGTAAAGAGCCTATGTCAGAGGCTCTCTACCATGATTGGAGATGCAGTGTCTCAAACTGACACAACACCGATTGTCGTGCTGCACGCCTCCAAGGGCACGTGATCATGGCTTATCCTGCTGCACATCAATGACGCTCTGTCCGGAAACTTCCTGCTTGTTCTTTTTCTATATTGCGGGTGAAAAGTGGTTAGAGGATGTTATTTTATTGTTTCACTTTAAGCATTATTAAAATCACTGACCCTGAAAAAATATTGTTTTAAAACATTTTCGAAAACTTTTCGGTTGGTTTGCTCAAAATTTATAGCGTTTACAAAATAGGGGATAGTTTTATTGCATTTTTATTATTTTTTTTTTTACTACTAATGGCGGCGATCAGCGATTTTTTCGTGACTGCGACATTATGGCGGACACTTCGGACAATTTTGACACATTTTTGGGACCATTGTCATTTTCACAGCAAAAAATGCATTTAAAATATATTGTTTATTGTGAAAATGACAGTGCAGTTTGAAAGTTAACCACAATGGGGCACTGAAGGGGTTATGTGTGACCTAATGTGTGTTCACAACTGTAGGGAGGTGTGGCTGTAGGTGTGACATCATCGATTGTGTATCCCTATAAAAGGGATCACACAATCGATGACGCCGCCACAGTGAAGAATAGGGAAGCCGTGTTTACACACGGCTCTCCCCGTTCTTCAGCTCCAGGGACTAATCGCGGGACTCCAGCGGCGATCGGGTCCGCGAGTCCCGCGGTCCCGTAGCTTCGGACCGGGTCACGGGAGCACGCCGCGGGAGCGCGTCCCGCGACCCACGGCTGGGTACTAGCACAGCATGTACCTGTACGTGCATGTGCCCAGCCATGCCATTCTGCCGACGTAAATGTGCAGGAGGCGGTCCTTAAGTGGTTAAATGGATCATTATATGTTTCTCTCAGTAGAAGGAAAATGTCTTACTGTATGTATTAGAGAACACACTGAATGATATTGTACTGTTCCTATTTTGTGAGAAAACATATTTCTTGTTAGACAACATTTTTTCATGAAAAGCTTTTTGAATTCATGATACCTCCATTTTTATTTCACTACAGATACCAAATGTTATGATCTATGGCATTCTTCTGTTCCTTTTGGTAAACTAATGATAGAAAATAATGAGAGGCAGAACAACATGATGGAAGGGGTTAGTATAATAGAGAATTTAGGCTATATTGTATGTATTACTTGTGAAAAGGTTTAAGCAAGTCAAGAAAGCCAAAAGCTCAAGTCATTAAGTGTATGTGTACTTTTAGACACTTTGATGCATAAAATGCTACCAAAGTGTTTTAGGACATGTAAAACTGCTTCCCAGTCTGTTCACTAGCCTTATGTAAAGTTAAGAATATTACATTATTTGAACAAATTTAAACACTTTCACCAACTATATTTTGCAGATATTTTAATCATTTAAATCAGCACCCTAATTTCCTTTGCACCCATTGTAACCGTCTAATACTTTCTCGGTTCAATCAATTTTTTATTATGTTACCAGATTGTGATTAAATTGCTCTAAAGAGGGGGTTCCCATGTCAAAATAACTGCATAGTGCTGAAAGTGCATAAGTTTACAGTAAGTTTATGAAAAGTTAAAAGGTTGATATGAACCTCCACTACCGCTGCTGTAAACAAGTAGACAGGTCACTCCTTTTCTCTGTTGAAATGATAAATGGCAATTTTATACCTCGTGCTTTTTTACTACAAAAATAAAAATGTAGAAATAAACAAAGTGCCCTCCAGTAAATTGAATATTTTTGCAGATAAATGGCATAGGCCCAGATTCACAGAGAGTTGGGCGCATATTACGCAGTGTATGTTGGTTTGTGGGTCTGGTGCACAAATACACCGGCGCAAATTTGCACTTACGCGCGCACATTTGCACTTACGTCGGCGTAAGTGCTTTGTGAATCTGGGCCATAGTTTTTAGCAATGAGCGTAAGATTTACAGTAGGTCTAACATGTGTTCAAAACAAATTCAAATAATTTGCAGCTGGGGAAATTGTGAATTAATGTTGACATTCACTGCTATGGTTACCAATTATCAGCCATGCATTTCCTTGCTTTGATCGATGGTCATGTGGCTTGAAAGAGCCAGTAATTGAGGTTTACTTATGTGCCCCCTCTCTATAAAAGTCAGGGTTCCCAGCAGTCTTGTGTATGTGGGGACATGTAGACAGGGGCACCTAGGTGTTTGAAGGTAGAGATAATTGCTTTTATACATTACTATAACGTGCTGTGTAGTGCCAAAATGATAACAGCAAATTGCACTGACGGTATCATGGAACATGAAACACAAGTGAGATGGCAGGCCCAAAAATACAAATTTATTTACAATCATTTAGTTCAGGGGTGTCCAAACTTTTTTCAAAGAGGGCCAGATTTAATGAAGTGAACATGCGTAAGGGCCGACCATTTTGCCTGACATTTTTTTAACCATTATAATCCGTGTTTGTTTATAATTTGAAAATGAAAAAAAAAAAAAGGGGAAAAAAAAGGGAATCTGCAACTCTGGCTATTTCTGTGAGGCGAGACAGCAACAGTTTGTGGTCTACTGTGTCAAAGGTCCAGAAGCATGTGGGGTCAATGTCTTTAATTCAAGGTCTCCTAACTAACAAACAATGGGATCTTTAGAAAGCTGAAAGTTATATACCCTCAAAATGGTACCAATAATATCTGCCCAATATCAAAAGAGTTTTGGGGATCTGCATATCACGTGGTGAAGGTCCCCATATTCCCTGTCACATTTTGGACATACCGGAGTGTCCACCAATGTCATCCCATATCCCCCCTCTTAGCACTAATGCCCCCTCTCCACTGACCATTTCACTCCTACTGTAGGTTGTAGCTGGGCACAGAACAGATGGGAACGTTACATGGAGATATCACTCCTTCATTATCCTTTAAGTCTGATACCTTTAATTCCTTCCTGTGACAAAGGGGTATACTATCTATGAAAAATTGGACCTGTGCCTTTCCAATGAGAAAGGTCTTAAAACAAATCCCCTACTGATCAAAATACAAGGGGGGCTTCTTATGCCACTTACACACAATCTGGCTTTTGCCTGGCCAAATCACATCAGAATTCCATCGGAAAAAAATAGAACATGTTCTATATCTAAACTCTGATGGAATTCATCTAAATTTCTGATGAAAAAACTCAGATGGGGCTACACACGATCGGAAAATCCGATGGAAAAATTCCATCTGACTTTTTTCATCGGAAATTCCGATTGTGTGTACGGGGCATAACTGTACTTCCTCACTAGCTTCCCCTGCTTCCTTGCTAGATGGGCAGTCCTGAGATTTTAGCCCAGTGTGAGAATTGACGCGTGCCCCAGAAGGCAACAGTGCTCCCCCCGGCACCCATCTCCCCAGCCACATGGCTTGTTTTAACCTCTTCAGTTTGACATCTAACTATTTTAGTTAACATTTCTATCTAACGCTCATTTCTCTGCTGTATTTATAGGTGTGCTTCAGCGCAGTCTGAGTAATTTCCTCCACTGGCTTTGGCACCATCATCTATCCCTTCTTCTTGGTCCTGGACCTGGACCGGCGGTGGTAGGACCACCGCGGGTGCCAGTGGCAGGAACTTTCTCCTTGCTCTTGAGGGGCCAAGGCAGCGGGGAACAGATGTCCTGCAACTAAAACATCTGAGTTAGTTCCACCCAAACTAGGACAGATCTGACTATATTCAGGAGGATATACCCATGCCATAGTACAGATGGGGTTAGTACGAGGGAAGGGAAATTTCTCTTTCTTTCTTTTTGCCTTGGTATTATCCTCTGGTGGAAGCATTCCCTTCCAACAAAGAGGAAACATTTAACCAATTTAAACCCCCTTTTCTTATATATGTCATATGCCATCCAGGATCAGATCCAAAGAATGGAAAAGCAGCCTTGTCACCAAGACACAGACACGTCTCCATATTCTTATGAAACTCTTTATTTGATGCTCCTTGGGGAAAAAGATCTTGCCTCCTCATAGCCCGCATACAGCCCACCAACTTTGAAACCCATCGGTCCACATAATAATAACCTGTTGATGACACTCTGTTCACATAATCAGTACCATTTTCTCCATCAACTGAAGGTGCTATTTTACCACTCTGAGAGACCATTTTCAATTAAGCCTTAATTACTCTATAAGCATGTGGAGAAGCCACGTACCAAATTACCTATTTTCTTGCTATCCCCTATGTGCGTGTGCGTTCTTTCAGACCTGCTACTCTCTAGGATCAGCTGTCAAGCCTCCTGTTGCAGAGATGTCCGACAATCTGGTCAACCACAAGAGTGCAGTGTCACAGCACACATTCACATATAAATATCATACATATATACAAATCTTTAAGCATGCAACATATAATATAAACAACATACAGCAGTTGGAGCTATCCAGCTATCAGCCGGACACGGCTTGGTGCCTTCGCAATCAAAACTGACTTGACCCATTAACAAGTCTTCATGCAGAGCGCCACTGAATTTGTTAACCTGACCTGACCAGTTAACAGGTCTTAAACAATTATCTGATCTGTGATAAAACAGCTATAATAAATCTTGATCCATACCAAACAAATTCTGGCCCTTTAGCCAACCAATTTCTTCCCTTTTATTGCAAACTGACCAGAGCTAAGGTGATAGAATGCACCAAAAAATCTGATACAATTCACTCACCTTAGATAATCTTGCATTCTGACACCGCCACCAGGTCTGTTAGGGACTTGAAACTTGACCGCTAGATTACCCCCACCAGAATCCTGGAAGTACAAATTGACTTGCACACAAGATGAGATCAAAATGTACTTGTTTAATATGGCCGATGGGCCGTTGATTTATAAGGAATAAAACATGGTTGATTACAATACATTTAGGGCTTCATTACAGAGGAACTGAATAAAAAATGTTTATCTCCATATGGCTTTGCAATTCTCATAATGTTCTATGTGAGCGAGGTACATATCAAAATGTTATGTCAAAGTGTTCCCTGACAATACAGCCATTCTAATCTATTAGCTTAAATATACAGTATCTCGCAAGAAAACACATTCTAAGTCAAACTCAGACAATAAGAAGATAACAGAAATAACATGGAAATCTACAGAAACCTTATTAACCCTTCATTAACACTTCGGAAAATGTGCCCCCTTAACGTCCACCCATTTTTTTGTGTGGTTGTGCGATGCTGTACCCAGTAATGTATTTAGATTTTGTTCTGCCCTAGGCCTGACTAAACGTGTGCACCTACTAATTTAAATATGACCTACCCCTTCCTGTCAAGGCCACACCCTGTTTTTAAGACCTGCCCTGAAATTTTCGGGGGGGGGGGGGCACTAGTTCTGAGGGCCCTGGGGGTGGGCAATGGATTGCCTTAATTTGCATAGTTTTTCTCTCAATTCCTTTTTGGCTATGGGGCAGGAAGTGAAGTCAAATCTCCGCAATTGGACAGGGATGGTAAAAAATAAACTGACAGGGGATATAACCCTCCCTTACTCTATCCAAAATGAAAAAAAAAAGTGTTGATTTCTGATAATTTTATTGCGAGGACTAAGAAAATATAACCATGCCAATGGTGCAACAGAAACATAGCACAGTGAGGAGGGTTTGTGGTCCAGGATGATATGACAGTCAAAATTAGAAGTGGCCCCCCCACACACAGTTTTGGAATGCCGGGCGGAAGGAGAGCGGCCGGCGGGGACTATTTTTTTGCTGCCCTCCTACAAAGTGCTGCCCTAGGCCTGGGCCTTATTGGCCTAGGCCAGGATACAGCGTTGGCTGTACCAAAACAAAATTAATGCACTATTTTTCCCACAAATTGAGATTTATTTTGGTGGTATTTGATCACCTCTGAGGTTTTAATTTGTTGCAATATGAATAAAGAAAAAAAGAGTGACAATTTTGAAAAGAAAAACAATGCTTTTTTACTTGTTGCTATAATAAATATCTCCAAAATAAAAAATCTTCATCCGTTTAGGCCATTATACATTCTTCTACATATTTTTGATTAAAAAAATTGCAACAAATGTATATTTATTTGTTTTGCACAAAAGTTATAGCGTCTACAAAATAGGGGATATATTTATATTTTTTTTTACTAGTAATGGCAGTGAGCTGTGATTTTTTTTTTGCGGAACTGCAACATTTTGCGGCAGACAGATCAAAAACTTTTGACACTTTTTTGGGACTATTGACATTTATACAGTGATCAGAGCTAAACATATTTAGTTGATAGTGTATAAATGTCACTGGCTGGGAAATGGTTAACCCTTGGGGGCGCTCAAGGAGTTAAATGTGTTCCCGGGAGGTGTTGCTAACTGTATGGGGGCTGGGATGACTGGAGGAGGAGACAGATTGCTGTTCCTAATCACTAGGGACAGACAGACGATCTCCCTCTCCTCCCCTGACAGAATGGGGATCTGTTTGTTTACACTGACAGAATGGGGATCTGTTTGTTTACACTGACAGATCCCTGTTCTGCCAGTCCCTAGAGCGATCGCTGGTGGCCAGCAGACATCAAGTCCGCTGGACCCACTGGGTGGCTCCCCTGCTCGGGAATGAGCACGCTTGCTCACAAATTGCTGTGTACACGTCTGACATACAATGATGGCAATTCACGCGGGGACCCAACTTGCCGCAGTATAACTGCGGCAGGTGGTCGGTAACTAAATCAACTGCATTATTGTTTCATTGTAAATGTCATTTTTGTTGTAGTAAGTTCTACACATAGCATAGAACAGATATGCCACTTCACAGGCAGGTTCAGGGTATTCTGCAGGCATGTTTTTCAAAGGAATGTTGCATTTTTTTTGTGTTTAACATGAAGCATTATTAAAATTTCTGTTCCCTGCCAAACTGGGTTTTTATTTTTTTGCTTTCACACGTGCCCAGACCTAATGTCATTTTGGACAACCCATTGCCTATTAGCCTATACAATGACTATTACTGCTTTTTAAACTCCTATTAACCACTTAAGACTCGGACCTTTAGTCAGCTAAAGGACCCGGCCAGGTTTTGCGATTCGGCACTGCGTCGCTTTAACAGACAATTGCGCGGTCGTAAACAAAGTGGCTCCCAAACAAAATCTGCGTCCTTTTTTCCCCACAAATAGAGCTTTCTTTTGGTGGTATTTGATCACCTCTGCGTTTTTTTTATTTTTTGCGCTATAAACAAAAATAGAGCGACAATTTTGAAAAAAATTCAACATTTTTTACTTTTTGCTATAATAAATATCCCCCAAAAATATATATAAAAATATATTTTTTCCTCAGTTTAGGCTGATACATATTCTTCTACATATTTTTGGTAAAAAAAAATCGTAATAAGCACTTATCGGTTGGTTTGCATAAAATTTATAGCGTTTACAAAATAGGGGATCGTTTTATTGCATTTTTATTAATTCTTTTTTTTTACTACTAATGGCGGCGATCAGCAATTTTTTTCATGACTGCAACATTATGGCAGACACTTCGGACAATTTTGACACATTTTCGGGACAATTGTCATTTTCACAGCAAAAAAATTTTTTATTGTGGAAATTACATTTGCACAAGGGGGCGCTGAAGGGGTTATGTGTTCCCTAATGTGTGTTTACAACTGTAGGGGGGTGTGGCTGTAGGTGTGACGTCATCGATTGTGTCTCCCTATAAAAAGGATCACGCGATCAATGATGCCACCACAGTGAAGAACGGGGAAGCCGTTTACACACGGCTCTCCCCATTCTTCAGCTCCGGGGAACGATCGCTGCACTCCGCACTATATATATATATATATTGTAGTAAATCTAGCAAAAGACATTCCCTATGGTGCCCACCAAGGTAAAACAAACACAGTCAGACTAATGCCGCATACACACGATCTGAATTTCCGACAACAAAACCGTGGATTTTTTTCCAACGCAATGTTGGCTCAAACTTGTGTTGCATACACACGGTCACACAAATGTTGGCTGAAATTCCGAACGTCAATAACGCGGTGACAAACAACACTACGATGAGCCGAGAAAAATTAAGTTCAATGATTCCGAGCATGCGGAAAAATTGAGAACCAGTTCTCAAACATTTGTTGTTAAAAATTCCGACAGCAAATGCCCGATGGAGCATACACACGGTCCTGAACAATTTAACTTGACAGCTAGAAACCAGTGTCTAACAACATCCGTTTAGGCAAATTTAGCTGCGTTTAGCCGTGTTTAGCTGTGTTTAGCCACGTTTGCAGCTAGAAGCATTTGAAATAAAAAAAAAATTGTTAAAATGAAAAACGTCTGTAAACTAAATGCTTCTAAACGCAAGTTGCCCTGTTTAGCCATGTTTAGCAGTGTTCAGCCACGTTTGGCGCTTCAAATTCCTCTAAACTAGGCTTCTGAATGCATTTTTTTGGGTTCAAGAAAAAGCCTCTAAACGCAACAGCCTAGAAACGACTATAAATGAACGAGTGTCATGATAAGATAACATAGAGGAGAGTTCAAGAGCAGTTAACACAAATTCCCAACTGCTCCTAAACGTCCGTTTACCGGCAGCAGTGTGCATGTGGCCTTACAGTAATGGTGGCCGAACCAAGCCTCGGATTCGCCAGCGTAACATCAACACGTAAGACCCCTTCCAACGCATTGGCATACGCCCTGAGTAGGTGCATCCCCTGAAGACGTGCATGTGCACGAAATGTGTTAGAAGGGGCCTTACATGTTGATGTGACGCAGCCGCATCTGAGGCTCGGATCAGCTGCCAATACTGGAGGGCCGATCAGGTTTGTTTGTTTTTGAATCAAAAGGTTTTTATAGCTCACAAAACATACAAAATGTGAAGATATGAGACACAGTACACTGTAGTCTGACATTGTAATAACAGATCACAAGTTAATAAGCACATCACGTAATCAGGAAAACAAACAATCAGCTCATAACCACTTCATGCAAAGCATATTCTGCTGAAACCCCCGTCCCTGTTATAACATTGGGAGATTACACCCTTAGGCCCTGTACACACGATCAGACATGTCTGATGAGACTTGTCTGATGGACTGTTTTCATCAGACAACTCTGAACTTGTCTGATGGTCTGATGTGCATACACACCATCGGACCAAAATCTGATCAGACCAGAACGCGGTGACGTAGAACACAACGACGTGATAAAAAAACAAAGTTCAATGCTTCCAAGAATGCGTCGACTTGATTCTGGGTTTTTGGTTCGATGCTTATGTGTACTAACCATCGAACCTGTCCAACGGACAGGTTCCATCAGACAGGTTTTAAAGCATGTTTTAAAACTTTGGTCTGACGGACAACGGTCTGATGGGCCGTACACACCATCGAACTGGTCCGATGAAACTGGTCTGCAGACCAGTTTAATCATACATGTCTGATCGTGTGTAAAGGGCCTAAGTGTCAGATGCGGCTCATAGTGCATGGAAAACTGGAGTGGGGGACTGAACACACTCCACCGCTTCTCCCTGGGCCCTAAACGCATGCTTTAGTTGCAAGAAATAGAACTGCATGGTGTGCGGAAGCATAAATCTAGACTGCAGCTCAGTAAATGAAAGCAAAGCCCAGCCCTGGAAAACATGTTTGAGGTGCGTAATCCCAAAGGAACGCCATTTGGGTCCTTGCTCATTCTTGGCCAGTTCACCATACGAGTTGATTCCCCAGAGGGGACTATACTCGGTGAACCCCATTACATTCTATTACATTCTGTAGCTGCTTGGCCTTATTTCATACTTTTTGAAGAAGCGAGTAGGTGGGCATACGTTTATTGGGTTTCTGAAAGTGGTGTGCCTTCAACCCCTCAGGTATCGCGTCGGCCCCCGAGCCCCACAGCAGAAGCCTAGTGGACAAAGCCGTGGGCACCAGAACTATAGCTCCTATCAGGTGTTGAAGCTGTGCTGCCAAGTAATATATCCAGGCTATGGGCAGAGCAAGGCCTCCTCCCACCTCTGGGCTCTGTAATTGTTCTAGTTTTATCCTAGGAGGTTTGGTGTGCAATAATACTTGCCTAAAGAGAGAATTAACAACTCTAAATATTTTAAGGGTAATAACTACAGGCGTATTGTGAAGTAAGTATAATAGTTGCGGTATTAATATCATTTTAATTAGGTTTGTTTTGCCCGCTAGGGACATATTCAGTTTGTTCCAGATGTGAATTTTGTCTCTGAACTTGGTCAGCAGGGGATATATGTTCAAATTACAGTAATCCATTAGAGGACATCCCAGATGCCCAAATACTTAAAAGATGACACTACAGGGACAGAGCAGGAAGAACCCCCCCCCCCAGGTACAGGCGCCTCGTCTAGGAACATTAGGGCTCACTTTGTCCAGTTGATGGTGAGGCCCGAAAAACGGCCAAAGTCAGTGATAAGGGCCATTACCTGCCGCAATGAGTCATCAGCATCCTCCAGAAAGAGGAGCATGTGATCGGTGTACAACATGATTTTCTGATGCATTTCACCATATCTGAAGCCCCGAACCGCGGGGCAGTCTCTCACCAGAACCGCAAGGGGCTCAATGGACAGGGCGAAGGGCAGGGGGGACAGGGGACATCCCTGCCTGGTCCCCCTGCCCAGTGCAAAAGCATGGGACATCCTATCAGACATGCGTATGACCGCCTGAGGTGTGTCATACAGAAGTCTTACCCACCTCAGGAAATTAGGGCCAAAGCCAAACCTGGCCAGCACCACCCAGAGATACCACCAGCCAACACTGTTGAGGGCCTTATTGGCATCAAGAGACAACAGTGTCCTGCTGCCGACGGAGTCCAAGGGGGTCTGCATATTTAAGTATAACTGCCGAAGGTTAGTCGTGGTAGAGTTGCGTCGCATAAACCCTGCCCGGTCTGGGTGAACGATGGACAGGATGACTTTGTTAACCCGTATGGCCAGTACCTTCGCTAGAATCTTAACATTGCTTTGCAGCAGCGATATCGGCCTATACGAGCCAGGATCCAAGGGATCCTTGCCCGCCTTCAGTAGCAAGATAACGTTCGCCCTTGTCATGGACAGGGCAGATTACCCGACTTAAAAGAGGAGTTAAATACTTCAAGTAGTTTGGGCAACATCACCTCCCCATATTGAGTGTACACCTCCATGGAAATCCCATCATCCCCTGGGGCCTTACATGTGGGAAAGGAGGCAGCCGCCTCCCAGAGCTCCTCCAGGGTGAACGGCTTCTCCATCTTAGTCCTCGCCCCATCACTCAAAGACGAAAGAGCCACAGCATCTACTTAGCGCTGCAGCTCCTCATCCGTATAGTCATTCCGCGATTTATACAACTCGGAGTAGAAGGCAGCTGACTCTGTTATAATCAGCTCTGGGTCATTCACCAGTCGCCCCTGAGCACCACAGGGGTGCTGTTGCAGGGATATAGATGTTTAGGGAAGTACAAGGGAGATCAGGTGACCAACCTTAGCCAATGGGAATCGGGTTCCTCTCACAGCCGTGATGTAGAGCGGAAGGGGAAGCCCAGACACGGCGCTGTTGTAAGTATGACGCAGCCGCGTCAACCCAGGCACATAGGGGCGGGAGATTCACAGCGTCACAAAGAAGGAGGGAGGATGCGGTGTCCGGACGCCGACCTCTTATGATCATGTGACACTTCTGGGCCAATAGGAGATGAGAATTCCTAGCAATGTGGACGCTTGCACCAGCGTCACTGTAAAGGATAACAGTACGCCTATGAATGGTGGAGATAGCTATTTGATACTTCTGTGGGCATCAGAGGGCATTATAGATGAAAAGGATGAGCCGTGACTGACATGTTTCGTGTCCCTGATGCTTTGTCAAAGTCACGGTACGGCATCAACACCGTGCTTTTAGGAGCACAGTAACGTTTTGATTGGACAATGGGAGGAGGGGAGGGATTCTATAGTTTAACCCTTTCATCAGTGGAAATTTTTTAAAAAACAAAGTCTAGCAAAAAAGATAATCTGCAACAAACAACAAATTGCACCAAAATGCAAATATACAAAAATATATAATAAAAGGACAAAAATACAAATTAAGGAAATTAAATTAATATATATATAAAAAAATATATAAAAATTACAAATTAAAGATAAAAATAAAAATAATAATAATAGTAATAGTAATAATAAACGAAAAATAATATGATAATAATAATAATAATAACAACAACAATATCAAAAAAAGGGGGGATCTGCGTGTAAGTACAGACGTAGATTGCGCATAGTCGAGTGAAGAAAATTAGACAAAGCAACACGTGATCTACCTAAAATTAGTTAGTGATGCTCAAAATATCAAGCTCCTCATTCAAACCACCTGGTGTCAAGGATCCGAACTGATATATCCAAAAGGTTTCCCTCTTACAAAGGAGGGAAAATATTTTGTTGTCGTTTAAGGTACCTGTTGGGATAGACTCTGTTGGGCCTTGAAGTCTTTGTTATGGGTATGCAGAAAATGTATTGGGACACTATGTTTGTCACAGCCTTTTTTGATAAGGCGTCGGTGTTCTCCTACACGTATGCGTAGGACGGATTGTCCGTCCTACATATATCAAATTGCAAGGACAACGTAATACATATACAATGTATTCTGTGGAACAAGTAAGGAATTGTTTAATATGGTACGTATGGTCCTTAATTTTAATGGTATTGGTGCCACCTTTAGAAATAGATTGGCATGTTAAGCACCCTTTCTTGCCGCACCTAAAGATACCCGTCTTATTATTAAAATATCCCCGAATGTCTAGTGGTCGTGTAGTACTAGACTTGACTATTTTACTGGGGGCAATGATATTACGAATAGTACGGGACCTTCTGAACATAATTTAAGGTTTAGAGGGAAGAGAGGGCACTAGGTATTGATCTAAATGAAGAATATTGAAATGTTTATTAATAATGCTGGAGATGTTCTTGTATTTAGTATTGAACGTGGAAGTAAATCTGATAGTACTACCTGCTTCCTCCTTGGTGTCTTTAGTCTTTTGGGGTTTTTTGTTGATATTTAAACTGAAGGCATTGTCTATTAGCTCATCAGGGTAACCTTTCTCATTGAATTTTGTCTTCATGGCTAGACCTTGGGACATATAGCCCTGGGTTTTCGTGCAGTTCCTCCGTAACCTGTTGAACTGGCCATAAGGGATATTGGTTTTCCACGAAGGCTGGTGACAACTATTGAAATGCAGATAGGAGTTGCCACTAGTAGGTTTAGTGTGATTACGCTTTATAATAGCCTTCTGGTCATGGGACAGAACTAAATCAAGAAAAATTTAATTTTCATAGTCGAAAACATGCGTAAAGGTAAGACCAAGCTTATTACTATTGCAGTGATCTACAAAAAGAGAGAAAATGTCAGGGCCACCACTCCAAATAAGGACAACATTGTCTATGTAACGCCCATAAAAGACAATGTGCTCCAAAAAGGGGTTGTTATTCCAGATCTGTAGTGTTTCCCAGTACCCCATAGTCAAATTTGCGTAGACGGGGGCAAAATTAGCCCCCATCGCTGTGCCCCTTTTTGTACAAAGAACTGATCGCAAAAGGAGAAATAATTATGTTTAAGACAGAACTCAATGCCCCTAGTGATGAACTCAGATTGGAAAGAGTTCATATCGTTGTGTTTTTGCTTAAAAAGTATTGTACTGCTGCCAGTCCAATATCATGGGGTATGGATGTGTATAAGGAAGCAACATCCAGTGAGGCCCATGCGTAACCCTCTTCCCACCCTCTTTGACTATGACGTTTTTTTTGGCCATGAGGTCTTTAAGTGCCTGACGCTCGGCAGGGTTCAGATTTTGAGTTCTCGATTTAGATTTATTGTTGCATAATGTCACAAAATCTCTATATACAGCTTGATAAAAAGTTTCAATGTAAGGCCCTTTGGAATGGGTTGGATTAAAAATAGACTGTGGCTTGAAATTTGTATGAACAATATCTGGATCCAAGAAGGGGCAAAAGGTTTGGCTTTCGGTATTCCCTTCGCCCCCTGCCGAGCGTCAGGCGCTTAACCACTTAAGACCCGGACCAAAATGCAGGTAAAGGACCTTGCCCCTTTTTGCGATTCGGCACTGCGTCGTTTTAACTGACAATTGCACGGTCGTGCGACGTGGCTCCCAAACAAAATTGGCGTCCTTTTTTCCCCACAAATAGAGCTTTCTTTTGGTGGTATTTGATCACCTCTGCGGTTTTTATTTTTTGCGCTATAAACAAAAATAGAGCGACAATTTAAAAAAAATGCAATATTTTTTACTTTTTGCTATAATAAATATCCCCCAAAAATATATAAAAAAACATTTTTTTCCTCAGTTTAGGCCGATACGTATTCTTCTACGTATTTTTGGTAAAAAAAAATCGCAATAAGCGTTTATCGGTTGGTTTTCGCAAAATTTATAGCGTTTACAAAATAAGGGATAGTTTTATTGCAGTTTTATTGCATTTTTATTAATTATTTTTTTTTTTTACTACTAATATCAGCAATCAGCGATTTTTTTCGTGACTGCGACATTATGGCGGACACTTCGGACAATTTTGACACATTTTTGGGACAATTGTCATTTTCACAGCAAAAAATGCATTTAAATTGCATTGTTTACTGTGGAAATGACAGTTGCAGTTTGGGAGTTAACCACAGGTGGCGCTGTAGGGGATGTGTGACCTATGTGTTGTGTTTACAACTGTAGGGGGGTGTGGCTGTAGGTGTGACGTCATCGATCGTGTCCCCCTATTACAGGGATGACGCGATCGATTCTACGGCCACAGAGAAGCACGGGGAAGCCGTGTTTACACACGGCTCTCCCCGTTCTTCCGCTCCAGGGACGGATCGCCGCACTGCAGCGGTGATCGAGTCCGCGAATCCTGCGGTCCCGGTTCTAGAGTTTCGGACCGGGTCACGGGCGTATATATATACGTTGATGTGCCCAGCCGTGCCATTCTGCCGAAGTAAATGTGCAGTAGGCGGTCCTTAAGTGGTTAAAGACCTCACGGCCAATTAAAACGTCATAGTCAAACAAACAGACAAGGGCGGTAGTCTGGTAGTTCAGGACAAGATAGATTACCTTCGGGAAGCAGATTGCCTGCTTTCAGATAGATCTGCTTTTCTTATCAGAAACTCAGTGTAGACCCTTTTTTAATTGATCAAACTGAGCTTACTGTATAACCCCGGTGGACACCGCCTACAACAAAGGCGTGATTAACAAGAGAGAAAGGTATTTTCTGTTGCCCAAGGTATCGAGTACTCCTCACTTTTACCACCTTCCTAAAGTACATGAATCTTTAGTAGATCCACTAGTACTAATAGCCTTACTAGTGGTCTCTCCACCTACATCGACCACAAATTGCAGCCTATAGTCTGTGAATTACCATCGTACATCAGAGACTCCAGTGATATCATCGAGACCCTTAGGAATTATTCTTGGGAAGAGGGTTACGCATGGGCCTAACTAGATGTCGCTTCCTTATACACATCCATACCCCATTATATTGGACTGGCAGCAGTACAATACTTTTTAAGCAAAAACAACAAAATGAACTCTCTCCAATCTGAGTTCATCACTAGGGGCATGGAGTTCTGTCTTAAACATAATTAGATCTCCTTTTGCGACCAGTTCATTGTACAAAAAAGGGGCACAGTGATGGGGTCTAATTTCGCCCCCGTCTACGCAAATTTGACTATGGGGTACTGGGAAACACTACAGATCTGGAATAACAACCCCTTTTTGGAGCACATTGTCTTTTATGGGCGTTACATAGACAATGTTGTCCTTATTTGGAGTGGTGGCCCCAACATTTTCTCTCTGTTTGTAGATCACTGAAATAGTAATAAGCTTGGTCTTACCTTTACGCATGTTTTCGACTATGAAAATTTCATTTTTCTTGATTTAGTTCTGTCCCATGACCAGAAGGCTATCATAACGAGTAATCACACTAAACATACTAGTGGCAACTCCTACCTGCATTTCACTAGTAAAAATAAATGTAACATCACAAGAATGTGACCTTGCAGGAGTTGCCAACACCCCAAATCGATTAGAAAATTGAAAAATTCCCCCAAAGGAGGGGCTTTTTAGGCAACAGTAGTAAACGTAAGTATAGTGGTACAAGAGAAAAAATGTATATATTTGAAAATTATTTAATCGCATAAAATAAATCATACACTATAACACTTTGACAAAGTATAGAATTGCTAAATCAAGACTGATCCACATAAAAAAACTCTACAAGGCCCTACGCGTTTCGGGGGTTTCCCTTCTTCGGGGTCGGAGTCTGTGTGGAAACAAATTATATTACATAAGGTTTACATAACCGTATCATCAAAATAGTTTTTGCAGTTACATCAGACTTTAAAACAGCAAGAAATAGGAAGTGCAAAAAACAAACAAACACATACCAGTCAAGGGATGGCAATTCGGTAAAAACACAAGGCAAGAAGTCCATGGTGAATGTTCCTGAGAAAGATGGTGTACAGGAATTGGGGGACAAGCACAAAGAAGCAAACCCTTGGCCAAAACTGCCAAACTAGAAAGATTATATCATTCCTTAGATTGAGGGTCAAATTGCACAGAAAAATATATATGCAAAAATTGAAAAAAAGAGGAATATATCAATATTTGTTAAAGTAAAGAAAAAACCGTATGTAGATATATACCTATCCAGGGGAAGTAATACTCAAGGATAGCCAGAGGAGGTCAGCATGGAGCACAGCACAGAAAAGCTGAAAAAATCAACAAGTAACATTGGGATTCAATGATATCAAGAGGGGAGAAAAAACAACAATTGTATTTTTTGAAAAGAGGGGGGGAGACTGACAATGGAGTTATATAAAACATCACTATACCTTTTAATGAGATCTGTAGCCTGATACCATCGCCGTCAACCAGGTCAGACATTCCCGGGAGACGGCAAAGTTTTTATAGGAGGAGGGGGCGTGATCAAGAGAGCGACGGACGGCGCCCATACGGCGCGATCACGTCATTATCGCGTGATCGCGCACCACTCCTGAAGCCGTAATATGTCGCCTAAGAAGGGGCCTGAAGGGGGCGGACGAGATAGAATATTCCGGCCACACTCACGAAAGGACGCAGATGCAGCCACGGCATCAATACGCGACGCGAGTAGGCCGGAAAGCACAGCAAGCAATGTCGCAACATGGTGACACAACAATTGTCACATGACCAATGATGGTCACGTGAACGGAAGTATCCTCCCGAAAAAGGCCGGCCAAAAGTTAGGGGGATGCAATGACTGTCAGCAACAAACGTTTTGACAAAGGGGCAAAACAAAACGTTTGGAGAAAAAAGAAAAAAGAGAAAATAGGGGTAAAACAAACACATACATAGTAGGAAAATATGATATTGGCGAATGACATCCGCATAATAACATAGGACAACATATGTAAAAGTTAAGAAGAAATAATAACTGTGCTTGCATTGAGACTTCCTTGCTGACAAAAAACAATTAGAGTTGATAAAATGGCGGCAGTGGCCGGTATAAGGGTCCAGAGATAACGCCCGGAGAGGGGAAAAAATTAATTAACAAAATCCCCTGTCCAGACGGAATCGCCGTATAGCGCAGAAATTGACCCGAGGTCGAAGGGCACAATGTGCCATGCGACCAGGTTAAGGGGAGGCCGTCAACACACGGATGACGGCCTGGATGCGCCGTGCTTGCAATGAGGATGGAGGTGCCCAGTTCCCCAAATCAAACCAGGGCAAAGAACCACTGTGTATACATAACGAGGTGACATCCCATATTGAGGGGCATGATGACTGAATGATGTTCATCAGAAGAGACAAAAAATGAAAATAAATATAAGAAAATCCGAAAAACCACCAAAACAGGATAAAAGCAAACGAAACAGAAACAAAGACAAAACCAAAAAAGTCTAGACAGCAAATTAGAAAAAATAATAATAATAATGATAGTACATTAGATAACAGGTTATTACAGCAACCGTGTTGAACAATATGACTTTACTCTTTTTCACACCCACCCGAAGAAAAGCCCTCTAAAAAGGGCCTGAAGCTAATTTGTTCGTTTAAGCCAGGGAAAGTAGTTGCCTCTAGGTCTATAATCCATCGGGTTTCGCGTTGTAACAGTGTTTTATTCCAATCACCCCCTCTCGGGATTTGGGTGAATCCTATCCAGAATGAGGAATTTGGCCCCTGGAAATTGCCCATTATGATAAAGCAAAATGTGGCGCCCTAAGGGCATATCAGGGTTTGCTAAACGCATGATGTTAATATGTCGGGCCGCTCGTTTGAAAAATGGCAGTTTTGTCTTGCCCACATAGAACCTCTTGCATGAACAAGTAAGTAGGTATACCACCCCCGGGGTCTTGCAATTTGCAAAATGGCGTGGTCTAAAGGGTCGCCCATTCGGCAGCAAAACCTCTGAGTCGGTATTGATATACTGTAACATCCCTGCTACGCAACTACAGTAAAACAGTTGGTTTTAAAACTATAGAGGTCTCTCAGGTACAACCACCACTTCTCACTCAGAGTAAACAGAGCGATTGGGGTTAATTCATCACAACCTCTAGTGAACAACCAACTGAGAGACTGCAGAAGCTTATTCCCTTATAAGCAACTACCTGAGGGGAAAACAGGGTTGTATCTCAGATACATACAAGGTAGTACTGCAAATATACAAACACAGACTATAGACAGCTGGTAATATGTGGTACTTGCGGTTAGGAGAGTAAAGCCTGGTATGCTGGTGGTCCCGGAGGGTGTGTAGAGCGAACTGCGGGGTCCACTGAGGTTCAGAGCGGGTACAGCAAGGTGGCGTGACAGGGATTCCCAGATGACAGCAGGCGTCCTTGCGCAATAGGGGAAGCGAGAGATAAGTCCGGGTCACAAGCCGTGGTCAGGTGTTGGAGAAGTCACGGGTATCCGAAGTCCAAACCGGGGGTCAAGGGTTCAGGCAAGCAGCAGTCCAGAAAACAAAGCCAAGGGTCAAAAGCCGGGGTCAGTCAAGGAGCTTAATATATAAGCAAGTTGCTTTAGCACAGACAGGGAGATCAAACCAAAATGAACTGACACTGCTCTCTAAGTGAGGTAGGGCTTTATAGGCTGGCTAACTGGTTAAGCTGCATCAGCTGTAGCAAGAATATCAAGTGTGGAAAGTAATGAAATCCAGCTAATGGTGAACAGGCCATTCAGCACCACCATAGCTGGAAAGCAACAAGAATTTCTAATTGAGCAGTGGCTGAGAGGTAAGGGTTTGGGCTGGTAACAGAGAGGTCCCGGGTTCAATTCCACCCTAAGCCACCTGGAGCACGGCCACGCCTCGCTGTCTGTTTTTCACGATAGGGATCGTGACATATACCGACAGACAGAACAGCCACCACATGTGTATGTACCCTTCCTTTTGCAGGGATCTTTCCTGAAATCTCCCTTAAACTCACTCGTCACCAATTGGTCCCTAAGGGAAGGGGCCCGTCGGTACGTAATGGCTGGTTCTTTAGTAACAAAAGGTCCCAAATTTGGATCAAAGGAGAGTAGATGCCAGAATTTTTTAAGGATCCCTCTCGTTTGTTGGTGTTGCATGTGATATTTTGTGATTAAGCGTAGAGTATCTCCAACTTTTATGGTAGATTTTTTCTTTGGTTGAAAAAGTAGATCTTGTCTGGCATGCGCATTAGCACGTTGGAAAGATTTTTTGAGGCACTTCTTGGAGTAACCTCTCAATAGCAATCTTTCTCTTAGTGCTGCAGCCTCCAGCAAGAATACTTCTTGATTGGAGCAATTGCGCTTAAGGCGTAAGTACTGGCTGTACGGTATAGACTTTATTAGAGGTATAGGATGGGCACTAGTAGCGTGCAATATAGTGTTGCCGGCTGTGGGTTTTCTATAAAGACCTGTGGAAAGGCTGCCATCAAAGTTTTTAGATAAATTTACATCCAAAAAGGCAATCTGGGTGTCACTTGATGTCATTGTGAATTTTAAGTTCCAGTCGTTGTTATTCATAATGGACATAAAACATTCCAATTAATCGGTTGTCCCCTCCCATATCATCAAAACGTCATCTATGTATCTAAACCAAGCCGATACTAGATGGATGAAAGGTTGTATAGCTGTACTGGTCAGAAGGGACTTCTCCCACTCCCCCAGGTACAGGTTGGCATACGATGGGGCACAAGATGTCCCCATCGCAACCCCCTGCACCTGGAGGAAGTGGGAGCCATCAAACGAAAAGACATTATGATAGAGTATGAATTCCAGGGCCATTATCAGGAATTCCCCAAGTTTAGGATCCGCTTTAAAAATAGGAAAAAGAATGTTACGAATGGCCGCCAGGCCTAAAGTATGTGGGATGGAGCTATAGAGGGCCTCTACATCGATGGCTACTAGTAGTGTGTTTGGGGATGTATGAAGATGCTCAACTTTTTGCAATAGATGGATAGTGTCTTTAATAAAAGATGAAAGACGTTCTACGAAAGGCTTTAAGTACGAGTCAACATATATGCTGAGATTCTCAGTTATGGCACCATTGCCCGAAACAATTGGTCGTCCCGGGGGATCAGTCATATGCTTGTGAATTTTAGGAAGGCAGTAAAAGGTTGGGATTCTTGGGTATTTGATACGAAGGAATTCCCAAGTGTCATGATTAATGACACCATGGGAAAACGCCCCGTCTACTAAAGCGTAGAACTCAATTTCAAATTTTATAACAGAGGTTTTGGAAATAGGTAGGATACCAGTCTTTGTTAGAAAGAATTTTTAAGCACATAGCTTTATATTGTTGGTTGGTCAAAATGACAATATTTCCCCCTTTATCTGAGGGCTTAATTGTTAGTGAATGACACTCTTTCAGTTTGTCCAAAGCACTATTTATTTGGCGGGTAGAATGACTGGTACTTCGTGAATGGTGTAATTTTTTGATTTCAGCAGTGGTGAGTGCTACAAAAGTAGCCAAATTAGAATTAGTTTGTAAAGGTGGGAATTTGTCCGATTTGTTTTTTAAAATGTTGACCGTTGTCTCTGAAGTGCCCTCAACATCTAACTCAAATGACATTTCTTCCAGATCCTGCATTACATTGGGATCAGAAAAATCTGCTTCACTGCAAAGTGACAGAAGCAGGTCCCTGTCTTCCTTATGTTGTTGAATAGTCCTATAAATAGAGTCATCCTTAGGTTTGGAATAAAGACTTTTTAATAAAAGTTTCCTGGCAAATAAATGGATATCTTTGATCAGTTCAAATGTATCCAAGTGAGCTTCAGGGCAGAAAGTGAGACCTTTAGCTAGTAAGGTCGTTTCATCCGATGACAATACATAATCAGAGAGATTTATGATGTCAAGCCCCAGAGTAGTGCCGGATTGGTCGTCAGGTATACTGTCGTCATTTATGGGTCTGTGGATATGTGAGTGACCTGGGGAAAAAACCCAGTGTCACTGGTTTCTTTAATGTTGGGTCTTAGCCCTTGGTGAGTAGTTTGTGTATTAAGTAGTTGAGGGGTCGAAAAGACAGAGAATAATTCAGTCGGTTTTGTAGATTGTTGTTTAGATCTGTCAGGACCACCAAATGTATTGGTAGGACCTGATTGCTGTACCAGATGTTTTTTGGTAGTGTTATCGTCCTCACCCGAAAGGGGTCGTTTTGGTTTGTTATTCCTATTCCTGGTAGAATTTTGTACGGGAGCATTGCTTGGAACAGTTGAAGTCTTATAGCCTTTTTTGGGGTTTGTATTGGTATTACCCTTAGCAGAGTATTTTTGGGAGGAATAGGACGATTGCCATTTATAGGCTTTCCCTTCCTGGAATGATCTTTTATCTCTCCAAAATGTGTTCTCCTTTTTTTGCAGAGTTTCTGCTATGACTATATCAAGTCGTCCTTTTATTTTGGTTTCATGATCTTTGAAGGCTGGAAGAGCCAAGAATGGTGAAAGTTTGATGTATATATCATCAATATCTTTTTCAACTTGGCTTGTTCTGATTTTATATTCTTCGATAAGGAGCTTCATCATGTTAGCCGAGCATTGTTGGAGATTCTGCTCCCATTTTATGCGGAAATCGGTATTTATGTTATCTAGGAGAGGGAAAATCTGAATGCGGAGCCCATATGGATTGATGTCCTCTTTAAGGTATTTGTCGAAACTTTCGACATGCCAGAAGAGGGCTGCCTTCTTTTCTACGAGTCTCCCAAGTTGATTACACAAAGAGGAGAGCTCCGAGTTTATGGCCTCCCCTTTATGGTGACTAGCAGAATAGCTCAGCATCAGATCATCCCAGTCCTTACCTTGAAACATAATGGACTGTTCGGAATGTAAGTCTGCACAAATACACTACACTGTCGCCGTCCGATGACAGTAAAAACAATAACAATAGTAAAACAAGTATGGAAAGTGGGAAAAACAACTGCGCTAATTATCAAAGAAAAACAAAAAACAATGTAGCAGCCAGCACACAGACAAACAAAGTCAAAGTGAACGTGGAGAAAGAAAGTGCAGCGCTATACTAATTACTTTTGTGAAAATGCTGCCAAATTCACATGACATAACAATGTGAAATCAAACAAAAATTGTATGTAAAAGCATAGTAAAAGACAATTGTACTCAACATGTGTGGAATACTGATATAGTCCATACATATGTTGGCAAACTGATGAGTGAAAAAACCAACCAAACAAAATAAACAAAAATGAATAGTTCATAGGTGTGTCCCAAATGGATGAATGAAATCTTCAAATATGATGCCAGTTCAAGGAAATTGAAACAACAATGATGGCTTGTCTGTAGCAACCTTCAGACTATCAAAATCAATGGAAATGGATACTCTTACCAGCTGTGGTGGACTCACATGTTAGTACTAACAGCAAGTCAGATCAGGCATGGTGGTCACAGCGGACCCTGGGCTCTGTGCGTGAAAGGTTTTGCAGCGATGGTTACTCCAGCTGAGATGATGGATTCAATCTTGGTCGGATACCTCACTTCAGGGACAGGAACCCGGATAACAAAAGGCCAATGGAGGGATGGCCAGGCTCATGTATCAACACAACATGTGTGGCATGGGAAAAAGAAAAAAGAAATGCTCCCAATGGTGCAGATCAAAAAACCAATGAAGGCTTTATTTAAAATAAATGAATAAAATCACGTGAAAAATATATCTAAAAGCAGTATGGGGTACTATGGATGTTACCCGACTAGTTTCGGCTCAAAGCCATCAACAGGGGCATCTGTCTGTACCCCCACACTGCTGAGTTTAAATAAGACAAGTAATCCGGAACTCCACCCCTGAAAGGGAGGAGACAGGAAGTGAACAATCTTGACAGGATATAGTACATCAAAACAAATGTTCTAATATACAAATATAAAGCAGGATCTGTCATACCAATGTTTGACATGATTGAACAATCAAAAAGGTAAACGTATAAAGCATATACAGTATATATAATGACATATAAATAGTAATAAGCATCTAATTCAAACTTTACCGAAACATATATCCCAATGGACAGCAAAGCAGCATACAATAAAACATACAAAAAAAAACATGCATGCCCTATGAGTAGTGACCAGTAAGGGGCCTTGATCAACTGCCATAAGCAACACTGAGCCACTCTAATGGACCAAGGCACTACCCCATACAAAAAGGTCCGCCCAAAACCTAAGTTAATGCAGTGCATGACAATAAAGAAACAGGAACCACATAGAAATCCGTCTGTTGGGGACACACAGAATAACCAATGAGAGCAAGGAAAGACTGGAGGGGCGGGTCCGGTGATGTAGGAAGGAACAACATCCAACCCGCATAGCTCGTAG
Source organism: Rana kukunoris (assembly GCA_029574335.1). Taxonomy (NCBI): domain Eukaryota; kingdom Metazoa; phylum Chordata; class Amphibia; order Anura; family Ranidae; genus Rana; species Rana kukunoris. The sequence goes on from CM056053.1 coordinate 316,065,114, forward strand.
CTAACCGCACCCCCATGCCTGCCCAATGTCATATGGAGAGCTAGACAATGGACAGCACAAAGATCTGTAGCCAATCCAAAGTAGGTGGGTGCGGCGCCGATAACGTCATCGACACCGCCGCCCACAACCAATCCAAGGGGAACCGCATTCGTGACTGACAGGCTTCAGCAGCCAGACATGCAATCCAATGGGCGGGCGAGACGTCAAAAAACGTCATCTAACGTACCCATTGCATCCGCCCATCGGGAGGCACAGGCGCATCGCCGATCGGGAAGCGGGTAAAACTACCCACACTACCCGAACGTACATAGATGCGTCATTACGTCACCCTCATGGACTGAAGAAAGGGGGGGGAGAGAGGGGTGGAAGTCCGTGTCTCCAGAGAAGGAACGCTCCACCCTGGGCTGTGAATTCCAACCCCAGGGGACACCCTCCCATAAAGGCCATAAGCAAGCTAATAATGACACCAGGATGTATTTATGGAAGAACAGTAATGTTAATGTATAAAACGACATAACAACGAGTTGTGCAAAAGCAAAACTTTAGTAACCTAGAAAAATAAGGGCAACCAGTGTAACACCTAGATGGGACATGAACGTCGCAACTGCCCAATAGATGGACGCATATCCACAAAAAGGGAAGAAAAAAAAAAACCTGAAATGAGTAAGTAATTATATAATTCTTCCTTCTCTCCAAAGTTTGGACACATGAGCACAGGACCTCACGCCCGGTTAATGAAGCAATTGACATCCCAATCCACATTCATACCGTGGGGCGTGTAGCTCCTGAGCTCATGTATCCAAAAAGTCTCCAAACGGGAGACACCCCTAGTACAAGAGTCGCCCCTCCAGTGGGGGACAAACTTATCAATGACTTGGAAGGAAGTACCCCTGGGGTCACTGGCGTGGTGTTCCAAATAATGTCTGGAGACAGTGTGTTTAGGGCATCCCTTTTTGATCTTACCCAAATGTTCGTTAACTCGAATGGCAAAGTTCCGAATGGTTCGGCCCACATATTGCATTTTACAGGGACATGTGATGAGGTACACTATGTAACTAGTAAAACATGTGGTGAACTGTTTCATCTTATAACTGCGGTTAGTCACAGTAGAAATGAATGTGTCTGTTCTTCGTCTGCCTAAAACATTGACAATGCATGTGTTACACTTCCGACACGGATGATATCCTTTTGTTTCTGGAAAGAATGTGGCCTTTATAGGGGGGTCTATGACATTGGGTGCAATATCACTCTGTATAGATTTGGCTCCCCTAAAAATTAGACCTGCTTTCTCAGGTAGGCAAGGTCCCAAAATTTTGTCGCTACGGAGCACCTTCCAGTGCCTATTAAGTATTTTCTTAATGTCGTTATGCTGTACAGAAAAGTCGGTGAAAAAAGACCATTTGAACCTATCATCGTAGTTTTTCTTAGGTTTGTCAACCAATAGAGAAGACCTTTCTATATTGGATACAGTGTTGATGGCATCATCCAATTCACGAACTCTGTATCCTTTGTCTAAAAATCTATCCCTTAAGGTCTGACACTGGGACTCGAAGTCCTCCCTTCTGGTACAATTCCTCTTCATCCGAAGGAACTGGCCCTGAGGGACAGATCGCAGCCATTGGTGGTGATGGCAACTATCGACCGGAATGTAACCATTCCGGTCGGTAGGCTTGAAAAAGGTCTTAAATTCAAAATGACCACCAATGGCTGAGATCTCAAGATCCAAAAAATGGATGGAGGTTGAACTGACTTCGTATGACAACACAATCCCACAATTGTTGTCATTAAGGAAAGACATGAAAGAGTCAAGAGACTCTCTCGTGCCTTTCCAAAGGAGGAGGATGTCGTCGATATAACGTGCCCACAGGACCAATTCGGGTCTCTGTGGGGCATCAACGACATCCTCCTCCCACTGGGCCATAAACAAGTTGGCGAGGCTAGGGGCATATTTAGCCCCGATAGCCACGCCTTTGACTTGGGAAAAGAACTGGCCCTGAAACCAGAAATAATTATGCTTTGTGGCAAAGTCTAATAACTCCATGATGAAGTTCCTCTGGATAACAGAAAGGGATGGATTGCGTGTAAGAAACAATTCCACTGCATCCAGTCCCAATTGGTGGGAGATGCATGTGTATAAGGCAGCAACATCTGCCGTTACCATCAGTATTTCTCCCTGATAATGAACAGCCTCCAGTCGTTTAATGGTATCCTTGGTATCCCTCAGATAAGAGGGAACCAATTTTACCAAGGGCTGCAAGTAGTGATCTATATACCTGCCGATGCGAGATGTCACGGAGTCAATCCCGCTGACGATCGGTCGCCCAGGGGGATTGACGGGGTCCTTGTGAACCTTCGGCAGGTAATAGATGACCGGAATACGTGGGGCCAAAGGGATCAAATAATCCGCCTCCTTCTTGTTCAAGATGTTAAGGGCCGAACCTTCTTTAATCAAAGCAGATAAGGCTTTTTTATATTTAAAGGTAGGATCCCTCACCAAAACCTCCCCCCAAAAAAGTCAATATTAAAAATCCCCCTAGAAATCCACCTCCACACACAGAGGCTCGGGGTGGATACCCTTCTGCTTCTAATAGCAGGGGTTTTCAACATAGAGGGAGGGGCCAAAATCGGGGTAACAGGAGTTATACCCAACAAGGTTATAATTATACATACCCTGGAGATTACGATGGGGGTCCCAGTGTCAGACCTTAAGGGATAGATTTCGAGTCCCAGTGTCAGACCTTAAGGGATAGATTTTTAGACAAAGGATACAGAGTTCGTGAATTGGATGATGCCATCAACACTGTATCCAATATAGAAAGGTCTACTCTATTGGTTGACAAACCTAAGAAAAACTACGATGATAGGTTCAAATGGTCTTTTTTCACCGACTTTTCTGTACAGCATAACGACATTAAGAAAATACTTAATAGGCACTGGAAGGTGCTCCGTAGCGACAACATTTTGGGACCTTGCCTACCTGAGAAAGCAGGTCTAATTTTTAGGGGAGCCAAATCTATACAGAGTGATATTGCACCCAATGTCATAGACCCCCCTATAAAGGCCACATTCTTTCCAGAAACGAAAGGATATCATCCGTGTCGGAAGTGTAACACATGCATTGTCAATGTTTTAGGCAGACGAAGAACAGACACATTCATTTCTACTGTGACTAACCGCAGTTATAAGATGAAACAGTTCACCACATGTTTTACTAGTTACATAGTGTACCTCATCACATGTCCCTGTAAAATGCAATATGTGGGCCGAACCATTCGGAACTTTGCCATTCGAGTTAACGAACATTTGGGTAAGATCAAAAAGGGATGCCCTAAACACACTGTCTCCAGACATTATTTGGAACACCACACCAGTGACCCCAGGGGTACTTCCTTCCAAGTCATTGATAAGTTTGTCCCCCACTGGAGGGGCGACTCTTGTACTAGGGGTGTCTCCCGTTTGGAGACTTTTTGGATACATGAGCTCAGGAGCTACACGCCCCACGGTATGAATGTGGATTGGGATGTCAATTGCTTCATTAACCGGGCGTGAGGTCCTGTGCTCATGTGTCCAAACTTTGGAGAGAAGGAAGAATTATATAATTACTTACTCATTTCAGGTTTTTTTTTTTTTTTTTTTTCTTCCCTTTTTGTGGATATGCGTCCATCTATTGGGCAGTTGCGACGTTCATGTCCCATCTAGGTGTTACACTGGTTGGCCTTATTTTTCTAGGTTACTAAAGTTTTGCTTTTGCACAACTCGTTGTTATGTTGTTTTATACATTAACATTACTGTTCTTCCATAAATACATCCTGGTGTCATTATTAGCTTGCTTATGGCCTTTATGGGAGGGTGTCCCCTGGGGTTGGAATTCACAGCCCAGGGTGGAGCGTTCCTTCTCTGGAGACACGGACTTCCACCCCTCTCTCCCCCCCCCCTTTCTTCAGTCCATGAGGGTGACGTAATGACGCATCTATGTACGTTCAGGTAGTGTGGGTAGTTTTACCCGCTTCCCGATCGGCGATGCGCCTGTGCCTCCCGATGGGCGGATGCAATGGGTACGTTAGATGACGTTTTTTGACGTCTCGCCCGCCCATTGGATTGCATGTCTGGCTGCTGAAGCCTGTCAGTCACGAATGCGGTTCCCCTTGGATTGGTTGTGGGCGGCGGTGTCGATGACGTTATTCGCGCCGCACCCACCTACTTTGGATTGGCTACAGATCTTTGTGCTGTCCATTGTCTAGCTCTCCATATGACATTGGGCAGGCATGGGGGTGCGGTTAGCTACGAGCTATGCGGGTTGGATGTTGTTCCTTCCTACATCACCGGACCCGCCCCTCCAGTCTTTCCTTGCTCTCATTGGTTATTCTGTGTGTCCCCAACAGACGGATTTCTATGTGGTTCCTGTTTCTTTATTGTCATGCACTGCATTAACTTAGGTTTTGGGCGGACCTTTTTGTATGGGGTAGTGCCTTGGTCCATTAGAGTGGCTCAGTGTTGCTTATGGCAGTTGATCAAGGCCCCTTACTGGTCACTACTCATAGGGCATGCATGTTTTTTTTTTTTTTTTGTATGTTTTATTGTATGCTGCTTTGCTGTCCATTGGGATATATGTTTCGGTAAAGTTTGAATTAGATGCTTATTACTATTTATATGTCATTATATATACTGTATATGCTTTATACGTTTACCTTTTTGATTGTTCAATCATGTCAAACATTGGTATGACAGATCCTGCTTTATATTTGTATATTAGAACATTTGTTTTGATGTACTATATCCTGTCAAGATTGTTCACTTCCTGTCTCCTCCCTTTCAGGGGTGGAGTTCCGGATTACTTGTCTTATTTAAACTCAGCAGTGTGGGGGTACAGACAGATGCCCCTGTTGATGGCTTTGAGCCGAAACTAGTCGGGTAACATCCATAGTACCCCATACTGCTTTTAGATATATTTTTCACGTGATTTTATTCATTTATTTTAAATAAAGCCTTCATTGGTTTTTTGATCTGCACCATTGGGAGCATTTCTTTTTTCTTTTTCCCATGCCACACATGTTGTGTTGATACATGAGCCTGGCCATCCCTCCATTGGCCTTTTGTTATTCGGGTTCCTGTCCCTGAAGTGAGGTATCCGACCAAGATTGAATCCATCATCTCAGCTGGAGTAACCATTGCTGCAAAACCTTTCACGCACAGAGCCCAGGGTCCGCTGTGACCACCATGCCTGATCTGACTTGCTGTTAGTACTAACATGTGAGTCCACCACAGCTGGTAAGAGTATCCATTTCCATTGATTTTGATAGTCTGAAGGTTGCTACAGACAAGCCATCATTGTTGTTTTAATTTCCTTGAACTGGCATCATATGTGAAGATTTCATTCATCCATTTGGGACACACCTATGAACTATTCATTTTTGTTTATTTTGTTTGGTTGGTTTTTTCACTCATCAGTTTGCCAACATATGTATGGACTATATCAGTATTCCACACATGTTGAGTACAATTGTCTTTTACTATGCTTTTACATACAATTTTTGTTTGATTTCACATTGTTATGTCATGTGAATTTGGCAGCATTTTCACAAAAGTAATTAGTATAGCGCTGCACTTTCTTTCTCCAAGTAAAACAAGTATAACAAGAAAATGTAACAATGAAGACAAAAAATAGATAATAAGAAGTATTTAAAAGATCCCCGACACCAGGGGGATATAGAGGTCACTAGAAGATGTTACTAGGGGAAAGAAAGAGGGGGTAGGCCAATTTCATAGGTATTTGCTACCTTGGATACAATAAAATAAATGTAACATCACAAGAATGTGACCTTGCAGGAGTTGCCAACACCCCAAATCGATTAGAAAATTGAAAAATTCCCCCAAAGGAGGGGCTTTTTAGGCAACAGTAGTAAACGTAAGTATAGTGGTACAAGAGAAAAAATGTATATATTTGAAAATTATTTAATCGCATAAAATAAATCATACAATATAACACTTTGACAAAGTATAGAATTGCTAAATCAAGACTGATCCACATAAAAAAACTCTACAAGGCCCTACGCGTTTCGGGGGTTTGCCTTCTTCAGGGGCCGGAGTCTGTGTGGAAACAAATTATATTACATAAGGTTTACATAACCGTATCATCAAAATAGTTTTTGCAGTTACATCAGACTTTAAAACAGCGAGAAATAGGAAGTGCAAAAAACAAACAAACACATACCAGTCAAGGGATGGCAATTCGGTAAAAACACAAGGCAAGAAGTCCATGGTGAATGTTCCTGAGAAAGATGGTGTACAGGAATTGGGGGACAGGCACAAAGAAGCAAACCCTTGGCCAAAAGTGCCAAACTAGAAAGATTATATCATTCCTTAGATTGAGGGTCAAATTGCACAGAAAAATATATATGCAAAAATTGAAAAAAAGAGGAATATATCAATATTTGTTAAAGTAAAGAAAAAACCGTATGTAGATATATACCTATCCAGGGGAAGTAATACTCAAGGATAGCCAGAGGAGGTCAGCATGGAGCACAGCACAGAAAAACTGAAAAAATCAACAAGTAACATTGGGATTCAATGATATCAAGAGGGGAGAAAAAACAACAATTGTATTTTTTGAAAAGAGGGGGAGAGACTGACAATGGAGGTATAAAACATCAGTATACCTTTTAATGAGATCTGTAGCCTGATACCATCGCCGTCAACCAGGTCAGACATTCCCGGGAGACGGCAAAGTTTTTATAGGAGGAGGGGGCGTGATCAAGAGAGCGACGGACGGCGCCCATACGGCGCGATCACGTCATTATCGCGTGATCGCGCACCACTCCTGAAGCCGTAATATGTCACCTAAGAAGGGGCCTGAAGGGGGCGGACGAGATAGAATTTTTCCGGCCACACTCACGAAAGGACGCAGATGCAGCCACGGCATCAATACGCGACGCGAGTAGGCCGGAAAGCACAGCAAGCAATGTCGCAACATGGTGACACAACAATTGTCACATGACCAATGATGGTCACGTGAACGGAAGTATCCTCCCGAAAAAGGCCGGCCAAAAGTTAGGGGGATGCAATGACTGTCAGCAACAAACGTTTTGACAAAGGGGCAAAACAAAACGTTTGGAGAAAAAAGAAAAAAGAGAAAATAGGGGTAAAACAAACACATACATAGTAGGAAAATATGATATTGGCGAATGACATCCGCATAATAACATAGGACAACATATGTAAAAGTTAAAAAGAAATAATAACTGTGCTTGCATTGAGACTTCCTTGCTGACAAAAAACAATTAGAGTTGATAAAATGGCGGCAGTGGCCGGTATAAGGGTCCAGAGATAACGCCCGGAGAGGGGAAAAAATTAATTAACAAAATCCCCTGTCCAGACGGAATCGCCATATGGCGCAGAAATTGACCCGAGGTCGAAGGGCACAATGTGCCATGCGACCAGGTCAAGGGGAGGCCGTCAACAAACGGATGACGGCCTGGGTGCGCCGTGCTTGCAATGAGGATGGAGGTGCCCAGTTCCCCAAATCAAACCAGGGCAAAGAACCACTGTGTATACATAGCGAGGTGACATCCCATATTGAGGGGCATGATGACTGAATGATGTTCATCAGAAGAGACAAAAAATGAAAATAAATATAAGAAAATCCGAAAAACCACCAAAACAGGATAAAAGCAAACGAAACAGAAACAAAGACAAAACCAAAAAAGTCTAGACAGCAAATTAGAAAAAATAATAATGATAGTACATTAGATAACAGGTTATCTAATTAGATAACTTTAACAAATATTGATATATTCCTCTTTTTTTCAATTTTTGCATATATATTTTTCTGTGCAATTTGACCCTCAATCTAAGGAATGATATAATCTTTCTAGTTTGGCAGTTTTGGCCAAGGGTTTGCTTCTTTGTGGATGTGAGGTGCCTGTCCCCCAATTCCTGTACACCATCTTTCTCAGGAACATTCACCATGGACTTCTTGCCTTGTGTTTTTACCGAATTGCCATCCCTTGACTGGTATGTGTTTGTTTGTTTTTTGCACTTCCTATTTCTCGCTGTTTTAAAGTCTGATGTAACTGCAAAAACTATTTTGATGATACGGTTATGTAAACCTTATGTAATATAATTTGTTTCCACACAGACTCCGGCCCCCGAAGAAGGGAAACCCCCGAAACAAGTTTTTTTATGTGGATCAGTCTTGATTTAGCAATTCTATACTTTGTCAAAGTGTTATATTGTATGATTTATTTTATGCGATTAAATAATTTTCAAATATATACATTTTTTCTCTTGTACCACTATACTTACATTTACTACTGTTGCCTAAAAAGCCCCTCCTTTGGGGGAATTTTTCAATTTGCATTTCAATAGTTGTCACCAGCCTTTGTGGAAAACCAATATCCCTTATGGCCAGTTCAACAGGTTACGGAGGAACTGCATGAAAACCTAGGACTATATGTCCCAAGGTCTAGCCATGAAGACAAAATTCAATGAGAAAGGTTACCCCGATGAGCTAATAGACAATGCCTTCACTTTAAGTATAAAAAAAAGACTAAAGACATCAAGGAAGAAGGAGGTAGTACTATCAGATTTTCTTCCACATTCAATACTAAATAAAAGAACATCTCCAGCATTATTAATAAGCATTTCAATATTTTTAGTTTAGATCAATACCTAGTGCCCTCTCTTCCCTGTAAACCTCAAATTATGTTCAGAAGGTCCCGTACTATTCGTAATATCATTGCCCCCAGTTAAATAGTCAAGTCTAGTACTACACGACCACTAGACATTCGGGGATATTTTAATAATAGGACAGGTATCTTTAGGTGCGGCAAGAAAGGGTGCTTAACATGCCAATCTATTTCTAAAGGTGGCACCAATACCATTAAAATTAAGAACCATTCGTTCCATATTAAACAATTCCTTACTTGTTCCACAGAATACATTGTATATGTATTACGTTGTCCTTGCAATTTGATATATGTAGGATGGACAATCCATACCCTATGCATACGTGTAGGAGAACACCGAAGCCTTATCAAAAAAGGCTGTGACAAACATAGTGTCCCAAGACATTTTCTGCATACCCATAACAAAGACTTCAAGGCCCTTGAGGTGCTGGCCATAGAGTCTATCCCAACAGGTACCTTAACCGACAACGAAAGATTTTCCCTCCTTTGTAAGAGGGAAACCTTTTGGATATATCAGTTCGGATCCTTGACACCAGGTAGTTTGAATGAGGAGCTTGATATTTTGAGCATCACTAACTAATTTTAGGTAGATCACGCGTTGCTTTTTCTAATTTTCTTCACTTAGTGTGCATATGCGCAAGCGCACGACTATGCGCAATCTACGTCTGTACTTACACGCACATCCCCCCTTTTTTTGATATTATTGTTATTATTATTATTATTATTATTATTATTATTATTATTATCATATTATTTTTCGTTTATTATTACTATTATTATAATCATTTTTATTTGTATTTTTATCTTTAATTTGTAATTGTTATATATTTATATATATATATACATATATGTTTATTTAATTTCCTTAATTTGTATTTTTTGTCCTTTTTTTATATATTTTTGTATATTTGCATTTTGGTGCAATTTGTTGTTTGTTGCAGATTATCTTTTTTGCTAGACTTTGTTTTTTTTTTAAATTTCCACTGATGGAAGGGTTAAATTATAGCATCCCTCCCCTCCTTCCATTGTCCAATCAAAACGTTACTGTGCTCCTAAAAGCACGGTGTTGATGCCGTACCGTGACTTTGACAAAGCGCTAGGGACGCGAAAAAAGTCAGTCACGGCTCATCCTTTTCATCTATAATGCCCTCTGATGCCCACAGAAGTATCAAATAGCTATCTCCACCATTCATAGGTGTACTGTTATCCTTTACAGTGACGCTGGTGCAAGCCTCCACATTGCTAGGAATTCTCATCTCCTATTGGCCCAGAAGTGTCACATGATCGTAAGAGGTCGGCGTCCGGACACCGCATCCTCCCTCCTTCTTTGTGACACTGTGGATATCCCGCCCCTATGTGCCTGGGTTGACGCGGCTGCGTCATACTTACAACAGCGCCGTGTCTGGGCTTCCCCTGCCGCTCTACATCACGGCTGTGAGAGGAACCTGATTCCCATTGGCTAAGGTTGGTCACCTGATCTCCCTTGTACTTCCCTAAACATCTATATCCCTGCAAAAGCACGGCGGTCGTGACGTTTCCTGTGTATATCCTCCTCACTCATACCATCGAATCTGTTTACAGAGTACCTTGCAGCCTCCCTGTATGGATTAGTGAGGGCTTCATTGTGGAGGTATTGTACATTACTATTTATTATAGTCTGCCCATCGGTTGGAAGTGCACTTTGCTATTGCTATTCCTTCTCAGTGTGACTTTTTTATTTAATTTAATCATTCCATCATTGGACTACCTCTACGGACTCAGTGTGGACTATAATTAGATTTTTATCTATTTTTATCATTTTATTGATGTCATTTATTATTGCCACATTGTATTTATTTCAGTCTATGTTTATCCTTTGTATTTTATGTATATTTAGACTATAAAGTGACAATATCAATTTATCTTTTGTGCGCTGCATTTTTGTTTGTTTGTTTCTCTACCCATTTTCTGATTGGTTGACAGCTGCACTAAAGGTTTTTTGCTCTAGGTATCACAGCACTTTGTGTGTTACTGTATACAGTGGTAGCGCTATTAGGGGGATTGTTTTTGTATTTTTTCTATGTGGGACAGGGACCTGTGTGTCTTAGAAAAACATGAGAATTGCCTAGTAGTCGGGTACCTTGCCCTCCAGGCATTTATCCAGCGCACCTCCCCTAGTAATCTGCTCAGAACCGTCCGCCTGCCCCCTTGCGGCACTGGAGCCGGGGGCTGCCTGTCCACCCTGGGGTCCATGCAGCCATTAAAATCCCCCATGACCATAAAGGGGACATCAGGTTTATCAACCAGATAGGACAGGAGAAGCTGCAATACCTCCCTAGAAAAGGGTGGGGGGGTATATGTGGAAGGCGGGGCCGTAGGCCTGCCTGAGTTTGTAGGAGGAGTCGGAGGGCTATTTATCCCTCCTCCCCTCTAATCTCTGACGTCGGTGGGGTTTCTGGGTAGCAGCTGTCGTCACTTCCGGTTGTAGATCAGCAGCATGTCGGCTGCTAAGGTCTCGTGGCGGTTCCCCTCCCGGTGCTCACACCAGGCTACATCGAGGGGGGCTGCCCGCCTACTTATTCTTGCGTTTCTCCCGGCGCCATCCAGGAAGGGGCAGCCCGGTCCATTCCCTCGGTCCTTACGGTAGGGGGGGGTGCCGCTCCCTCTCCCTCCCTATGCTGTCACCGGCCCGCTTCTCCCGGTGCTCGTGCTGGGGGAGGGGGGGCCGCGCATCCACCCGCTGCCATGGCTCCTTCTTGCTAGGAGGCCGCTGCCTCTCCCGGTGCTCATGCCGGGGGAGGGGGGGCGCGCATACACCCACTATCCTTGCTCCTGCTAGCAAGGAGGCCGCCCGCTTCTCCCGGTGCTCGTGCCGGGGGAGGGGGGCATGCATCCACCTACTATCCTTGCTCCTTCAAGCAAGGAGGCCGCACGCTTCTCCCGCTGGCCTCGCCGGAGGGGGGGGGGGGTCCGTCCGATCCCCCTCACGGAGCTTAGAGTGGCAGCACGCACGGCCGGGCGTCAGATGCTGGCGATGGACACCTCTGGTTCCCAGGGCGCTGGCGTAGCTGGGGAGACGAACTGGATGTCTTGCTTGCCAGGCAGGGGGGGGGGGTCGGCCCTCATTAGTTAGCCTTCCTGGGGCAGGGAGTAGGGGTCGGCCTAACACTTCCAGCTCCACCCGGGCTCGCACTGTGGGGGGGGCCTCCATCCACCCTCCCGCTCCTCCGAGCATACGTGGGGGAGGGGGGGCCATCCGCCCTACCTCTTCTCCAAGTGCGCACAGTGACGTCCACGTGGTGCAGGGCTCCACAGGAATGTATCGGCTGATCCCTGCTATGTTAGGTAGGGCCGACTGCCGCTCATCCGTGCATCACAGGGGGGGGAGGGTTTGCCCACTCTGCATATGCTGCCAAGTAAGGGGTCACCCTTGGTCCAGGTTCATCCTGTGACCGGGGTCCCAAGGTATTCCAGGGAGCACATGTTTGGGCTGGAGGTGCCCTGGCGTGGGGGGAGGGGGGCAGTATGTTTTGTCACAGCAGGTTCTGTCAGTATGTGTTTTTTGTCTCAGCGGTTCGGTCAGTATGTTTGTGTCTCAGCCTGTCAGTATGTTTTGTCTCAGCGGTTCTGTCGGTATGTTTTGTCTCAGCGGTTCTGTCAGTATGTTTTGTCTCAGCGGTTCTGTCAGTATGTTTTGTCTCAGCGGTTCTGTCAGTATGTTTTGTCTCAAGCGGTTCTGTCAGTATGTTTTGTCTCAGCGGTTCTGTCAGTATGTTTTGTCTCAGCGGTTCTGTCAGTATGTTTTGTCTCAGCGGTTCTGTCAGTATGTTGCTGTCATAGCGGTTCTGTCAGTATGTTGCTGTCATAGCGGTTCTGTCGTAGCATTTCTGTCAGCAGTGTGTTTCTGTCGTAGCATTTCTGTCAGCAGTATGTTTCTGTCGTAGCATTTCTGTCAGCAGCATGTTTTGTCGTGGCTGTAATGCCAGTGTCATGTTTTCTGTCTTAGCATGTTCTGTCATAGCAGTTGCAGTCACGGTATGTTTCCGGTCATGTCATAGCGGTGCTGTCAGCATCATGCTTCTGTCACAGAGCATTTTCACTATCACCGCTCTGTCATCAGTATTCGGTCACAGCAGCGCAGTCTTTGTCGTATTTCTGTCATGGCGTGTTTCTGTCATGGCGTGTTTCTGTCATGGCGTGTTTCTGTCATGGCGTGTTTCTGTCATGGCGTGTTTTTGTCGTCACGCAGGTTCAGCTTGCACCAGTGGCCTTTCTAGCTTTGTTCGTTTCCATGTCTCATTATTTTTCATAGCTTGCTTTCCTGGTCCGGTTGGCTAGGGCTCGCATCGCGGGGTCTGTCACATCTACAGATCCATTCGGGCTGAGGTTTTCGTTTTCCAGATGATTGTTCACCTCAATCTTCTCGCCTGTCATGTCACGTCTTACTATGCATTGCGTTTCATTTCTCGGGCAGGGCTACCCACCATCCGTCCTCCCTCTTCTCCAAGTGCGCACAGTGACGTCCACGTGGTGCAGGGCTCCACAGGAATGCATCGGCTGATCCCTGCTATGTTAGGTAGGGCCGACTGCCGCTCATCCGTGCATCACAGGGGGGGGAGGGTTTGCCCACTCTGCATATGCTGCCAAGTAAGGGGTCACCCTTGGTCCAGGTTCATCCTGTGACCGGGGTCCCAAGGTATTCCAGGGAGCACATGTTTGGGCTGGAGGTGCCCTGGCGTGGGGGGAGGGGGGCAGTATGTTTTGTCACAGCAGGTTCTGTCAGTATGTGTTTTTTGTCTCAGCGGTTCGGTCAGTATGTTTGTGTCTCAGCCTGTCAGTATGTTTTGTCTCAGCGGTTCTGTCGGTATGTTTTGTCTCAGCGGTTCTGTCAGTATGTTTTGTCTCAGCGGTTCTGTCAGTATGTTTTGTCTCAGCGGTTCTGTCAGTATGTTTTGTCTCAGCGGTTCTGTCAGTATGTTTTGTCTCAGCGGTTCTGTCAGTATGTTTTGTCTCAAGCGGTTCTGTCAGTATGTTTTGTCTCAGCGGTTCTGTCAGTATGTTTTGTCTCAGCGGTTCTGTCAGTATGTTTTGTCTCAGCGGTTCTGTCAGTATGTTTCTGTCTCAGCGGTTCTGTCAGTATGTTGCTGTCATAGCGGTTCTGTCAGTATGTTGCTGTCATAGCGGTTCTGTCGTAGCATTTCTGTCAGCAGTGTGTTTCTGTCGTAGCATTTCTGTCAGCAGTATGTTTCTGTCGTAGCATTTCTGTCAGCAGCATGTTTTGACGTGGCTGTAATGCCAGTGTCATGTTTTCTGTCTTAGCATGTTCTGTCATAGCAGTTGCAGTCACGGTATGTTTCCGGTCATGTCATAGCGGTGCTGTCAGCATCATGCTTCTGTCACAGAGCATTTTCACTATCACCGCTCTGTCATCAGTATTCGGTCACAGCAGCGCAGTCTTTGTCGTATTTCTGTCATGGCGTGTTTCTGTCATGGCGTGTTTCTGTCATGGCGTGTTTCTGTCATGGCGTGTTTTTGTCTTCACGCAGGTTCAGCTTGCACCAGTGGCCTTTCTAGCTTTGTTCGTTTCCATGTCTCATTATTTTTCATAGCTTGCTTTCCTGGTCCGGTTGGCTAGGGCTCGCATTGCGGGGTCTGTCACATCTACAGATCCATTCGGGCTGAGGTTTTTGTTTTCCAGATGATTGTTCACCTCAATCTTCTCGCCTGTCATGTCACGTCTTACTATGCATTGCGTTTCATTTCTCGGGCAGGGCTACCCACCACGGTCTGTGGGTCCACGGGTCCTCAGTGTTCTGCTGTGCAGCAGGTCACTTACGCTCACTCACGTTATTCACGGGGGGGTCGTCGGGTTCATTGACATGCGGGGGTCCCTCCGTCACTGCCATGTCTTCATACTTGGGTAGGCACAGAGGGGGTTGTGTTTCTGTTGGGGGTCCTACTCCAGCGTGGGTTGGTCACATAGCTTGTCGGTGCTATGCAGTCACAGCGCACATACAGCCTTGTAGCTTTATTTGTTTTATTTGTCTCGTCATACCGTTCTTTCGGGTATAGTTAGCCAGGGTGCGCATCTCAGGATATGTCACGTCCACAGATCTATACGGGCTGAGGTTTCGTTTTTTAAATGATTGTTGACCACAATCTTCTCGCCTGTATAACATACGTCATACATGCACGTTCATTCTCACGCCTATACATCTACCCACCACGGTCTGTGGGTACATCGCCTTGAGTGTTTCGTTTTTAATTACCTGTCTGCGCGGCAGGTTACTCGGGCTCGCTTACTGCTTACACTTATCACATACACTTGGGTGGGATCTGTCGTCAGGTCATTCACGCGCTGAGGTCTGGTCATTTCTGCTCACATCTTTGGCCCAGGCAGCTACAGTGGGGGTGGGGGTGTCTCTTGTTTTGTTGTCTGTTGTCTTTTCTTTCGGTTCTCCTAGGGTTGGGCGTGCGGCACGTTTCGGGGGCGACACAGTCGGGTGCATCCCAGCGGCTCCACATGCATGGTAGTACGCCGTCACTCAGGGGTTGGTCCGTACTTGTCTCATCAGAGCGGTAAGTCAAGAAGGGGTTTCCTTTTTCCGGCCGCAGCAGGGTAGGCGGTACGTTTTCAGTTTGTGTCCAATTCCATCCCAGCTGCTTCACATACCAGCATTGAGCGTGTTCTGGCCGTTCCTGCTAGGGCAATTTTATTAGGGTTCTCATCCATGGAGTCGTTGCTTCTTCTCTGCTCGTGGTAGGGGTCTGGGCCGTTATCTTTGGGGCTGTTCTCTTGTTCATAGGTTGCCGGATCGTCAGGGCGGGTCCGTCAGTCCTGGCCCAGTTACTCAGGTGGGTCGTGTCATGCCATGTCTGATTCTGTCTCTATATCGTTGCATATCGCTACTGTGTGTTGGCCTCGTCCATTAACGTCAGCAACTCATCTTTCGGGTAGTGGGCTCTCAAACCCCTTCCCTCCTATCAGTTTGTCCATTTTTGGGCATCTCTCCCTCTCACATCCCCATAACAGGTATGGATAGTTAGGCCAGGGGTTGTGGGTATTTGACAGGGTTACTGGTCTCGTGTCCTATTGGATGGTGTTTGCTTTTCTCAGGGCGGCCCTTGTTCCATTCCCCCACGTATCCTCTCGCCACCAGCAGTGGTTCTCATGTCTGTGCTTCTGGAGGGAGGCTTAGTCTGTCAGGCACGGGACAGTCATTTGGTGTCGGGGTTCCTTCCAATCATCGGTTATTGGGACGCTGGTTTTCTGCTGTCGTAACGGATGTTTATCGGAGCCGTTCTTTGAGATTGTCAGGGCGTGCTTTCTCTACCAGAGAGATAATTTGTGCCCTTCCA